>JAZKLR010000150.1:0-1200000 GCA_037103525.1 Ganaspis brasiliensis
TTAGAAATATTCCTGTTTTATTCAGTGACTAACTTTTTGCTATTAAAAAATCAGTAACTTTTAAATGATTCAGATGTGGAGAGTAGGAATTTAATTTTCAATATTTCGAAAACCAGCTTTTCCGAAAAAGTTGTAAATCCTGAACTCTGAAAGTTATTCTCTTTTATTTATAAATAACTATGTAAAACTCTCTAAAATCGAATCAACGGAATTTCACTAATTCACCAGACAAAAGTCGGTCACTAATTTCAATTAAGTGAAAATTTCACTGATTCAATTTACGAAAGCATCTTCAATTCATATTAAAATTTAAATTATATATTTTTTTATTATTTAAATTATTGTTCAAAAGCAACAAAAACTACACGCGCTCACCTATTAGCGTTTTCTTATTGTGCCAGTTTAAATGAATATTCAATGAGACATATTCATTAAAAATTATTCCAATCTATTTGAAAATTTAATCTGAAAATGATTGGCACTGAAAGTCGTTTTTATAAAGAAAAACAAATTGAGAAAGTCTGTTAAAATAAATTACATTTTACAGTATAAAGTAAACATGTGACACGTTTAAAACAATTTGAGTGCATAATTACAATATCCGAGTGACGTTTAATAAAGAGACTTAATTAGAAAATGAGAAGAGAAGCAGAATGATAAAGTTAATTGTAAATGATGGTCTATTACGGAATGAAACATGATGGAGTACAGGTAATAGTACACACATATATATATATATGTATATATACGAGGATTCGTATAAAGAAAGAAACACAAAAAAAAGCTTGCAGCTATTAATTTGTCGTTTAGTATTTGATGGGACTTTTCAAATGAGTTCGAAGTCATCAATATCCAGCTCGACAGAAAAAAATGGCTCTGATGTCGCGAACCCGACTTAATATTCCACATCGGAAACGATAATCTTGTTGGGTCGTGCCTAGCAACGTGAGAAAGGAGTAAAAGGCATTCTGATGCTGCCTGAGGGCATATCCAAGTCAAGAGTTGACTTTACTCATGCACCACAACCGGATGCTGCGAAACTTCATTTGCCGCAGATTCTTTATGCCTTAATGGACAAACAATGCAAGATTTTATAAGCAGAAATTCATAAGTTTATTGCTCTGTCAGTTTATCTTGCATCTAATCTCAGAATCTCTTTCCCATGGAATTACATTTGTTCTTATATGTCTATTATCAAAAATACCTACTGTGGGAAATGCCTTTTAATTGAAGATATTTCAATTCAACCTCTGAACATGCTCTTTAGCAATAACAAATGTCTCAAGTGTATCAATTTACCAGAAAAAGGTAATTAAATTTATGTCTTGAAATTTTACACTCTCATCAGCAGTTTAACTTTTCAAACAATTATTTCAAAATGAACTACACGGTAGAAAAATATTATTAAAGAATTTATAATATGTAATATAATTCAAAAAATTTTAAAAATTAGAGAATTATTTTAAAAAAATTGAAGAAAAATAGAATGAATAAAATTTTGGAAAGTTTTGAAAAATTTCCAAAGAAAAAAAATACCTACTATGAAATAGAAGACTGACTTTAAAATGAGAATATTAAGTACAAGATTCAATTTACATAATATAAAATGAAAGAATAAAAGTCTTCAAGTAGGAAAAAGAGAAATTTAATAAATGTATATAAAAGCATGGAATAAATGTTTTCAAAAATTCGTAATTACAAAATAACAACTAAAAAATTTTTCTGAGAAATAGATATATTATGACAAACATTAAAGAATTAACTAAAATGTAAGGAAAGATTAAGAAAATTGGGAAACAACCAGAAAATTAAATAAATAGCAAGAAAATAGAGAAATATTTTTTCCTCTCATTCTAACAATTTGTAAAAAATGTAAAAAGTAAAAAAAATTGGTAAGCATCTACTAGAAAATTAGAATTAATAATAATAAAATAAAAAAGTGTATATACAGATAAAAAAAAAATAGTTGACAAAAGAAATTTAAAATCCTTGAAAAATAAAAAAATTTAGGAAAATTAAACCAAAAATACTTTTATAATATTACACTTAAGTCCAACAATAAATTTAGACGATTAAAAAAAATCTAAAAATATTTTGAAAGAATAAGCAAGTTTGTAAAAAAATAGACAAGATGTGAAAACAAATTAAATAAATTTACAAAAAAACGAGTGTCTATAATTTTAAAAACATGAAAATAATTAAGAAAATTATCAAAATAAAAAGTTTAGTGACTGTTATATAATAACAAAATTGTGTAAAATAATATTAAATAATTTGCATAAAAAGAAGTTTAAAGAAAATCCTAAAATCAAAAGACAAATACAAACAAACAAAAATATCAATAGTAAAAGCAGAAATTTTTTTTAAATTTTTGTAAAAATAAGAGATTATAAGATAAAAATTAGAGTTGCAAAATTCTCGGTAATTTAAAATCCGGTTACATTCTCGAGAATATAACCGAGAATTCACCTTCTATATTTATGAGAATTTTCTATGTTTGAGTGAGATCCACTATTTTGAAACACAAACAATTTATTAAAATAAAAATGGCTAAATAACAAAAATAATTATTATTACAAAGTAACTATAAATCAATGTAGTGTAAAAATTATTATTAAATATAACAATTATAAACAGTGTTTTATATAAAATATAAAAATTGTAATTTTTTATACCTATAACTAGATTAAACAACGCGAGAAAGTAATTTAAAAAATCATAGAAATGTTTTAAAACTAAAGAAAATAATTTAAAGAGGAAAATACATACTTCAAAATCTTAGAAATAAATTGAAAAAAATTAAAATAATGAAAAATTGGAAAAATTAACTAAAAATTGAAAAAAATGATTGAAACTGAGATAAATAATTAAAATTTTAGAAAATTAATTCAGAAATGATGAAAATTATTAAAAATTTAAGAAAATAATTGAAAAAATTACATAATATATTTTAAATGAAGGAAAATTAAAGAAAATTTCAGAAAAATACTTAAAGCTTTTAGAAGTTCATTGCAAAAATAAAAGAAAATAATTAAAAATTAGACAAAATCAATGAAAAAAGATAAACATAATTTAAAAATAAAACGAAAAAATTTTAATTTAAGAGAAATAAATGCAAAAAAAAAAATATATAGCTACATAACATACAAGAAAATCGTAGATATAATTAAAAATTGAATAGAAAAATGAAAATTTCAAATAAGTAATTAATTTTTTTTGGAATTTATGAAAAAGAATGTAAAAAATTGAAAATTGAAGAAAATAATAAAGAAATAATATAAAAATTGAAAATTAAATTAAATAATTGAAATATCAGATAAATAACTTAAAATTTGGAAATTATGAAAAGAATTCAAAATGATTAAAAATTCAAGAAAATAATGGGTAATTCAGAAAAATATTTAAAAATTTTAGAAAATAATTTAAAAATTAAGAATAAATTATAAAATTTGGGAAAAATAATTCAAAAATGATTTTAAAATTTGAAACTTGATGCGTGTAACCTAATTAATAAAAGATTTGAACGTAATAAATCGCGAATTGTTATTTTTGTATGTCGCAATCTGACTTCATGAAAAAAGTTTTAGAGAAGCTACGACATGTGTATGACATTATTATTATTACCTTTATATTTAAATACTTTGCATTGTTTCCATAATGGTCCATTTTTGACTGCGGGATACATTATAAAATGAATAAAAATAAATAAATAAAATTTAAAAAAATTGAAATTTGAGAAAAATCGTAAAAAATAATTTTACAAAATGAGAATTATAATTAAGAATTTAGGGAAATAATTGAAAAATGATAAAAATAATTTAAAATTGAAAGAACAAGTGAAACATGCTGAAAGTAATTAAAATTTCAGATAAATAATTGAAATTTTTGAAAATTGTGCAAAAAGAATGAAAATAATTAGAAATTGGAGGAAATAATAGCAAAATTACAAAATTTATTTTTGAACAAAATAAAATAATTGAAAAATCGTTTAAAAAGTTGAAAATTGAAGACAAAAATCTAAATTTGAGATATCAACTGAAAATTTAGGAAATTAATTGAAAAAAAATTAAAATAATTGCAAAATGATAAAAAGAAATGAATATTAAACACAATAATTAAAAATTGAGAAATTTGAAAGTTCAGGATATCAATTTAGAAATAATGATATTAATATTATAAAATTAAAGACTTCCAAAGCAACTAGACTAGTTTTTTAATATAATTTTTAATTATAATGACAATTTTTTTTACTTAATCCTTTTTTATTTTTAAACTAAACTTCTAAAGTATTTAAACTTCTAAAGTAATTTAAATAAAAAAATAAATATTTTGTAGAAAAATATAATCTGAAACTGAAATATTGTAGCTATTTAGGAGGAAAAAGATTTTTTCCGGTATAATTTCAATTTTTAGTACAAAATGCTATGATGATAGATTTAAAGCACAATTTTTATAGTTTTGTAAAAATTTCTGCATAAGAAGATTTATCCACAAATTTCTATATTTTTTTATTGTATGCGATTTTTTACATGCAATATTAGACATCCGGAAAATTGTATAGTATTTTTTATTTAAATCATGATTTAATTGAAAATGTTCAATTATTTAAATCAAAGTGATTTAAATCAATTACAGCCCTGTTTAAAAGTAAATAATAATAATTAAACTAAATAAAAAATTATTTAATTATTTCTTTTATGTCACTTCATCTTCTATTGTAAAATTCAATTCTCATCAGTTATCTTTATTATCATTTATTTAAAAAGTATTTTTTAAATTACTTTCTACAATTTTGTTATTTCACCTATTAATTACTCTTGTGCAAAACTCGTGTTACTCGTGTCCCGTTAAAAATGTTTTTCCATAAAATGAACAATACAAAAAAGAAAAAAAGACTTTTTCGTTTACTTTACAACTCGTGATTCGAAATTTCAATTCCCGAGAAGAAATCGAAATGATGAAAAGCTTCTAAAAAAAAATTTATTAAATGCGTTTGAACGCTTTACAAAGAAATTGCGATAAAAGAAAAAAGTTAAAAAAGGATAAGAATTTTGCTTGGGTCGAGTTATCACGAGAGGAATCGAAGTAGAAAATTCACTGGAGAAAAGCAACTAATGAAATGTTATACCGTTGAAAAATTTTCCTTTGATGAAAAAGAATAACAAATTATCCAAAACTCAATTGTATATTCTGGAAATATTAATCATTATATATTATAATAAACATTAAAATATTATTAACGAAATAGTGAAATAAATTAATTAATAAATTAGAGATTGGAAGTTTGATTAAAATTGAAAATCAGTAAAAAATTACTGCCAATTTGAGAAAGAAATTTATCTTTTCTGACGCGAATTTAAAAAGATTAAAATCCGTAATTTATGAATAATGAAAGTGGCTTCTTTTCTTGAGAGAATAGCGCACAAGCTCTAAAAGTCTCTCTCTCTACAGGTGGTCGTGAACTATGCACATTTCAGAAAGAATAATTTTCCGCGTTCTAGGTTCCGCGCGGTTTTCATGTACGGACTTGTCATTAGTTTTTCCGGTAGGAATTTTCACGACTCGCAAAGGCAAAAAGAAACAATACGATTATTCAGGGAAACATAGACCGCCCTTGCCAAGAAGAATAACTGCAAACGAGCACAATACGTTTAGAAAATGCGGTGCAATTTAACAGAAACATGAAAGAAAAATACGAGTGAAACCCGCAGAGTTGAAAGGTCTTGAAAATGCGGAAAATACAATTCAATTACGATTCAAAACTTAAACAGGAATCGACAAAGAATCAAAGGAATAGATTTTTAGAATAGAAAAACATTTTTTCGAGCATTTTTTAATCATATGCTTAAATAGTATTTTTGGTTAACTTTTTATTTACAATGAAGATAATTATTTAACAGTGCAGTGCTTTTTTCAACGTAATAATAACTTTTTCTGATTGAGATATACGAGTTAAAATGTTAAAATTAGATTCAACATTACGCAAACTATAAAATACTTTAAACTCTTTTAATTAAATTTTAAGCATATGATATTACTTTCGCGATCTACTTTTTAAATGGGTATTTTTTAATCGTATATTATTATTTTTAGAGAGACAAGTATTCTCGACTTTATGAAAGATACAAAATATTTTTAGAGAAAATATTTCATCTCTCTGAAAATAGAAAGCATAAAAAGATCAATAAAACTTTTAACGACGTAGAACAATCGTTGTTTTAATAAAAGAAACCATTTGTAAAATGCGACTTTAATATTAGAATTGGAAATAGTAAAGGACATTTATTTTTAGGTTTTTTTTTAATTTATATGGTATTTTAAATAATGTTCTTTTTTTTGTTGTTCGATAATTTTTGTCATCTTTGAAAATTCATTTTTTTTAATTTTATCATCATTTTTCCGTTTTTTAGAAAAAATTTTCCGTCTTTAAAATTGCTTTATTTTTAACCTATTTCGAAATTCTTAAAGATTCATTCCATTCACTGTTATCTACATTTTATCACAATTTCTTAACTTTGCTAACTTTTTTTAAAGGCTTTTATTTTACTTTATGTAAATTTAGTCTTGTACTAAACTTTACCATTTTAATATAATTTAATTTTTTTTTCATTTATTTAATTTAATTTATTCTATTGCAGATTTCTATTTATTTTGTATTAGAACATTTCTTTGTTTTGATCTGACATAATGATTATTATGTCAAAACATGTAGTCAAATAAATAAATAAACAAATAATCACAACATTATTTGAGGTTTAAATTCGATATAAGGTCTCGTAAAAATTTCCAAACAAATTGAAAAGCGAATTGTAAAAATATAATATAAAATTTAATGATGTTACTACAAAATTAAAAGTGGTATAACTTTGACAGTTTTAATCAAATTTTAATTATTTTGGGGTCACTTGAAACTGTATTTAATAAGCTTTTAATATGCATTGAGAAAAACTATAATTTTAATAAGATAAGAGATTTAAATTAGCTTAAAAGTTGAAAAATCAATGAAAGAATGAATTTTTTTTAATGATTTTTGGTTTATATCTTCATGAATTTAAATGATAATAAATTCTTGTACAGCTTAGAAGCAAATATAAATATTAATTAAATATATTAATATAAATTAATTACTAATTATATTTTATTATTAAATATTATTCACATTAATTTTATATTAAATGTATAAATAAAAATTAGAGCATTGCTAGCACTGCAGAAACAAATGCAAACAAATGTCTCAAATATGGGGACACAAGACACATATTGTGTCTCACTCTGAGACATATGCGTCTCAAAGTGTCTCATTTTGAGACATATTGTCCCAGCAATTTTTACAGTGAGATTCTGAGGAGTAACTGAGGGTTCTTCTAGATTTTAAGGGATCTAGATTTATCAATGAATTAGTTAAAATTATAAACTTATTTTAACATCTCAAAATTTAAAATGAAATAAATGTTTTTCCTTTTTCGAAACTTCAATTTTTTTTTATGAAACAAAGACAAAAGTCAATTAAAACTAAAATTAAAATTAGTATGACTTTAGAGAGTTAAAGATCTGACATGGTAAATAAAGTCAATGCTCTGTGATGTAAATATTGAAATAAATTCTAAATACAATTTTTCGTTTAAATATTTTCATTATGAATCCAAACGAAACAGTAGAGGAAAGAAAACTCTATTTAAGGAAAGAACATCTACTTTTTTTGTTAATAGTGCAAAAATTGGTTTTTATATGTATCTGTTTTTTTAACAAGAGGAATGTACGTGAAATTAAATTGTTTAAAAATACCAGTTAATTTGAAAAAATATTTTTCATTAAAAGGTAAACAAACTTTTGGAATTTGTCTATAAATGTTGGCTCTCATTTGATTATCAATATTGTTTTTGTCTGAAAATTTTATTTTGTTCATGCGGATTTTTATCTGTTTATCAATAAAATCAAGGAGGTAGTCATTATTTGTTAAAATTAACTTTACTTTCCTTAAATTAACACATGAAATTTTTTATAGGAAAAGAAAATAGCTCAGTCCAACAAATTGTAGACAATATTATTCTTCTGTTAAACTGGATGATCTGAAAAATAATTCATAACTCTGCCTGAAGAAGTGGTTTTTCTAAACGAATCTGTAATGATATTATTATTAAATTTAATAAGTGTTAAATCAAGAAAATCTATCGAATTATTTTTTTTCCATTTCTGTTGTAAACTGTAGTTTTTGGTTATATGAATTGAAAACATGAATAACAATTTGGATATATTCTTTTTTAATCACTAAAATCGTAACATCAATGTATCTAAAATAAAAAAGTGGGATACAATTGTATTTTTCTTTTAAAATTTCCAAGCAATCAGTTTTTAGATCCTCCATCACAATGTCCGCAAATAATGTTTATAAAATTTTCCATCAAAAGTAAAAAATTATCATTGAATAAAAATTTTGTACAGTCAACAATATAATAAAAAGGAATTTTATATTTCTGATTTATAAAATTTAAACGGCGATCTAATTCTACAATATATATACATACATGCACATACAACCTTAACGTCTGAGATAGTATAAATTATTAGAAGAAAAAACGATAGCTTCAGACAACAATTATTATTCAGATGTTCATCGTGTCAACGTTTCGAAGTCTAAATGACCTCCTCTTTAGGACAATTAATATTTCATTTTCATTTTAACAAATTTCATCTTTCAGATGAATATGGTCAAATCTACAATAAATTTATAAATTATATAAGTATTAGACAAAAAAATTTAACAAAGTAAAAAATTAGGACCATCCACTCACATTCATATCATCGTCATTTTTTTCCAATAAAAAGAAAAAGAAACATTATCCAATTTCAAATTCCAAATAAGAACAAGTCATATTATTGTCGTCATTATATAAACTTTCTTCCAATTCCACTCTAAAATAAATTCATCACTTTTAATTCACCATTTAAATAAAATAAAAGTAAATTAAAATTCTATCATTAAACCAATTTATTATTTAATAATTTATAATAATTAAAACACCATTAACAATTACCTCACATTAAGGCAAAAAAATATTTATAATAAATGTAATGTAAAAATCATAGTATCCCAAGTTGAAACGTGAATTTAATAACTATAATCAACACGTTTCAGAGTCGAACTGAAAGAAAGCTTATTTACATTTAAAATTTTAAATTCTGTCAACAGTATCGTACCATAGTCTCACTAACCCATGTTAAATTTTGTACAATGAAAAATTAAGTTTCAATGAAATTACACATATTATATGTATTTAATAATAGAGTTATAGATAGGACAGTAATTATGCAGATCAGTGATTTTGTTAATTCTATTAGTTTCCTCCTTTTTAATAAAAATTGTTTGAGCAAAAATCCTCTTATAGTCATTAACTTCTTTATGTAAAACTTTAATGTTATCAAAATCAAAATTATGGTTCGATCCATCATCATTAAAATTGTTCAATCTATGTTTAGTGATAACATTATGATACTTTTCATTTTTTAAATTTATGTTATCTTTATGTTCTTTACAACGAGTCTTCAAAAGTATTCTCGTTTGACCTACATATGTTTTTGGACAGTTTAGACAAGACAATTTATAAACAATACCAGCATTATTTAGTAAATCTGTTTGGTCCTTTCCAAGTTTAATAAATTTATCTAGTTTAGAGTTACCTCTAAAAATAACATTAATGTTTTTTCTATTTAAAAGTCTTTTTATAATTGTCCTGAAGAGGAGGTCATTTAGACTTCGAAACGTTGACACGATGAACATCTGAATAAAAATTGTTGTCTGAAGCTATCGTTTTTTCTTCTAATAAACGTCGATCTAAACTTTGTACAACTATAGGTCATAGGACACATTAGTAAAAAATGAGCTAACATCAAGAGAGAGTAAAGTGTAATCGTCATCCAAAACACAATTATTTAATTTGTTTTTCAGTTCAAAGCTATTGTTGATATGTGAGTTTGGTAAAGAGATACAATTTTTTCATTCATTATACAAAATTTTTAATAACATTGTGTCAATTAAGGTTAGTTGTTTAGAGTTATAAACTCTGTCAAGGAATTCATTGTCATTGAGTGATTGTAACTTATTCGCAGTTTCTTTTCGAAATTTTTTTAAATGATTCTTTTGAACAGATTCATAAGTAGTGAGTTCGGAAATAAGATCCAACATTTTAGATTTATAATCATCTTTTTTCATACAGAGTGATACGTTGCCTTTGTCTGCTGCAGTACAAAACACCTCTGGATTATTTTTTTTTAAAAACGAATTTTGTTGATATAAAGTTGGATGATTATTAATTAAATTGTTAGATAGAACATTGCAAAATTTTGTGCATAAAACATTTTTAGAATTTTCAGCAAAAGCAGAAAATGAAAGGGTAGACTCTAAATTCTTGACAGTGTTTATAATATCTTGTTTAGATAACTCGCAAAACTGAAATTAGGACCTGGCGAGGCAACTTCCATAACATCTGTTGGAATTTCTTTTTCAGATAGATTTTTAAACCGATCCTCTCTACAAGAAGTTACTTAAAACGACTGTTTTTTAATTACAATTTGGAGTTTCTTTTTATGAGTAATATTGTTTGCCCTTAAAATTCCTTTAAATTTAATTTGTGAAAATTCCAGAAATTGGTTAAGAGAGGCAGTATCAAAATTAGCACTAATAATGTTTTCCATATTTTTTTGTAAAGATCTCTTTAAAAAACTCACATGTAGATGAATATCACGAGTTTCAGTATTCAGGACTTTCTTATTGAATGATATAAAAGGGTTGGCTTCATTAACAATTTTTTTTGTTTCTCTTTTACTTTGTTAAAAATATTACTGAGTTTAAAGCTGTTGTTAGCGAATCAGGGTGTCCGCAAAATTACATTTTCCAAATTCCCTGATTTTTCCCTGACTAATTTTTCATTTTCCCTGACCACCAATTTTATACATTTTTTAAATCCTGCTTTGTTTATTTGTAATTTTAAGTAATAAAATCATGAATTTTTTTCCTGTGTACCCAATGGCAGTTGAATTTCTCAGCAAAATTGTTATCAGGGTGCCCACCACATTTTTGTTTTGAAATTCCCTGACTTTCCCTGACCAAAAAAATTATATTCCCTGACTTTTTATAAGTGTTATTTTGCAATCAATTACAAAAATTAAATCCAATAAACAAAATAAAATTGGGTATTAATATTTTGGATTTGTTTATCTACAATTTCTTTTGGAAATTTTCAATTTTTCGATATTCTTTCGTTTTTTCTTCAATAGGTCTTTTTTACAATTGCTGTCATTTCCAGGTAAGAAGCTGGAGATTAAAAGGCATTGTTTGGCATTGAAAAAACCCCCGTCTGATTGCATTTAAATGCCATTGAATTTCTGTTTTGTCTTGAATCCCAGTTACTGCCCTCAGTAGATTATAACTCAACTTCTTTTAATCCTTTTCAATCCTCAAAAATATTCTAAAAAATTGGAATGTCATTTAAGGTATTAGTCGCGTAAAATGATTTTCGTCAGATTTTTTTAAAACTTTGTATCTGTATTCATGAGGTATTTATCTATGAAATGAGATCTATCCTATTAATTTTGACCACTTCTGAGCTTCAAAATATTAATTCAAAGTATATACCTTTTACATGCAATAGCACAAAATGCATGTAAAAAATGTCTCTTATATTCAATTATAAAAAAACAAGTCGTCAGTTTTTCAAATAAAACTACTAAGTTACACATTGAGATAAAATAAATCCTTTAAAAAAAATTAATTTTATTGACCACGCCGTATAAAAAATACAATAATTTAAAAATTCATAATTTTTCATTTTCACGTGGTTTCATTGAAAAATGTCGAAAACGTGTAAGCAATACATCACGATAACTTATAGTACCTGACTCAAAATCGTGAAAATTACATATATTATATTAGAAGAGGTCACAAGGAAGCAAGTGAGTTGATATAAAAGTTTATTTTTTGTTCTTTTTATTTTGCGGGAGTTTTGCGGGAGCATTTACGCGACTAATACCTTAATGCCATAATAGAAATAAAGTATCGAATGAAGTCAATACCATTCAATACTATTCGTGGGAATGTAAAGTTTAATGCCTTTCAATACCTTTTCAAGGAGAATAGATTAAAAAAAAGCAAATGCTATTTCATCCTTTTTACTGACCTACTAATTTCTCCCGGTTGTAAATTTTAGTTCCTTCTGCAGAAGATAATTTTAAAAAAGAAGAATGATATTTTATGTTTTCTTTGAGCAAAGTAATTTTAATGACGTTTAATACTATTTTCGGAAAGGAAATGTTGGAAAGACGAATGACAATTAATTTTTTGAAGTTCTTTTTAATATAGTGTCCAATTTTCCCAAATTCAATACCATTAAATTTTATAAGTATAAATATAAATCTGCATAAATAAAAATATTCTTTTTTAAAACTCAAATAAATTTTTACAATTTTTATAACCCTATTGAACACTGAAAAAAATATTTCCGTGGAACTGCGATAATTTTGGGTAGATCGACCATATTTTATTGCTGATTTGGGAACTGCCATGCAGTTTTGTGTTTTAGCTAGACATCTGTTCGATTCAACACTTGATATTCGTGAAACTGCGAGTGATATTTTAAGGTTAGGTAAAATCGTTTAGCTAATTTTAATGCCAATTAATGCGTTTCTAAGTATTCAAATGCATTCACCCAAAAACAAAACTAAAACCTCGACTAAAATGCAATGAAATGTTTTAATCCTTTTCAATGCCGTTATTCTTGTTGGGTTTATCTTCCACTGTCTTTTCTTCTTCTTTTTTCTTAAAAACTTCCTCATATCGAAAATTTCAGCTCCTTGCATAGCTTAAGTATCATATCCTTGTTAATTTCTATTTTTTAACTTTCCCACCGAGATAATAAGATCTATAAAGAAGTTCATGTTCGGTGGAGGAAATATGGTTGATCGTTGAATTCCTACTAATACATTGTAGACAAAGAAGCAAAATAAGTTTTTTAAAAAAATTACATTAAAATTCCATTACATGGAGGTGAAACGCATCGTGTTTTGCAATTTTTAGTATCATGTGTTAACAAAAACACCGTAACTTTTCATTAAAAAAAATTAAATATACCTTGTCCTTTTCAAATTCCCTGACTTTCCCTGACTTTTTTAATTTTTTTTTCAATTCCCTGATTTTCCCTGTTTTCCCTGACTGGTGGGCACCCTGTGTTTTCAGTGTAATAATTCAATTGATAAAGGGTATTTTACTGCAACTGTAATCTAAAGTAATATAATAAAATAACCGGTCATTTTTGCCTAGAAAAAAAGGGTATCTATGACATTTGAGAAAGATGATGGCAATGAGATAGAAGTGATCTTTTTTGTAGAATAATAATGTGATAATCCAATTGCAGGGTGTGATAAAGGGGAAGACTTTGCTAAAATCTGTAATTTCAGTACAACCTGTGCATAATATATGTACCTATGCACGTCGCGGAGCGAAGCGGTTAGTTAAGTTTGTCTGGCATTAATCATCCACTCAGACCTCACTATCTTCCACTTTGAGACCCCTCCCTGTATTCTCTATCTGTGCTTTCCTCTTTCTCTCTTTCTCTCCTTCATGTCTTGAAACCTCTCTTTTTGCCACTCCCTCTACCTTCTTATTTCTAAGGGGTAACGGACTCGAGTGTTCCTCTCTTTTCTATCCTCCTCCACAATCTCCTTCCCATTCCAGGGCCGTACTCAGCATCTCTAATCTGCATCTGGTCAGAACTTTTCCAATGTTATGCAAATTAAATTAGGAATTAAAAATTTTTTAATCAAACACCTCTTGCTTGCCGGGAAAAGATACATCTCAGTGTACCTGAACACTTTTCAAAAAAAAAATCACACATACCTCGCAAGATAATTTTAATTAAGTTTGCTCTTTAATTAACTTTCAATTAGTGCCTTTGTATCTTTATTCAAAGCTGTATCTTCCCGGAAAATTTATCGTTTTTCTAGATTATGATTCGTTGGAGATTAAAAGCAGTCTCGAGTCTATTTAGAATATCAAGGCGAGTACGATACGAAATAGTGTACAAAGTATTTTAAAATATAATTTATTAATAGAAAACTTCGTTTTTAGAAATAAATTCGAAATTATTAAGAAGGAACTTTTTGGTGAAAAGCAAGTTTTTAGAAAACCAGGACTAAGATTAATGTGTGTAAATTAACGAAAATTGATATAATATTTTCTGGAAAGATGGATTGGTCTATCAATTGATATTATTTCTGTAAATATTCTATATAATACAACATCTGCTATCCCTCTTATGGCAGATGACTCCCGTTAATTGCCTACATTTTTTTCAGCCAAATGGCATCAATCTTGTAGAGATATTTCATTGGTATGTTTTTCTTTCCCTATAGAAATTATATTTTTCTATCAGGCTCTTTCCTCAAAATATTGAATTTTTCTTTTTCGTGATTGTTAGTATTTTCCCGTTTTATATTTCTAAAAAGAATATTTTCTCTCTCTCTCTCTCTCTCTCTCTAAACCACAAATGATGATAAAGATTCGACAAAATTGAAAATTGTTATTTTATAAGAACTTTCTTCCCAAGTATTATCTTATTTCCTTAACTTTAGAAATTGCTTTGTACTATTATATCAAGACTCGACTTTGACAAAGATTGTAATTAAAGTGTAATTTAAGTTAACAGTAATTAAAATTTACATTGTTTAACTAGAATTCCAACGTGAATTTGTACAAATGAAATTCTAGATAAACTGATGAACATGCTTAAGGATCTTATTTTTAATAAAAACAGATTCGAAATGAAAAGAATAGTATTTTCTGTATAAGTCTGTTTTTAATGAATTTTCCTTTAACTTTTTTTTAACCTTTTTTGTCAAAAAAGATAAATTATTTCTTTAAAATTGAATTTTGCAGTTAAAGAAGACAGTTTTATGATTTTAAATTTTTGCGTAATAATAAAAAATCTATACAATTGATAAATTGAAATAATTATGATGACATTTTCTATTTCAAAAAATCTATATTTGATTGATTGTTTGGAGCTTCCTGTAGAGATTCCGAGGGCTCTTCTTCCGAGTTTGGTTAGCAAACTTCCGGTCACTGAAGTTCCTACTTTAATAACGTATACCTATAGATTATGTGGTACATATACACAACATCTTTCATTGAACCGGATGACCTTAAGAAAAAAGTGCATGTCTACTCAGCCAGAAGCGCCCTTTTCACTCGGATGTTTTTCATAAGTGTCTACATTTTACAGCAATCACTGTTCCCAAGGGATAAAAAATTGCATGTTCAACCTTTCTTGAAAGCTGACAGTTACGTGGAAAAATTTAATTCTGACGTTACCGCAATTTCTAAACGTCAAGTTTTCTCCAACTCTCAAGAGAGGGTGACTGATGCCTTCATATTTTTCCCCGGATATAACCATGTATTCTGAACAGATAAGAAAACTCATCTTCCTTTTGTTCTCAATGTCGATTCAAAATCATTTTCATTTTAAAATCACGTTCTTTATTCCATTATCAGATTCAATCTTTACATCTTTTCATTTCGTGATTCGTGTCATTTGATCAGTTTTCATTTCTTATGAATTGTAAATTTTTCTATTCGAGTTATTTCAAACTTTAATATGGCAAATTATTTGATTTTTTATGTTTTTATTTTTGTTATTAGTTACAATAAATAAAGGTGTAAAGTGTTTCTCTATTGTGTAAGATCTATAATATAAAGAGTAGGAAAAATTGATTTAAATTTTAATCCATTTTATAGAAAGGATGAAAAGAATGTTGAATTTATTTAACACTAGAACAAAACTTTAATCTATCCTGATTTTTAATCTGAATTTATTTAGAATATTTAATCCACTATAATTTTCAATTGATTTCAATTTTTGCCAGTTGTAGTTTTTGGCTTTAGGGTTCAAAAGAAATAAAGAAACACAAGAATTGTATAAATAAAAGGTGAAAATAATTCTATATGTTTTCAATTGATTTTAATCTTAATAAGTTGCAATTTTAAAGGAATTAACATTCGATTGGCTTAATAAAAGTAAGTTTTAATTGATCAATTAAATTAAATTAAAGTTAATTAAATCAAAATTTCAATTGATTCGTCAAAATCCAAGACAAAATTCACTCTCTAAATCTGAATTAGTTAAAAATAACTATAATTTAAAAGTAGAAACTCAGCCACTAATTTAAATAGTTATATTTCTACTAATCATTTAGTAAAAAATAACTAATTATTAGTAAAATTTATTTTTAAATGTCCTCACAGACTTAAATTTCAATTGATTCAAATTTAATTTGGTTTTAATTTTAACATGAGATTCAAATTGAATTTGGTCGAAATTTCAAGAGATACAAATTTCAATTCACTCAAGTTGCAATTTCAATTTAGTTTTATTCCGATTGTAATTTATTTAAATTTATTCAAATTTCAGTTGATTCTTATTTCAATAGATCAAAATTCTACTATCTAATTTTCAATATCTAATTTCCAAGAATTAATCTTCAATCGAATTAATTTCCAATTGTTCCTAATTTCCATTACTTCAAATTCTAATTATAAAAGTTTTTAAAAAATTCTAAAAAATAAATATTTTCTTATAACTCTGATAATAGATTAAAAATTAAACCGATCTGTATTGAAAGTTATTCATCAAGTATAAAAGAGGACTTGATGATTTTTTTTTAACTCACGATCTTCTTTTTCATATCTTTAATTAAAACCCGAAACGCAACAAAACAAACTCCACAATTCTCCGGAAGTCTAATACTGCATGTAAAAAATCGCAAACCATAAAAAAACCAAAAATATGTAGATAAATTTTTAAAATTCCAATTTTAATATTTTATTCCTTATAAAATTAAAAAAAATTGTACTAATTCAGATGATCAAAATCCCTATGATCTACAAATTTTTGGTATAAAGATAACAAAACATAGTATTAAATTTTTATGTTTACAAATCATTAAAATTTAAATAAATTCCAAAAATCAATTAACTCATATTCCAATATATTCAAACTTTTAAATTTCAATTAATTCAAATTTAAATGCATAATAATTTAATACTTACTAGATTTCTAAGAGACTTTACTTTTTCGAAACTGATTAATTTTTATTTTATAATTATACATATTTTTACAAAATTTTTACTTTAGGACTCTCTTTAATTTTTCTTTTTATGTAAATTATTTAATACTATTTTACACAATTTTTTTATTATAATATTCACTAAACTTTTTGTGTCGTTGATTTTTATAATTATTTCCATTTTTTTACAAATTTATTCAACTTGTTTTCACATCTGGTCTTTATTTTGCAAACTTATTTATTCTTTCATAAAATTTTTAGATTTCTTTTGTTTCTCTAAATTTAATGTTGGACTTGTTTTACGTGTAATATATCTCTAAATTTGAATTAGTAAAAAGAGGGTTACTGATTTCAATTCGTAAGTATTTCTACTAAAGTTTTAATAGATAATTATATTAAAGAATAGTAGAATTTTTATCAAATGAATTAGTAACTCACTTTTCACTAATTCAGTTTTAGAGAGATTATAAAATTATTTTTGATTTAATTTTCCTAAACTTTTTTATTCTATCTTTATTAATTCCAATTTTTACTAGATTCTTACAATCTTTTTTTTTTTTTTTGTAATTTTTACATTTTTTTAAACAGTTTTTTAGATTTTAATCTTGTAATTAGGAATTTTTAAAAACATTTAATCGATGTTTTTATCTACATTTTTTACTATCTAAATCTAAATTAGTTAAAACTAACTAATTCGAAAGCAAAAACTCAGTCACTAATTCAAATAGTTATATTTCTACTAATCATTTAGTAAAAAATAACTAATTACATTAGACAAATTCATTTTTAGGTTATGTCAAAATAACTAATATTTTAGTAAAATTCTGTTTTCTAATTCAATTAGTTAAATTTTAACTATTTTTTAGTTATTTTTTTTTATTAATAATTAGTCATGTTTGACTAATAATTAGTTATTTTTCACTAATTGATGAAACAAAAACTTAGCCACGATTTTACTATTAATTCGTTATTTTTAACTAATTCAGATTTAGAGAGTAAGTTTCTCTATTTTCTAATTTTATTTTATATTATGTAAATTTAATCTTGTTCTAAATATTTCTATTTTAGCGTTCTTCTATTTCATAGAATTTTTTTTATCTTTCTTTTTAAAAAAATCACACAGTTTTTTTTTCCTCTCAATTGGTAAAATATTTCTCTAATTTTTCTAATTTTAAATTTTTTTTCTCTTTAGATGTCCGTAAATTGTTCAATTTTTTAAAATGAGTTTCTACTTTTTTATGTATTTTTATGTTACTGTTTCATTCTTGTGTTTTTTATAATTTTTTTTTCTTATTTAATAATGTCCCTCACTCTTTTTCTTTAAAAGAATTTTCTCCTTTTTTAATAGACTTTTTTCTTTTCTTTTTATGTTTCTCCGCTTTTTTTTATAATGTATTATTTTTTCACTATTGCTTTTATCTAATTTTCTTTATTTTACGATCATATGAATTTAAATATATTTCGTTGAAATTTTCTTATTTATTCGACCTAATTTATTTGATTTTGACCAAATATTTTATTCTTCATTGTTTTTTATTAAATGTTCTCAGTTTAAAAAATAAACTACTTACAAATTAATATTTGAAAAGTTTGTATACCGATTTTATATATTAAAAAAAAATCAATTTTTGATTTAAATAAAAAAAATCTTATTTTAATTTTTTTTTAAATCATGATTTCTATCAGCCCTGACCCGAAAATCCTCTATTTTATTTCAAATTTCTATTATTCATTTATAAAACCCACAGGTGAATATTCAATGCCTAAATATCAGTTACGTGCGTATTTATTTCAAAAGCGGAACTAAATTTTATTATAAAATAATTGTTATTTGATAATAGTTATTATCATTTTGACTCTTACGTATCGAAGCAACGCGGAAGTTTTATAATTGAACCAATATGACCAGCTGAGGTAGACTATAAATACGCCCGCCCGTCATAATCTCTTGGCTTCGCTATTAATTCAAACTTCCTGGTTCCATGTGTTTGTTTAATAATTATCGTTTGTTCACCTTTATTGGTCATTTGACAAAAGCTTCCCTCAATTATGAAAATTCGCCTCACATTATTACACTTCTTGAAAGGCGTATACCACTTTTATTCAGAACAATTATATAATTAAAATTCAAACTGAAAAATAAAATTTGAAAAAGTTCTAATAAAATGACAAAGTTGTGTGTTTAATTTTAAAAAAATGTAAATTCACTGAGAGAAAATAAGAATTTTACAACAATAACTCTCGGTTTATCTTTCCATGTATTCATTTGCTTCGCTCCATTATTTTTTATAATTTTTTCTCTGAAACGCGAGAAAATAAAATAACGAGGGAACGTGATCATTTCTCTTTTCCTAAATCTCTATATCACTATGGATATATACGCATACAAGTATCAACATTAGTTAGAAAAATGTCATCTCTCGTAAACGACCAGAGCTTCGTTTCATCCTCTGCTTTACACTTGATGACGAAAAACTAAATTTCCTGCCACTTTCTTTTGCCCGTCAGAAAGCAGAAATCATTAATCTTCGTCTTTTTTCACCGAGGTACAAATTCTTTCTCTCCTAGTGCACATAGAGAAGTAACCTTTCACTTAAAGTAACTGACACGTGAATCCAGATCTATGACCTTCAGTAATGAAGAAATGCTTCTGACTAAATATCTACTAGTTAGTGGTGCATAAAAAACTGTCACGCTGTCAGTTTATTTTCAAAACTATTTTTAATCATTCTTGGAAACAGAAATCTGATTATCTATTATTGGAAAAATTAAAATTATTGCATGGAAAGAAAATTAATTAGAACTTTTCTAAAAATGTTTTATAATTTAGGGAAAAAATCTGTAGCAAATTTAATATAATTTTTTTTAAGTTTGAAATTACCAATCTGAATTTTTCTCTTTTTGATCCTTTTTCCTTGAAATTGTAAAACACTTTTATAAAATTTAAAATTAATTTTCTTTCCGTGTGTAAGAAATAAAAATTCGACAAAAGAGAAAATTTCTTCATAAAGAAGAATGTTATACACCAGAGTGTCTAGCAAATTATCTTTTTCAAATTCTCGACAAATTCCTGGATCGTAATTTACAATTTTCCCGAACTTGTTACTTAAATGATTAATATCTGTACGATTTAAATATTCATCAGTTTAAAAAAAATCCTTAAAAGAACATTTTTAAATATTAAATACATGTCATTTTTATTAAGAAAAAACAGTAAAATTAGTTTCAAGAAGAATTAACTAAAAAAATCAAATAAATTATTAAAAAGTTTAAAAACATCGGAAAGACTATGAAAAAATGGAATAATTACCAAAAAAGTGAGAAAATGAAAAGTAAAAAAGTCTAAATAAATAAGAAACAGTTAGAACAGCAAAAAAAAAAATAAATTACAATATATTAAATCTTAATCCTAACAAAAAGAAATTTTTTATATAACCAGACAATCTAAAAACCACTTGAAACAGTAAATAAAATTACAAATAAAATAGACAAAATATAACAGCGAATTGAATAAATTTACAAACATTAAACAAAGAAATCAGAAAATCGAAGAAAAACATTCCCCCCCCCCCACGCCGCAATATAAATAAACATTTTACTCTCACCTCACCAAAAACACATGAAGAAATCAAAAACTTCATTTTTTATTTTTTAAACATATGAAAATGAAATTAGAAAACCATAATTCACAGTCATTCAAGATACTTCAGAGTAATTTATCATACTTCAGTGTAATTCATCATACTTCAGATTATTGAAGGTACTTCAGATAATTCACGAAATTCAGATAATTTAAGATACTTCAGGGAAATTCACGATACTTCAGATAATTCAAGATACTTCAGAGTAATTCACGATACTTCAGATACTTCAGAGTAATTCATCATACTTCAGGGTAATTCACGACACTTCAGATAATTATAGATATTTCAGAGTAATTCACGATACTTCATTATACTTCAAAGTAATTTAAGATACTTCAGAGTAATTCATCATACTTCAGGGTAATTCACGATACTTCAGATAATTAAAGATACTTTAGATAATTCAGGATACTTCAGATAATTTAAGATACTTCAGATAATTCATCATAATTCAGAATAATTTATCATACTTCAAGGTAATTCATCATACATCAGATAATTCAAGATACTTCAGAGTATTTCATCATACTGCAGGGTAATTCACGATACTTCAGATAATTCAAGATATTTCAGAGTAATTCACGATACTTCATAAAACTTCAGAGTAATTTATCGTACTTTAAGGTAATTTATTATACTTTAGGTAATTCAAAATACTTTAGAGTAATTTCTCATACTTTAAGGTAATTCATGATACTTCAGATAATTCAAAATACTTTAGTTAATTTAACATACTTTAGATAATTCATAATGATTCAAAATAATTCAAGATGGACCATAGTAATTAAAGATACTTCAGAGTAATTTATCATACTTTAGAGTACTTCACGATGCTTCTGATAATTCAGGATACTTCAGTTAAATCAACATTCTTCAGATAATTTATAAAGATTCAAAATAATTCATGATACATCACAGTAATTCAAAACACTTCAGATAATTCAAGATACTTTAGAATAATTCACGATACTTCAGATAATTCACGATACTTTAGATAATTCAAGATACTTCTGATAATTCATCATACTTTAGAGTAATTTATCATACTTCAAGATTAATTTAAGATACTCTAGTTTAATTCACGATACTTTAGATAATTCAAAATACTTCAGATAGTTCAAATGTATCTGAAGTTCCGGACGTCCGCACGGATGAATTTAAAAAAAAATATTCCTTAAATTATTTGTCTGGGGGTGCTTTCAATCGCCTAGAAATACAAAATGAATAATATTTATTACAATTAACACATATTTATGAAGTATTTTAAAAGAAATTGTGTCATTGGCAAAAGTTGAAAAATATATTTTTAATTTCGTCTGTGCGGACGTCCGGAACATCAGGTAGATATAATTCAAGATAATTAAATAATTCTAAATACTTCACAGTAATTACACTTTTGGCAATTTAAGATACTTCAGATAATTCATGATAATTCAAGATAATTCAAGATACTTTTCTCCGTAATTCAAGATACTTTAGAGTAATTTATGTTACTTCAGATTAATTCACGACACTTCAAATAATTCAAGATACTTTAGAGTAATTCACGATACTTTAGATAATTCACGATACTTCAGATAATTCCAGATACTTCAGATAATTCATGATAATTGAATATAATTAAAGATTTTTCAGATAATTTATGATAATTCAAAATAATTCATAATACTTCACAGTAATTCAAGATACTTCAGATTTATTCATGATACTTCAGAGTAATTCACGATACTTTAGATTAATTTACGATACTTTAGATAATTCAAAATGCATCAGATAATTCAAGATACTTCAGATACTTCATGATGATTTTAAGTAATATAAGATACTTAACAGTAATTCAACATACTTCAGGGTAAATAATTATACTTCTGAATAATTTACTGTACTTTAGATAATTCAAGATACTTCAGATAATTCATCATACTTTAAAGTAATTTATCATACTTCATGGTAATTCATGATAATTCAAAATGATTTGAGATACTTTACATTAATTTAGGATACTTTAGTTTAATTCACGATACTTTAGATAATTCAAAATACTTTACAGTAATTATACTTTTGGCAATTGAAGATACTTCAGATATTTCATGATAATTCAAGATACTTTAGAGTAATTTATGTTACTTCGGATAATTCAAAATACTTCAGTTTGTTCAAGATACTTCAGATAATTAATTATAATTCAAAATGATTTAAAATACTTTACGGTAATTTAAGGTAGTTCGGAGTTATTCATGATACTTTAGAGTAATTCACGGTACTTTATATAATTCCAAATACTTCAGATAATTTAAGATACTTCACAGTAATTCAAGATACTTCTGGATAATTCCAGACAACTGTAGACCTTAAATCAGGAGTTGTTAACCCCTCGAACTTGCCCAAATTTCTGGTAAAAAATGAAATTTTCAATTTTTCAAGATATTCATAATTTTATTTAACTTCTGAAAAAATATAAACTTACTTAAGGTATTTCTCTCGCAGTTATACTTGAAAAAATCGATTTTCTATGGATTTTCTTTAAATTGTGAGAAAATGTTATTTTATATGTGCCTTGTATCTGGTTAAAGTTTCAGGAATATTTACCGTCTAAAATTTGAAAAATTAATATTCGAAATTTCAATTTTTATCATTTTGCATGTAAAATTGAAATTTCGAATATTAATATTTCAAAATTTAGACGGTAAATGTTCCTGAAATTTTAACCAGACACAAGGCACATATTAAATAACGTTTTCTCATAATTTAAAGAAAATCCATAGAAAATCGATTTTTTCAAGTATAACTGCAAGAGAAATACCTTAAAAACATACTTTAAACATTTTTAATTTGTTTAAAAAAAAATTTGTTTTGATATTTTTTGTTTCAATTAAATATCTTAAAAAGCCTACAAAATTTTAAATAGCGAAGGGAAATTCGTAAATATAAGAAAAACAAATTGTTTGAACAATTTAAAATTAATTTAAAAATGTAGCAACCTTGTATTGTTTAAAAAAAAATTATAAAAAAAAGTGACGTAAGAAAATAATATTTTAGACCTATTTACCTATAAATGCTGAATTTATGTTTAGGGGTGGGTTTTGAAAGCACCCACAGAAAGGGAAGGGTTGCAAAAGAAAACTAATAAGAAACAGTTTCTTCAACTTTGAACATTTATCGAGGTCTCTAAAACTTCTGAGCCTTTTTCGATAAAATTAAGAACAGTTTTTCGCAATTTTTGAAAAAAAGTACACTTTTCCCTTCTATTTCTAATGGAAAAATAGGGGGTGCAAGAGCAATTCTTAATATTGTCAGATCAAATAAATAAAAAATATGGGTACATTTTTTTTTATTTGTAGTCGATTTCCGAGGACCTTTATACAATATTCGAAAATTTGCATTTTTTAAACCACCCTACTGTAAATAGAGATAGAGAAGAATTTTCCCATAATTTACACTGATATCAACTGAATAATCCCGAGTATATCTTCTATTATATTAATACGATACCAAGAAAACTTCGTTCATCGTCGTACAGACTTCAAAGTTCACCTACTTTTTCCAATAGGTTACTTACAAAAATGTTCATTTTACCATGTTATTATAGTTTGTAACAATGCGCACTGGCACTATTCGTGTCAAACATGTTAAACTAAACATTTTTTTATGCACAACATATTGTTGCACATGCGCAGTAGTGCACCACAGCTGTGTAAACGTGCGCAATACTTAACAAACATTTCACATGCGCAGTTGTTCTGTATTGCTGTTACACATGTGCAATCATGCACAGTGATAGTCACACATGAGCTCTAATTAAATTCAAAAATTACGCATGCGCAGTGCGGTACTTTACCAGATAAGTACATTTTCAGTACATATAGCATACTTTTTTTAATAAGTGCGCAGTAAAAATCCGTTTTATTATTGCGCATGCGTAACACGGTAACATGATAACTGCACATGCGCAAAGGTACCTTTATTTAAAAAATTGGTTAAAATTGTTTTTTTTCATTATTATTGTAAATAATGACCCATAATAGAAAAGAATATTCAAAATTCAATCTAAATATTGGAATTCAAGAAATTTAATAAAAAAATTTATATTATTGAATATAAAAAATAATAAGAACATTAAAAGTGTATTTAATTTTATTAATTTTATTCTTTTTTTCTTTAAAATATTTATAAAATGTAAGAAATTTTGATCTGAAAGTTTTCAATTTTTCATACTTTTAAAAACCATTTTCTAGGGGTACCGGGGGGGGGTAATAAATATTTAACATACTGTCAGAAAATCTTCCATATAATTAGTGTTTAAAAAAGTTTTGTAAAAATTTACTTATTTATTGAGAATAAAGAGTTTGAAAGTTCTCCCAATATTCATAAAATTGTACGTGGTAATCTTCTATTATATTAATACGATACCGAGTAAACTTCGTTCATCGTCGTACAGACTTCAAAGTTCACCTACTTTTTCCAATAGGTTACTTACAAAAATGTTCATTTTACCATGTTATTATAGTTTGTAACAATGCGCACTGGCACTATTCGTGTCAAACATGTTAAACTGAACATTTTTTTATGCACAACATATTGTTGCACATGCGCAGTAGTGCACCACAGCTGTGTAAACGTGCGCACTACTTAACAAACTTTTCACATGCGCAGTTGTTTTGTATTGCTGTTACACATGCGCAATCATGCACAGTGATAGTCACACATGAGCTCTAATTAAATTCAAAAATTACGCATGCGCAGTGCGGTACTTTACCAGATAAGTTCATTTTCAGTACATATAGCATACTTTTTTTAATAAGTGCGCAGTAAAAATCCGTTTTATTATTGCGCATGCGTAACACGGTAACATGATGACTGCACATGCGCAAAGGTACCTTTATTTAAAAAATTGGTTAAAATTGTTTTTTTTTCATTATTATTGTAATTAATGACCCATAATAGAAAAGAATATTTAAAATTCAAACTAAATATTGGAATTCAAGAAATTTAATAGAAAAATTTATATTATTGAATATAAATAATAATAAAAACATTAAAAGTGTATTTAATTTTATTAATTTTATTCTTTTTTTCTTTAAAATATTTATAAAATGTAAGAAATTTTGATCTGAAAGTTTTCAATTTTTCATACTTTTAAAAACCATTTTCTAGGGGTACCGGGGGGTGGGGGGGGGTAATAAATATTTAACATACTGTCAGAAAATCTTCCATATAATTAGTGTTTAAAAAGTTTTGTAAAAATTTACTTATTTATTGAGAATAAAGAGTTTGAAAGTTCTCCCAATATTCATAAAATTGTACGTTGTAATCTTCTATTATATTAATATGATACCGAGAAAACTTCGTTCATCGTCGTACAGACTTCAAAGTTCACCTACTTTTTCCAATAGGTTACTTACAAAAATGTTCATTTTACCATGTTATTATAGTTTGTAACAAAGCGCACTGGCACTATTCGTGTCAAACATGTTAAACTGAACATTTTTTTATGCACAACATATTGTTGCACATGCGCAGTAGTGCACCACAGCTGTGTAAACGTGCGCACTACTTAACAAACATTTCACATGCGCAGTTGTTTTGTATTGCTGTTACACATGCGCAATCATGCACAGTGATAGTCACACATGAGCTCTAATTAAATTAAAAATTACGCATGCGCAGTGCGGTACTTTACCAGATAAGTACATTTTCAGTACATATAGCATGCTTTTTTTAATAAGTGCGCAGCAAAAATCCGTTTTATTATTGCGCATGCGTAACACGGTAACCTGATAACTGCACATGCGCAAAGGTACCTTTATTTAAAAAATTGGTTAAAATTGTTTTTTTTTCATTATTATTGTAATTAGTGACCCATAATAGAAAAGAATATTCAAAATTCAATCTAAATATTGGAATTCAAGAAATTAAATAGAGAAATTTATATTATTGAATATAAAAAATAATAAAAACATTAAAAGTGTATTTAATTTTATTAATTTTATTCTTTTTTTCTTTAAAATATTTATAAAATGTAACAAATTTCGATCTGAAAGTTTTCAATTTTTCATACTTTTAAAAACCATTTTCAAGGGGTACCGGGGGGGAGGGTAATAAATATTTAACATACTGTCAGAATATCTTCCATATAATTAGTGTTTAAAAAAGTTTTGTAAAAATTTACTTATTTATTGAGAATAAAGAGTTTGAAAGTTCTCCCAATATTCATAAAATTGTACGTGGTAATCTTCTATTATATTAATACGATACCGAGAAAACTTCGTTCATCGTCGTACAGACTTCAAAGTTCACCTACTTTTTCCAATAGGTTACTTACAAAAATGTTCATTTTACCACGTTATTATAGTTTGTAACAATGCGCACTGGCACTATTCGTGCCAAACATGTTAAACTGAACATTTTTTTATGCACAACATATTGTTGCACATGCGCAGTAGTGCACCACAGCTGTGTAAACGTGCGCACTACTTAACAAACATTTCACATGCGCAGTTGTTTTGTATTGCTGTTACACATGCGCAATCATGCACAGTGATAGTCACACATGAGCTCTAATTAAATTCAAAAATTACGCATGCGCAGTGCGGTACTTTACCAGATAAGTACATTTTCAGTACATATAGCATACTTTTTTTAATAAGTGCGCAGTAAAAATCCGTTTTATTATTGCGCATGCGTAACACGGTAACATGATAACTGCACATGCGCAAAGGTACCTTTATTTAAAAAATTGGTTAAAATTGTTTTTTTTTCATTATTATTGTAATTAGTGACCCATAATAGAAAAGAATATTCAAAATTCAATCTAAATATTGGAATTCAAGAAATTTAATAGAAAAATTTATATTATTGAATTTAAAAAATAATAAAAACATTAAAAGTGTATTTAATTTTATTAATTTTATTCTTTTTTTCTTTAAAATATTTATAAAATGTAACAAATTTCGATCTGAAAGTTTTCAATTTTTCATACTTTTAAAAACCATTTTCAAGGGGTACCGGGGGGGAGGGTAATAAATATTTAACATACTGTCAGAATATCTTCCATATAATTAGTGTTTAAAAAAGTTTTGTAAAAATTTACTTATTTATTGAGAATAAAGAGTTTGAAAGTTCTCCCAATATTCATAAAATTGTACGTGGTAATCTTCTATTATATTAATACGATACCGAGAAAACTTCGTTCATCGTCGTACAGACTTCAAAGTTCACCTACTTTTTCCAATAGGTTACTTACAAAAATGTTCATTTTACCATGTTATTATAGTTTGTAACAATGCGCACTGGCACTATTCGTGTCAAACATGTTAAACTGAACATTTTTTTATGCACAACATATTGTTGCACATGCGCAGTAGTGCACCACAGCTGTGTAAACGTGCGCACTACTTAACAAACATTTCACATGCGCAGTTGTTTTGTATTGCTGTTACACATGCGCAATCATGCACAGTGATAGTCACACATGAGCTCTAATTAAATTCAAAAATTACGCATGCGCAGTGCGGTACTTTACCAGATAAGTACATTTTCAGTACATATAGCATACTTTTTTTAATAAGTGCGCAGTAAAAATCCGTTTTATTATTGCGCATGCGTAACACGGTAACATGATAACTGCACATGCGCAAAGGTACCTTTATTTAAAAAATTGGTTAAAATTGTTTTTTTTTCATTATTATTGTAATTAATGACCCATAATAGAAAAGAATATTCAAAATTCAATCTAAATATTGGAATTCAAGAAATTTAATAGAAAAATTTATATTATTGAATATAAAAAATAATAAAAACATTAAAAGTGTATTTAATTTTATTAATTTTATTCTTTTTTTCTTTAAAATATTTATAAAATGTAAGAAATTTTGATCTGAAAGTTTTCAATTTTTCATCCTTTTAAGAACCATTTTCTAGGGGTACCGGGGGGTGGGGGGGTAATAAATATTTAACATACTGTCAGAAAATCTTCCATATAATTAGTGTTTAAAAAAGTTTTGTAAAAATTTACTTATTTATTGAGAATAAAGAGTTTGAAAGTTCTCCCAATATTCATAAAATTGTACGTGGTAATCTTCTATTATATTAATACGATACCGAGGAAACTTCGTTCATCGTCGTACAGACTTCAAAGTTCACCTACTTTTTCCAATAGGTTACTTACAAAAATGTTCATTTTACCATGTTATTATAGTTTGTAACAATGCGCACTGGCACTATTCGTGCCAAACATGTTAAACTGAACATTTTTTTATGCACAACATATTGTTGCACATGCGCAGTAGTGCACCACAGCTGTGTAAACGTGCGCACTACTTAACAAACATTTCACATGCGCAGTTGTTTTGTATTGCTGTTACACATGCGCAATCATGCACAGTGATAGTCACACATGAGCTCTAATTAAATTCAAAAATTACGCATGCGCAGTGCGGTACTTTACCAGATAAGTACATTTTCAGTACATATTGCATACTTTTTTTAATAAGTGCGCAGTAAAAATCCGTTTTATTATTGCGCATGCGTAACACGGTAACATGATAACTGCACATGCGCAAAGGTACCTTTATTTAAAAAATTGGTTAAAATTGTTTTTTTTTTCATTATTATTGTAATTAATGACCCATAATAGAAAAGAATATTCAAAATTCAATCTAAATATTGGAATTCAAGAAATTTAATAGAAAAATTTATATTATTGAATATAAAAAATAATAAAAACATTAAAAGTGTATTTAATTTTATTAATTTTATTCTTTTTTTCTTTAAAATATTTATAAAATGTAAGAAATTTTGATCTGAAAGTTTTCAATTTTTCATCCTTTTAAAAACCATTTTCTAGGGGTACCGGGGGGTGGGGGGGTAATAAATATTTAACATACTGTCAGAAAATCTTCCATATAATTAGTGTTTAAAAAAGTTTTGTAAAAATTTACTTATTTATTGAGAATAAAGAGTTTGAAAGTTCTCCCAATATTCATAAAATTGTACGTGGTAATCTTCTATTATATTAATATGATACCGAGGAAACTTCGTTCATCGTCGTACAGACTTCAAAGTTCACCTACTTTTTCCAATAGGTTACTTACAAAAATGTTCATTTTACCACGTTATTATAGTTTGTAACAATGCGCACTGGCACTATTCGTGCCAAACATGTTAAACTGAACATTTTTTTATGCACAACATATTGTTGCACATGCGCAGTAGTGCACCACAGCTGTGTAAACGTGCGCACTACTTAACAAACATTTTACATGCGCAGTTGTGTTGTATTGCTGTTACACATGCGCAATCATGCACAGTGATAGTCACACATGAGCACTAATTAAATTCAAAAATTACGCATGCGCAGTGCGGTACTATACCAGATAAGTACATTTTCAGTACATATAGCATACTTTTTTTAATAAGTGCGCAGTAAAAATCCGTTTTATTATTGCGCATGCCTAACACGGTAACATGATAACTGCACATGCGCAAAGGTACCTTTATTTAAAAAATTGGTTAAAATTGATTTTTTTTCATTATTATTGTAATTAATGACCCATAATGGAAAAGAATATTCAAAATTCAATCTAAATATTGGAATTCAAGAAATTAAATAGAAAAATTTATATTATTGAATATAAAAATTAATAAAAACATTAAAAGTGTATTTAATTTTATTAATTTTATTCTTTTTTTCTTTAAAATATTTATAAAATGTAACAAATTTTGATCTGAAAGTTTTCAATTTTTCATACTTTTAAAAACCATTTTCTAGGGGTACCGGGGGGTGGGGGGGGGGGGGGTAATAAATATTTAACATACTGTCAGAAAATCTTCCATATAATTCGTGTTTAAAAAAGTTTTGTAAAAATTTACTTATTTATTGAGAATAAAGAGTTTGAAAGTTCTCCCAATATTCATAAAATTGTACGTGGTAATCTTTTATTATATTAATACGATACCGAGAAAACTTCGTTCATCGTCGTACAGACTTCAAAGTTCACCTACTTTTTCCAATAGGTTACTTACAAAAATGTTCATTTTACCATGTTATTATAGTTTGTAACAATGCGCACTGGCCCTATTCGTGTCAAAAATGTTAAACTGAACATTTTTTTATGCACAACATATTGTTGCACATGCGCAGTAGTGCACCACAGCTGTGTAAACGTGCGCACTTCTTAACAAACATTTCACATGCGCAGTTGTTTTGTATTGCTGTTACACATGCGCAATCATGCACAGTGATAGTCACACATGAGCTCTAATTAAATTCAAAAATTACGCATGCGCAGTGCGGTACTTTACCAGATAAGTACATTTTCAGTACATATAGCATACTTTTTTTAATAAGTGCGCAGTAAAAATCCGTTTTATTATTGCGCATGCGTAACACGGTAACATGATAACTGCACATGCGCAAAGGTACCTTTATTTAAAAAATTGGTTAAAATTGTTTTTTTTTTTCATTATTATTGTAATTAATGACCCATAATAGACAAGAATATTCAAAATTCAATCTAAATATTGGAATTCAAGAAATTTAATAGAAAAATTTATATTATTGAATATAAAAAATAATAAAAACATTAAAAGTGTATTTAATTTTATTCTTTTTCTCTTTAAAATATTTATAAAGTGTAACAAATTTTGATCTGAAAGTTTTCAATTTTTCATACTTTTAAAAACCATTTTCTAGGGGTACCGGGGGGAGGGGGGGGTAATAAATATTTAACATACTGTCAGAAAATCTTCCATATAATTAGTGTTTAAAAAAGTTTTGTGAAAATTTACTTATTTATTGAGAATAATGAGTTTGAAAGTTCTCCCAATATTCATAAAATTGTACGTGGTAATCTTCTATTATATTAATACGATACCGAGAAAACTTCGTTCATCGTCGAACAGACTTCAAAGTTCACCTACTTTTTCCAATAGGTTACTTACAAAAATGTTCATTTTACCATGTTATTATAGTTTGTAACAATGCGCACTGGCACTATTCGTGTCAAACATGTTAAACTGAACATTTTTTTATGCACAACATATTGTTGCACATGCGCAGTAGTGCACCACAGCTGTGTAAACGTGCACACTACTTAACAAACATTTCACATGCGCAGTTGTTTTGTATTGCTGTTACACATGCGCAATCATGCACAGTGATAGTCACACATGAGCTCTAATTAAATTCAAATATTACGCATGCGCAGTGCGGTACTTTACCAGATAAGTACATTTTCAGTACATATAGCATACTTTTTTTAATAAGTGCGCAGTAAAAATCCGTTTTATTGTTGCGCATGCGTAACACGGTAACATGATAACTGCACATGCGCAAAGGTACCTTTATTTAAAAAATTGGTTAAAATTGCTTTTTTTTTTTAATTATTATTGTAATTAATGACCCATAATAGAAAAGAATATTTAAAATTCAATCTAAATATTGGAATTCAAGAAATTTAATAGAAAAATTTATATTATTGAATATAAAAAATAATAAAAACATTAAAAGTGTATTTAATTTTATTAATTTTAATCTTTTTTTCTTTAAAATATTTATAAAATGTAACAAATTTTGATCTGAAAGTTTTCAATTTTTCATACTTTTAAAAACCATTTTCTAGGGGTACCGGGGGGGGGGGGGGTAATAAATATTTAACATACTGTCAGAAAATCTTCCAAATAATTAGTGTTTAAAAAAGTTTTGTAAAAATTTACTTATTTATTGAGAATAAAGAGTTTGAAAGTTCTCCCAATATTCATAAAATTGTACGTGGTAATCTTCTATTATATTAATACGATACTGAAAAAACTTCGTTCATCGTCGTACAGACTTCAAAGTTCACCTACTTTTTCCAATAGATTACTTACAAAAATGTTCATTTTACCATGTTATTATAGTTTGTAACAATGCGCACTGGAACTATTCGTGTCAAACATGTTAAACTGAACATTTTTTTATGCACAACATATTGTTGCACATGCACAGTAGTGCACCACAGCTGTGTAAACGTGCGCACTACTTAACAAACATTTCACATGCGCAGTTGTTTTGTATTGCTGTAACACATGCGCAATCATGCACAGTGATAGTCACACATGAGCTCTAATTAAATTCAAAAATTACGCATGCGCAGTGCGGTACTTTACCAGATAAGTACAATTTCAGTACATATAGCATACTTTTTTTAATTAGTGCGCAGTAAAAATCCGTTTTATTATTGCGCATGCGTAACACGGTAACATGATAACTGCACATGTGCAAAGGTACCTTTCTTTAAAAAATTGGTTAAAATTGTTTTTTTTTTCATTATTATTGTAATTAATGACCCACAATAGAAAAGAATATTCAAAATTCAATCTAAATATTGGAATTCAAGAAATTTAATAGAAAAATTTATATTAATAATATAAAAAATAATAAAAACATTAAAAGTGTATTTAATTTTATTAATTTTATTCTTTTTCTCTTTAAAATATTTATAAAGTGTTACAAATTTTGATCTGAAAGTTTTCAATTTTTCATACTTTTAAAAACCATTTTCTAGGGGTACCGGGGGGAGGGGGGGGGGTAATAAATATTTAACATACTGTCAGAAAATCTTCCATATAATTAGTGTTTAAAAAAGTTTTGTGAAAATTTACTTATTTATTGAGAATAAAGAGTTTGAAATTTCTCCCAATATTCATAAAATTGTACGTGGTAATCTTCTATTATATTAATACGATACCGAGAAAACTTCGTTCATCGTCGAACAGACTTCAAAGTTCACCTACTTTTTCCAATAGGTTACTTACAAAAATGTTCATTTTACCATGTTATTATAGTTTGTAACAATGCGCACTGGCACTATTCGTGTCAAACATGTTAAACTGAACATTTTTTTATGCACAACATATTGTTGCACATGCACAGTAGTGCACCACAGCTGTGTAAACGTGCGCACTACTTAACAAACATTTCACATGCGCAGTTGTTTTGTATTGCTGTAACACATGCGCAATCATGCACAGTGATAGTCACACATGAGCTCTAATTAAATTCAAAAATTACGCATGCGCAGTGCGGTACTTTACCAGATAAGTACAATTTCAGTACATATAGCATACTTTTTTTAATTAGTGCGCAGTAAAAATCCGTTTTATTATTGCGCATGCGTAACACGGTAACATGATAACTGCACATGTGCGAAGGTACCTTTCTTTAAAAAATTGTTTAAAATTGTTTTTTTTTTTCATTATTATTGTAATTAATGACCCACAATAGAAAAGAATATTCAAAATTCAATCTAAATATTGGAATTCAAGAAATTTAATAGAAAAATTTATATTAATAATATAAAAAATAATAAAAACATTAAAAGTGTATTTAATTTTATTAATTTTATTCTTTTTCTCTTTAAAATATTTATAAAGTGTAACAAATTTTGATCTGAAAGTTTTCAATTTTTCATACTTTTAAAAACCATTTTCTAGGGGTACCGGGGGGAGGGGGGGGTAATAAATATTTAACATACTGTCAGAAAATCTTCCATATAATTAGTGTTTAAAAAAGTTTTGTGAAAATTTACTTATTTATTGAGAATAAAGAGTTTGAAAGTTCTCCCAATATTCATAAAATTGTACGTGGTAATCTTCTATTATATTAATACGATACCGAGAAAACTTCGTTCATCGTCGAACAGACTTCAAAGTTCACCTACTTTTTCCAATAGGTTACTTACAAAAATGTTCATTTTACCATGTTATTATAGTTTGTAACAATGCGCACTGGCACTATTCGTGTCAAACATGTTAAACTGAACATTTTTTTATGCACAACATATTGTTGCACATGCGCAGTAGTGCACCACAGCTGTGTAAACGTGCGCACTACTTAACAAACATTTCACATGCGCAGTTGTTTTGTATTGCTGTAACACATGCGCAATCATGCACAGTGATAGTCACACATGAGCTCTAATTAAATTCAAAAATTACGCATGCGCAGTGCGGTACTTTACCAGATAAGTACAATTTCAGTACATATAGCATACTTTTTTTAATTAGTGCGCAGTAAAAATCCGTTTTATTTTTGCGCATGCGTAACACGGTAACATGATAACTGCACATGTGCAAAGGTACCTTTCTTTAAAAAATTGGTTAAAATTGTTTTTTTTTTCATTATTATTGTAATTAATGACCCACAATAGAAAAGAATATTCAAAATTCAATCTAAATAGTGGAATTCAAGAAATTTAATAGAAAAATTTATATTAATAATATAAAAAATAATAAAAACATTAAAAGTGTATTTAATTTTATTAATTTTATTCTTTTTCTCTTTAAAATATTTATAAAGTGTAACAAATTTTGATCTAAAAGTTTTCAATTTTTTATACTTTTAAAAACCATTTTCTAGGGGTACCGGGGGGTGGGGGGGTAATAAATATTTAACATACTGTCAGAAAATCTTCCATATAATTAGTGTTTAAAAAAGTTTTGTAAAAATTTACTTATTTATTGAGAATAAAGAGTTTGAAAGTTCTCCCAATATTCATAAAATTGTACGTGGTAATCTTCTATTATATTAATACGATACCGAGAAAACTTCGTTCATAGTGGAACAGACTTCAAAGTTCACCTACTTTTTCCAATAGGTTACTTACAAAAATGTTCATTTTACCATGTTATTATAGTTTGTAACAATGCGCACTGGCACTATTCGTGTCAAACATGTTAAACTGAACATTTTTTTATGCACAACATATTGTTGCACATGCGCAGTAGTGCACCACAGCTGTGTAAACGTGCGCAATACTTAACAAACATTTCACATGCGCAGTTGTTTTGTATTGCTGTTACACATGCGCAATCATGCACAGTGATAGTCACACATGAGCTCTAATTAAATTCAAAAATTACGCATGCGCAGTGCGGTACTTTACTAGATAAGTACATTTTCAGTACATATAGCATACTTTTTTTAATAAGTGCGCAGTAAAAATCCGTTTTATTATTGCGCACGCGTAACACAGTAACATGATAACTGCACATGCGCAAAGGTACCTTTATTTAAAAAATTGGTTAAAATTGTTTTTTTTTCATTATTATTGTAATTAATGACCCATAATAGAAAAGAATATTCAAAATTCAATCTAAATATTGGAATTCAAGAAATTTAATAGAAAAATTTATATTATTGAATATAAAAAATAATAAAAACATTAAAAGTGTATTTAATTTTATTCTTTTTTTCTTTAAAATATTTATAAAATGTAACAAATTTTGATCTGAAAGTTTTCAATTTTTCATACTTTTAAAAACCATTTTCTAGGGGTACCGGGGGGAGGGGGGGTAATAAATATTTAACATACTGTCAGAAAATCTTCCATATAATTAGTGTTTAAAAAAGTTTTGTAAAAATTTACTTATTTATTGAGAATAATGAGTTTGAAAGTTCTCCCAATATTCATAAAATTGTACGTGGTAATCTTCTATTATATTAATACGATACCGAGAAAACTTCGTTCATCGTCGAACAGACTTCAAAGTTCACCTACTTTTTCCAATAGGTTACTTACAAAAATGTTCATTTTACCATGTTATTATAGTTTGTAACAATGCGCACTGGCACTATTCGTGTCAAACATGTTAAACTGAACATTTTTTTATGCACAACATATTGTTGCACAAGCGCAGTAGTGCACCACAGCTGTGTAAACGTGCGCACTACTTAACAAACATTTTACATGCGCAGTTGTTTTGTATTGCTGTTGCACATGCGCAATCATGCACAGTGATAGTCACACATGAGCTCTAATTAAATTCAAAAATTACGCATGCGCAGTGCGGTACTTTACCAGAAAAGTACATTTTCAGTACATATAGCATACTTTTTTTAATAAGTGCGCAGTAAAAATACGTTTTATTATTGCGCATGCGTAACACGGTAACATGATAACTGCACATGCGCAAAGGTACCTTTATTTAAAAAATTGGTTAAAATTGTTTTTTTTTTCATTATTATTGTAATTAATGACCCATAATAGAAAAGAATATTCAAAATTCAATATAAACATTGGAATTCAAGAAATTTAATAGAAAAATTTATATTATTGAATATAAAAAATAATAAAAACATTAAAAGTGTATTTAATTTTATTAATTTTATTTTTTTTTTCTTTAAAATATTTATAAAATGTAACAAATTTTGATCTGAAAGTTTTCAATTTTTCATACTTTTAAAAACCATTTTCTAGGGGTACCGGGGGGAGGGGGGGGTAATAAATATTTAACATACTGTCAGAAAATCTTCCATATAATTAGTGTTTAAAAAAGTTTTGTGAAAATTTACTTATTTATTGAGAATAAAGAGTTTGAAAGTTCTCCCAATATTCATAAAATTGTACGTGGTAATCTTCTATTATATTAATACGATACCGAGAAAACTTCGTTCATCGTCGAACAGACTTCAAAGTTCACCTACTTTTTCCAATAGGTTACTTACAAAAATGTTCATTTTACCATGTTATTATAGTTTGTAACAATGCGCACTGGCACTATTCGTGTCAAACATGTTAAACTGAACATTTTTTTATGCACAACATATTGTTGCACATGCGCAGTAGTGCACCACAGCTGTGCAAACGTGCGCACTACTTAACAAACATTTCACATGCGCAGTTGTTTTGTATTGCTGTTACACATGCGCAATCATGCACAGTGATAGTCACACATTGGCTCTAATTAAATTCAAAAATTACGCATGCGCAGTGCGGGACTTTATCAGATAAGTACATTTTCAGTACATATAGCATACTTTTTTTAATAAGTGCGCAGTAAAAATCCGTTTTATTATTGCGCACGCGTAACACGGTAACATGATAACTGCACATGCGCAAAGGTACCTTTATTTAAAAAATTGGTTAAAATTGTTTTTTTTTTCATTATTATTGTAATTAATGACCCATAATAGAAAAGAATATTCAAAATTCAATCTAAATATTGGAATTCAAGAAATTTAATAGAAAAATTTATATTATTGAATATAAAAAATAATAAAAACATTAAAAGTGTATTTAATTTTATTAATTTTATTCTTTTTTTCTTTAAAATATTTATAAAATGTAACAAATTTTGATCTGAAAGTTTTCAATTTTTCATACTTTTAAAAACCATTTTCTAGGGGTACCGGGGGGGGGGGGGGGGTAATAAATATTTAACATACTGTCAGAAAATCTTCCATATAATTAGTGTTTAAAAAAGTTTTGTGAAAATTTACTTATTTATTGAGAATAAAGAGTTTGAAAGTTCTCCCAATATTCATAAAATTGTACGTTGTAATCTTCTATTATATTAATATGATACCGAGAAAACTTCGTTCATCGTCGTACAGACTTCAAAGTTCACCTACTTTTTCCAATAGGTTACTTACAAAAATGTTCAATTTATCATGTTATTAGAGTTTGTAACAATGCGCACTGGCATTATTCGTGTCAAACATGTTAAACTGAACATTTTTTTATGCACAACATATTGTTGCACTTGCGCAGTAGTGCACCACAGCTGCGTTTTGTGCAATTTACTCTTATAAATTATAGGTTTTACGCATTACATTGAACTTTTTTGTTTACACATTTTTCTACATTTTTTTACCTTAGAATAGTTAAAATGTCATTTATACTTCACATTTTTACAACTGCGCATGTTTTTTGTTCATAGAAAACTACTGCGCATGCTTTACTGGCATAGGAACCTATTGCGCATTACTATATACTTTACGCAATGTTTTTAACTTTTTTGTTAACTTGTTTCTCTATTTGCTTTGACAATTACATTTTTTGACATTAATTTTTCTTTGTTACTGTAACAAGTATCGTTCATAGGAAAGTACTGCGCATGCGTAACTGCCTTTTGGAGCTTTTGCGCATGTATAAGTCTGTTAAAAAGCTACTGCACATATGTTTTCATCTTTTATTATTATTACTTCTTTGTTTCTTGTTGTATTCGAAATATATTTTTTAGAACCTTTCTATTATATTGCTTTTTAAATTATAATTTTTTTATCAAGATATTTTTTAGTTAGTTGTTTATAGATGCAATCGATTTTATGTATTTATACTTTTTTCAAACGCCTTTTTTTTAATGTTAGGAAGTTATAATTTGTTATTAATTAATATTTAGTATTATTATCATTATTACTGGCAATATTTTTTAAAACAATCTTTTTGAGAATACTAGATATTATTTTTAAAATAAAGCAAATAAAATTTTAAAAATTAATTTTATATTTCTAAAAAAAATTAATAATTAATTATAAAACAATTTAAAAATATATATTATTATTACATAATACATATTACAATTTACTACTTTTTAAGTTATTCAATTATCATATTCTTTTAAAAATTGGCCGCATCGACTTAATATGAATTAGAATATAGATTATTAAAATTTATAAATTTATAGATTTATATATATGTTCAAGAATACATAAAGTAAAGAAATATATAAAAGAAATAAAAAACGAGCGAGCGTTAGCGAGCGAGGGTTGTTACGCTAGTATTTAATAATTAGATAAACATTTCATATTCAAATATGGATGGTATTTCTATATATAGAATACAAATTAGATTTGTGGAGGGTAAATCAGCGAATGAAAACAGTTATATATGAGGATGTATTATTATTCCGAGATATGTATATCACGTTCATGAAACGTGTACACTCAGTGAACGTAATAATGTTACGTCTTCGGTGGCCATGGACCCATGGTGCAGTAAGATGAGTGCACACTTGCGCATGAAATGATTCATCAGACTTTCATGAGAAAATACCATCTTTTATGCTAACTTTGCTAAAGCGAACATGCTGCCTTATGTCACGCTTGTAACGTCAAATTACAAAGACATTGCAAAGACAAAGATGCCATTTAGCTTGACAGAAGTCCTTTAAAGAGCCTTTGATCACTGCTTTCATCATGGTCCAGTAAAATCCGGGGAAAAAATCCGGTAGCCAATCATGTGACTTGTCAGATCAATCATTCCTCTGCCTCCACCCTCGGACGATTTATTCCAACATTTTTACCATCATCGTTGTACTGTACATACATAAAGAACATGCATTTTTACACATAACACTCTATTACTGAAATTGAGGTCGAAATCAATTTCGCTCACACGTATATTTCATCCGAAATTCTTTCCTTGCTACGTTTTTCATTACTTTTTGATTTAGATATATATTTCTTGTGTCTGTACGTGTTTATATACACAGGTATATATATATTAGGAAAGAATCTAAATAAAAAAGATATATGTGTGAGGCAAGTCAATTTAATTTAATGATTGTAATTTATAGTGCAAATGTTCGTTTAGACAGAATCAAAATGTGTGGGATATGTTGCAATATTTAGTTTATAAAGGGAGTACTAAATCCTCAACTTTTGGGGTAAAAATATTATTAGGTTGGCTAAAGAGTTGGTATAATAAATTTGGTTTTTGACATTGAAGAGTTTAAGAATAATAATAATATTAAAGTACGCTTATTGTTAATGTTTTACTGACCTTGTGAAATGTACGAATTTTTAAAACAAATTCATTAGGGTAGCAAATTGGAGAAAAAACAACATTACGGAAGTTTGAATTGGAAAAAGTGGAAATTTGTGGAAAATTTACAGATCATATTTCAGAATTTTTTCAAATAGGCTGTATCATACATTATGACATTTTTGAAACTGTTTTTTATAAGGATACAGATTTTATTATTTTTTTTTTATCGACCAATTTTTTATTTTGATCATTTAGAAATGCGATAATTTTACTTTTGAGGGCATGTGATGCCCAATTTGCTTGAATTTTGCCTTAAAATTAATTTTTTAAAAAATTCGCTGATTTTCGGAAATAAAAAAAAGATATTGAAGCATTTAAAGGTTATATTAGAAGTTATATTTAATATTAAAGCAAAATTTAAACAAATTTGGGTCAGTTAGACCTTTCTAATCATATTTTGAGTACTTCTACAAAGTTTGGTATCAGAATAATTATTAGTTTAAGAGAAAGTTTACTGCCAAATTTTGCCTGCACTAGTGATGACATTTTTCCATCACATGCCCTTAATAAATTAGAAATTAAATGGTTTTGGATTTTGATTTTTTAAAACTTGGACAAACTTATGTATTATATTGTAAATTAAATAAATATATATATAATTGGTTATACTGGAAATGGAATAAAATTACACTTTCTTTTATTGAAAATTATTGATACACTTTTTTAAAACTTTTTTTTTTAAAAAGGATAAACTTACAATTTAATCTATTTGTAATTGGACAAACTTACATTTGAATCATTTTGAAATTGTATTAACTTACAATTGAATCTATTTGAAATTGGATAAACTTATATTTGCTTTATTTGGAAATTGGATTAACTTACATTTGGAAAAATTGGAAATTGGATTAACTTACATTTAGAACAATTGGAAGTTGGATAAAGTTACATTTGGATCTTTTAGAAAGTAGATGAGTATGCATTTGGATTAATTCAAATTTCAATAAACTTAAACCAATTTTAGATTTGGATTAAATAAAAAATGAAGTTGAAAAGTATAAATCTATAAGAATTGTAAATTGTATATAATTATTTACAATTATTTATTGAGAATTGAAAAGGATACTAAGTATGAAATTTTGGAAAATGGATAAACTTACAATTTAATCTATTTTAAATTGGATAAACTTATACATTTGAATCATTTGGAAATGTAACTTACAATTAAATCTGTTTGAAATTGAATAAACTTACATTTGAATCAATTGGAACTTGGATTAACTTCCATTTGGAACAATTGGAACTTGGATAAAGTTACATTTGGTTTATTTGGATATTGGATAAACTTACATTTGAAGCAATTAAAAATTGGATTAACTTACATTTGGAACATTTGGAAATTGGATAAACTTACATTTGGAGAAATTGGAAATTGGATTAACTTACATTTGGAACAACTGGAAATTGGATAAAGTGACATTTGGATCTATTAGAAAGTAGATAAGTATGAATTTGGATTAATTCAAATTTGAATAAACTTAAACAAATTTAGATTTGGATTGAATAAAAATTGAAGTTGAAAAGTTTAAATCAATAAAAATTTTAAATAGTATATAATTATTTACAATTATTTTTGAGAATTGAAAAAGTTACATTTAGGTATGAAATATTGGAAAAAGGAAAAACTAACAATTCAATCTATTTGAAATTGGATTAACTGACAATTGAAACTGTTTAAAATTGGATAAACTTTCACTTGGATCAATTGGAAATTGGATTAACTTACATTTGGAAAAATTGGAAATTGGATTAACTTACATTTAGAATAATTGGAAATTGGATTAACTTACATTTGGAACAATTGGAAAAAGTTACATTTGGTTTATTTGGAAATTGGATAAACTTACATTTAAAGCAATTAAAAATTGGATTAACTTACATTTGGAACAATTGGAAATTGGATAAATTTACTTTTGGATCTATTACTTACATTTGAATCATTTGGAAATTGGATTAACTTACAATTGAATCTATTTGGAATTGGATAAACTTACATTTGGCTTATTTGGAAATTAGATTAACTTACATTTGGAGCAATGGAGAATTGTGTTAATTTACATTTGAAGCAATTGCAAATTAAATAAAGTTACACTTTCATCTATTAGAAATTAGATAAATAAGCATTTAGATTAATTCTAATTTGAATAAACTTAAAAAAATTGAGATTTGGATTAGTTAATTTATAATTTATAAGAATAACTTTTGAATAATACACATTTACATTCGGCTTCGTTAAAAAGTATAAATTTACATTTGAATCAATTGAAAATTGGATAAATTGTTTCAATGGAAAAATGAATACAGTTAAATTTGGGTTTTTTTTTTCGAAAATTAGAAATTGGATCAATTTAGATTTGGATCCTTTGAAAATTTGATAAACTTACATTTATTTTTTTTTGGAAATCGCATTGAATTATTGCATTTGGAATTTTGGAAATTGGACAATTTAATATTTGGTTCGATTGGAGAATGGATAAATTTACACTGGGAACTATTGAAAATGCAAGAAAATTGAATATTTTTGATATTGGATAAATTTACGATTCGATCTGTTTTTTTATTCAGATAACTTTACATTTGAATGTATTTTGAATTAGACTCATTTACATTTGGATCCACTGGAAGTTAGACAAAATTTACATTATTCAGATTAATTTAAATTTGAATAAATTTGGATTATAATTAAACAGTGGATAAATTTAAATTTGAAAAATGTTCTATTTAAATTACTAAATTGGATAATTTTACATTCGACTCATTTAAGGACACGTGATGGATATGACGTCACTAATATAGACAAAATTTATCCGTAAATTTATAAAAAAACGTATAACAACGTAAACAACTGTAAACAATACAAAACCTTCACTTTCCTTCAGATTAAAAAAAAACAATGTCCTAATTGTTTATAAGGGCGTATTTGCTCGAAATAGTATAAATGAGGTGAGTCGACTGGACCATAAATCTAGCCCCATATGGAATATAAGATTAAGGTATACATATAAGTGAGCATTCACATAACCGCTTTTGCGGTATGGAATAAAGTATCGATAATTGAACTTGTGAGTGTAAATATAGCTCATGTGTTTATATATTATATATATATGTGTATACCCGCTGTATGGAAGTTGACTTTCTCTTTGTTGCTAGAATTACGTAATCGACGTGTTACGAACAGAATGTCCATTGGTCAGGCTTGCCATGATTCGCGAAACGCACGTGTGCGCCATTATTAAAATACAGTCGACTCCGATCGCCAACAGATATAGCGATTTATTCAAGACAATTTATGGCCAACTCGTAGACTCGTCTATGGGAAATTGTTTCGCATTATTATCTAAGAGATTTTCTACCGTCTTATTCAATCTTTCAGCTAAAAGCGCACTCTATATATATATATATGCAACATTCTATATATATATATACATATGTGTGTACATTATATGGAATAAAGATGCTCCACATTTTTCATCTTCTCGTGGAATTTGCAATTTAAACTCAAAACAAAAGCTACTTTGTATTATAATCAAGGAAAACGAAAAATGAGTTATGCAAATAATTGTATTTTTTATATCCTTAAATATATGATTTCACAAAAGACATTTGTTTTTAAAAAATAAATTTAAAAAAAAAATAATTTGGTTCATTTTACTTTTCTGGCAGGGCTGTTATTGATTTAAATAAAAAAAAAAACTTTACAATTCTCCTGACGTCTAATACTGCATTCAAAACATCGCAAAACAAAAACCACAAATTTGTGGATAAATCTTAAAAATTTCAATTTTAATATTTTAATCTTTAAAATTTTTTTAAAAATTGTGCTAATACAGATTATCAAAATACCTACGATTTACAAATTTTTGGTATGGAGATAATAGTTTTACGTTTTTGTATCTTCAAGTCATTATAATTATATAAATTCCAAACGACAATTAAATCATATTCCAACTGGTTCCAACTTTTAAATTTCAATTAATCCAAATTAAATGCATATTAATTAATGCAAAATAATTACAGGCATCACAGTAACTTTTATCTTCAAAGAAGGTGAATTTTTTCTCTGGAAAAGGTGACAAAAAGGTGACAAAAAGGTGACAAAAAATATAACAAACAACAAACTGGAATGTGCTTTAAACAGGGTTGCTAAGTTTTCAAATTTTCAATATTCAATGACTTCCAGGTTTTCAAGACCATTTTTCATCAAATTCCATGATCAAATATAAAATAAGTAGCAACATTAACACGCGCTTAAAGGCGCCAAAAACTTTGCATTTTTTTAGTCATTTAAAACTAAATTTTTGCAAATGCAATAAATAATTAAAATTAAGAGAGTAATTACAAAATTAAAGACAATATCTTAAAAATGACAAAAATAATGAACAATTAAAAACAAAATTCAAAAAATGGCTAGACTAATATATAGTCGAACCAAAAAATTGAAAAAATCGAAGAATAATTATAAAATTTGAAGCAAATAACTAAAAATTGAAAAAATTGCAGAAAATAATTGAAAAATTGAAAAATGGAATTGAAATTTAAAGAATACAATCAAAAATTGAAAAAAAGTAAATGTAATTAAAAAAGCTGAAAATTGTGGAATATAGAACAAAATAATTAAAAACTGAAAAATTCAAATTTGAAGAAAATAATAAAAAAATTAAGGAACAAATTGAAAATTTAAGAATTAAATTTAAATTTGACAAAAATAATTGATAATTGAAAAAAGGTAAGAATTACTGAATTTTGAATAAAATAATTGAAAATTGAAGACTGGAATTTTAAATTAACAATAATAATTGAGAAAAGAAAATAATTAAGAATTAAAAAAATAAATTATAGATTAAGGAAATAAATTAAAATTTTAAGGAAGTAATTGACAATTGAAAAAAAATTAGAAAATTGTCGAGAATAATTGTCAACAGAACAATATATTAAAGAATAATTATTATAAACTTTAAAAATAATTGTAAATTGAAAAATTTGTAGAATATAATTGAAAATTGCGGAAAAAATTAATAATTAAAAGAAATAATTGAAAAATAGCGACAATAAATGAAAAATTGAAGAAAATATCTGAAAAATGGCGAAAATAATAGACAATTGGAAACAAAATTCGAAACATGGCTAGATTAATAGACAACAAAACAAATAAATTGAAAGAAATAATTAAAAAATTACGAGAATTATAATTGGAGAAAATATTAAAAATTGAAGAAATAAATTGAAAATTAAAGAATTAAATTAAATTTGTAAGAAAATAATTGATAATTAAAAGAAAAATTACTAAATTAATTAAATATTAAGAAAAATACTTGAAAATTGAAAAAAAAAGTAAAAAGAATTCGAAAGCTATCGAGAATAATTGACAACAGAACAAAATAATTAAAAAAAATTAAAGAATAATTACAAAATTGAAGAAGAATAGTAAGTTGTCAATTAAAAACTGAAAAAAATTATAGTAAAAATTTTAGAAAATAAATGAAAATGATGAATTAAAATGAAAATTGAAGAAGATAATTAAAGAATTATATTGAAAGTTCAAAATAATAATTGACAATATTGAAAAAAGACGAGGGTTATTGAACACTCAATAAAATAATTGAAAATTGAAGAAAATAATTGAGAATTGAAGAAAATAGATAAAAATGGACGAAATAAATTGAAAATATAAGAATTAAATTGAAATATAAAGAAAATAATTGAGTTGTTGTTGTATCAATCATCAATGAAACTAAATTCAAACATTGAATCTGAATTTTATGAACATACTTCGAAATATTTACAAAAAATTGTATATTTTTGACCCCAAAAAGAGGTGAAAAAATATGTAAAAAGGTGAAAAGGGTGACAAAATTGAGAAAAGGTGCAAAAAGGTAAAAAGGTGACTGTCTGTGATGCCTGTAATTAAATAATATTAATTATTTTTCATATTCATAATAATCCTTTTTTTTAATATTCTTATAAGATTTCTAAGAGATTTCAATTTGTCGAAACTGTTTAACTTTTATCTTATAAATTCTTATTTTTACAAAAAAGATCATTTCTTCTTCTACTTTTGATTTTTTTTTTGGTAATTGTCTTTTTAGTTTAGGATTTTCTTTAATTTTCCTCTTTTTATAAAAATTATTTAATATAATTTTACACAATTTTGCTATTATAGCATTCACTAAACTTTTTATTATGTTGATTTTCATAATTAATTTCATATTTTAAAAAATATATATGCTCTCATTTTTTTTGTAAATTTCTTCTATTTTTTAAAAAAAACTTAGATTTGCTTTATTTTTCTAAATTTATTATTGGACTTATTTTAAGTGTAATATTATAAAAATGTGTTTGGTTTAATTTGCTTAAACTTTTTTATTTTTAAAGTATTTTGAAGTTTCTCTTTTATCGACTTTCTTTTTATTTATATTGATATATATATTTTTTAATTTTTTGTACTTTTTACATTTTTTTTAGTTTGTTAGATTAAGGAAAAAAACATTTCTCTATTTTCTTCCCATTTATTTAACTTTCTTGATGTTTCACTATTTTTTTAGTTCTTCCTTGCGTTTTAATTAATTACTTAATTTTTGTCATCATTTTTCCATTTCTAAGAAGCATTTCTCCTTCTTTTCAATTGTTTAGTTTTTATCTTATAATTACGAATTTTTGAAAACATTTATTTGGTGCTTTTATCTACATTTTTAAAATTTTCCAATTTTCTACTTCTTTAAAAAGCTTTTATTCATTTATTTTATATTATGTAAATTTAATCCTGTAGGGGAGAGTGGGGCAAAACCGCTAGGTTTATATTTATTGATGCACAACATTTTAACTATACGTTCAATTGGAGTAATTTTTGTTTGTTACACTGCTGAAACTAACCAATAACAGATTTTAATAGTCTTTGTTACATTTATCATAATCACAATTACATTATTTGTTGTTTTTTAAAAAGATTCAAACTAGCGGCTTTGCCCCAACTGTTGGGGCAAAGACGTTTTTGCTAATATTATTATTCCAAATATAATAAATGGTGTAAAATATATACTAAATAACATTTATTGATGCAATAATTATAAAACATAAACATTTTACAGATTTTTAAAGAGATTTAATCCATTTTATTAAAAATAATGACGACTTGTATTTTTAACCTCATATTTTCAATTTAATTGTTTTTTATTTTGTTTCAAAATCTACTTTATCAACTCTACAAAAATAGAGTGTTATTTAAATAACCGCGCGTAAATATGATTAAATAATAATGCTTATTTAATATTCCAAAGGCATAATTTTTTTCAAATTAGTAGTAAATGCTAATAAACAATTTAAAAATTAAATAATAATAATAATAACAATAAATTTGATAGAGAAAAATACTTATTTGTTTTGATGAAAAAATGCAGGTTGATAGTTGATTAACTTGAAGTTTCCATCATTTAAAATAACATGATAATGCAGTTTTTAATATTCAATTGTTTTTTATGAAATATTTTTCAAGCGTCTTTGCCCCAAACGACAAACCTTTTTTAATTTAAAATTTTATATATTTAGATTAAAAATTAAACCAGGATTTCAAAGAGATTGTGAAGATAAATCATTACTCTACTAGAACGTGAAAATTTCAATTTTAAATGCTCACAATTTACATTCAAAATTTAATAGTTTTGATCGGTATAAATTTCATCTCAGATTTGTAAAATCGATTTTTTCCGTATATTTCTTAATACATTTTATATTTTCCAGATTTTTTTTTTCTAAACAATAGTTCCAGTTATAATTATGATAAACTTTAAACATAAGTTGAAACGGTCTAGAAATAAGGGAGATATTTTGAAAAACGTCTTTGCCCCGCATAGCGGTTTTGCCCCACTTTCCCCTACTAAATATACTCATTTGAACATCATTCTTCTATTTCATAGAATTTCTGTTCTTTTAAAGTTTGTTTAAATTTTACAAAATTTTATTGACTCTTTTTTTATTCAATTTGTAAAATAATTCTCTAATTTTTCTATTTTTAAAATGTGTTCTCTTTAGTAATATATTTTAACGTTTTTTTAAAAAAATATCTTCTTATTTATTATTTTAATTTAAAAAAATGTCCGTAAATAGTTTAATTTTTTGAGCCAGTATCATTTTGACACATGACTTAATTTTAGATTGTTATATTGTACAGAATGGAAATGTTATTTTGTACAACTGCTAAATGTTATTTTGTACAGTTTTGAAAAATGAATTTGTTATTTTGTACAATTTTTTAAAAAAGCAATAAAACATTGGAAGTACAATATTTTAGCTTTTTTAAAGAATTGTACAAAATAACAAATTCATTTTTCAAAATTGTACAAAATATCATTTAGCAGTTGTACAAAATAACATTTCCATTCTGTACAATATAACAATCTAAAATTAAGTCATGTGTCAAAATGATACTGGCTCCTAAAATATTGTACTTCCAATGTTTTATTGCTTTTTTAAAAAATTGTACAAAATAACAAATTCATTTTTCAAAATTGTACAAAATATCATTTAGCAGTTGTACAAAATAACATTTCCATTCTGTACAATATAACAATCTAAAATTAAGTCATGTGTCAAAATGATACTGGCTCAATTTTTTGAAAAGATTTTCTACTTTTTTACATAATAATTATGTCACTGCTTTATTCTTGTGTGCTTTTTTTTAAGTTTTTCTTCTTTTCTTTAATAAACTACTTACAAATAAACATTTGGAGATTTTAAATACTGTTTATATTTTAAAAAAATCATGATTTTTATTAGCCCTGTTTTCTGGTGTAATTTTAGAAATTAGGTGTTTTTTGGGTTCAGAGGGAGTTTTTTGTCTGGTTTTTTTTTTGTTCTAATTAGTTTTGAGACTATCTACGCACTTGCGTGTAGAACTAGCTTATACGCGTAAAGTCGAGCCTCTTCACCAGATGCAACTCTGAGCTATTAATATGCAGATTCTATTTCTATTCCTGGTGTGTTTACAAGTTCGGTACTGTAGTTAACGGAAGTGCGATGAATCATTGAGAGGCTGAGGAGCCGGGATCCGGACGCAATAGAAGCTTTGCGGATATCGAAGGATTAATAGACATGTACTGCAATGGTAAATTGTCCTTTGGTCCTTGCAGTCATGTATGGAAATGTTATGTATTAATCACGCATTCCGCCAAGAAATAAAAACCATCCTGCTATTTGAGATTAAAACCAGAAATCCAAGTATATATATTTATTGGCTAATAGGAAATTAAAAAAGCTTTAAGCCTGAATAAAAATACCCAGAATCATAAATTATGAATTTTATTTTATATTTTGAGATGTCAGATATTATTCTTTTTTTATTTCATAGTTCTCTTTCATTTATAAGCACTACTGATTTATACTATTAATTAAACAATGAAACATATTTCAGATTACAGGGCTGATAAAATAAAAAAAAAAAAGATTTTTGTTGTTTTCTTTGTGATTGTTAAAAGATTTTCGATTTTCCAAAAATGATCTAAATCGACTCATTTTCATCTAAAAAGCGTAAATTTTCATATTGGATCCGCCATTTTGTATTTTTAAAAACTAAAACCGGACTCGTAATCAGCGACTCAAAAAACTCCTGAGTAACCAATTTTAAGAGATATTAAACACTTTTTTAAAATTAGTCCGCCATATTGGATCCGCCATTTTGAATTTTCAAACACTAACACTGGATTCGTAATCAGCGACCCCAAAAGCTTCCGAGCAATCAATTTTAGGCGAATCTAAAGGATTTTTCAATTTTTGTCCGACATATTCGATCCGCCATTTTGTATTTTTTAAAACTAATATCGGATTCGTAATCAGCGACCCCAAAAACCCCCAAATAACAATTTTCAGGCGAATCTAAAATATTTTAAAAATTCGTCTGCCATATTGGATCCACCATTTTGAATTTTTGAAAACTAACACCAGATTCGTAATCAGCGACCCCAAAAACTATAAGAACCACTTTACTTTTGTTTTTTTAATTACTTATTTTTGCTTGGGTGTGAAAGGATTAAATGCACCGATTTTGTGAAAAAAGCAAATTAAATCTTAATTATAAAAAATTACGGTCAAATTTTTAAAATATTAAAAAATAAAATTTACCAATGAAAACAGCATTAAAAAATCTTTAAGAAACATATTCGACGAAATTATTTTTATTACATGTAAAGACTGAAAAAATTGAGAAATAAGACGTTGTCAAGCAAATTTTATAAAATTTTAAAAAATATACTTAGTCTCTAAATCTGAATTAGTTAAAAATAAATAATTTGAAGGCAAAAACTCAGCCACTAATTCAAATAGTTACAACGCTACTAATCATTTAGTAAAAAAACTAATTATAAGTCAAATTTATTTTTAGGTTATGTCAGACTAAGTAATTTTTTAGTAAAATTCGGCTTAGTAATTGAATTAGTCAAATTTTTTTTCTATACTTTTTTTTTACTAACATTAATTATTTATTTTTAATTAATTCAAATTTAGAGAGAAAGTTTGGAATAAATGTGTTCGAAAATTCGAAATTAGAGGATAAAAATTGAATAATTTCAAAGAAAGGAAAATATTTCTAAAATATAGAAAAATGACGACAAAATTGGAAAATTAATAAAAACTCGATGAATGGTTAAAATAAATTGTGAAATAACAAAAATATGAAATAAATAAGAATAAGATAAATTTTTTTTAAATCTAACAAACTATATGAAAATATGCACTGAGATTAGGAAAAAAAAAAAAATTTTGCAAAAATCAACTAAAAATAAGAAAATAGATAAAAATTGAACAGTTTAGAAATATTGAAATCTTAGAAATATTTTAAGATATAGAAAAAGAATTATTGTGAATATGTAAAATAATTAATTAATGTGCATTAAAATTTAAATTAATTGAAATTTCACTAAAAAATGGTATTCTTCTTACAAGAATTATTCTTGGCTACTATTTAAGAAAATATTCTTATTTAAAGAGGAAAATATATTTAAAATAAGAAATATATTCTTAAATAAAGAATATTTTTTGATTTTTCCTAAGAATAAAGACTTGATTTAAGAATATGCTTCATTATTTTAAGGATATTATATTCTTAAAAATTTAGAAGCCAAGAATATTTTTAAAAGAAGAATATACGATTTTTTCAGTGTTGAAAATATCAGCAAATTGAAATTTGAGTTTATTGACGTTTGAAATTTATTTAAATTATAATTACATGAAGATATAAAAATTTAATACCATTATTTAGTTTTATAGCATCAACTAATTTTAAGATTGCACATTTTTGACCCTCTATATTCAATGAAAAAACAGTATTTTTTATTTGAGAATTATTCTTGGCGCCTATTAAAGAATATACTATTCTTAAAATAAGAAGTATATTCTTAAATTAAGAAGCATATTCTAAAGCCATAGAAAATATTCTTAATTTAAGAATTTTTTTCTTATTGTAAGAATATTATATCCGTAATATATAAGAATCTTTTATTCTTAAATAGGCATAACAAATAATTCTTAAATAAAGAATATCATTTTTTCAGTATTAGTACAATTTTTCAAATCTTATAAAGAATATAATATTAAAATTTTCTATATTTATTCACTATTTTCTGGTATTTCTTACAAATTCCAGGTTTTTTCATGCAATATTAGATATATTCTAAATTTCGAAATCTTTTTTACTTAAATCATGATTTAAGTAGAAATGATCCGTTGATTTAAAAATAAATTGTTTTAAAGAAACAATTGTTATTATCTGTCATTTTATGTTTAATAATAGTTAAATTGTTAAATTATGATTTCTTTTTTGCGGAAATGTATGGCAAGAAAATATTAAAAGAAAACTAAATATTTGTGTTGACAGAATCTTTTAATTCAAGAGAAAGCAGACAGCGTGAGAAGAGGTTTGTAAAAAATTATAAAGAATATTTCATTTTGCTTTAATGTGCCCGTGTTAAATGCTTGACAAAGCTTTTTTTAATGAGTATTAAATGAGAGTAGCGAGAAATTCTCGAATAATACGTATAAAAAGAAATGTAATGCATTTCTTATTCTTAATAAGTAGACGTTAAACAAAAGTCAATAAAGAAAATGAGAAATGAAATCGTTTCAGAAAAAGAAGAAAATTATTATTCCGTTGTGAAAAAAATCCTGATTAAATTAGCCAGAATTCTGATTAGGGTATATTTTGGTAATTATGATTAATTTAACCAAATTTTTAATATAATGATTTATATATTTTTTGAAATATTAGGGAAACAAACTTTTAATATAATTTTGTTTAGACAAAAGGTGGGTAATTTACTTTCAAACAAAATGAACCATTAAAACTCTCAATTGAATAAAAATTAAAGATTTTTGACAATTAGTTAGAAACTTTTTAGAGTTTTTTTTAGATCGAGCGCGCACAGGAGCGCGCGTGCTTACGTCTTACTTATTAAATTGTAAATGATAAATTGTTTGTTTTATTCAGTGATATATAAAATATATAATTATATATATATATATAATTTATAAAAACAATCTAAATTGAAAGTGCAAAACTACTGATCTAAGTTTTATATAAATAATAAAATTAATAATAATAGTTAAAAATAATAAAATTCTCTATAAGTTGAAACTGCAAACCTATTAATTTGGTATAATAAAAACAAAAATAATAATTAAAAATAATAAAATTCTCTGTACCTTTTCAATTTGCAATTAAATAGAAAAAAGGTAATAAAAATTAATATTATTATTATTACTCACCTGTTATCAAATGTAAAGAGGATCGTAAAGTGACTGAACCTGAATAACACTAACCTTAAACGCTACCATTGAAAGTGCAAAATTACTGACTTAATTTTATGTTTCAATACAATATTACAAAATTATAAATAAAAAGAAAACAACTAACCTAAAATATTATTCTATCAAGGGGGCATCCATAAACCACGTGGACATTTTTTTTGCTGATTTTTGACCCCCCCGCCCCCCCTCGTGGACAATCGTGGACATTTTACAAACCCCCCCCCCCTTACAAAATTGTCCACGTGGACATTGCAAAAAAATTCTTTGTATATTATAAACAGCGCGGTGAAACTAGCCGCCCGCCAGCCGGCAGAATCGCCCGGCCAGCAGAAGAATCCAGTGGCGTAGAAAGTAGCGCGTGACGCGGTAGGCCTCCGCGGCATTCTGGCCGGCACATTAGTCTAATAGAACTTTATCGAGAAAATTATTAACAATATTTAATCAATATTAATAGTGGAATGTTTAGACAATATTTTCCAGCCTTGGCAAAAAATTTTATAATAAAAATTGAGTCTAGGAAAAAACTCTAAATCTCAAAAGTTATAAAAATCGCGTTCTGCCAGCAGACGGGTCAGACGGCTATATATTAAAAACAATTATTATTAACAATATGTTATTAATTTTAACAGAGGAATGTTTAGACAATATTTTCCAGGCTTGGAAAAATTTTTAGGATAAAAATTAAGTCCAGGAAAAAACTTTAAATCCCAAAATTAGGAAAAATCGCGTTCTGCTAGCAGACGGGTCAGACGGCTAGATATTAAAAACAATTATTATTAACAATATGTATTTAATATTAACAGAGGAATGTTTAGACAATATTTTCCAGGCTTGGAAAAATTTTTAGGATAAAAATTAAGTCCAGGAAAAAACTTCAAATCCAAAAATTAGGAAAAATCGCGTTCTGCTAGCAGACGGGTCAGACGGCTAGATATTAAAAATAATTGTTATTAACAATATGCATTTAATATTAACAGAGGAATGTTTAGACAATATTTTCCAGGCTTGGAAAAATTTTTAGGATAAAAATTAAGTCCAGGAAAAAACTTTAAATCCAAAAATTAGGAAAAATCGCGTTCTGCTAGCAGACGGGTCAGACGGCTAGATATTAAAAATAATTATTATAAACAATATGTTATTAATTTTAACAAAGGAATGTTTTGACAATATTTTCCAGGCTTGGAAAAATTTTTAGGATAAAAATTAAGTCCAGGAAAAAACTTTAAATCCAAAAATTAGGAAAAATCGCGTTCTGCTAGCAGACGGGTCAGACGGCTAGATATTAAAAATAATTATTATTAACAATAAGTTATTAATTTTAACAAAGGAATGTTTAGACAATATTTTCCAGGCTTTGAAAAATTTTTGGGATAAAAATTAAGTCCAGGAAAAAACTTTAAATCCTAAAATTAGGAAAAATCGCGTTCTGCTAGCAGACGGGTCAGACGGCTAGATAGTAAAAATAATTATTATTAACAATATGTATTTAATATTAAGAGAGGAATGTTTAGACAATATCTTCCAGGCTTGGAAAAATTTTTAGGATAAAAATTTAGTCCAGGAAAAAACTTTAAATCCCAAAATTAGGAAAAATCGCGTTCTGCTAGCAGACGGGTCAGACGGCTAGATATTAAAAATAATTATTATTAACAATAAGTTATTAATTTTAACAAAGGAATGTTTAGACAATATTTTCCAGGCTTTGAAAAATTTTTGGGATAAAAATTAAGTCCAGGAAAAAACTTTAAATCCTAAAATTAGGAAAAATCGCGTTCTGCTAGCAGACGGGTCAGACGGCTAGATAGTAAAAATAATTATTATTAACAATATGTATTTAATATTAAGAGAGGAATGTTTAGACAATATCTTCCAGGCTTGGAAAAATTTTTAGGATAAAAATTTAGTCCAGGAAAAAACTTTAAATCCCAAAATTAGGAAAAATCGCGTTCTGCTAGCAGACGGGTCAGACGGCTAGATATTAAAAATAATTATTATTAACAATAAGTTATTAATTTTAACAAAGGAATGTTTAGACAATATTTTCCAGGCTTGGAAAAATTTTTAGGATAAAAATTAAGTCCAGGAAAAAACTTTAAATCCCAAAATTAGGAAAAATCGCGTTCTGCTAGCAGACGGGTCAGACGGCTAGATATTAAAAACAATTATTATTAACAATATGTATTTAATATTAACAGAGGAATGTTTAGACAATATTTTCCAGGCATGGAAAAATTTTTAGGATAAAAATTAAGTCCAGGAAAAAACTTCAAATCCAAAAATTAGGAAAAATCGCGTTCTGCTAGCAGACGGGTCAGACGGCTAGATATTAAAAATAATTATTATTAACAATAAGTTATTAATTTTAACAAAGGAATGTTTAGACAATATTTTCCAGGCTTTGAAAAATTTTTAGGATAAAAATTAAGTCCAGGAAAAAACTTTAAATCCAAAAATTAGGAAAAATTGCGTTCTGCTAGCAGACGGGTCAGACGGCTAGATATTAAAAACAATTATTATTAACAATATGTATTTAATATTAACAGAGGAATGTTTAGACAATATTTTCCAGGCTTGGAAAAATTTTTAGGATAAAAATTAAGTCCAGGAAAAAACTTTAAATGCAAAAATTAGGAAAAATCGCGTTCTGCTAGCAGACGGGTCAGACGGCTAGATATTAAAAATAATTATTATTAACAATATGTATTTAATATTAACAGAGGAATGTTTAGACAATATTTTCCAGGCTTGGAAAAATTTTTAGGATAAAAATTAAGTCCAGGAAAAAACTTTAAATCCAAAAATTAGGAAAAATCGCGTTCTGCTAGCAGACGGGTCAGACGGCTAGATATTAAAAACAATTATTATTAACAATATGTATTTAATATTAACAGAGGAATGTTTAGACAATATTTTCCAGGCTTGGAAAAATTTTTAGGATAAAAATTAAGTCCAGGAAAAAACTTTAAATCCAAAAATTAGGAAAAATCGCGTTCTGCTAGCAGACGGGTCAGACGGCTAGATATTAAAAATAATTATTATTAACAATATGTATTTAATATTAACAGAGGAATGTTTAGACAATATTTTCCAGGCTTGGAAACATTTTTAGGATAAAAATTAAGTCCAGGAAAAAACTTTAAATCCAAAAATTAGGAAAAATCGCGTTCTGCTAGCAGACGGGTCAGACGGCTAGATATTAAAAACAATTATTATTAACAATATGTATTTAATATTAACAGAGGAATGTTTAGACAATATTTTCCAGGCTTGGAAAAATTTTTAGGATAAAAATTAAGTCCAGGAAAAAACTTTAAATCCAAAAATTAGGAAAAATCGCGTTCTGCTAGCAGACGGGTCAGACGGCTAGATATTAAAAATAATTATTATAAACAATATGTTATTAATTTTAACAAAGGAATGTTTTGACAATATTTTCCAGGCTTGGAAAAATTTTTAGGATAAAAATTAAGTCCAGGAAAAAACTTTAAATCCTAAAATTAGGAAAAATCGCGTTCTGCTAGCAGACGGGTCAGACGGCTAGATATTAAAAATAATTATTATTAACAATAAGTTATTAATTTTAACAAAGGGATGTTTAGACAATATTTTCCAGGCTTGGAAAAATTTTTAGGATAAAAATTAAGTCCAGGAAAAAACTTTAAATCCTAAAATTAGGAAAAATCGCGTTCTGCTAGCAGACGGGTCAGACGGCTAGATATTAAAAACAATTATTATTAACAATATGTATTTAATATTAACAGAGGAATGTTTAGACAATATTTTCCAGGCTTGGAAAAATTTTTAGGATAAATATTAAGTCCAGGAAAAAACTTTAAATCCAAAAATTAGGAAAAATCGCGTTCTGCTAGCAGACGGGTCAGACGGCTAGATATTAAAAATAATTATTATAAACAATATGTTATTAATTTTAACAAAGGAATGTTTTGACAATATTTTCCAGGCTTGGAAAAATTTTTAGGATAAAAATTAAGTCCAGGAAAAAACTTTAAATCCAAAAATTAGGAAAAATCGCGTTCTGCTAGCAGACGGGTCAGACGGCTAGATATTAAAAATAATTATTATTAACAATAAGTTATTAATTTTAACAAAGGAATGTTTAGACAATATTTTCCAGGCTTTGAAAAATTTTTGGGATAAAAATTAAGTCCAGGAAAAAACTTTAAATCCTAAAATTAGGAAAAATCGCGTTCTGCTAGCAGACGGGTCAGACGGCTAGATAGTAAAAATAATTATTATTAACAATATGTATTTAATATTAAGAGAGGAATGTTTAGACAATATCTTCCAGGCTTGGAAAAATTTTTAGGATAAAAATTTAGTCCAGGAAAAAACTTTAAATCCCAAAATTAGGAAAAATCGCGTTCTGCTAGCAGACGGGTCAGACGGCTAGATATTAAAAATAATTATTATTAACAATAAGTTATTAATTTTAACAAAGGAATGTTTTGACAATATTTTCCAGGCTTGGAAAAATTTTTAGGATAAAAATTAAGTCCAGGAAAAAACTTTAAATCCAAAAATTAGGAAAAATCGCGTTCTGCTAGCAGACGGGTCAGACGGCTAGATATTAAAAATAATTATTATTAACAATAAGTTATTAATTTTAACAAAGGAATGTTTAGACAATATTTTCCAGGCTTTGAAAAATTTTTGGGATAAAAATTAAGTCCAGGAAAAAACTTTAAATCCTAAAATTAGGAAAAATCGCGTTCTGCTAGCAGACGGGTCAGACGGCTAGATAGTAAAAATAATTATTATTAACAATATGTATTTAATATTAAGAGAGGAATGTTTAGACAATATCTTCCAGGCTTGGAAAAATTTTTAGGATAAAAATTTAGTCCAGGAAAAAACTTTAAATCCCAAAATTAGGAAAAATCGCGTTCTGCTAGCAGACGGGTCAGACGGCTAGATATTAAAAATAATTATTATTAACAATAAGTTATTAATTTTAACAAAGGAATGTTTAGACAATATTTTCCAGGCTTGGAAAAATTTTTAGGATAAAAATTAAGTCCAGGAAAAAACTTTAAATCCCAAAATTAGGAAAAATCGCGTTCTGCTAGCAGACGGGTCAGACGGCTAGATATTAAAAACAATTATTATTAACAATATGTATTTAATATTAACAGAGGAATGTTTAGACAATATTTTCCAGGCATGGAAAAATTTTTAGGATAAAAATTAAGTCCAGGAAAAAACTTCAAATCCAAAAATTAGGAAAAATCGCGTTCTGCTAGCAGACGGGTCAGACGGCTAGATATTAAAAATAATTATTATTAACAATAAGTTATTAATTTTAACAAAGGAATGTTTAGACAATATTTTCCAGGCTTTGAAAAATTTTTGGGATAAAAATTAAGTCCAGGAAAAAACTTTAAATCCTAAAATTAGGAAAAATCGCGTTCTGCTAGCAGACGGGTCAGACGGCTAGATAGTAAAAATAATTATTATTAACAATATGTATTTAATATTAAGAGAGGAATGTTTAGACAATATCTTCCAGGCTTGGAAAAATTTTTAGGATAAAAATTTAGTCCAGGAAAAAACTTTAAATCCCAAAATTAGGAAAAATCGCGTTCTGCTAGCAGACGGGTCAGACGGCTAGATATTAAAAATAATTATTATTAACAATAAGTTATTAATTTTAACAAAGGAATGTTTAGACAATATTTTCCAGGCTTGGAAAAATTTTTAGGATAAAAATTAAGTCCAGGAAAAAACTTTAAATCCCAAAATTAGGAAAAATCGCGTTCTGCTAGCAGACGGGTCAGACGGCTAGATATTAAAAACAATTATTATTAACAATATGTTATTAATTTTAACAGAGGAATGTTTAGACAATATTTTCCAGGCTTGGAAAAATTTTTAGGATAAAAATTAAGTCCAGGAAAAAACTTTAAATCCCAAAATTAGGAAAAATCGCGTTCTGCTAGCAGACGGGTCAGACGGCTAGATATTAAAAACAATTATTATTAACAATATGTATTTAATATTAACAGAGGAATGTTTAGACAATATTTTCCAGGCTTGGAAAAATTTTTAGGATAAAAATTAAGTCCAGGAAAAAACTTCAAATCCAAAAATTAGGAAAAATCGCGTTCTGCTAGCAGACGGGTCAGACGGCTAGATATTAAAAATAATTGTTATTAACAATATGCATTTAATATTAACAGAGGAATGTTTAGACAATATTTTCCAGGCTTGGAAAAATTTTTAGGATAAAAATTAAGTCCAGGAAAAAACTTTAAATCCAAAAATTAGGAAAAATCGCGTTCTGCTAGCAGACGGGTCAGACGGCTAGATATTAAAAATAATTATTATAAACAATATGTTATTAATTTTAACAAAGGAATGTTTTGACAATATTTTCCAGGCTTGGAAAAATTTTTAGGATAAAAATTAAGTCCAGGAAAAAACTTTAAATCCAAAAATTAGGAAAAATCGCGTTCTGCTAGCAGACGGGTCAGACGGCTAGATATTAAAAATAATTATTATTAACAATAAGTTATTAATTTTAACAAAGGAATGTTTAGACAATATTTTCCAGGCTTTGAAAAATTTTTGGGATAAAAATTAAGTCCAGGAAAAAACTTTAAATCCTAAAATTAGGAAAAATCGCGTTCTGCTAGCAGACGGGTCAGACGGCTAGATAGTAAAAATAATTATTATTAACAATATGTATTTAATATTAAGAGAGGAATGTTTAGACAATATCTTCCAGGCTTGGAAAAATTTTTAGGATAAAAATTTAGTCCAGGAAAAAACTTTAAATCCCAAAATTAGGAAAAATCGCGTTCTGCTAGCAGACGGGTCAGACGGCTAGATATTAAAAATAATTATTATTAACAATAAGTTATTAATTTTAACAAAGGAATGTTTAGACAATATTTTCCAGGCTTTGAAAAATTTTTGGGATAAAAATTAAGTCCAGGAAAAAACTTTAAATCCTAAAATTAGGAAAAATCGCGTTCTGCTAGCAGACGGGTCAGACGGCTAGATAGTAAAAATAATTATTATTAACAATATGTATTTAATATTAAGAGAGGAATGTTTAGACAATATCTTCCAGGCTTGGAAAAATTTTTAGGATAAAAATTTAGTCCAGGAAAAAACTTTAAATCCCAAAATTAGGAAAAATCGCGTTCTGCTAGCAGACGGGTCAGACGGCTAGATATTAAAAATAATTATTATTAACAATAAGTTATTAATTTTAACAAAGGAATGTTTAGACAATATTTTCCAGGCTTGGAAAAATTTTTAGGATAAAAATTAAGTCCAGGAAAAAACTTTAAATCCCAAAATTAGGAAAAATCGCGTTCTGCTAGCAGACGGGTCAGACGGCTAGATATTAAAAACAATTATTATTAACAATATGTATTTAATATTAACAGAGGAATGTTTAGACAATATTTTCCAGGCATGGAAAAATTTTTAGGATAAAAATTAAGTCCAGGAAAAAACTTCAAATCCAAAAATTAGGAAAAATCGCGTTCTGCTAGCAGACGGGTCAGACGGCTAGATATTAAAAATAATTATTATTAACAATAAGTTATTAATTTTAACAAAGGAATGTTTAGACAATATTTTCCAGGCTTTGAAAAATTTTTAGGATAAAAATTAAGTCCAGGAAAAAACTTTAAATCCAAAAATTAGGAAAAATTGCGTTCTGCTAGCAGACGGGTCAGACGGCTAGATATTAAAAACAATTATTATTAACAATATGTATTTAATATTAACAGAGGAATGTTTAGACAATATTTTCCAGGCTTGGAAAAATTTTTAGGATAAAAATTAAGTCCAGGAAAAAACTTTAAATGCAAAAATTAGGAAAAATCGCGTTCTGCTAGCAGACGGGTCAGACGGCTAGATATTAAAAATAATTATTATTAACAATATGTATTTAATATTAACAGAGGAATGTTTAGACAATATTTTCCAGGCTTGGAAAAATTTTTAGGATAAAAATTAAGTCCAGGAAAAAACTTTAAATCCAAAAATTAGGAAAAATCGCGTTCTGCTAGCAGACGGGTCAGACGGCTAGATATTAAAAACAATTATTATTAACAATATGTATTTAATATTAACAGAGGAATGTTTAGACAATATTTTCCAGGCTTGGAAAAATTTTTAGGATAAAAATTAAGTCCAGGAAAAAACTTTAAATCCAAAAATTAGGAAAAATCGCGTTCTGCTAGCAGACGGGTCAGACGGCTAGATATTAAAAATAATTATTATTAACAATATGTATTTAATATTAACAGAGGAATGTTTAGACAATATTTTCCAGGCTTGGAAACATTTTTAGGATAAAAATTAAGTCCAGGAAAAAACTTTAAATCCAAAAATTAGGAAAAATCGCGTTCTGCTAGCAGACGGGTCAGACGGCTAGATATTAAAAACAATTATTATTAACAATATGTATTTAATATTAACAGAGGAATGTTTAGACAATATTTTCCAGGCTTGGAAAAATTTTTAGGATAAAAATTAAGTCCAGGAAAAAACTTTAAATCCAAAAATTAGGAAAAATCGCGTTCTGCTAGCAGACGGGTCAGACGGCTAGATATTAAAAATAATTATTATAAACAATATGTTATTAATTTTAACAAAGGAATGTTTTGACAATATTTTCCAGGCTTGGAAAAATTTTTAGGATAAAAATTAAGTCCAGGAAAAAACTTTAAATCCTAAAATTAGGAAAAATCGCGTTCTGCTAGCAGACGGGTCAGACGGCTAGATATTAAAAATAATTATTATTAACAATAAGTTATTAATTTTAACAAAGGGATGTTTAGACAATATTTTCCAGGCTTGGAAAAATTTTTAGGATAAAAATTAAGTCCAGGAAAAAACTTTAAATCCTAAAATTAGGAAAAATCGCGTTCTGCTAGCAGACGGGTCAGACGGCTAGATATTAAAAACAATTATTATTAACAATATGTATTTAATATTAACAGAGGAATGTTTAGACAATATTTTCCAGGCTTGGAAAAATTTTTAGGATAAATATTAAGTCCAGGAAAAAACTTTAAATCCAAAAATTAGGAAAAATCGCGTTCTGCTAGCAGACGGGTCAGACGGCTAGATATTAAAAATAATTATTATAAACAATATGTTATTAATTTTAACAAAGGAATGTTTTGACAATATTTTCCAGGCTTGGAAAAATTTTTAGGATAAAAATTAAGTCCAGGAAAAAACTTTAAATCCAAAAATTAGGAAAAATCGCGTTCTGCTAGCAGACGGGTCAGACGGCTAGATATTAAAAATAATTATTATTAACAATAAGTTATTAATTTTAACAAAGGAATGTTTAGACAATATTTTCCAGGCTTTGAAAAATTTTTGGGATAAAAATTAAGTCCAGGAAAAAACTTTAAATCCTAAAATTAGGAAAAATCGCGTTCTGCTAGCAGACGGGTCAGACGGCTAGATAGTAAAAATAATTATTATTAACAATATGTATTTAATATTAAGAGAGGAATGTTTAGACAATATCTTCCAGGCTTGGAAAAATTTTTAGGATAAAAATTTAGTCCAGGAAAAAACTTTAAATCCCAAAATTAGGAAAAATCGCGTTCTGCTAGCAGACGGGTCAGACGGCTAGATATTAAAAATAATTATTATTAACAATAAGTTATTAATTTTAACAAAGGAATGTTTTGACAATATTTTCCAGGCTTGGAAAAATTTTTAGGATAAAAATTAAGTCCAGGAAAAAACTTTAAATCCAAAAATTAGGAAAAATCGCGTTCTGCTAGCAGACGGGTCAGACGGCTAGATATTAAAAATAATTATTATTAACAATAAGTTATTAATTTTAACAAAGGAATGTTTAGACAATATTTTCCAGGCTTTGAAAAATTTTTGGGATAAAAATTAAGTCCAGGAAAAAACTTTAAATCCTAAAATTAGGAAAAATCGCGTTCTGCTAGCAGACGGGTCAGACGGCTAGATAGTAAAAATAATTATTATTAACAATATGTATTTAATATTAAGAGAGGAATGTTTAGACAATATCTTCCAGGCTTGGAAAAATTTTTAGGATAAAAATTTAGTCCAGGAAAAAACTTTAAATCCCAAAATTAGGAAAAATCGCGTTCTGCTAGCAGACGGGTCAGACGGCTAGATATTAAAAATAATTATTATTAACAATAAGTTATTAATTTTAACAAAGGAATGTTTAGACAATATTTTCCAGGCTTGGAAAAATTTTTAGGATAAAAATTAAGTCCAGGAAAAAACTTTAAATCCCAAAATTAGGAAAAATCGCGTTCTGCTAGCAGACGGGTCAGACGGCTAGATATTAAAAACAATTATTATTAACAATATGTATTTAATATTAACAGAGGAATGTTTAGACAATATTTTCCAGGCATGGAAAAATTTTTAGGATAAAAATTAAGTCCAGGAAAAAACTTCAAATCCAAAAATTAGGAAAAATCGCGTTCTGCTAGCAGACGGGTCAGACGGCTAGATATTAAAAATAATTATTATTAACAATAAGTTATTAATTTTAACAAAGGAATGTTTAGACAATATTTTCCAGGCTTTGAAAAATTTTTGGGATAAAAATTAAGTCCAGGAAAAAACTTTAAATCCTAAAATTAGGAAAAATCGCGTTCTGCTAGCAGACGGGTCAGACGGCTAGATAGTAAAAATAATTATTATTAACAATATGTATTTAATATTAAGAGAGGAATGTTTAGACAATATCTTCCAGGCTTGGAAAAATTTTTAGGATAAAAATTTAGTCCAGGAAAAAACTTTAAATCCCAAAATTAGGAAAAATCGCGTTCTGCTAGCAGACGGGTCAGACGGCTAGATATTAAAAATAATTATTATTAACAATAAGTTATTAATTTTAACAAAGGAATGTTTAGACAATATTTTCCAGGCTTGGAAAAATTTTTAGGATAAAAATTAAGTCCAGGAAAAAACTTTAAATCCCAAAATTAGGAAAAATCGCGTTCTGCTAGCAGACGGGTCAGACGGCTAGATATTAAAAACAATTATTATTAACAATATGTATTTAATATTAACAGAGGAATGTTTAGACAATATTTTCCAGGCATGGAAAAATTTTTAGGATAAAAATTAAGTCCAGGAAAAAACTTCAAATCCAAAAATTAGGAAAAATCGCGTTCTGCTAGCAGACGGGTCAGACGGCTAGATATTAAAAATAATTATTATTAACAATAAGTTATTAATTTTAACAAAGGAATGTTTAGACAATATTTTCCAGGCTTGGAAAAATTTTTAGGATAAAAATAAAGTCCAGGAAAAAACTTTAAATCCCAAAATCAGGAAAAATCGCGTTCTGCGATTAAAAAAAAATCTAAAAAAAAAACCTAAAAATTTTTCCAAGCCTGGAAAATATTGTCAAAACATTCCTTTGTTAAAATTAATAACATATTGTTTATAATAATTATTTTTAATATCTAGCCGTCTGACCCGTCTGCTAGCAGAACGCGATTTTTCCTAATTTTTGGATTTAAAGTTTTTTCCTGGACTTAATTTTTATCCTAAAAATTTTTCCAAGCCTGGAAAATATTGTCTAAACATTCCTTTGTTAAAATTAATAACTTATTGTTAATAATAATTATTTTTAATATCTAGCCGTCTGACCCGTCTGCTAGCAGAACGCGATTTTTCCTAATTTTAGGATTTAAAGTTTTTTCCTGGACTTAATTTTTATCCTAAAAATTTTTCCAAGCCTGGAAAATATTGTCTAAACATTCCTCTGTTAATATTAAATACATATTGTTAATAATAATTGTTTTTAATATCTAGCCGTCTGACCCGTCTGCTAGCAGAACGCGATTTTTCCTAATTTTAGGATTTAAAGTTTTTTCCTGGACTTAATTTTTATCCTAAAAATTTTTCAAAGCCTGGAAAATATTGTCTAAACATTCCTTTGTTAAAATTAATAACTTATTGTTAATAATAATTATTTTTAATATCTAGCCGTCTGACCCGTCTGCTAGCAGAACGCGATTTTTCCCAATTTTTGGATTTGAAGTTTTTTCCTGGACTTAATTTTTATCCTAAAAATTTTTCCAAGCCTGGAAAATATTGTCTAAACATTCCTCTGTTAATATTAAATACATATTGTTTATAATAATTATTTTTAATATCTAGCCGTCTGACCCGTCTGCTAGCAGAACGCGATTTTTCCTAATTTTTGGATTTAAAGTATTTTCCTGGACTTAATTTTTATCCTAAAAATTTTTCCAAGCCTGGAAAATATTATCTAAACATTCCTCTGTTAATATTAAATACATATTGTTAATAATAATTGTTTTTAATATCTAGCCGTCTGACCCGTCTGCTAGCAGAACGCAATTTTTCCTAATTTTTGCATTTAAAGTTTTTTCCTGGACTTAATTTTTATCCTAAAAATTTTTCCAAGCCTGGAAAATATTGTCTAAACATTCCTCTGTTAAAATTAATAACTTATTGTTAATAATAATTATTTTTAATATCTAGCCGTCTGACCCGTCTGCTAGCAGAACGCGATTTTTCCCAATTTTTGGATTTGAAGTTTTTTCCTGGACTTAATTTTTATCCTAAAAATTTTTCCAAGCCTGGAAAATATTGTCTAAACATTCCTCTGTTAATATTAAATACATATTGTTTATAATAATTATTTTTAATATCTAGCCGTCTGACCCGTCTGCTAGCAGAACGCGATTTTTCCTAATTTTTGGATTTAAAGTATTTTCCTGGACTTAATTTTTATCCTAAAAATTTTTCCAAGCCTGGAAAATATTATCTAAACATTCCTCTGTTAATATTAAATACATATTGTTAATAATAATTGTTTTTAATATCTAGCCGTCTGACCCGTCTGCTAGCAGAACGCAATTTTTCCTAATTTTTGCATTTAAAGTTTTTTCCTGGACTTAATTTTTATCCTAAAAATTTTTCCAAGCCTGGAAAATATTGTCTAAACATTCCTCTGTTAATATTAAATACATATTGTTAATAATAATTGTTTTTAATATCTAGCCGTCTGACCCGTCTGCTAGCAGAACGCGATTTTTCCTAATTTTAGGATTTAAAGTTTTTTCCTGGACTTAATTTTTATCCTAAAAATTTTTCCAAGCCTGGAAAATATTGTCTAAACATTCCTCTGTTAATATTAAATACATATTGTTTATAATAATTATTTTTAATATCTAGCCGTCTGACCCGTCTGCTAGCAGAACGCGATTTTTCCTAATTTTTGGATTTAAAGTATTTTCCTGGACTTAATTTTTATCCTAAAAATTTTTCCAAGCCTGGAAAATATTATCTAAACATTCCTCTGTTAATATTAAATACATATTGTTAATAATAATTGTTTTTAATATCTAGCCGTCTGACCCGTCTGCTAGCAGAACGCAATTTTTCCTAATTTTTGCATTTAAAGTTTTTTCCTGGACTTAATTTTTATCCTAAAAATTTTTCCAAGCCTGGAAAATATTGTCTAAACATTCCTCTGTTAATATTAAATACATATTGTTAATAATAATTGTTTTTAATATCTAGCCGTCTGACCCGTCTGCTAGCAGAACGCGATTTTTCCTAATTTTAGGATTTAAAGTTTTTTCCTGGACTTAATTTTTATCCTAAAAATTTTTCCAAGCCTGGAAAATATTGTCTAAACATTCCTCTGTTAATATTAAATACATATTGTTAATAATAATTGTTTTTAATATCTAGCCGTCTGACCCGTCTGCTAGCAGAACGCGATTTTTCCTAATTTTTGGATTTAAAGTTTTTTCCTGGACTTAATTTTTATCCTAAAAATTTTTCCAAGCCTGGAAAATATTGTCAAAACATTCCTTTGTTAAAATTAATAACATATTGTTTATAATAATTATTTTTAATATCTAGCCGTCTGACCCGTCTGCTAGCAGAACGCGATTTTTCCTAATTTTTGGATTTAAAGTTTTTTCCTGGACTTAATATTTATCCTAAAAATTTTTCCAAGCCTGGAAAATATTGTCTAAACATTCCTCTGTTAATATTAAATACATATTGTTAATAATAATTGTTTTTAATATCTAGCCGTCTGACCCGTCTGCTAGCAGAACGCGATTTTTCCTAATTTTAGGATTTAAAGTTTTTTCCTGGACTTAATTTTTATCCTAAAAATTTTTCCAAGCCTGGAAAATATTGTCTAAACATCCCTTTGTTAAAATTAATAACTTATTGTTAATAATAATTATTTTTAATATCTAGCCGTCTGACCCGTCTGCTAGCAGAACGCGATTTTTCCTAATTTTAGGATTTAAAGTTTTTTCCTGGACTTAATTTTTATCCTAAAAATTTTTCCAAGCCTGGAAAATATTGTCAAAACATTCCTTTGTTAAAATTAATAACAGATTGTTTATAATAATTATTTTTAATATCTAGCCGTCTGACCCGTCTGCTAGCAGAACGCGATTTTTCCTAATTTTTGGATTTAAAGTTTTTTCCTGGACTTAATTTTTATCCTAAAAATTTTTCCAAGCCTGGAAAATATTGTCTAAACATTCCTCTGTTAATATTAAATACATATTGTTAATAATAATTGTTTTTAATATCTAGCCGTCTGACCCGTCTGCTAGCAGAACGCGATTTTTCCTAATTTTTGGATTTAAAGTTTTTTCCTGGACTTAATTTTTATCCTAAAAATGTTTCCAAGCCTGGAAAATATTGTCTAAACATTCCTCTGTTAATATTAAATACATATTGTTAATAATAATTATTTTTAATATCTAGCCGTCTGACCCGTCTGCTAGCAGAACGCGATTTTTCCTAATTTTTGGATTTAAAGTTTTTTCCTGGACTTAATTTTTATCCTAAAAATTTTTCCAAGCCTGGAAAATATTGTCTAAACATTCCTCTGTTAATATTAAATACATATTGTTAATAATAATTGTTTTTAATATCTAGCCGTCTGACCCGTCTGCTAGCAGAACGCGATTTTTCCTAATTTTTGGATTTAAAGTTTTTTCCTGGACTTAATTTTTATCCTAAAAATTTTTCCAAGCCTGGAAAATATTGTCTAAACATTCCTCTGTTAATATTAAATACATATTGTTAATAATAATTATTTTTAATATCTAGCCGTCTGACCCGTCTGCTAGCAGAACGCGATTTTTCCTAATTTTTGGATTTAAAGTTTTTTCCTGGACTTAATTTTTATCCTAAAAATTTTTCCAAGCCTGGAAAATATTGTCTAAACATTCCTTTGTTAAAATTAATAACTTATTGTTAATAATAATTATTTTTAATATCTAGCCGTCTGACCCGTCTGCTAGCAGAACGCGATTTTTCCTAATTTTTGGATTTGAAGTTTTTTCCTGGACTTAATTTTTATCCTAAAAATTTTTCCAAGCCTGGAAAATATTGTCTAAACATTCCTTTGTTAATATTAAATACATATTGTTAATAATAATTATTTTTAATATCTAGCCGTCTGACCCGTCTGCTAGCAGAACGCGATTTTTCCTAATTTTAGGATTTAAAGTTTTTTCCTGGACTTAATTTTTATCCTAAAAATTTTTCAAAGCCTGGAAAATATTGTCTAAACATTCCTTTGTTAAAATTAATAACTTATTGTTAATAATAATTATTTTTAATATCTAGCCGTCTGACCCGTCTGCTAGCAGAACGCGATTTTTCCCAATTTTTGGATTTGAAGTTTTTTCCTGGACTTAATTTTTATCCTAAAAATTTTTCCAAGCCTGGAAAATATTGTCTAAACATTCCTCTCTTAATATTAAATACATATTGTTAATAATAATTATTTTTACTATCTAGCCGTCTGACCCGTCTGCTAGCAGAACGCGATTTTTCCTAATTTTAGGATTTAAAGTTTTTTCCTGGACTTAATTTTTATCCCAAAAATTTTTCAAAGCCTGGAAAATATTGTCTAAACATTCCTTTGTTAAAATTAATAACTTATTGTTAATAATAATTATTTTTAATATCTAGCCGTCTGACCCGTCTGCTAGCAGAACGCGATTTTTCCTGATTTTGGGATTTAAAGTTTTTTCCTGGACTTTATTTTTATCCTAAAAATTTTTCCAAGCCTGGAAAATATTGTCTAAACATTCCTTTGTTAAAATTAATAACTTATTGTTAATAATAATTATTTTTAATATCTAGCCGTCTGACCCGTCTGCTAGCAGAACGCGATTTTTCCTAATTTTTGGATTTGAAGTTTTTTCCTGGACTTAATTTTTATCCTAAAAATTTTTCCATGCCTGGAAAATATTGTCTAAACATTCCTCTGTTAATATTAAATACATATTGTTAATAATAATTGTTTTTAATATCTAGCCGTCTGACCCGTCTGCTAGCAGAACGCGATTTTTCCTAATTTTGGGATTTAAAGTTTTTTCCTGGACTTAATTTTTATCCTAAAAATTTTTCCAAGCCTGGAAAATATTGTCTAAACATTCCTTTGTTAAAATTAATAACTTATTGTTAATAATAATTATTTTTAATATCTAGCCGTCTGACCCGTCTGCTAGCAGAACGCGATTTTTCCTAATTTTGGGATTTAAAGTTTTTTCCTGGACTAAATTTTTATCCTAAAAATTTTTCCAAGCCTGGAAGATATTGTCTAAACATTCCTCTCTTAATATTAAATACATATTGTTAATAATAATTATTTTTACTATCTAGCCGTCTGACCCGTCTGCTAGCAGAACGCGATTTTTCCTAATTTTAGGATTTAAAGTTTTTTCCTGGACTTAATTTTTATCCCAAAAATTTTTCAAAGCCTGGAAAATATTGTCTAAACATTCCTTTGTTAAAATTAATAACTTATTGTTAATAATAATTATTTTTAATATCTAGCCGTCTGACCCGTCTGCTAGCAGAACGCGATTTTTCCTAATTTTTGGATTTAAAGTTTTTTCCTGGACTTAATTTTTATCCTAAAAATTTTTCCAAGCCTGGAAAATATTGTCTAAACATTCCTCTGTTAATATTAAATGCATATTGTTAATAACAATTATTTTTAATATCTAGCCGTCTGACCCGTCTGCTAGCAGAACGCGATTTTTCCTAATTTTTGGATTTAAAGTTTTTTCCTGGACTTAATTTTTATCCTAAAAATTTTTCCAAGCCTGGAAAATATTGTCTAAACATTCCTCTGTTAATATTAAATGCATATTGTTAATAACAATTATTTTTAATATCTAGCCGTCTGACCCGTCTGCTAGCAGAACGCGATTTTTCCTAATTTTGGGATTTAAAGTTTTTTCCTGGACTAAATTTTTATCCTAAAAATTTTTCCAAGCCTGGAAAATATTGTCTAAATATTCCTCTGTTAAAATTAATAACATATTGTTAATAATAATTATTTTTAATATCTAGCCGTCTGACCCGTCTGCTGGCAGAACGCGATTTTTCCTACTTTTGGGATTTAAAGTTTTTTCCTGGACTTAATTTTTATCCTAAAAATTTTTCCAAGCCTGGAAAATATTGTCTAAACATTCCTCTCTTAATATTAAATACATATTGTTAATAATAATTATTTTTAATATCTAGCCGTCTGACCCGTCTGCTAGCAGAACGCGATTTTTCCTTATTTTGGGATTTAAAGTTTTTTCCTGGACTTTATTTTTATCCTAAAAATTTTTCCAAGCCTGGAAAATATTGTCTAAACATTCCTTTGTTAAAATTAATAACTTATTGTTAATAATAATTATTTTTAATATCTAGCCGTCTGACCCGTCTGCTAGCAGAACGCGATTTTTCCTAATTTTAGGATTTAAAGTTTTTTCCTGGACTTAATTTTTATCCTAAAAATTTTTCAAAGCCTGGAAAATATTGTCTAAACATTCCTTTGTTAAAATTAATAACTTATTGTTAATAATAATTATTTTTAATATCTAGCCGTCTGACCCGTCTGCTAGCAGAACGCGATTTTTCCTAATTTTTGGATTTGAAGTTTTTTCCTGGACTTAATTTTTATCCTAAAAATTTTTCCAAGCCTGGAAAATATTGTCTAAACATTCCTCTGTTAATATTAAATACATATTGTTAATAATAATTGTTTTTAATATCTAGCCGTCTGACCCGTCTGCTAGCAGAACGCGATTTTTCCTAATTTTGGGATTTAAAGTTTTTTCCTGGACTTAATTTTTATCCTAAAAATTTTTCCAAGCCTGGAAAATATTGTCTAAACATTCCTCTGTTAAAATTAATAACATATTGTTAATAATAATTGTTTTTAATATATAGCCGTCTGACCCGTCTGCTGGCAGAACGCGATTTTTATAACTTTTGAGATTTAGAGTTTTTTCCTAGACTCAATTTTTATTATAAAATTTTTTGCCAAGGCTGGAAAATATTGTCTAAACATTCCACTATTAATATTGATTAAATATTGTTAATAATTTTCTCGATAAAGTTCTATTAGACTAATGTGCCGGCCAGAATGCCGCGGAGGCCTACCGCGTCACGCGCTACTTTCTACGCCACTGGATTCTTCTGCTGGCCGGGCGATTCTGCCGGCTGGCGGGCGGCTAGTTTCACCGCGCTATTATAAACCAATAAGTTAACTCTCTAAATTTCTTAGAGTGAATATTTCACTCTAATTTAGGAGTGAGATGTACATTCACTCCAGATAGAGTGAAAGTTCACTCTAAAAGAGTGAAATCGCTCACTCTAATGGAAAGAGTGCAGAAATTCACTCCAGTGGTTGGAGTGAATATTCACTCCAAGACTTAGAGTGAAACTTTCACTCTGTTTTGAGTGAACGTAAGCACGTATAACTTATAACGGCAGTTCGTAAGTTTTGTACCAACGAGCGTATAGCATAGTGGTTAGAGCGTTGGGCTTTAGGCCTGGGGGTCGCACGTTCGAGACCCCTCAGTGTCAAATATTTTAATTATATAAGTTTAGCGTTAGTATTAAGTTGTATGTTTTATTTGTAAATATAATATAATAAAATGTTATAAAATAATTTAAATAACAAATATCCTTGAGACTAAATAAATACGAAAATACCACAGTACTGACAGAAAGTTATTCAAGAGATTCAATATTTATTTTTATTTATTATTTTTATTTTTCAAAAATAAGATATTATTCCTTTAAAGTTATGTTATGCAAATTTCCAAAAGCTTTAATTTACCCAATCTAAAATTGGAGTGGGAAATTTGATCTAAGAGGAATGAGCCGCCATTTTAAATCAGCTGAAAAATTCACTCTAATTAGAGTGAACTCGTCACTCTATCTATAGAGTGAATAAATTCGCTCTTTTAATGAGTGAACATTCACTCCATATGGAGTGGCTCAATTTTCACTCTTGCCTGGAGTGAAATCTCACTCTTTAAGAGTGAGGTTTCACTCTAAGAAATTTAGAGAGAATATAATTATAAAGCTTAATTCTGAATATTTTTAAAAAAAAAACTGCTGGAATAAAGAAGTTTATGAAAAAATAATAAATAAACACAATTTACATTATTCTTAAAAGGAAAATTAAATTATACGCATAAATATACTATAAGATATCGTAAACCTAAGAAGTGGTTTGTAACAATAAGAAAATCACTATCCTCTTTTTAAAGACAATTTTCACTACTAGCAAATACATTTTTAAACAATCTTTATAGATCTTAAAAAATAACTTTGGCCATTGAGGTGGTCCAAAAACGCATTGTAAACAAATTTTTTAATTTTTCATGCTCTCACCCACTAGGATTTTTCTTATTTATCGAAAAAAATACCTCTATTTTTTTAAGTTAAATAATATTTAGACTCTAAATTTTAGACGTAGTAGCTAAAAGCCGATGAAGTTTTATAAATGAATTTTGCATCAGGAAAAAATACTTATTCGTAGATTTAGTATAGAATTCACGAAAATCAATATTTTTTAATCGGACAACTCTGCATCTTCTTAGAAACGTTCAAAAAATAACATCCAAAAATTTATTAAAAATTTTTTGTGGTTTAATATTTTGTACAGGGTCGTAAAACCTTCCCTAAAATTGTAAAATTATGGAAAAAACGTTAAAAAATAACTTTTACTATTTTATTGGGAGTTTTTTGCAATATTTTACAAAAATAACTTATAAGCTTTTACTATTTAATTCACGTAATTGTTAATTTGTTTAAACTTATTGTTGTTATTTACTAACTTTTGATAAAATAAAGCTTAACACTTGCAATTTTTTTAATTTTTGCAACTTTTATGTGTGATATGTAATTAAAAGTAATGAATAATTAAAATTTTTATTTATAACAATTATTGTTTAAACAAATTATTGTTGTTATTTATCAACTTTCGATAAAATAAAGCTATAGAGACTTACAATTTTTTCTGAAATTTGCAGTTTTTTTCGTTTGAAATAACTAACAATTAACAATAATTTGAAAATTTATTCTTAACAATTGTTTAAAGAAATTATTGTTGTTATTTATGAACTTTTGATAAAATAAATATAACGACTTGCAATTTTTTCTCAACATTGCAACTTTTTATGTTTCAAGTATCTGAAAGTAAACAGTAATACCAGATTTTATTTTTAACAATTGTTTAAACAATTTATTGTTGTTATTTATCGTCTTATGATACAATGAAGCTAGAGACTTGCCATTTTTTCTCAATATTACAACTTTTATGCTTGGGACGGTATTGCAACTATTACAGAAACAGAATAAATTATTTATTATGAATATGAAGGATAAAATAATAGCTCTAGACATTTAAAATGTCCAGTAAGTTATCTATTAAAGTTTATTAATAATGTTTTTAAATTTTGAATTAAAATTAATGAAAGGACACTGTTATTGTGAGATCTAGAAGTACAAATTGAAGATAATCTTCTTTTAAAATTTATTTTCTAGTAAAACTACAATTCTAATGCTTTATTATATCTAAAGTTGATAAATTTAGAAAAAAAACTAAACCGCTCTATTAGCTTCAGTCTGAAAATATTATCAAGTTAAAATTATTTAATAACTTAAACAATGACTAAAATTATAACTTTATCTTACAAATTCATAGTACATAAGAAAAAATTGCAAGTTACTATCTTTATTTTATCAAAAGATGATAATTAACAATGCTTTAATAATTTTCTTCAACAATTGTTGTAAATAAATTTTAAAGTTGCTATATATTTTGAGTTATGTAAAATATAAAAAGTTGAAAACTTCATTAAAAAATGCTCTTCTAATTTTTTTTGAGCTGATAAATAACAAAAATAAATTGTTTAAACATTTTTATAAATAAATTTTAATGTTATAGTTTATTTTTAATTATTTCAAACATAAAAGGTTGTAAACCTTATAAAGTTAAAGCTGTATTAAAAGTTTATAGCTTTATTTTATCAAAAATACGTGGGAAACTTCATCAGCTTTGAGCTATCTCTCATTACTATATAATTTTAACAAAATATCATAGGGGTATTTTTTTCGATAAAAAATCCTAGGGGGTAAGAGCATAAAAAAATCCAAAAAAATTTTTGGACCACTCTATTGAACATCTTATAATTTATTAAATACTGATTACGGAAAATAACATGAATTCCTAAATTGTTAACATTATAAATTACCCTGGTCGACAAAAATGACTTTTTTTTATTTAAGCATCGGACTAAGTTTTTCTTGTAGATTTTTTATTACTAAACACGAATCTGACCATGACCAAAACTGGTCCATGAGGTCAAGATTCTGAAAAACAGGGCTCAGAAACTCAGAAAGCCCTGGTTTTGATCATTTTTGATCAAACATAAGTCAAGAATTTAACATGCTAGAAATCTTTATGTACATGCTTAAATGCATGTCCACGTGGACATTTGCTCCAACTCCCCCTCCCCCCCTCGTGGACAATCGTGGACTTTTGATGGACCCCCCCCCGCCCCCCCAAAACTGTCCATGTGGTTTATGGATGGCCCCCAAACTACCACAAAAATAACAAAAAAAAAACTATCGATAAATATCGAAGATATTGTTGACCAATGAAAGATCGAAAAAGGGTCTTACACGTCTGAAGTTTGTCGAAAGGTATCTCTTTCATAAATTTCAAGGTCTAACCGCATTTTTAAATAACGGTTAACTTAATTAAAAATATTATAATTTTAAATTTCCAAAATAATAAAAAATGTCATGTAAAATAAGTTTGAAATTAAATTTTAATATTTTACTATAAAAATTATTATGAAAATCAGAAAGTCGAAATCGAAAAATATCGATTATATCTACTGACCAATAAGAGGTCACAAAAGGGTCTTATACGTCTGAAGTTAATCACAACGTCTGTTTTTTTTAGAATAGGACGAGAGAAACTATAAATTTGTTTTTAAATGTTAAAACTCTTTAATTTTTATCCAATTATTAGTTTTATTGGTTCATTTTGTTTTAAATTTAATTACCCACCTTTTGTCTAAATAAAATTAGATTAAAATTTGATTTCTCTATTTCAAAAATCAAAATAATTAATTCTAAAGTCTCTTTAAATAAATTCCTCCTTAAGGAGAAACGATTCATAAATATATTTAATGCTCGAATGAAATAAACATCTAAAAAATGCTTTCGAAAATGATGAAATTGCTAAATTCTTCTTCTCAAAATTTGCGAATATAATATGAATCGAGTGTCTCGTCAATAACGATCGTTTTTAAAAGAAGGCCATTAGAGCACGGAAAGTGAAGCAAATTTGTTGTTGAGTGACGACATAAATATTCATTTTAATTTTGTTATCGACATTTCTGAAAAATGTTCGCCTTCCTTAGGGCTTTGTAACCTATTTTATTTTAACTTTTAATGAAGTTGTAGATCATTATCGTTACTTCAAAAAGTAACGTGACATAAAGCGTGATTAAAAAATTTTACTTAAGGTTTCGAAATTGGTATTTTTGATGTAATTTTCTAGAAAGAAAGAAAATAAATAAAAATCCCGCTTTTTTCGCTTTTATTTGTGAAAATTATTATGTTACAAATACACACTCAGAAAAAAATTTGTTTGTGACAACCAAACTTCAGTTAGAAACAAATTTTGGTTGAAACAACCAAATTTTGGTTGAAACAATAGAATAATTTTGTTGATTTAACCAAATTTTGGTTGTTTCAACCAAAATTTGTTTCTTTAACTGAAGTTTGGTTGTTACAAACAAATTTTTTTCTGAGTGCAAAGGGTTAATTAAGAAACATTGTGAATTTCACTGTCAGTTTAAAGATATATAATTTATTCGTCATCTTTGATTTTGCAAATAAAACTCAAGAGTTTCGGAACTCAAGGGCCATTCCAATTTTCGACAAATAGCTCATCTGATTAATTACGTTGGTTGCTTAAATGGACTTTTAATCATCCTGATGAATCGAACTCTCTCATTCCTGTAAAATGTCCTTCGCATTGCTCAAGGACGGAATGGCAGAATATCAATGAGGAATGAAGAGTCATTATAATGCAATTCCAAAATCGAAAATAAAATCACAAAGTCAACAAGGTGAAAAAAGTGTAACCTAGTTTTTCGCGTCACTTTTAATTGTAACTAATTATTTCGTATAAAAATTGCTGAATATCGTATAGGAAATTCTCGCTAATTAATTTCAGTTTCTTGGAAATGACATCTCAAAAAATAGAAAATATGTGTGTTGATGTTTTAAGCATTTGCAAATTAGATTCATGTATACGAGTTTTAGAATATTTTCATTTTCCACATTTATAATTTAGTGTACATTAAATTTTTGAGTAATTAAATTAATTTCATATATTACACTAATTAAAGAACAAAGAAAGCGAAAAATGGATTAAAATAGAAGAATAATACACAATATTTTATTAATAATTAAAAATTAAAATATTAATAAATATCTTTAGAACTTGATTTATTTTAAAAAAGTTTATTACAAAGTTGGTTTTTTATTTTTGATAAAGGTTGAAAATTAAAAATTTTAGTTTCCATTTAATTAACTGACACGTGAGTGACGTGAAAACAGTGACAAAGTATATAGAGAATATTATTATTATCAAAGTTTGAAATATTGAAAATAGAGCGTGATGTGCATTTCAATTAAATATTAAATGAAATGTGAAAAGTATTTTAAACAGACACAAAAGAATGATTAATTAATTAGTATTAGTAATGGAATTCCAATTGCTGTGTGTAGAAATAATAAAATAATAAAACATTAATTTCTCTGTATAATAATAAAATAAAACACAATCACATTATTTATAGTTCATAAATAATAAAATTGAATTGTTTACTTTGTTTAAAAAATAAAAAACCTCATTTTCTATTATTAAAATATCAAGAAATAAAAAAAAAGTGAACATTAATTATTACGTCTAATTGATGGGAATGAGCAGAGAACAAAGAAAAATAATATTTTAGTTTAAATTCAAGTACGAAAATAATAAAAATAATATATCAACAAACAATTGTTTGTTTTTGTTTGTTTATATTCGAATAAGTGCAATATTTATACCTTTATTGTTCTGTATTTAATTAAAAAGTATTAACTAAAAATAGATTAAATATTTATACTTAAAATTTGTCTAATTTTATGGAAAACTTTAATGTATACTGAAAATTTTCAAACATTACTCTTAGTATTTTTCTTTTTTTGATATAATAATAATAATAACAACAATAATAATAATAGCTAATTTCAGTAGAAATTATAATAAATAAGAATGTAAAAAAACAAATATGGCAGAAACATTGTGAACCATTTAGTATAAAAGACTTAACCTCTTCTTAACATTTCTTAATCCGGATTAATCAGAATTAATTTTCTGTTATATTTAAATATAAATATCAACCTTTCTTTACTAATAAAATTAATTATAATTTTACAACAGATATTTAAATCTATTAAAAAATTTCTAAACGATAAATCACAATTTACGAAAACTTCCCAAGACTCTAATTACGACACTTGTCAATGGAAAAATTTGAATAAATTTTGCGAGAAATTATATTATTATTATCAAGCAGTGAAAGTTGCCTCATTCAATTTATGTTAAAATTGAATTATGTACAATCAAAGCTAAAAAGAGAAAGTGGCTACATTCTACCTTGACCTTGAACTTGCTTACCTTGCTCCAGCCATCCGAGTTTTTTTTATTCCGTCACCTCTTGTCTGCCTATTGGAATGTGCGACAATGAAACACTGGTATAACGTTAATGACAATAACAGTTTATGACACTATCACAAGTCAATGACAGTAATAATAACAACACTATATAGAAAAAAGAAACAAGAAAATTGTCAACAGAGTTCACTTGAATCGAGAAACACGAAAATACAGTGACAACGAGATTTGATCAATGAACACGCGCTTCTGTTATGATTTGACGCTTTTTTCACACTGGCCCTTTTCACCAATATCAATCATCACACAATTATATTTAATTATTCTCGTCTTTCGCGGCGTTTAGATTAACCTCAAACTCGAGTTCAATCACTTGTCAATTTGGCTGCTTTTATCGAAACTTAACCCTGTAAAATCGCGTCGAGTACGGTGTTGATCTGAGAACGTCGGGCAGCGTCGCGACGCCGAACTTGGATGATGAGATAGTGAGAAGAGTGGGATTGTGGGTGGACGCAAAATGTTCCTGCGTTCGGCGCAGGATCGTATTTTATGTGCAAATGTATTTATAATGTAATAACAAAGTTTTGTCAAGTGTTTCGCGAGACAAGTATAAAGCCGAAAGAACAGAATTAGTTATAACCTCTTTCTGTCTCGGTTACCAAAAAAAACCGACTTTGACACGTGACCAATTCACCGACACAAAAGTTTCAAGGTCTCTACGGGTAGAACTGTCTTCAAACACTTTTTTAGCTACTTTTAAATCGAGACACCACGTTTTAGCAGTTTTTGATCCTTCTTGACGCAAATCAACATCTAAACACAAAGTAGATGATGCGAATTTTGGTAAGCCGGTTCCGGTTGGCGCCTAACCTTCCTGACAAAAGGTCCTAACTTTCCGGTCAAAAAGCGCGCGCTATTTGCAATGTTTTAAAATAAATATCTTGTTATATTTTATTTCAAGATAAATAAACTTCAAAAAATATATTTCATCCATACATAGTATGTATTTTAAGCAAAAAATGTTCATTTTGAAATGTTTTATTTTGAGAATTGTTTTAAATCGTGAAAACAAATATTATTAAGGAAAACAAAAATTAATTTATAAATTAAATTGTGGTTAATAATTCAAATGATTTTTCAGATAAATAAAATGCTTGTAAAAAATAGATAGTATCGCAAAAAAACTGAATAATCCTGAGCATTAGAAATCTGCTTCTAAAATAAAATAAAACTCCTGTTTCTCGTTTTCTGCATTTCTTTCATTCACTTCCGAATTTATTCAGGATCGTTTTATGAACTTTTTCATCTGCAGTTAAAATTTTTATTTCTCTTGAAAAATGAAAAGCTGACAGAAGAAAATTGAAGACATAAATCATTTTTTTAAACACTAGAAACTTTAATATTGACCTATAAGTAATGACCCAGAGATTCATAAATCATTTTTGTAAAATAGTCTTGTAAGCGAGTCAATTCAAGTGTATTTCTGAATGAAAATTATAAATATGGTTTTATGATATAAATCATTAATAATTGATGATTTAAACAAATGTAAAATAGATGGAAACTTTTGTAGAATTTTCTAATTTGTCAACTTATGATTTGTAATTTAATTAATTATACTTTTTGAAGTTTTGCATTTATAAGACTTTCAAACTGTTTAAAAAAATTTTTAATTAGATAAATAATTGAATAAATGTCAGAATAATTTTTTTTCAAATATTTTACAAGAAATAATTGTTTGTTGGTTATTCAAAAATTCAATATGGTGGTTCCAAGATGGCGGATGATTGATTAATCAAAAGTTTTATTGATGCATTTTAAACTAATTCAAGTTTTTTTTTTGTTTCATGATTTAATTATGTAAATTTCAATCAATCCTACTCCTTAAATCTGAATTAGTGATTTTCTACTATTTACTCTCTAAATCTGAATTAGTTAAAAACTACTATTTTATGGGTGAAAACTCGTTTACCATGTCAAATAGTAATTTATTACTAATAATTTAGTAAAAAACTACTAATTTGATTGGTCAAAGTAATTTTTAGGTTATGTTAAACTACTAAAATAATTATTAGATTTCTATTTACTAACTACATTAGTTATTTTTTACTATTTAATAAGTTAAATTTAACTACAGAATTAGTAGTTTTCTACTAATAATAATTAGTTATTTTTGACTAATTGAAAAAGAGAAAACTCGTTCACGATTTTAACCCCTAAATAGTAGTTTCTTACGAATTCAGATTTAGAGAGTAATTAGAGAAAAAATTGCTAATATTATATAGTAAAAATTGTTACAATTTTTTAATAGAAAACTACTAATTATTAGTAGAAAATTAGTTAGTTGAAAGTAAAATATATATTAATTGAATTTGTGGAAGTTTACCTTTTCTATTAGTAGATATTTCAATTTCAAATTAGTAGCTTTCTACTACATAAAAATTAGTAAAACTTCTTTGTATTTAAGAGTAGCTCATTTCTCTCTAATTAATTCCTAAAAAATCATTAATTCAGATTTAGAGAGATTGTTTTTATTATTTTATATACAATTTATTATTATTTGTTATTTTAATAAGTAAATATTTCTACTATCTCCAATATTAATTTTTTTAATTTAAATTTCAGTTAATTCCAAATCCCATTAATTCCCACTTTTATCGATTCAAATTCTAACAAAAAATTTGGAACCTAAAATTTGGATTGATTGAAATTTTATTGATACAATGTAAATTTTTATAATTTGATGTTTTTATCTATTAATCACTGATTGAAGTTTAAAATAATTTAAATAATTATACACTGCTTTAAAAAATTCTATGTTTACAATAGTTAAAACCTGGATTAATTGAAATTTTTAATAATTAAAATTTCAATCACTAAAACTTGAAAATAATTGACGTTTATTATTTTCAAAATTTAAACAAATCGTAATACTTTACAAAAAATGAAATATAAATCTTAAAACTTTGGATTTAATAAATTTTATTAATTAAGCTTGAAATAATTTAAATTTGAAGAGATACAAGTCCCAAAAATTTTTAAGATGGAAAAATGTAAATTTGGATTGATAAAAGATTTAAAAAATGGAAATTTTACTAAAAATAATTTTGTAATAATTGTAATTTGTATTGATTGGAGAAATTTTAATGATAAGAAATTTTCATCACTCTCTAAATTTGAATTAGTTAAAAATAACTAAATATTAGTAAAATCGTGCCTGAGTTTTTGTTTCTGCAATTAGTTAAAATTAACTAATTATTAGTAAAATATGGCTAATTATTAGTGAAAATATAGCTAAAAATTAGTTAAAATTTGACTAATTGAATTAGTAAACAGAATTTTACTAAGATATTAGTAATTATGACATAACCTAAAAATGAATTTGACTAATAATTAGTAATTTTTTACTAAATGGTTAGTAGAAATTTAACTATTTTAATTAGTGACTGAGTTTTTGCTTTCAAATTAGTTATTTTTAACTAATTCAGATTTAGAGAGCAATAGAAATTTGGAATAATTGAATTTTGAATAGAAGTTTGAATAAATTTTGTATATTTAAAAAAATATTGCAATTTTTTTTAATGTATCGTTTAAACGTTAAAAAAATTGCAATATTTTTTAAATAGATATACAACATTTTTTCAGACTTCTTTACGAATTTCAATTATTCCAAATTTCTATTGATTAAAATTTCTTATCCTGAAAATTTCTCCAATCAATAAAAATTTCAATTCTTACAAACTAATTATTTATTTTTATTTATTCATCAAAAGTTTTGTTTAATTTTGATTCAAATTTCTAAAATTTAAAACATTTAACCCTTAGCAGCACACATTTTTTAAAAGTAGAAAAATAATTTTTTTCGATTAAAATAGGTACTTTATAATCAGAAGAAGAGAAAAATATGAAAATTAGAGAATCGAAAAAAATTTGCTGTTTTCAAATTTTTTTCTTGGAAACTTAAAAACATATTGTATTTGAAAACCATAGTTTGGAATCTGAAATTTACTGAGGAACCCTAAAATTGGGTCTATAAATGTAAAATAGTGACTGTCTTCCAATAATCTTTAACAATCTAGGATAAACTCAAAAAAATAGGTGGTCAGTGGAACTAACCACTCTGCTGCTAAGGGTTAACAATTCAAATTTTAATTTTTCATCTGTAAAATATTTCCACCTTGTATCGATTCAAATTTAAATTATTTCAAACGTAATTAATTAATTGAATTGTAAAAATTTAATATAAAATAAAAGTAATTAATTAATATTTAATTAATCCAAAGTTTTACGATTTACATTTCATTTTTTTTTAAACTATCACGAATTATGTAAATTTTAATAAATTTAATAATTTTAGATAATGAAAAAAATGAATTTAAAAGAATTAAAACACCTGGAAATGATTTATATACAAAGTAATTCTGGAAGAACTGTAAATTTTAACCAAGATATGGCAATTTTAAGTATAACATATTATTTACTAATTGAAAAATTTTAAAAACCTAGAAATTTAGACATTTAGATATTTAAAACTCAAATTATTCCCCGCTAATTATATATTGAATTAAAATCATTTAATCGATTAAATGATCTTTTCTAACTTCATCTCTCTTTTCTCCTTTAATGTCTCTTTTAAAAACATAAAAGTGATTCATAAAAATAAATACAAAATGTAATCCATAAATTTCTGTTTGGATTTAATAACATCCAAAAAGAATAGAGCTTTTAAAAGTAATTTTATATTTTCTGATAAATGAATACATGCGTTTATTTTGATATAACATAATTCATAACCTCGAATTTTTATTTTATTATTTTATTACAGGAGATTTTAAAAACCCGATAAATCTCTTAGCCCGATGGGAACTCAAATGAGTCGAAACATCTCGTTTTAATATTTTAATATAAAAATACAGCAAAAGGCCCTGTAAAAAATTTTGTAACAAAATTATTAAACGCGAATGCAAAAAAAAAAATAAAGTTTATATTAAATCTTCAATTATTTTCAAGTTTTAATAATTCAAATTTTAATTATTAAAAATTGTAACCAATCCAGGTGTTAACTATTATAAGCATTAAAAGTTTTAAAACAAACTATAATTATTTAAATTATTTTAAACTTCAACCATAGTGATTAAAGTAAAATTTTTATTTTTCCTCGGTAATAACATAAGATAATATAATAATCTGAATAATTCAATGAAATTTGTTTCTGATATTTATTTATTTGTAACAGCTTTAAAGAAATGAAAATTAATTAATTCATAAACAGGCTTGTGTCCGTAAATAGTCTGATTCACTATAAAAGTAAATTCTATAGTGAAGTAGACTATTTACGGACCCAAGCCTGTTCATAAATATTCCCGTAATATTTTACTGAGATTGATTGAAGTTATTAATTAATTAAAATACAATTCAATTTTATGCGCACGATAAAATTAGAATTTAAAATAAATTTTCTGCCGAGACAGTCTTTAAAAAGACAGAGCTTAATTTTTCGAGACAAAGCGAAACGATTTTCTTGCACAGACCCCGGGGTGAATGAACACTTGTAGTCAAATCCTTGATTTGTTTTCGTGTGGGTAATGAAGATCTAAATAATTGAGGCGCGCATGTTCCTGGATTCCAAGTTGTTGCCGAATTTGTACGAGAATTGCCGAAAATAGTCGATTCTTTGTTCTCTGGATATACTGCGACGAAATATTTTGGTGGGCGCCTGCGCTCGCTCGGTAAAGGGGGGTACGTTCAGCTGGTATCGTGAGTACAAGGAGACTATGGGGGTGGCAAATATTGACGTGTCGCAGGAAAGCCAGGGGTAGCAAGTGGCAGGTGGCAGGCTGGTTGAGCTTAGCGAGGCCAAGGGCTCCTGGAACCAAGTACCGGCTGATTTCAAATTCCCTCAAATAAAAAAAAACCACCCCCCATAAAAAGTAAGGGCAGGCTTGTAGACATTAAATAGTCAATGAAAACAGTACAATGCTATATTTTCATCGTTCCAATCAACAGGTTCTTAAGATTTGTGTGGGCAAATCTCTGGAACCTTTAACATTAGGGTAACCCAAAAAAAAATTCGATTTTCATAAACCTTATCTCCCAATTTTGTTCCTTGGCGAAAAGTATGAGATACGTATTCTTTTATTTTTTTATTTTTAGGTTTCCGTACACAAAGTGTCCAAACGGAACCCTTATGTTTTCACTCGTTTGTCCGTCGCCCAAAACCATTACCCCCCCCCCCCCCCCCCCTAGCGGCCAAACTATTTGAGATAGAGAGTTGAAATTTGGTACACTTATGTATTTTCACGTGTAGATTACAGGAAAAATATAGCAAACATGATTGAACGTGATGTTCATAGCGTTGTCAAGGAAATAACAAGATTTTTTTCAAAAAATGCATTAAAATGCCTATTTACCCCCCCCCCCCCTTATCTCCTAAACTATTTGACCTAGAGTATTGAAATTTGGTACACATATATATTTTCGTGAGTAGAGTTCAGGAAAAATATAGAGAACATGATTGGAGGTGATGGTCATAGCGTTGTCAAGGAAAAACTTTTTTTTTTTTAAAAAACGTGTCCCCCCCTTATCTTCCAAACCATTTGACCTAGAGGTTTGAAATTTGGTATACCTAGGTATTTTTACGTGTAGTTTACAGGAAAAATATAGCGAACGTTGCTGGACTTAATTTTCAAAAGTTATTAATGAAAAGTTGAAAAATGACAAAAAACCCCTATGCTAGCGCTCAGCGTATTTATCCTGAAAGGTTGGGAATTGGTTAAAAATGTGTAATTTTATGCAGAATTTTTTATAAAACCATAAAAATTGTGGTTTAAATTTATTATCATAACATTTTTTCCAAAAAACTGAAATTTTACCAAAAAAAATTTTTTTCTTCTAAACAGCTACAATATTTTATAGTTTCAGATTATTTTTTTTGTACAAAATGTTTATGTTTATGTATAAATTACTTTAATAGTTAAAAAATTAAAAAAAAAATTCTTTTGGCTTTAAAATTTAAAATTATATAAAAAAGTTTAGTCTATTTAATTGGAAATTTTTAATCTTATAAAAATCATTAAGTTTATACTTAAATTTCATTAAAAATAAAAAAAATTATTTTAATTTATCATTATTTAAATTATTATTCAAATAATCTCTGTCTCATATAATTGAAAAAAAATTAGAGCTGTACGGAACCCTTCGACTTGGTAGGAGTGTAACTCGTACTTGCCCGATATTTTTTTTTAATATTAATCCGTGCCGCAAAGCGGTTAAAAATTACCATTGAATTCCCATAGGAAAAATGAACTTTTTCGTAAATTTGACATAAAATCGTGAAAAGTTGACCTTTTTCTTTCTGTAAACGATATTTCTGTTCATGAATGTCTAAATAATAAAAATCTGTCGTATATTTATTAAATAAATTATTTTAACTATTTTTTATGTGACTGTAATAAAACCCCATAAACGTAAAAAAATCTGGAATTTATTAAAAAAAATATTAATTATTATTTTAGATGCTTTTTCTTCATTCATTGATGTTATTATCAAAATATATATTATTTTTTATGTTTTACCATGTTACATAATTTGTTTAAACAATTTATTGTTGTTATTTCCCTACAAAATGACAAATAAATCCAGCGTTTTTGCAATTTTCTTAAACTTTCTAACTTTAGACGCTTAATAGAAACATAAATTTATATTTATTTATCTTATATAAATATTTATTATCAAATTAAGACGCTATCAATTGTTTAAACAAATTATTGTTGTTATTTATTAACTTTTTCAGAAATGCTTAAAAAGAGTTGTAGTTTTTTCTTAATTTTGCAAGTTGCATTCCTTGAATCAACCACATGTTAATAAATTAAATAAAATTATTATAAAAACAATTATTTAAACAAATTATTGTTGTTATTTATAACTTTTTCAAAAATGCTTAAAAAAAGTTGCAGATTTTCTTAATTTTGCAAATTGTTTTTCTTGAATCAACCACATTTTAATAAAATAAATAAAAATTATTATTATAACAATTATTTAAACATTACCTTCATATTTAAACAAATTATTGTTGTTATTTATAACTTTTTCAAAAATACTTATAAAGAGTTGTAGTTTTCTCTTAATTTTGCAAATTGATTTTATTAAACCAGCCACATGTTAATAAAATTATTAAAATTATTATTCTAACAAATATTTAAACAAATTATTGTTGTTATTTATACAATTTTTAATAAATGCTAAATAAAGAATTAAACAGTTTGTTTATAAATGTAGCTCAAAAACCTTGATAAAGGGTTAATAAAGCTTTAAAAATAAAAAAAAAATAAAAAATTCCAAATTTTAAATTATTTATCTGATATTTTATTTATTTAATTCAATTTTCAATTTCTTACGTTCTTTCTCATTATTTAAAAAAAAATTTAATTATTTTTCTGAAATTTTCTTTATTTTCCCTTTATTTAAAACATATTATGTAATTTTTTCCATTATTTTCTTAAATTTTTAATCATTTTCATCATTTCTAAATTAATTTCAGCTCTTCGTTCTCTGTTTTCATTACTTCTTTAAAACGAGCGATTTTTAATGAGATTTCTCAAAACTTGCGCTAATTTCTTATTCTAATATTTTCTAATTGTTATTATATATTTTCTTCACTTGTTAAGTACTTAAGTACGAAAGGGCTTTTAGCCCGCTAACCTGTATATAAATAAATAAATAAAATAAATTTTCTAAAATTTTAATTATTTAGCTCAATTTCAATTTTTTCTTTTCAATTTGAACATTTTTTGGAGTATTTTTCTCAAATTTAAATTATTTTCTTGAATTTTAACACATTTCTACGATTTTTAAAATTACTTTCGACAATTTTAACCATTTTCATTATTTTTTTCAATTAATTTGCAAAATTTTACATTTTTTTAAAAATTTTAAAAGAATTCTTCAATTATTTTTCTCGATTTTTGATTATTTCAATTTTTGGCAATTATTTTCTAAAATTTTTAAATATTTTTCTCGAATTTCCCAATAATTTCCTTCCAATTTTAATTTTCAATTCTTTTCATCATTTCCAAATTTTAAACTATATATCTGATATTTCAATTATTTAATTCAATTTTCAATTTCTTACGTTTTTTTTTATTATTTTATTATTATTATTATTTTCATCATTTCTGAACTAATTTTCTAAATTTTGAATTAGGTACTTATCTCCATTTCAATCATTTTTTTAAGTTGAAAAAGTTTTTGAAGTATTTTTTAAAATTTTAATTATTTTCTTGAATTTTAACACATTTCTATGATTTTTTAAACTACCTTTAACAATTGTAATCATTTTCTTTATTTTTTTCAATTAATTCGCAAAATTTCCATTTTTTTTTAAATTTTAAAAGCATTTGAGGACCTGATAGTAAAAACGAGTTATAATAATGATGGGAGCAAAAGTGGGTTAAAAGCAGTAAGAGCAAAAACGGGTCAAAAATTTCTTTCTTTATTTAAAAAAGATGCTTTTGACTGTTTCGGGATTATTTTAATTTACAAATATTGTTTTAACCACTTCGAATGTTTTCATGTAAAAATCATTAAAAGACAGTTTATAGTATATTTTATAAATAAAAAAATAGTTTGAAACTTTTGACCTGTTTTTGCTTTATTGTTAGTGATTATAACCCACTTTTGCTCCCATCATTATTATAATCCATTTTTACTATCAGGCCCTCAAATGCTTTTAAAATTTAAAAAAAAGTGGAAAATTTTGCAAATTAATTGAAAAAAATAATGAAAATGATTAAAATTGTTGAAGGTAATTTAAAAAATCATAGAAATGTGTTAAAATTCAAAAAATAATTTAAATTTCAGAAAAATACTTCAAAAACTTTTTCTACTTAAAAAAAATGATTGAAATTGAGATAAGTAATTCCAAATTTAGAAAATTAGTTCAGAAATGATGAAAATGATTTAAAATTTCAGAAAATAATGAAACCAATAATATAAATAATTTAAATTTAATGAAAATAATTAAAATTTGAGAAAAAAATTGAAAAAATTACATAACATATTTTAAATAAAGGAAAATTTCAGAAAAATAATTTAATATTTTTTAAAATTATGAAAAAGAACGTAACAAATTGAAAATTAAAATAATTTAATATTTTTTAAAATTATGAAAAAGAACGTAAGAAATTGAAAATTGAATTAAATAATTGAAATATCAGATATATAGTTTAAAATTTGAAAATGATAAAAAGAATTGGAAATTAAAATTGAAAGAAAATAATGGAAAATTTGAGAAAAATATTTAAAAATTTTAGAAAATAATTGAGAAAAATTAAAATAATTAAAAATCGGGGAAAATAATTGAAAAATGCTTTTAAAATTTAAAAAAAAAATGTATAATTTTGCAAATTAACTGAAAAAAATAATGAAAATGGTTAAAATTGTCGAAAGTAATTTTAAAAATCGTAGAAATGTGTTAAAATTGAAGAAAATAATTAAAAGTTGAGAAAATAATTGACAAAAATTACATAATATTTTTTAAATAAAGGAAAAATTAAGAAAATTTCAGAAAAATACTTGAAACTATTAGAAGTTTATTGCAAAAAAATAGAAAATAATTTAAAATTAGTGAAAATAAATGAAAAAAGATAAACATAATTTAAATACAGGTACATAAAATACAAGAAAATCAAAGATATAATTGAAAATTGAATAGAAAAATGAGAATTTTAGATAAATAATTAAAAACTTTAGGAAATTATGAAAAATAACGTAAGTAATTGAATATTGAAGAAAATAATAGATAATAAAATAGATAAGTAGTTTAAAAATTTAGAAATTATGAAAAGAATTAAAAATGATTCAAAAATTGAAAAAAATAATGGGAAATTTGTGAAGAATATTTAAAAATTTTAAAAAATAGGAATAATTTATCTTCGGGGAAAATAATTGAAGAATGATTTTTAAATTTGAAACTTGAAGAAAATAATTGAAATATGATCAAAACAATGATAAGTTGGAAAAAATTAATGCAATTTGAAGAAAATGATTGATATTTGAGAAAAATATTTAAAAATCTTAAAAAGTAATTTTACAAAATGAGAATAATAATGAAAAATTTAGGGAAAGAATTGAAAAATGATAAAAATAATTCAAAATTAAAAAAAAAATTGAAATATGATGAAAATAATTGAAATTTTTCAAATATAATTTTAAATATGATGAAAGTATAATTAAAATTTCAGATAATAATTGAAATTTTTTAAAATAATGCAAAACGAATAAAAATAATGAGAAATTGGAGAAAATAATAGGGAAATTACGGAAAAAAATTGTAATCAATGCAAGTTCAAATTAACAGAAATTAGAAGAAATTAAAATTGCTAGAATTTAAAAATTTTACAACTTTTTGAAAAGGTGAAGTATGATGTAAAAATTTAAAACAAAAAAACATTTAGTTGTAAACTTCTGGTTTGGAAATAATGAAAGAATTAATGAGCGAAAGAAACTTGTAAATTATTACATATAATTCTTACTTTTAACATTAAAATTTAAATCTTTATTAGAAGGACACTAGAGATTTTATTTTCGTACATTGTATGAGAAAAATTGACTAAATTTGATAAATAAATAAAAAATTTAAATTTTAAAATATTCTCGTTTAGAATTTTGGTCGGTTAAATTCTCGGTAACTATGCAAAGTAAAACCTCTGCCTATTTCAAGAAATAGAAAAATAAGTAAAAGTAAATAAAAAGTGTTTTAAAAAAGCACGAATTTTCCAATTTTATATTAAAATAAAAAGGAAAAATAATAAAAAAATAAATAAAAGGAAGAAATAGCGAAGGCAGGTAAATTACAAAAAGTTGAATTATTTTTGTTGAAAGAATGGTTTTTTGGACAAAGTGTATATTCAAACTTCTATAATTTATACAAACTTCAATCGTTTTAAACTTCTATGAAGAAAAATGTCTATTCTTCAAAAGTTCCAACAACTCAAATTTTAATTTCTTTTTTCTTAAAATAATTCCAAACTTAAAACAGTTTCTAACTAACATGTACAAACTTAATTTTATTTATTCGATTTTAAATTGTTTTAAACTTTAATTAGTATATTTACAATTTACTCATATTTAAATATGTTAATAAACTTCAGTTATTTTAAACTTTTAATTCTTCAAATTTTAATTATTCAAAATTTTAATTAATTCAAATTTGAATTATTATAAACTTTATATATTTTCAAAATCCAAAAATGCATATTTAAATTATTTGAAAGAGTAACCATTATATAAAAACTTCTAATTATATATAAAAAATTTTCATTGTATATTAAAGATTCAATCAGTCAAAATTTTGAAAATAATAATTGATTTGAATCAAGGAAAATTGGGTCTAATGGAATTTAAAATTAAGTGAAATTTATATTAAAAAAAAAAAATAAAATTGTGAAAAGTTCAAATGTTTAATTATTAATATTCAGAATAATAAAAATGCGAAGATTGATTAAAATTTAAATAATTTAAAGCCTTACATTTAACAAAAATTTAGATGAATTCAAACTTTAATAAATTAAAACTAAAATATATATTGATTTTTAACTATACTAATTTAGATTTCCAATAAAAATAATTGTTTCGAAATTTTAAAGATCTGTATTTCTAATTATCTGAATATCAATTAATTTAATCTTATACGAATAAACATTTCAAGTAATTTTTATATTGATAGAATTAAATTTTAATTTACTAAAAATTTTAGTGTATTGACATTTCTGTTCAATATTATGGGTCAAATAATTAATTTATTTTCTGTCAATGCAGTTAAATTGATTATTATCAAAGTAGACTCTAATTCTAATTGATCTTATTATCTAAATTTTAATTGAAATTTAATAACTTTAATCATAATTTGCTCATGCAATAAAAAGGAAGTCTTTCAAGATCTAAAATACAACATTCATTTAAAGAAATTTTATTTAGTAGGTTTTTTTAAAAGAAAAATAACGTAGGAAGTATTGAAATAAAAAATTTTAAACATTATAAACGATTATTATCCAGCTTAAAATTATCTGTGGACATTCTAGATTTTAAAAATAATAAATCTGGTTTATGGCTTTAATAATTTTATTTAATGTGACGCGTTACGAAAAAAAAGGATCTAAGAAGGTGAAAATTGTAGGTTATGTTTGTGATTTATGGAATGAAAATACACAAAGAAAATCAACTCTCAATACAAATCATTGATGTTTTAGTTTTTATTCCATCCAAAATAATCAATAAAGAGTGATTTTAATTTCACATAATTAAAAAGAAACTTATAATCAAGGTAAAACTATCACTAAACATAACCTAAAATCATCAATATTTTCAATTATTATCAACTATATTCATTTTTTCCATTTTTCCATTTTAAAATTGTATTTTTCTTGTTGTTTCAATTATTTTATTAAATTTTTATTTATTTTCTTGAAATGTCAAATATATTTTTTAATTTTTTCTATAATGTTCTTCGATTTTCAATTATCTTCTATTATATCAAACAAATTCATTAATTTTTTTTTAATTATTCTCCTCAAATTTTAACTATTTTTTCTCAAATTACAATATATCCTAGAAATTTTTCAATTAAATTTATCAATACTTAATTCTTTTTAGTATGTATAATTTAATGTCTTAATTTGTCAATTATTTAATTCCTTTTCAAATAATTAATAACTTTAATTATTAATTATTATTAATGCAAGATTCAATTATTCATTTCAATATTTTCAATTTAAAATTGCTTATTGTTTTAATGTAATATTTCTTTCGTAATTTTTTGATTTCTTTTTTCTAATTGCAATGATATTCTTCAATTTTTTAAATTGAACTTAATTTAATTTTTCAATTATGTTCTTCTTCATTCTGTTAATTTTTAAATTGTCAATTTTTTTTTTATTTATTTAGTTACTTATCTAAAAATAACAAGATGCATATTTCAATGATTATTGAAATTTAATTTCAATATTATGATTATAATGACAATATTATGATTATTGTCTTTCATATTCAATTATTTTAACAATTTTTTATTTATATATTTGAAATTTCAATTTTATTTTTCAATTATTCTTCTATCTATTTCAAATGCATTATTTATTCTTTAATTATTTTCTTCTAATAAATTATTTTACGATTTGGGGTATACCACTGAAAAAACAAAAGTGATTATTATTTACAGTTTGGTTATATTTACCAACAAAAATAGTTAATTTAACCATGAAAATGGTAAAGTTATCTACATTCATGGTCAACATAACCTCAAAAAAAGTAATAATCTTTTTAAACAACCATTTGCGGGGTTAATGTAACCATATTTTTTCAGTCTAAGAAATAAGTTATAAAAAGTAAAAATAAGCGCGTCTTAATTAAAAGTTCACACAAAATGGAAAAGTACTATAAATTCAGTAACTATTAATAAAAATTTATATTTTCTATAGATTAATAGTCTTTTTAATTGACAAACTTTTTCTTGATTCTTTAATTTTATATCTTCAATTTTCTATGGATCCATACACATATAAAATTTTCCCTTTCTGTTGGTCTCTATATATAACAATATAAAAATAATCAAATTATTTAAAAGCTAAATTTATTTTCCTTTATATTTTTCTGGTATTCACATGTGGAAAATTGTTTTCCATTTGTCTTTTACTGGATAAAGGAAAAGGCAAATGTAATTTATTTTCATTTTACAGTTTCAATCTTATTTGCCTTTCATGGCGAATTGAAAGAGGGAAAAAGTGACTTCCAGGAAATCAGAAAGGGGTGACCTGATTGTGGACAATGTAGGAAGCATCTTCGAGTGGCGGCATAATCGAGATGTAGGTCTATAATCATTTAAATTAGTATGGAAATGATCAAGATAAAGATAGAATAAAGACATTGAAAGATCGATAAGATCCTCTCGCAAGAGATAAAATGACACAAAAAGTCAAGAGCTGGCAAAATTAGTGTTGAAAGACCAAAGTTTGAATTTGGGGGATTTAAACTTATATTCATCCAACTTTACAGATTAAGTTGCAGTGCAAATGCGACATAGGATTGAGGTAAAAGACTGCTTACCGCAGTTTGTTCTAGTTTCGTGTGTCATCATTGATTCCCGAATAATGAATATTAAACACCCTCAATTTCAAAAGTGTTTGTATTTTTGTAATTGCTTCTATTCATATTTTATGAATTTTACAAGAATTACAATTTTACCTCACGTTAAACAACATTTTTATTTTTTACCTTATTTTACCAGTTTTTCAATTTCAGTCTCACAATAGCTTGTAAAAGAAATTAAAAAAAAAAAAAAGGTATCTGCAAAGACTCTATTTGTCGTGAAACTTATTATTAAAAAAATCTATTTACCTTCATCAATTCAGCATTGAAGCATTGCCGCTTTGAGATACTCTACATTAATGAGCTGTTAGTTACAGACATTTTGCGAAACTTGTTGACTTGAATAGAACGATTGAATATGGAATTTATTTAAGAGCTCTTGATATCGTAAATCATTATTTTAATTGAAAAATAAAATTAATATTCTGGAATGAGTCAAGGGTCGAAGAATGTTTAATTTTTAATGCCTCCCCTACTTATAGTGCTTTAAAAGTCCTTTCACACTGAATGGCTGACCACACACAGGTTTTACTACTGTGGTACATTATTTTCATTTTCTATCTATAAAATTCTCTTTATAAAAAAGTTACCGGGGGGGGTTTTCTTTTTAATTGAAACAGAATTCTAGGTTTTTCTGCTATGTCTGACTAAATTAAAATTTTACCACTGCGAAAAAGTAACCAAACGTTTGACGTGAAAAATTCGTTTTTTAATCAGTGTATTTATAATGTTAGTATAGTAAATAAAACTTAGTTTTTAGTGCCTGAATATACTCAAATTTTAGTACTGTGAAAAAATATATCGCATTTATAAAATTAAAAAATATCTCTCTATGAAAAGTTCTTTAAAAAAATCTACACTAAACTATATTCCTAAGACTTGTCTGACTGCAGTCAGTTTATACTACTGAAACTGTTCGACTCAATTATTTTCTTTAATATTTAATTATTTTAGTCATTTTGTAATTTTTCATTCAATTATCAACTATTTTCTCAAAATTTTAATTCAATTCTTTAATCTTGCATTTATTTCTTGAATTATTAATCATTTTCTTTAAATCTCAATTATTTTCTTCAATTTTCAAATGCATTATTCGATTTTCAATTATTTTATAGGTACAATATTCTATCATTCTCGCATTTTCTAAATTATTAATTATTTTCTTGAAATTTCAATGCAATTCTTCGATTACCAATTGATTTCTTCAATTTTTATTTATTTTATAAAATTTTTTTTATAATTTTCATCAGTTTTCAATACACAATTTATTATTCTTTTTCAATTTCATGATTATTCATAAATTTAAATTAAACAAAAAGATTTTCAAATGCCGATTATTATCACCATTTTTTAATTTTTTTTTCAATTGTTAATAATTTTTTTAATCGTTAATTATTTTCGTCAATATTTAATTATTTTCGTAATTTTTCTTTCAATCATCAACTATTTTCTTGAAATTTCAATTTAATTCTTTAATCTTTAATTTATTTTATTATTTTATTACTTTTGAATTATTTTCTTAAATTTGCAATTGTATTTTTCGTTGTTCAATTATTTTATTCAATATTCAATAATTTTTGCATTTTCTCAATTATCAATTATTTTTTTTAAATTTCAATACAATTCTTCAATTATCAATCGATTTCTTCAATTTTCATTTATTATTTACAATTTTTTTCATTATTTATCATCAGTTTTCAATTAACAATTTATTATTCTCCTTCAATTTTATGATTATTCATAAATTGTAAATTTAAAATAAAAATTTTTGAATTACAATTAATATCACTATTTTCTGATTTTTTTTCAATCAATAATTATTATTTTTAATAGTAAATTATTTTCGTCAATATTGAATTGTTTTCGTAATATTGTAATTTTTCTTTCAATTATCAACTATTTTCTTAAAATTTTAATTTAATTCTTTAATCTTCAATATTTATTTTTTTTAATTATTAATCATTTTCTTTAATTCTTAATTATTTTCTTCAATTTGCAATTATATTTTTCGTTGTTCAATTATTTTATTCAATATTCAATAATTTTTGCATTTTCTTAATTATCAATTTTTTTTTTTTTTTTGAAATTTCAATACAATTCTTCAATTTTCATTTATTTTCTACAATCTCCTTCATAATTTTCATCAGTTTTCAATTGGCAATTATTTATTATTTTCCTTCAATTTTATGATTATTCATAAATTGTAAATACAAAAAAAAAATTTCAAATGACGATTATTATCACCATGTTTTATTTTTTTTTTTTTCAATTGTTAATTCTTTTTTTTAATCGTTAATTATTTTCGTCAATATTGAATTATTTTCGTAACATTGTAATTTTTCTTTCAATCATTAACTATTTTCTTAGAATTTCAATTTAATTCTTTAATCTTTAATTTATTTCTTTAATAAAATAATAAAATATTTTTATTAATTTATAAATATTAAATAACTTATAAAATATTCTCTAATAAATTTTCGAAATTTCTCAATTATCAATTATATTTTGAAATTTAAATACAATTCTTCAATTATCAATTGATTTATTTAATTTTCATTTATTTTTTACAATTATTTTCATAATTTTATTTTTTTTCTTTTCTTTTTTCATTTCTTTTCTCCATTATTCGATTTGTTTTTCAATTATTAATTTTTTTTTTACTAGTTAATTATTTTCGTCATATTGTAATTTTTCTTTTAATTATTAATTATTTTCTTGAAATTCCCATTTAATTCTTTAATTTCCAATTTGTTTTATCAATTTTAAATTATTTTCTTCAGTTCTCAAATATTTTCTTTAATTTTCAATTATTTTTATAGATTTTCAATTAATTCCTCAATATTCAATAATTCTCGGATTTTTTCAATTATTTTTTTCAGTCATAAAAATAGTTTTAAAATTTTAGTTTAACTTTCTCAATTCTAGAACTATTCTCTTCAATTCTCAGTTATTTTCTTTAAATTTAAATTCCACTTTTCACCTTTCCAATTTTAATTATTTTCTTTAATATTAAAAATTATCGCCTTTTTCCTTTTATTTTTTCGAATATCATTCTGTTTCTTTAATTTTAAATTATTTTCTTTAATTTTTAATTCCATTCTTCAATTTTCATATCTATTCTTTAGTTTTCAATTGTTTTCTTCTATATTCATTAATTCCCGTTTTCTTTAATTAATTTTTTTTATTTTTTAAGTATATTCATTAAATTTCAATTCTATTCTTTAATTTTTAATTGCTTTTTTCAATTTTCAATTATTATTCTCGATTATAATTATTTTTTTCGATTTTCAATTCAGTTGTTAAATGTGAAATTATATTTTTAACATATATTCCTATAATTTTCTTTAATTTTCAATTTGCAATTATTTTCTTTAAATTTAATATTTCTTGTTTATTTTTTTCAATTAGTTATTTTAGTTGTTTATTATTCTAGTCATTTTTCTCATATTTGCTTCAATTTTTCAATCATTCTGCTCATTTTTCAACTATTTCCTTCAATAATTAATTATTTTCCGCAATTTGAATTATTTTTTACAATTTTTTTAATTTTTAAAGATTATCTTAAAATTTTATAATTATTCTTTGGTTTTTTAAATTGTTTTGTTAGGTTGTGTATTAATCTTGCCATTTTTTGAATTTTGTTTTCAATTATCAATTATTTTTGTTATTTTGTAATTTATTTTTCAATTATGAATTATTTTTTCAAATTTTAATTTAATTCTTAAATTTTCAATTTATTTCTTAAGTTTTTTACTATTTTCTTCAATTTTAATTTTTTTTTTCAATCCGGTTGTTCAATTTGCAATTATTTACGACAGTTATTTCTATAATTTTTCAACTATTTTGTCTAAATTTAATATTTATTATTTAATTTTTTAAACTATTCTTTTCAAGTGAGTAATTATGTAGCCATTTTTCGAATTTTTTTTTCCACTGTCAATTATTTTCCGCATTTTTCAGATATATTCTTCAAATTTGTAATTTTCATTATTTGAATTTGCCAAAATCTATATTCTTAAATAACCAAAACAAATTCAAAGTTTGTCGTTAGTTGCTAGTGGAATATAACACGTAATTATTTTTAAATATTTAAGATAAATTATTGTGCAAAAATTTAGATTTTAATATTTGATGATAAAACTTTTTAATCTTTAATTATGATTAATAAAATTATAAGAATGTGTAAACTTTAAATTAAAGTATAAAGTTATATTTTAAATATAAAGGCGAATTTCGCAAATTAAAAAATACTGTTTTAATTGTTCGAAAATTTGTGACCGGGAAATCCAAAAAATTGATCAGGAAAAACCGGGAATTTAATTTTATAAAAAAAGTGGCCACCCTGCGAAACGTTTTGTGAACTTGTTACACGCAGATTTTATTTTACATTCAAATATTATTTTTCCTTTACAAACAACATTATAAAAAGATTTTTTTTATCCTGAAATGAAGAAATTTTTTCATTTTTTGTTTGTAATTAAACGGCAAACACGAAGCTACTTTTAAAAGCGAACATCATTTACCTAATATTTGCATTTTTTTTTCTGTGTATGCTTTTTTAGAATAAAAATTATAGGAGTTATAATTTCAGTGGAAAAACATACAAAAATGCGTTCTTTTGCTAAATCAGATTTAAATTACTTTTACTGCATGACTGACCAAACACGGGTTTTATTACTGCGCATAATTCTACATACTCAAAATATTTTCTCTGCTAAGCCATTCGAGAAATTCGCAACCAAAATTCACAATATAATTGTAACAGGATTACATAATTCGTACTTGTTTTAACACACGCGGACAAACAGCTAAATAATTAACGTTAATTTTGGATATAATTAAAACATTAAACCATGCTAAAACAATAACATTAGTCAGATAACTTTTTTTTAAACAAACTGTATATAAAAAATTCTCTAAAAAAGAATTCTTTCAGGAATTTGGACCCACATGTCTACAGGAAATATAAAATAATATTCAGAGTATAACATGTATTTTTTCCCCGATGATATGAATTAACACATTTTGTACACTATGTCCATTTCTAGTAATTGCTACAAAGCTAGAATGATAGTTCTGATGCAAACGTACACCGAAATGCTATTAGGATTTGCAAATTAATTTTCGCTGAACCTGATAACAGCGAAATGTAGCGCTTTAATCTGATTTATGTCATTCATAAAATTATTTTACGATACCCTATCAAAAACAGAAATTGAAAATAATTCATATAAGAGAATATTACGTCATCGCACTAGTTGCAAAATATGACAAAAGCATGAATGTAATGTGCACACGAGCGTTAAATGTACATATAAATATAATATTATCATGTGCGGTAGAAATATGGAAAGTTGGAAAAGTTAAGTATGTATTAAAATTTTAGTTATGCAGTAATTTGACGATGATTATTATACTGAGTTGAAATTATGCTAAACGACTATTTTATTTATTTGTATATTATATGTTTTTATTGCAAAATTATCTTTATATGTAAAATTAAAAAAAGATTTTATTTTATTTTATTTTTTTCTCTATATAGAGGAAATAATTAGTTTTATGGTGTAAGAAAAGGGTTTAATTCAAACGTAGACACAATGCTACGTTCGATCCATTTTCTCTAAGCCTTTCTTAAGATAAATTAAGACACATGTTGAATTGATCTTCATTCCTCTTTTTATCTTATACTTTTCTTTTGCCAGAAAAAAAAAAGAAATTAAACGAGTAAGTTTTTTCTCACTGAAAAATTTAACCGAAAGAAAAATTCTCAAGGAGAGCTTTTTTAATCAAACATTTAAAATGGATTATTTATAATTATCCAAGTCTAACTTCGTTATTCATCCATTTTTAATTTTATAAAATTAGATTCGAGGTCAAGGAAACAAAAGACTATGTGACCATAAAAATCCTCATCTCTCAAAATCCTCTCATTTATTCAGAAATAATCTCCAATAATAGAAGCGGAAAACTTCTTTTCAATTGAGAATATTTCTTTTTCAGTGCAAAACGTTTTTTTTTTTACTTTATTCCATACTTTTATTCATGTTAATTTCATACTTGATGGACTTTAGATTCTGACTGATTTTAAATCTCGAAAAAAGCAGTCATGGAAAATAATCTTCTCCATTTAGTGTATTATATTTTCGGCGACAAATATAATTCAAAATAAACCCAATTTCTGCAGAAAATACGGTTTAAATTAAAATATTGTTTTGTCTTTTTATAAAAATAAAAGTGTATTCTTTTTGTTCTTTTTATTGTTTACTTAATAGTGACATTTAATTTTATAAAATAAAAAGCACCAAGAAAAAATAAGTTAATGCTTTTATTTATAATAAAATAATACAGAATAAAACTCATGAGAATACCAAATATCTTTTTTTTGCATATGCCAGAGAAAATTCGAACTAAAATGGTACAAAAGCTTACATTGGCACATTTGACGTTAGATCACGTACTATATTACAAAATGCATTATATGTATCGAGATGATATAAAATCCGGTTCATTTTTCCTCTACAAGTAACTTGGAGAAATGCCACAAAACGAAAAAAGTCTTTCTTGAAAAATTTAATATATTTTTTACATATTTCGTAACATTTCTTTTAAATTTTCTTTTAATATTTCATTTAAATATTCTCAGTTTATAGATTCAAAAAATTCTTTCTCTTTGTTTCAACTTATGAGAATTTGGACATTTTTTCATTTTTCTGTCTGATTTTATAATTTTACTAATTTAGATCCAAATCCAGGGGCTGGCTAAGAAAATGATTAAAATTTAAAAAAGAAAAACCATATTTTGTAAAAATAATTGAAAAATGAGGAAAGAAGTTAAATATTAATTAATAAATAATTTAATTAAATTGATATTGAAGGAAATAATTAAAACTGAAAAAGTTTTATTCGAAAAAATTAAAGAAAAGAATTGAAACTTGCGGAAAATGAATTTAAAAATTAGGGAAAAACTTGAAAAATAATGGAAATAATTAAAAATTGAAGAAAATTTATGAAAATTGATAAAATTATTGACATTTGTAGCAAATAATTAAAATCATAAAAGAACAGAATTATTAAAAATTTAAGAAATGTTCAAATAATTTTAAATTTACTATTCTCAAAGTTTTGAATTGAAACTTAGGAAATTGCATTTCAATATCAGAGTAAAAAATGAAAAATAATAAAAATAAAATTGAAGACAATTTTTTTAAAAATGATAAAAATAGTTGAGAGTTGTAGCAAATAATTAAAATCATGGAAGAAAAGAATTCCTAAAAATCAATGAAATTTCAAATGAATTGAAGTTCGAAGAACTATATTATATAATTGTAATTGTAGTCTTGTTTATCTCAAATATATTCTGTAATTTTTTAAATTATTTTTTACAAATTTTTATTGATTTCTTCAATTTACAATTATTTTATTAATAAATTTATTTTTCAATTATTTTTTGCTTAATTTTTTAATTTTTTTATTATTTATCTCAAATTTTAGTTATTTTTTCAATTTTAAAATATTTTTCTCAAATTTTCATCATTTTCTTCAATTTTCGAATATTATTGTTGTCATTTTGCAATCAATTTCTTCAATTTTCTATTATTTATCTCATTTTTCAAACATTTTTTCAATTTTCGTTTTTTTTTTTTTATATTTCTGCAATTATTTTCTCCACCTTTTTAATTAGATATTTTAATTCTTTTTCATTTAATTTCCTAAATTTTTATTTATTATCTCAAATCTAAGTTACTGTATTTACGTTTCAATGTAATACAAAAAATTTCAATTATTTATCTCCAATTTCTATAATTTTCTTCAATTTACGATTATTTCTATCATTTTTCCATTACTTTTTGTCATATTCAATTATTTGGTTATTAATTTTCAATTTTTATATAATTTATCACAACTTCTAGCTAATTTTTTCAATGTATAATTATTTTTATCATTCTGCAATTACTTTCTTTCATTACAAATATATGTTGCAATTTTTTCAATTATTTCTCAAAAAATAAAATTAATTTCTTCAATTTCTAATTATTTTTATTACTTTGCAAACATTGTCTTAAATTTTTTATTATTTTCATTACTCTTCAATTAATTTCCTAGATTTTAAAATATATTTCTCAAATTTTAATAGGTAATTTTCTTCAAATTTCAATTATTAATATTATCATTTTGCAATCAGTTTCTTCAATTTTTAATTATTATTATTACTTTTTGCAAACATCATTTCCTAGATTTTAAAATATTTTTCCCAAATTTTAATAATTTTCTTCAATTTTCAATTATTTTTGTTATCATTTTGCAATCAATTTCTTCAATTTTTAATTATTCTCACTTTTCATTCCTTAACTAAATTCCTACAATTTCAATAATCATTTTTATTTTTTAATTAATTTCCAAAATTTTTATTTATTATCTCAAATCTAAGTTACTGTATCCACATTTCAATGTTTTAATCATTCTTCAATAATTTCTCTCAAATTTACATTATTTTCTTCAATTTTCGATTATTTCTATAATGTTGTAATTATTTTCCTAAGTATAAAGTTCTTCAAATCATGTTATAACTTATAATACAGTACTTTCTTTTACTTCACAAATATTCTGTATTTTTTAAAATTATTTTTCTAAAATTGGAATTAATATCTACAAATTTCAACTATTTTTATCACTTTTCAAAAATTTTCTTCAAGAAATTTCATTATTTTTCAATTTTTCCCTTAAATTTAAATTTAATTTACGGAAGTTTATGTAAAAATTATTAAAAAATTAATTATTAAATTAATTAATATTAATAATGAAATATTATTAATTAATTATTAATTATTAAAAAAAATAATTACACTAATTAAGAAACTCTTTAATTTATTATTATTTTATTTCTCCCTCGCTCCCCCCCCCCCCCCGCCCCTCGATCAATATTAAGAATTATTTTTTTCAATTTTTTCAAAAAAAAACTTTTTCATTTTTAATTATTTCCTTCCAGATCAAATCAGTTTAATTATTTAGCAATTAACTTTCAATTTCTCTTGACTTTTATTTATTATTTTAAAAAATATGATTTTTGTTCTTTAAATTTTCAATGTTTTAATCATTTTTCAATTATTTTTCTTAAATTTCAATTAAGTTCGTCAATTTTTAATTTTTTCTTTTAAGTAGCAATGATTTTCACAAATTTTATATTATTATGATTATTTGGTTATTAATTCCGAAAATGTACTCGAAATCAAATAAAAGTGTCAACTTTTGCGTTACAATAATTACGCTAATTAAGAAACTCTTTAATTTATTATTATTTTATTTCTCCCTCGCTTCCCCCCCCCCCCCCCCGCCCCTCGATCAATATTAAGTTTGCAGATGACAAAAATTAACAAGTCGCCGCTCCTGTCTAAATCAGCATTGTTATTAAAATGAAATAAAAAAAGTATTTAAAAAATTAATGTACGAATATATTTACAAATTTTGTTTTAAAAAAAAAGAACAAGACTTTTGATTGAATAGAGCAATTATAAAAGTTGTATTTTGATTATTCAGTTTTGCGAATGAGAAACGAAGGTAATTTAAATTTTGTTTGCATATGTAATTAGCAATTGCCATTGTCTTCTGTAGATAGGGTAATTCTATCTGCATAAGAGAATACTTGTTGAGGTATAAATTAACAGAATGATACACTTTAAAGAAAATTAGAACGATACTTTCCTGTAATGAAAATTACCAGCATCAGTCTTCTAGGCCTCTCATGAAAAACAGATGCGGCTCCTTTAGCTGAATAAGTTACAGCAAACTGTTTTAGACGAAATGTTCCATATTCATTGCAAGTAGCTGAAAATAAATTTCACTTCCTTTAAAAATTGACGAAAAAAGTGTGGAAGATTTGTTGAAAAATTTGTTCGATTAAGGAAGCAAATAATAAATAAGATGTTCAAATAAATGATGAAAATGAAGACGTAAAAATAGGGAAGATAAAATAAACCAAGTAGATGATGAATAATAAAAAAAAAGAGATAAGAAAAATAGATTTTTTAAAAATTGAAAGATTTGAACTTTTCTCGAAAATTTATTATTTTCATTTACCCACACATTCTGTGACATTTCTTTTAATAAGAAAATTCAGCGCTGGAAAATAAAAAAACGATTAGACCTTCAGTTGATGACGGTAGCAGGTTAATTAGGGTAAAATGTCGAGTTATCTTTGTTCCGGAAAATTTTTATTTATAAATATACAGCAGAAAAGGATTTTGAAAAATGTTATTTTTAGTAAAAGAGTTTAATATATTGTGTTTGTTATGTAAGAAAAGTTTTTCATTAAAGTTTATGTAGAATTATTATAATATTTCACATTACCGAAATTATTAAATTATTACCAAAGTTTTAAGAGCATTATCAGCATTTTAATTATTACAATCGTAATTCTCCGCGAAGATAAGAGGTATACATTAAAATCTATTAAATCATGAATTATAATCTAGCAACTCTAAATTCTCGAAAATTTATAATGAGTGAATTCATTACATTTGCTGTGAACCTGGTGTGCAAATAGAATTTTAATTAGTTTGATAATTAAGAATTTCAATTGTATAACATCACAGGTTTTTTAATAAAAAAAACCTATAATGATGGCAAATTGATAAAAACTATTTGTGTGAATTGACTCGATAATAAATAAATGTATAAAGTGTACTTATTTTCAATTAACTTAATGTAGTGCAATTAATTTTTTATTAAAAATTAATTGAGCAATTATAAGGATTCTTTAAAAATTCTAATAATTGTAACTTCCAAAAAAAGTTCTAGTTAACAGTTAAAATTTAAATCTTTTTATTAAAAAATTTTCGATGGGCTCATTAGTTCTATGAACTTTGTATCTTAATAAATAAATAAAATAAATAAAAAAAATGCTTCATAGATTTCGGGTAATTTAAAATCTTGATAAATTCCCATTTTTTGATAAAACTAGTTTACTGCTAATTACAAATTTGTATAATTAATCCAAAAATAATTAATAATAACAAAGTTCTAGTAAACAGTTTGAAATTTCCCATGGGAAAGATTTTTTGATTTTCATGTGTTATAGATTTCAGATAAATTTAGATTCCTTATAAATTCCATTTTTTTGATAAAACTAGTTTAGTATTAATTAGAATTATGTAAATTTAATAAAAAAATAGTGAATAATAAGAAAGTTACAGTTAAGAGTAGGAAATAGAATTTTTGTTTTTTAAATTTATAAAAGATTTAAAGAGCCAAACACACTTCTTCATTACCTAACAAGGTCTGGGAAACTTTTGAAACTAATCTGTCGACGGTTAGAGAACTTTAATTAAAAGCCAAGTTGTACAATTCGCAACACGTGACACAGATATTTCCGTTGCTATTCAATTAAATTGTCTCCTTACAGGACCTTTATTGAGTTTTATCTTTTAGAATTTGAGAGCATTAGTACAATTTCAAAACTATGCAACATGTTTAATTTCACTGGTTTCTCATGTTGGTGAATTTCAATTTCCTCTTGTTCTCTCTTCCGGCCGGATAAACGGACATTTCATTAACCTAACGGTACGAAAATTATAATTGGGATAGGTTTGTAAATTTGTTTAATAAATGAATGATGCCTCACGCAAGAAGATAATTTTCAAGCAATCTTTTAGATTTAGAGAATGAATTTCAATTTATTTTAAAATATTTAAGATTATTAAGAGGTAAGAAAGGTATTACGAAATATGAATATAAAATAATTAAATAAATAAATACCTATTAATAATAATAAATATTACCTTTTATGAAGATTATGGGAAAAATAGTAATTGATAGAAACCCTACTATAAGGAGAAATAACTAAAATGTAAAGAGAAATAATAGGAAGTAATTTTATTTTATTTATTATTTTAATATTATTGACAAAAATAAGGATATTTTTTTAATTGATGGTTTTTTATAAGATATTTATCATTAAATCATTTTCTTAACTCGTAAGACAGGAAATAATCATAAAATGAGAATTGCAACTACAAATAAAAAAACTGGTAAGAAAAATTTTAAGATGATAAAAATCTCTTGAAAATTAAAACATCTGAAAATTAAATTAAGATAGCAAATGATAATAACAAATTTTTGGAAGGCAAAAAATATTTTGAAACTTAAAACAGGCACTAGAAAAATAAAATATGACTTGAAGTTTGAAACAATATGTGGAAATTAAAAAAAAATCCTATAAAGTAAAATAAATTAGTATTGAAAAAAGTGCGCAAAAAATAAGAAAAAAATTATCAAGAAAATAAATGAGTGATTTAAATGTAAGGAAAAATTTCTAGAAAAAGACCAAATAACTAGAAAGTGAAAAAAGAAAATAAAAGTTTATCAAAAATAACTATAGAAATGTTAAAAAAATCTTGTGAATAAAAAAAAAAATAAATAAATAACTGGAAAAAGAAGAAAAATAATGGAAAAAAGTACAAGAATGAATAGAAAAGGAGTAATATTTTACATGAAAAAAAATTAGAAAATGAATATAGAAAGGAAAATAGTAACTTGAATTTGAATTAATTTAACTGTAAAAGTATGAAAAATTACCAAAAATAGAAAGTAGAATTAGAAATTAAAGAAATAGAATTGTCGAATAGAAAAAATTACTATAAAATGAAAAAATTTTGAGGACAAGGGACATTACTAAATAATTTTACAAAGTTACTAGTACATTTAAAAAAACTATGAAATGAAAATAGTTACTAAACAATAAACAAAATTAATATAAAATTACGAAATAACTAGAAACTGAAGAAAATGACTAAAATGACTAATGATAACTAGAAATTAATAAAATCATCTAAAAATGGAAATAAATAAATATTACTATTTTATAGGTTAAAATATCTAGTTATTAAAAAAAGAATATCTATAAAGTAAGAAATATGATTAGAATGTCAAAAAATAACTACATTTTGGAACAAAAAATCAGAAGTTGTTAAAGAGAACTCCTAGAAAGAAAGGAAAAAAATTACTAGAAATTCAGTTTTTTGATTTTTAAGAAAAATAACCAAAGAAAAAAATTACTATGAAGTAAAAAATGTAATTAAAAAATCAAGCAAATAAATATAAACAGAAAAATATTACTAGAATGTTAAAAAAAAATATCAGCAAGTAGAAAAAAAGTGCTATAAAGAAAAGAAAGATCACTAGGTCACCAAATGACTGTAAAATATGAATAAATGACTAGAAATTAAAGATGAATGACTTGAAAAACGTACATACATATTTAGAAAGGAAACAATATTTTGACACGAAAAAAGATAATTAGAAAATAAAGAAAAATTGCCAGAAAGGAAAACAGTGACTAGAATTTAAATTTATTTAATTCTAAAGAAAAGAAAATTACAAAAAAAATAAAAATTTAATTAGAATTTAAGGAATAAAATTATCAAATAGTGAAGATTTTCTAAAATTCTCGTTAGCGAAACTTCATTTATTTTACCAGAGTATACAAAATTATGTTGCACAGTTCGAAAATAAGCACCTAACCTAAAATATTGAAAAATTGTTGCATGTAGTAAATGAAGCCTTCAATGAGTTTGAAGCTTATACTTATAAATTATACTTTTAAATCATATAAAATTTAATTTATACTTTATAAATTATTCTAATTTTTCAAGTAATCTTTTTTCTTAAAATAAAAAAAAGAAAGTATGCGATGAAATCTTGTTACTTAGAGTTAATAATTGTATTAGTAGTTCCAGACTAATTCACAATCAACAAATCTTATCATATTTAAATAATTCAAAAATAACTTTTGAATTAGTAATATAAATAATTTTAATATTATTAAATTAATAATAAATAATATTATTTAATTTAATATTAAATATGGTCTTCAATTTTCAACTTTTTGAACGATTTTTCAATTATATTCTTTTGCTTAAGGGCATGTGATGGATTATGACGTCACTGGTATAGACAAAATTTGTCCGTAACTCTGCTCTTAAAATATTGAATATTTTTTCATGAAACTTGGTAGAATTACTTAAAATTACATTAGAAAGGTCTCTGAGACCCGAATTTGTTGAAATTTTGGCCCAAAATTAATTTTTGGAAATTTTTGAAAAATTGCAAACTTATTTAAAAATCAATTTTGAGACAAAATTCAAACAAACGTGGATCTGAGAGACCTTCCTAATGACATTTTAAGTAATTCTACCAAGTTTCATGAAAAAATATTCAATATTTTAAGAGCAAAGTTGCGGACAAATTTAGCCCAAACCAGTGACGTCATAATCCATCACATGCCCTTAAAATTAAATTCGGTAATTTTTCTAGTATTTTCTTCAATTTCTAATTATTTTCATTCTTTTTGTATATATTTCAAACATTTCAATTATTTATCTGAAATTTTAATTATTTTCATCATATTTCAATTATTTTTTAAAATTTATAATTTCTTTTCATCATATTTCAATTGTTTTTTAACATTTTAAATTATTTTCATCATATTTCAATTATTTTTTTTAACTTTAAACTATTTTTATCACTTTTTAAATTATTTCCCTAAATTCTTAATTATTATTCTCATTTTGTAAAATTATTTTCCAAGATTTTTAATTATTTTTCTCAAATTCCAATTATTTTCTTCAATTTTTAATTATTTTCATTTATTTTCCTTATTTACAAAATTGTTTATTAATTATCTTAAGTTCCAATTATTTGTAGCCTTCTTCAATTCTTTTCTTCAATTTTTAATTATTCTCATTTTTTTCAAATATTTCTCAGATTTTCAAGTATTTTTCACAAATTTCAATTTTTTTTCTATTTTTATTATTTATTTTTATTTATTTCATAACAATTTATTAAATAGGTTACATGCATCATAAATTTCAATTGTTTTCTTCAAGTCTTAAATTTTAAAAGCATTTTTAATTATTTTCCCCGATTTGTAATTATTCTTATTTTTAAAAATTATTTTCAAAAATTTTTAAATATTTTTCTCAATTTTCCCATTATTTTCTTTCATTTTTAATTTTCAATTCTTTTCATCATTTCCAAATTTTAAACTATTTATCTGATATTTCAATTATTTAATTAAATTTTTCAATTACTTACGTTCTTTTTCATAATTTCAAAAAGTTTTTAATTATTTTTCTGAAATTTTCTTTAATTTTCCTTTACTTAAAATATATTATGTAATTGTTTCAATTATTTTCTCAAATTTGAATTATTTTCTTCAATTTTTAATCATTTTCATCATTTCTGAATTAATTCTCCTAATATTTTATTATTTATCTCAATTTCAAGCATTTTTTTCAATTTTCAATTATTTTCTCTATTTTTCATTATTCTAATTTTTTTCAGTTTATTTCTAAGATTTTGAAGTATTTTTCCCCAATTCAAATTATCTTCTTTAATTTTACAATATTTCTATGATTTTTTAAATTACTTGCGAAAATTTTAATTGTTTTAATTATTTTTTTCTTCAATTAATTTGCAAAATTTGACATTATTTCTTTCAATATTATATTTAAAATATTTATAATTGTTCATAACACAAGATGTAGAAACTAATCTAGTTGTTTAATCTAGTAAGGTAAAAAATTACAATTTTTATAATTTATATAGAACCAGGGCTGATAAAAATCATGATTTTTTTAAAAAAATCAAAAAAATACGATTTATTTGATTTAAATCGGATTTTTTTTATTTAAATCAAGAATTGATTTTTTTAACATATAATCAGTATTTAAAATCTCCAAATGTTTATTTATAAGTTGTTTATTAAAGCAATGAAGACAAAATTTAAAAAACGACACCAGAATGAAACAGTGACATAATTATATATAAAAAAGTACAAACTCTTTTCAAAAAATTAAACTATTTACGGACATTTTTTCAAATTAAAATAATAAATAAGAAGATAATTGAAAAGACGTTAAAATATATTACTAAATAGAACAAAATTTTAAAATTAGAAAAATTAAAGAATTATTTTACAAATTGAATAAAAAAAGAATCAATAACATTTTGTAAAATTTAAAAAAATTGTTAAAGAAAATAAATTTTATGAAGTACAAAAATGATGTTCAATTGAGAATATTTAGTACAAGATTAAATTCACATAATGTAAAATGAAAGAATGGAAGCTTTGAAAAAAGTAGAAAATTGGGAAATTTTAAAAATGTAGTTAAAAGCACTAAATAAATGTTTTCAAAAATTCGTAATTATAAGATGAACACTTAACAATTGAAAAAATGGAAAAATGATTCCTTCTTATAAAATGGAAAAATGATGACAAAGATTAAAGAATTAATTAAAACGCAAGGAAGAACTAAAAAAATAGTGAAACATCAAGAAAATTAAATAAATAGGAAGAAAATAGAGAAATGTTTATTTCATTAATATAACAAACTAAAACAATGTAAAAAGTACAAACAATAAAATTAAAAAATGTATATATCAAGATAAATGAAAAGAAATTTCACAAAAGAAACTTAAAAATCATATAAAAATAAAAAAGTTTAAGCAAATTAAACCAAACACATTTTTATAATATTACACTTAAGGATGAATGAAACAGTCTAAAAAAAAGTTAGTCCAAATGCATTATTTTGATTTTTGAACTAGAAAACTCATATTTTCATGTAATATTTTTCAGTGGAAGTGTGAACAATTATATTTTTTATATAATGAGTATTTAAAAATTGTAATTTTTTAAAATTAAAAAAAAATTCTATTTACTAGAAATTTAGAATAATCTAACGTTAGATCATCCTAAATTTTTAATACATAGAATTTTTTTTAATTTTCATCAAATCGCGATTTTTAATTACTCATTATGTAAAAAATATAATTGTTCACACTTCCACTGAAAAATATTACATGAAAATATGAGTTTTCTAGTTTAAAAATCAAAATATTGCGCGTGGACTAACTTTTTTTTGGACTGTCTGTTTCATTCCTCGTTAAAATAAATCCAACAATAAATTTAGAAAAATAAAGAAAATCTAAAAAGTTTAAGGAAGAATAAGTAAGTTTGCAAAAAATCTCGCAAAAAATAGCCAAGATGTGAAAAAAATTAAATAAACTTAAAAATAAAATATTTATTTTTAAAATTATGAAAATAATTATGAAAATCAACGAAATTAAAAGTTTAGTGAATGTTGTAATAACGAAATTGTGTAAAATAATATTAAATAATTTGCAAAAAAAGAGGAAAATTAAAGAAAATCTAAAAATAAGAAGACAAATAAAAAAAAAGGAAAAATATTAAAAGTAAAAGTAGAAAAAAAACTTTAAATTTTGTGAAAATAAGAAACTATAAGATAAAAATTAAACAGTTTGGAAAAATTGAAATCTTTTAGGAACCTTGTAAGAATATTAAAAAAAAAAGGATTATTGTGAGTATGAAAAATAATAATTATTATTTCATTATTTTGTATTAATTAATATGTATTTAAATTTGAATTAATTGAAATTTAAAAGTTGGAACAAATTGGAATATGACTTAATTGACGTTTGGGATTTATATAATTATAATGACTTTGAAGATATAAAAATGTAATACTATGTTTTGCTATCTGCATACCAAAAATTTGTAAATCGTAAATATTTTTATCATTATTTTGTATTAGCATAATTTTTTAAATTTTATAAAGATTAAAATATTAATATTAAATAGAACACTGTTCACAATTGATATATTTAATAATAATTTTGACACTAAACTAACTTATAGTTAATTGGTATGATAATTATTTTGTTTTTTATCCATTTTTATTTCAATAAATTGTTTGTGTTTCAAAATAGTGGAGCTCATTCAAACATAGAAAATTCTCATAAATTCTCTGGAAGGAGAATATTCTCGGTTATAATCTCGAGAATGTAACCGGATTTTAAATAACCTAGAATTTTGCAACTCTAATCGACAAACTAGAAACTTAAAACAAATGTTATTTGTAAGTATGTTTTTTTTTTATAATTCCTGCCGTTATAGAAAATTAATTTTCTAAACAAATTTACTGCCACCGCGGCCCTGGAAATAAGAATGAAAAATAGTAAGAAGTAGGAGCAACAAGTTATAAAAAATTTTGAGAAAAAAAGAAACACGTTCAGTGTAATTACATGCACACAGATGCAAGTTTAATTTCAAGTGCTTGTCATTTCCAGTGAACTAGACGTGATACGGGGCAGTTTAAACCCCACATGACAGCTGCGTGTGTAAAACGAGAAGCACACATTCGACAGCCCAGAGGCTTCACTTAATTTAAAATGTAACTCAAAACTGAAGGTCTGCATTTGAAACAACACAATCAAAGCGTTTCTCACTCTGTTGTTCATCTGTCAATTCGAAAAACCACCCACTGCGAGAAAATATCAAAACTAATCGATATTATTTTAATTATCGTTCTTTTCTCATAACAGTAATCTTAGTTTAACGAAACTTTTACGAATAGTGGATAAAATTAATTGTTGTATTCGTTTGAAATCAATGTATAATTTGAAAACAATATTAACAACAATAATGTTTATTGAAAGTTTTCAAATCAACGGAATATTAATTTTTTTTTTTTTATTATAAAAAGAACTTTTAATAGGCGAGGTCAAAACTGGAAATGCAGGTGTTATCGAACGAAATGCAGTCTTTCCTGCAGCTCCTGGATTACATTTATTACTCACATAAATGTCCTGCTTAAACTTTAAATGAAAATGAAAAGGGTCTTAATTTCGCTTTAAACAATTTCAATATAATCCGGGCACTGAATAAAACGGAAATTTCCGTCTTTTGCTGACTTGACTTTAGAACAAGGAACAGAGTGAGCAATTTTTGAAAATGGAATTTATTAACTTGAATGGAATTTTTTTTTCAGCATAATTTTACAATTCGTATCTTCAATTATTGTTGGATAATTTTTGCAAGACCTTTTACGAATATAAGGATGTTTAATACATACACAGAAAAAACCCTCTTTTAATTCATTTATTCATTCGACAAAATGTTTCCTTATATTCGAAAAAGGCAATTCAAAATTGTCTAACATTAATTTACCAAACTTAAACCCACTATTGTAAGCAAATAAGTTTAATTAATTTAAAAAGTATTTCTTTTATTTGGAGATCAAAAATTGAGAGATATTTAGATCCTCCGATCAGAAGCTCAAGAATTTTAATTTTATTTGAAAAGAATAATTATAATAAAATTTATTTAAATAAGACACCTAAATTAAACAAACAATATATTATTTAAATAATTAATGTAAATTTCAAAACAAGAACATAAAATGGTACAAATTAAATTTTGAGGTTAGGAAATTTTGTAGAGTTAACAGTAATAAATCAAATAATCAATTACGTAATATCAATTTAGAAAGGTTATATTATGCTAAATTAGGTTAAGTTAGATTAAATTACTATGAAAGATCAATATAATAATCCTTAATTACAATTAGATAGAATATCAATTCCAAGACTAAAAAGAAATCTTAATTTATAATACAAAATCAAATCAGTTTTTAACATTGAGAAATTAAAGTGACATTTTAGAAAGAAAAGGATAATTTTTGGAACAAAAGAACACTTTGTGAATAGGACCAAAAAGAAAAAACAAAATTCAGTTTAATTAATTTGGAAAAGTTAATTTTAATCAATTTAATAAAAAAATCTTACCAAATTAAAAATCCAAAATTTAGATGAAAGAATCTCAAAAATCTTTGCAACATCAGAAGTTCAATAATTCAATTAAATCAAAATATCAAATTTTTTATTAAATTCAGGAATTTGATAGGATTCTTGAAAATATTTAATTTTAATAAAAGAAAATAAAATTTTTATCTTCAATTAATCTTTAAGAAAATGAATTAATTTTTAGAATTAATTATGATAATTAATTCAATCCAATTGATGTGTTAATTTATTATTTTATTCTTTCAATATTACTCCTAAAAAGTGAACCAGCCAACTGAAATTCGAGAATTCCAAGAAAATGATAAAAATACTTATTATCCAAATTTCCTGGATATTTATGATCCCGGTCACATAAATAATAAAGCCACACGGAGAGAAGGATCTTGCTTTTATAGCATGCCAGTAGTTCATGATTTTCTTGTAGAGTCACTTCGCTTGCTACTGACGTATGAAATCATACGTCAGCAGCATGAGCGCCATCTGTACTACTAATGTAAGGTACACACGCTTGTGCTGTTTAAGTCGCATACACAAGCAGTAGGAGCGCCTTGCGGTAACTTCATGAAGTATCACCTTACTACTAATGCATGAGACCCATGAAATTCTGGTATGGGAGCCTTGCATTAGACATTTTCTTTGGGAGACGCATGACTATGTTCTGATTCCGATCAGTTCGCACTTTCATTTGGTCGAATTCCATTATCCAGAACATTCTTGTAGCCGAATTCTCATTTCATAGAAATAATATTTGACGGAAGTCAATTGAAACTGATATTTCATGTACTATATATTTGATCAAATTTCCATTTAACAGAATGCCCAGGTGATGGAATTTCTATTTTATAGAATCGACATTTAAGCGAAGTTTCATTTGCTCGAATTTTCATTTACACAAAATAATTTTTAATAGAATCCTTATTAAAACGAAATGTTATTTAATAGAATTTATATTTATCGAATTTTCATTTAACAGAGTTTCCAGGTGATGAAATTTCTATTTTATAGATTGCCTGTTTCAAAGAACTTTTAAGTGAGTGAATGCACTTTTAATAGAATTCTCAAGTGAACGAATTTCTATTTTATAGAATCGACACTTAAACGAAGTTTCATTTACTCGAATTTCGATTTACACGAAGTAATACTTAATAGAATTCTTAAAACGCCGAATTCTCATTTGTCCGAAATCGCGAATGTCTGAATAAGCATTCGTTAGAAAGATTTTAGCGCGAATTTGAAAATTAACCAATCACAATTTTGTTGATAATTTCTGATTGGCCAATTTTCAAATTCGCGCCAATATCTTTCTAACGAATACTTATTCAGACATTCGCGATTTCGGACAAATGAGAATTCGGAGTTTTAAAAATTCAATCAAGTATTACTTCGTGTAAATAGAAATTCGATAATCTGGGCATTCTGCTAAATAAAAATTCGACCAAATATTAATTCTATTAAATAAAAGTTCACTTATCTGTAAATTCTATTATATTAATATTCAATGAAATGAGAATTATATTAAATAATATTTCGTTTTAATACAGATTCGAACATGTCGAATTTCTATTAAAAATGCATGCACTCACTTAAAAGTTCTTTTAAACAGGCATTCTATAAAGTAGAAATTTCATCACCTGAAAATCTGTTAAATGAAAATTCGATAAATATAAATTCTATTAAATAAAAGTTCACTTATCTGTACATTATACTATATAAATATTCAATGAAAAAGGAATTATATCAAATAATATTTCGTTTTATTAAGGATTCTATTAAGTATTACTTCGTGTAAATTGAAATTCGGGCAAAAGAAACTGCGTTTAAGTGTCGATTCTATAAAATAGAAATTCATTTACTTGAGAATTCTGTTAAAAGAAAATTCGACTAAAAATGAATTCTATTAAATGAAAGTTCACTTAACTATACATTCTATTATATAAATATTCGATGAAATAAGAATTATATTAAATAACATTTCGTTTTAATAAGGATTCTATTAAAAATTATTTTGTGTAAATGAAAATTCGAGCAAATGAAACTTCGCTTAAATGTCGATTCTATAAAATAGAAATTCCATCACCTGGGCATTCTGTTAAATGGAAATTTGATCAAATATATAGTACATGAAATATCAGTTTCAATTGACTTCCGTCAAATATTATTTCTATGAAATGAGAATTCGGCTACAAGAATGTTCTGGATAATGGAATTCGACCAAATGAAAGTGCGAACTAATCGGAATCAGAACATAGTCATGCGTCTCCCAAAGAAAATGTCTAATGCAAGGCTCCCATACCAGAATTTCATGGGTCTCATGCATTAGTAGTAAGGTGATACTTCATGAAGTAACCGCAAGGCGCCCCTACTGCTTGTGTATGCGACTTAAACAGCACAAGCGTGTGTACCTTACATTAGTAGTACAGATGGCGCTCATGCTGCTGACGTATGATTTCATACGTCAGTAGCAAGCGAAGTGACTCTACAAGAAAATCATGAACTACTGGCATGCTATAAAAGCAAGATCCTTCTCTCCGTGTAAATCTTAGAAAACCATTTCTTGGGTCGCAATTTGAGAATTAAAAATCTTGTAAACTTTGTGTAACTTATATTTCTGAGTGTATACAGAATTTCAATTATGATTAGAACAATTTCATCTCGTAATTAAGTTATTCGTCAAAAAACAAATTCATATTTTCAGTAAAAGTTATTTAAATCTATAATAATAATCCACAAGATTCATTCATTCTTTCATTGAGTCTACACCTAAAGTTTGAAACACAGATATTTTTTGTTTTAAATCAGATAATTTAAAAAAAAATACATTTAAATTGATTACAATTTAAATTTCTAAATGTCAGTTCAAATAATTTTAATTTCATTAATAAACAAATCTATGATTTTCTTTATAATTTTAACAGTTCTCAATACACAATTATTCTATTTAAATTTTATAATTAATCTTTAGTTTTTTAAAATTATTTTGTACTGTTGTCCATTATTCTCGCCATTTTTCGAATTTTTCTTTCAATTGTCAATTATTTCCTTTGATATTTAATTATTTTAGTCATTTTGTGCTCACTAAATCTGAATTAATTAAAAATAACTAATAATTAGTAAAATCGTGGCTAAGTTTTTATTTCAGCAATTAGTAAAAAAAAGACTAAGTGTTAGTAAAAAAAATAACTAAAAAATAGTTAAAATTTGACTAGTTAATTAGTAAACAGAATTTTACTAAAATATGAGTTACTTTGACATAACCTAAATATGGATTTGACTAATAATTTGTTATTTTTTACTAAATGATTAGTAGAAATATAACTATTTGAATTAATGACTGAGTTTTTGCTTTCAAATTAGTTATTTTTAACTAATTCCGATTTAGAGAGTAATTTTTCTTTCAATTATCAACTATTTTTTTAAAATTGCAATTTAATTCTGTATTCTTCAACTTTTTTCTTTAATTTTTAATGATTTTCTTCAATTTTCAATTGCATTCTTCGTTTTTCAATTATTTTATTCAAAATTAAATAATTCTCGCATTTTCTCAATTATTATCAAATATTTTCTTTAAAATTTCAATACAATTCTTCAATTCTCAACTGATTTTTTCAATTTTTATTTATTTACTACAATTTTTTCCATAATTTTCATTAGTTTTCGCCAATTTATTATTCTCCTTCAATTTTACGATTTTTCATTAATTTTAAAAAAAATTTTGTTCGAATGCCGATTATTCTCACTATTTTTCGAATTTTTTTTTCAATTGTTAATTATTTTTTTTAATAGTTAATTATTTTCGTCATATTGTAATTTTTCTTTTAATTATCAAATATTTTTATGTGATTATTAACTTCGGTAAATTCTTCTTAAATCAATAATCCAATTTTTTTTAGGTTAGGCGTCAAAATTCAAATTAATCCGGAATATTATATTGTCAAATTTAATTTATCTTCTTAAAGAGTTCAAAATTAACAGGAAGGTTATAATATATTTAAGTTAGATAGTAATTTTCAATATAAAAGGCAGGAACTCAAGAAACAATTAATTTTCAATAAAATCAGCCCCCTGAATCTTTGAGTTGAAAATGTCCGAAGTCGTGGCGCAACGACTATGGTGGCGCTGGCTGTCACCTAGGCTGACTTGATGACAGAACGCATTGTAAACTGATAAAAAAATGTCTTTTTTGGAATTTAAAATTGTCTCCTGTTATGAATAAAAGTTTTTTTAGACTTATTTCATTTTAAAATGTGATTTTCTTTAATTTTTTTATATAAAAGATTATTAATATTCAATAAACATGTGGTAAACAAGTGCATTTGTTTTGGATGTAAGTCAGGTTATGTCTCGTGCAAAAAACGAAATAAAGAAGAAAAAATTCAATGTTTTTTAGTTCTAAAGTATATTTATAAATCGCAAAGTTTAATAAGGCCTAAATATATTTATAACTTATTCGATTTTACCAAATAAGTTAAGTGTTTTGTTTTAAAAATGTTGTTTCCCAGATACTGGTAAAAGTGAATAAAATGTCGATAAACATGTTTTATTGTAATTTGATTTATATACACTTTGTATATAAACATTATATAATATATATGTATACAATATAAATTATATACAATGAATATTGATTTTATATAAATATTATATATAATTAAAAAAAAAAAAAATTGCAACTATTTATAATTTCTAAATAAAATTAATATACATTGTATATAATAATTATAGTATATACATATTATATAATATTATAAGAATATAATGTTTTTATACAAAGTACATAAACTCAAATTGCAATAAAATGTGTTTATAAAAATTTTATTAATTTTTTCCATCTGGGAAACGAACAAGTATAAGAAAACTATTTAAATGTAAATTAATAATAAATTATTATTGCTTTTTGCCCTTAAAATAAATATATATTTATTTCTTGATAAAAACTTTTTTTCTTATTTCACTTGAAAAATAATTAGATACATCAGTTTTATTTTTAATAGATTTAATATTTTAATTTTTATTAAAGTTTTGAAAATTAAAATAGACTGTTATTCTTTATCCCAAAACATAATAAACATTTCATATAAATATTATTCTAATGTCTATATGGTCTGTATAATTTATTTTCCCCGTAAAAGTTGAATAAACATTTCCCTCATCAGAAATTGTATACTGATTTTCAATTTAAAAATACGTTTCTTTCCTTTTTTTAAATAAAAGTTATTTATATTTATATCTAGTATCTTATAAACTTCAGATATCTACTTGAAAACACGTTTTAAAATAGTTTAATTAATCAAATATTTGATTTTTATCAAATTGTCTCTGTATTTTTTCAAATCTCAGCCTAGGTGACATCCAACGCCATCTACAGTCACCCGTCGACTCTCATGACAGTCTATTCTATGCGTTTCAACCAGTTTCAACGCGAGATTCAGGGGGCTGAATAAAATCAATGTGAAATTTTAATAGTTCATTTCTGGCGGTAAATTCAAAATTGTGTCCAGTTTAAATGACTAGTTTAAATCATTAAAAATTTCTTCAAATCCAAATTTGTAATTTTTACCAGTACTTGTTGATTCGAAGTAGGTTAATATAAATAGAAGGCAAATAATTAAAATCAAGTATTAAATAATAAATTATAAATTTTGACCAAGTCTTGGAAAGTTGAACAATCATTGAGATCAGATTATTTTAAAATTAATAAAAAATAAAGTAATTAAATATTAAATAAAATTTTCGTTTTGAACTAATTTAGTAGTTGAAATTTAAATTGAAAAATCTGAATTAAATTTTCAAGAATTGAGCGATTTGTGAATTGTAAAATTCTTTTAAATAAATTATACAATATCACACTATAAGTTTCACATTTTTAATTGTTTTTAATTGATTTTTAATTTGATGGTTCTTACAATAATGTAAAGGTTTTTTTAAAGTGAAACCTTTTAGGAAAATAAGTGGTTTAGTGGTTTATTTTGATAGTAGTATCAGATTATAATTCTTTAGAAATCATTGTCTTTATATAATTTTCTAATTTTTCTTTCTTCTTCGTTCAATTTATTTTTCAAATTTGTTTCCTCGTATTTAAGCTATATTATTCTGTCGATTGAAGGAATATTGTGTAAATAAGAGACAGTAAATAAATCAACAGACAGTGGTCTGTTGATTTTGGTAAATGACCTTTCAAGTATAAATTGTCAACTAGGCACGAATCGTCACTTGATAAAGCTAAATTATATCTAAATCATTTATTTTATAGTAACAAATGAACTGTGGAAACTTACCTACTATTTTTAATTACACAAAAATAAAGTCCATAACTTATTCCCTTATTTACCAAATTTAATTAGTGAACTATATACTCTTTTGTGACAATACAAAACAATAATGTATTAATTAGAATTTACAATTTTCAATTAAATTAATTAGTTTCATAATTTTTAATTGAAAAAATTAACAATTGTTGCAGGTTTCTTCATTTACTTTTAATTGTCAAATGTTTTTTAAAATTCATAGACCTGAAAAAAATACTTATATGTCGAAATATATGTTGCCGAATGAATAAATGAATTAAAAGAGGATTTTTCGTGTTAAAAAAAAGGCCTTGTAAAAATTATCTAACAGGAATTCTTGTTTGTTGGGATTTATTTTAGTTACATTCATTTGAATGAATTAAAAAATTAGTTGATGAAAGAGAAAATTTGAGTTTAATTTATTCTCATTGTGATTGGCGGAAGGAGAAGATTGACGTATCCTTGAAATAGTTTCGAGAAACTTTTCCTTAACTAGGAGGAAATTGCCACGATACTTGAAGGTATTATTCAATTATTGTCTGTAAATTTGCCTTTATCTACAAGAAGGTAACAAGACAGGCTAAGAGAACTTGAGCCAGAAGACGGACAGAGTTCGTTAATGTGAAAATACATAGTACTGATCAGTAACAAACCTGTTCTCAAAGTATACAGAAACTCAGAGAAATGCTCAGAGAAATAGTTGCGTTCAAATTCGGAGAAATCCTGTCATTCCACAAGTTGAATTTTGCCCAAAAAGCTTGAATTAATAAATTCATTGAATATATATTTTATTCTAGATCTTTTTTGGTTTTGTAGAGCGATTTCCAAATCTATAAATTGTTTGCATTCACTTTTTTAATTGTTTCGATGTTTGGTTTTCAATACTACCAAATTTGGATAATTAAAATATTTTGAAATCGTAGAATTATTTTAAATTTAGGTTTAAAAAAGCACACAAGAGAAAATTACTTAAAAATGAATGAGAATTGAGAAAAGAATAAAAAGAGAACATTTTAAGAGAGTAATTGAAATAGAGACAGAAAATTTCGATTTATTACACGGAAGTAGAAAAAAAAGATATAAAAAGATAGAACATATCAAAATGACTATTAGATAAACTCTATTTACTGAAAAAGCTAAGAATGAATAAGAATAGAAGAAAACAATAGAACAAAATAAACAAAAATTATCAGATAAAGGAAAATAAAGATAAAATGACTAAAGATGGGGAAAATAATTTTATAAAAGTATCACATTAAAAAAAATTTAAGATAGAAGCTTAATACAGATAAAGGGGAACGTAATTAGAAAAAAAAGAAAATTCCTTGAGAAGGTATAGTTTTAGATTATATTTTGGAAAAAAGTAACAATTAAGAATAAAAAAATGTGTTTGTGTAAGAAGAGGATTAAAACCTTACAGAGCTTACTTAATTCGAAATTACAAATTTCTCGGAACCTGTCACAAATAAGATGTTTTTTAAAACTGAATTTTAACACATAAATAATTACAAAACACGCTAAAGAAACCGATTTTGTTTTCAATAATTGTGACACATATCTTAACCTCAAAAAGCAGTGATTACATAATTCGAAATTACAGATTTCTCGAAGTCGGAAAAATATAAAACGTATTTTAAAACAGATTCTAAAAAAATAGTTCATTACAAAATATGCTACAGAAGCGGTTTTGTCTCAAATATTAGTAATTACGAATAACGTATTTAAGGTGCTTTTGAGGTTAAGTTATGTTTATAAATAATTGTGGAAGAAATGGCTTCTAAAGCGCGCTTTTAAATGATAAGTAAGTTAAAAATTCGTTTCATTAAACATTTTATCTGTTCCCGCTTCCGAGAAATCTGTAATATTGAATTACGTAATAACTTATGCCCTTAGTAAGTGTCAAGTTCTCAAACTAAGTGTCATAAAAAGTGAGAAAAAAATGGTTTCTGTAGCATGTTTTGTATTGATCTGTAAGTTAAAAATACGTTTTAGAAAACATCTTATCTTTTCCCGTTTTTGAGAAATCTGTAACTTCGAAATAGGTAAGCAGGTTGTTTTCAAGGTTAAGAAAGGTGTTAAAAATATTGGGGTCAAAAACGATTTCTGTCCCAAGATTTGTAATGAATTTTGGGTTAAAATCTGTTTTAAGAAAACATCCTATCTATTCCTGTTTTTGTGAAATCTGTAATTTCGAATTAGGTACGCAGGTTGTTTTGAAGGTTAAAAAGGAGAGTTAAAATGGCAGGATTAAAATGGCTTCTGTAGCACGATTTGTGATAATTTGTGGGTTAAAAGTCCGTTTTAAAAAACATCATATCTTTTTCCGTTTACAGACAATCTGTAACTTCGAATAAGATAAGCAAGTTGTTTTTAAGCTTAAGAGAGGTGTTACAAATATTGGAGTTAAAAATCGCTTCTTTAGCAAGATTTGTAGTAACTTTTGGTTTTAAAATCCTTTTTAAAAAACATGCTATCTTTTTCCGTTTTTGAGAAATCTGTAATTTCGTGTTACGTAATCATAGTGCCTTTAAGGTTAAGACACGTGACACGAATATTGGCGTCATAAAATACCTTTGTACCAAGATTTGTAATGATTTTTGGTTTAATAATCCGTTTTAAAAAACATCCTATCTTTTTTCAATTTCGAGAAATCTTTAATATCGATTTAGCTCAGCATTTTGTTCTTAAGGTTAATGTAAGTGTTACAAATATTGGGAGAAAATGGCTCCTGTAGCAAGATTAGTTATGATTTTTGGGTTAATAATCCTTTTTAAAAAAATCCCTATCTTTTCCTGTTTTTGAAAAATCTGTAATTACGAATTAGGTAAGTAAGTTGTTTTTGAGGTTAAATCGAGGGTTAAAATACGGGGGATAAAAATGGAATCTGTAGCACGATTTGTGATTATTTCTGGGTTAAAAATATGTTGTAAAAAACATCATACCTTTTTTCGTTTCGAACGAATCTGTAATTTCGAATTTCGTAGTCACAGTCCCTTTAAGGTTAGGGAACTTGTCATAAATATTGGGGACAAAAATGGCTTCTGTAGCACGATTTGTGATAATTTGTGGGTTAAAAGTCCGTTTTAAAAAACATCATATCTTTTTCCGTTTACAGACAATCTGTAATTTCGAATAAGATAAGCAAGTTGTTTTTAACGTTAAGAGAGGTGTTACAAATATTGGAGTTAAAAATAGCTTCTGTAGTAAGGTTTGTAGTAACTTTTGGTTTTAAAATCCTTTTTAAAAAACATGCTATCTTTTTCCGTTCTTGAGAAATCTGTAATTTCGTGTTACGTAATCATAGTGCCTTTAAGGTTAAGACACGTGACACAAATATTGGCGTCATAAAATGCCTCTGTAGCAAGATTTGTAATGATTTTTGGGTTAATAATCCGTTTTAAAAAACATCCTATCTTTTTTCAATTTCGAGAAATCTTTAATATCGATTTAGCTCAGCATTTTGTTCTTAAGGTTAATGTAAGTGTTACAAATGGGAGAAAATGGCTCCTGTAGCAAGATTAGTTATGATTTTTGGGTTAATAATCCTTTTTAAAAAAATCCCTATCTTTTCTTGTTTTTGAAAAATCTGTAATTACGAATTAGGTAAGTAAGTTGTTTTTGATGTTAAATCGAGGGTTAAAATACGGGGGTAAAAATGGAATCTGTAGCACGATTTGTGATTATTTCTGGGTTAAAAATATGTTTTAAAAAACATCATATCTTTTTTCGTTTCAAACGAATCTGTAATTTCGAATTTCGTAGTCACAGTCCCTTTAAGGTTAGGGAACTTGTCATAAATATTGGAGACAAAAATGGGTTCTGTAGCACGTTTTGTAATGAATTGTGGATTCAAAATCCGTTCTTAACAATATCTTGTCTTTCCTTGTTTTCAAGAAATCTGTAATTTCGATTTAGGTAATCACGTTGTTCTTCAGGTTAGCTTAAGTATTACAAATATTTGTTAGAAAAACGGTTTCTGTAGCGGGTATTGTAATAATTTTTGGATAAGAAATCCGTTTTAAAAAACATCCTATCTTTATCTGTTTTCGAGAAATCTGTAATTTCGTATTGGATAAGCTGGTTGTTTTTAAGGTTAAGATAGATATCACACATTTTGGGGTTAAAAATGGTTTCTGTAGCACGATTTATTATGATTTGTCGGTTTAAAATCCATTTTAAAGAACATCATATCATTTCCGTTTACCAAGAACATGTAATTTAGAATTTCGTAATCACGATGCCTTTTAGGTTAAGACACTTGTCACAAATATTGAGGACAGAAACGGCTTCTGTAGCACGTTTTGTAATGATTTGTCGATTCAAAATCCATTTTAAGCAACATTCTAATTTTCCCCGTTTTCGAGAAATCTGTAATTTCGAATTACGTAATGACGTATTTTCTTAAAATTAAACCAAATGTAAAAAATGTGTGCAAAAATGTCTTTTGTATTATGTTTTGTAATAGTTTTGAGATTAAAAATCCGTTTCAAAAAGCTTGCTCCTTTTCCTATCTTTAAAACTAATTTTTAAGCTGACGGTGTAAACATGCTTAAAAACACATTCTATATATTCTATATTTTTTTTGGCACTGTATTAAATAATTTTTTACTTCAAACAAGTAAACTCTTTTTAAACTTTTTTTATGTAGATAGTTAGTACTTAAATCCAAACTATTCGCCTAAAACAGAATTCACGGTAATTTTGAGATGAACCAAATGGATTAGTTTCAAGTTGCTAAACGCATTACACACTGAAGTGATAAATCATGCATTTAGGGTAATTACGTCTCTACTACACTCTAGTCTGAAGTCCATTATTAAATGTTACACTTCGTATAAATCCATCAAAATGTTTATTTCCAAATCTAGAAAAGTTTCGATAAAATTTATTCTATATTCCATGAAACTAATACATCTAGACCATTGATCTCTATATAAAGTATGAAAATCTTGACTTTCATTCTCATCAATTTTAGAGAAACAATACTTCTCAAGACAGAGTTTTATTTGGCATGAAAATAAATTATGTTTTCCCAGCTCATGTATGTAAATAAAAATATATGCATATTCCTGAGATGCATATGCGCTGCTGAGCAGATTCTTTATATTATTTGCTCTGAGTCGAGCTTCTTTTTTTACTTCTGCCAAAGCAGGAAGATCGATTTGCAAAATAAAAATTGAGCTGAAAAATATTTCACTGACTCGCGTTATAAACGAATTTTACCCTCATCCAACATTTGTAGAATTCAAATCGACGCGGTCTTTCTTTCATCCGGTTGCAGTAGCACATTTTCATTTCTCTCTGGAAAAGCCAGATTTTTCATTTACGTTTTATCCCCGGGGAAATTCACCAGTGCCTTTAATACAGCCAATTTAATACATAATAAACTTTCTAGAGCTTCAAGAAGCGCTGAATTAATGCATTACATAATATTTAATTTTAAACTAAAACATTTGTATAATAGTTTCAAAGTGAACTTCATTTCAACACTGAATATTTGCGCTCGAACTGATATTTAAACTAAAAAAAAAAAGTATTTTAGCTTCCACGTAGAGGAAACTCTCTGATCTTGGATTTTTCAAAAATAGGTATAATCTACTCGCACTTTTATCTGAAAAGCAAAATTTTTTATTCTTAAGCAAATGTTAGGATAAAAATAATATAAATATTACTTTACCTTCTGGTAATTTTTTCTGTATCTTCCAGTTATTTTTTCAAATACTCTAATAATTTTAATATCAATAGGTATTTGTAAATAATATTATACATTTTTTAGTTTCTTTTTAACGTTCTAGTACAATGTCTTTATTTTTTAATTATTTTTCTTCAACTTTAAGTAATTTTCCAATTTTTAATAATTCTTCTTCAGAATTGATTATTTTTCTTTAATTTGTTATTCTTTGTTCAATTTTGTGTCACTTTCTTATTTCCTAGTTACCTTTAATCAAGATCTATTTTTAGTCCACTTTTAGTTACACTAGTTATTATTTTACATTATTGTAATTTTCCTGTTAATTCTAGTTATATTTTCTAATATCTAAATATTTATTTTTCGTTTCTATTTTACTTTATAGTAATTTTTTTTCACTTTATACAGTTACTAGCAAAAAATATTTTTCATTGTCTAGTATAGTTTAAACACAAAAAATAAGCCACGATCTTATTTAGATTAAATTATTATCACCTACAATTTTGTAAGTTAATTTTTATTCATTAAAATTTGCTACAAATTAATAAATAGAAAGAAATTTTAGAGAATAAATTAGATTTTCTTCCTGAGTTGAAAATACAAATTTATAGTATGTTACAAGAAGTTAAAAAAAAATTTATTTTTTAATAGTTTTTTGAACAAAATATATTTAAACTTCTATACAAACTTAATTATTTCATTTATTCCAAATGTCTGTTTATAAAAATTCTTTATTCTAAAAATTTATTCAAACAATACAATTTTCAATTGGTAACAAACCATTATTCAAAATTTCTATCAATATAAATTTTAATTTTTACAAATTAAGAAATTATCAACTTCTATCGATTCAAATTTAAATTATTTCAAACTTCAATTAATCAAAGTTTCAAGATTTATAACTCATTTTTATTTTTTTATTTTAATTCTTAATAGCGGTAACAAAAATTATTTCAATCTTCTACTTTTACAAATTAAATTAAATTAAAAATTTTAAACTTGATTTTAATTATACGAAACGAATTCAGATTCTTTTAAAGTTTATTAAGTATGAACTATGAATTGTTCAAATTTTAATAATAATAATAAACTTTTTGTTTAAAACTTTTAATGATTCCAATTTTAATCAATTTAATTTTAAACTTTAAATTATATATTAGGTATTTCAAACTTTAAGCAAAATATAAAAACTATAAATTATAAAAAATTATAAAAATTATAAAAATTATAAAAAATTATAAAAAATTTGCATTTTATCAAAACTTTAATCAATCCAAATTTTATGATTATCATTTGAAAATTAAAAAACTATTAGTTTCAATTTATAGAAATTTGAAAGTTTCAAATCAATTTAAACTTAAATTTAATTTAAACTTTAATCAATTAACAGTTAAATTTGCCGATTCTAAATTCTTTTAATAATTCAGACTGCTATTAATAAATAATTATTCAAAACATTTTAAGAACTTAATTTCTGAAAATCTAAATATCAATCAATTTAAACTTCTGCGTATAAACTTTTAAGGGATTTTTAAATCAATACAATTAAATAATTGTAATTTATCAAAATTGTAGTCTACCCAAAAAAAGAAATATATTTTTCTATTATTATTATTTTATATTTTCTCTTTTTTAGTTTTATGTCATTATTTTAGATATCTAATTTTTGTGATCAGTGTTTTTTTATTACATAATAATAAATAGAAAGAAATTCTAAAGAATAAATCAGATTTTCTTCCTGAGTTAAAAATAAAATTTTGATAGTATGTTACAAAAACAAAAAGTTATAATATTTTTTTAAATCGTTTTTTAAAAAAGTGTATTTAAACTTGTGTATAAACTTAATTACTTAATTTATTCCAAATTTTTGTTGATAAGAATTCTTTATTCTTAAACTTTTTTCAAACAATACGAAATTCGATTGATAACAAACCATTCTTTAAATTTTAATTTTTATAAATTAAAAAATTGCCAACATCTATCGATTCCAATTTAAATTATTTCAAACTTCAATTAATCAAAATTGCAAAAAAATTACCAAATTTTTAAGGAGTTTCTATACATTAACATAACCTCAAACTTAAAAATGACTGATTCCATAAAATAAAACTATTATTAAAATTGATTTATCCAAATTTTGAAAGACCTAATTGTACATTTTTCAGAAAAAATTAAGGTTACCAAAAACAGTATAATTATTTAACATTTAATGTTTTTTTTAGAATTCAATGAACAACAGCAATTTTCATCCAATTCTGACATTAAGCTCATTTTTCTCGTTGAAACAATGTGTACAATTTTTTTTCTTGGATTTTGTTAAATAATTTTTTTTTTTTAACAGTTATTAAACAAATGAAATTTGTTCTTTTCGTGTTTTTCAAACAGAATATTATTGAACAAAATCTAACAAATAAAATTGTAGAGAATGTTTAAAAAAGAAAAACGAGCTATTATTTTTCAGAATTGGATAGAAATTGCACTTGTTTATTAGATTTAAAGAAAAAACATTAAATGTTAAATAATTATTATTTGACAACAAATTTGAGTTCAATTTATTTTTTTCTGAAAAATATACAACTGGATCATCCAAAATTTGATGCCATTAATTTAAATAATATCTTTATTTGGGGTGAAAAACGACTTTTTAGTTTGAGGTTATGTAAATGGAAAGAACCACCTTAAGATTTATAACTCATTTTTATTTTTATTCCTAATGGTGGTAACAAAAATTATTTCAATTTTTCATCTTTACAAATTAAATTAAATTAAATTCAAATTTTAAAACTTGATCTTATTAATACGAATTAAAATTTTTGTAAACTTTAATTAGTATCATGAAATATGAATTTTTAAATTTTTAATAACAATAAACTTCAATCATTTAAAACTTTTAATATGTCCAATTTTAATCAATTCCTGTTTAAATTATCATAAACTTTAAATATTTTCAAATATTAGCAACTTCAAATAACCAATATATAAAAAATATATAAAAAAGTGTTATTTTAACCTTTATTTTTAAATTTCTGACTGACTCGGAGAAATCGACCAATTCAGTTATACATGTCAATATTCATACAAAAACTTCAAATTATAAAAACTTTTTATTGTATTAAAACTTTAATCAATACAAATTTTAAGATTAAAATTTCAACTATTAAAGACTCAAATTTGTATTGATAAAAATTGGAATCAATGGAACTTGAAATCATTTGAAAATTAAAAAACAATTATTTTCAATTTTTTTTTCTTTTTTAGTAATCTTCTACTTTTTAATTATTTTTATGAACTTTTAGTTATTTCATTCATTTTCTAGTAGATTTTCATTTTACAGTGTTTTTTCTTTAATTTGTGATTTAAATCAGAAATTGAATCCTAAAACGTGAAAAAAGAAATATAGTAGTACTTGTTTTTTTTTCTAGCTATTTTTAGTAAAAAATTTCTAGTTACTTTTCATATTTTTAGTCTTTCCAATAATTTCCCTCTATTTTCTAATTTCTAGTTATCTTTTTGATTTCTATTTTTTTATTTCAAATTGGTTTCCTTTAATTTAGCTATTTCTACCCTTTCTAATGATTTTTCATTATTTTCTGGTAATTTTCAATAAATTGGTAATATTAATCCATTTATTTAGTTATTTGTTATAACTTTTTTCTTTTGACCTAATCTAGTCATTTTTCCGTATTTTGTAGTTATTTTCCTCTTTTTATAATGTTTTGTTTTCTTTCTAGTTATTTTGTAACATTCTATCATTTTATCCTTATTTTCTAATTAATTTTCTTAAACTCTTAGTTATTTTTCTTTTCTTAGTAATTCTGCTTCAGTTCATAGTTTTTATTTCTTTAATTTTTCATTCTCTGTTCACTTATTAGTATTTTTTTCCTTTTCTAGCTACCTTTGATCATCAACTAATCTATATTATTAAATATATAATCATTTATTTAATCTACTTGTTATTTATTTATTTGCCATTAGTTAATTTATTTACTTGCTACTTATTTATTTATCTGACATTTACTTACCTATTTGCAATTTATTTATTGTCCTTGAGTTTCAGAATCTCAGTACAGAAAATTAATCGAATTCTGTAAAATTACTAAGTGTTTTGTTTGTGAGATAATTGGATGGCGCTTAATCTAATCCGTACGAATGGGCTGGTTTAATTATCATTAGGAATGCAAATTAACAATATACCTTTACAGTGGTATTCTCGAAATAGTGAATTTTAACACAGTGGATTAACAAGTGGATCTTAAATATTTTACATTTGTGCTTTTTTCCTCAAGTTAATACTGTCGAAAGTGGTTTTTAAACAAGAAAAAAAGAACAATAATCATAAATCTTATATTTTCGTGTCTCATGGAACTTTGGAAAAATGAGGGTGGTATAATCGATCGATTATCGAAAAAGTATTTCCCGCATTGGAAATTCAGTTCCCGGCTATAAATTTCAATCTACTCAGGAGAAACTTTCTCCATAAACATCTGGGAATTTTGGAGGCTGAACTTTTTAATATTAAGTGCAAATCTCATTTATTATTAAATTCAAGGATCGGTAATTTATACTCTGTCTGGATTAAGATACGAATGAAAATATAAGTTAGTTGAAAATAAGAAATGTGAAAAGGGGCTGGGAATAAGTTATAAGAAGGAGAAATGGAAAACAGAAAATAGAGAAAAAAAAAACTTAAAAGATTATTAAAGATTTTATCAACTTTTTACATTGGTTTTTATCAGCTACTGTTTATAAAAGTTTTTCAGCGTCTATTTAAAAGGAACTAGATTTAATTGAAGATTCTTAAAAAGTATATGATTGAAGAATTTTTCTAGTAGAGACAAAAAATGGGGAAAATATAAAATATTTGAGCAACGAATGTAAATTTCAGGAACTATATAAAGTTATAGTTTGAACAGACTAGGCTGCCTGACATTTCCCCAAAGGTACTTATCCAGCATCCAAGTCGCATCGCAGGCATCCGTATCATTGGACACTGTTGAATTATGCCAAAAGTTATATTCAACACTCTCTCGATATGCATTACTATCTGAGAAAGTTGGGCCTTTAGAATACGAAATTTCAAAGTCTCATTGCATATCCATTGTGGAAACAAAGGTAAAGTCGTTTCGAACATATTTGACACAGGGGAGAGAGTTTTCATGACATATATTCGAAACATACATTTGTAAATTTAATTGCATTTTAATATAAAGCAATAGGCTTTCTAAACTTTAATGTTGACTTTTATAAAATGTAAAATTTGTTTAGTACCTCGTAAAAATAGAATTTGATAAAATAATTTCATTTAAATGTATAAAATTTTAGACGATATAAACTTAAATTTATCCAAATTTCCATCGATTTAAAACAAAGTTTATTAAATTAAATTAATATTAGTTGTAATAATTAATATTATTAAAATTATTTATCAAATTTATCAAATTTTTAGATTTACGTGAATTTCAATTTATTCGAATTTGAAAAGATTTAACTTCGATTTGTGTTATTTTCAAACAAGAAACTAAGTCGATTCAAATTTCAATTTATACGGTTTATAAATTCATTTTATTTTTTATCGAACACAAAATAAATTCGATTTAAGTTTCAATTTATACAATTTACAAACATATAAAATTGAGCCAGTATCATTTTGACACAAAACTTATTTTGAAGATTGTTATATTATACAGAATGGAAATGTTATTTTGTACAACTACAAACTGATATTTGGTATAATTTTAAAAAATAAATTTGTTATTTTGTACAATTTTTTTAAAAAGCTAAAAAACTTTGGGATTACAATTAAGTCCATTTTTTAAATAATTGTACAAAAACACAAATTCATTTTTTAAAATTGTACCAAATATCATTTTGTAGTTGTACAAAATAAAATTTTCATTCTGTACAATAAAACAATCTTCAAAATAAGTTTTGTGTCAAAATGATACTGCGGATCATAAAATTAGAAGATTAAAATTTCGATTTATCCAAATTTTAATATATTAAGTGTTAATTTATTCAATTTTTAATTTATTCCAAATTCGATTTGTCTAATCTTCAATCAAATAAAATATGCATTTTTCAGTATTTTGTTATTTTCAATCAATTTCAAACTTCATTCATTAATTTTTTGATTTATCAAATTTTTGATCAAATCGAATTTTATTTCTTCATATTTGGACTATTTTATAAGACAATTTTAATCGCTTTAAATGCAAACTTAAAAGAACTATAATCGACTAAAATTTCAAATAATTTACATTTTTCAATTTCAATTAATGCCAATTTTGATAATTTTTTTGCAAATTTTCCTTATTATACTTAATCAAAATATTAATTAATTATAAATTTAATCGACTCTAGACTTTATTCGTTTTAATCTTAAGCGAACACTTATTTCAAATTTAAAAGTAGAATTAAATTTCAACTTATTCTACTTTTAATCTTCCTTAAATATATTAATTGATTCAAAGTTCAATTTATCAAAATTTTGATCGACGGAAATGTTAAATTATTCGAATTTTAATTGATTCAAATTTACATTTTTCCAGATTTTAATCGACAAAAAATTTCAGTAATTTCAAATTTTTGACGATTATAATTTTAACTTATTTAATGTTTAACTATCTATCAAAAATCGATTTAAATTTTAATTCATCTGAAGATATTTTAAAATTAGATAAATTGACATTCGTATTGATTTAAAATTATTAAATGGAACTTTGAATAGATTCTAATTCGAATAAATTAAAGTTTGAATCAATAGAAAATAGGCAAAATTAAGATTTGAATGGATTAAAATTTTGATAAAATGAAAATTGAATTGATTATAAGTTTGAGGTTAATGAACAATTATATAAATTTCAATTTCAAATTTAGATCTTTGACAGTTTAAATCTATTTAACTTCTAGTAGAATAAAATTTAGATTATAATTTGAATCAATAGAAATTTGGAATAGATTAAAATTTGGATAAATTAAAGTTTAAAAAGATGAAGAGTTGTATAAATGGAAATTTAAATCGATTGAAATTTGAATAAATGAAAGTTTAAAGTTGAAACAGATTAAAAATTTCACAAATGGAAATTTAAATAAATTAAAGTTTGAATCAATAGAAAATAGGGAAATTTAAAATTTGAATGGATTAAAATTTTGATAAAATGAAATTTGAATTGATTAAGTTTGAGGTTAATGAAAAATTATATAAATTTTGAATTTCAAATTTCGATCTTCGCGAGAATCTTCGTCAGTTTAAATCTATTTAATTTCTAGTAGAATAAAATATAGATTATAATTTGAATCAATAGAAATTTGGAATAGATTAAAATTTGGGAAAAGTAAATTTTCAACAGCTTACATATTTTATAAATGGAAGTTTGAATCAATGGTAATTTGAATAAATTAAAGTTTAAACGGGTTAAAAAATTTTAAAATGAAAATTTGAATCGATGACTGAAATTTGATATTTGAATAAGTTTGAATCAATAGAAAATAGGAAAAATTGTGATTGGAATTAGTTACATTTCTGATAAATTGAGATTTGAATCGGTTGAAATTTGAATAAATTAAAGTTTTAATCAAAAGAAGATTGGAATAGATCAGATTTGAATGGATTAAAATTTTGATAATTTGAAATTTTAATTGATTGAGTTTGAGGTTACTGGGAAATTAAAGAAGTTTCAATTTCAAATTTAAATCTTCGACATTTAAGATCTATTTAATTTCTAGTAGAATGAAATTTACATATTACTTTATAATTTGAATCAATAAAAATTTGGAAAAGATTAAATTTTGATAAACTAAAGCGAGTTAAGCAGGTTATAAGTTTTTTAGATGGAAATTTAAATCGATTAAAATTTGAATAAATTAAAGTTTGAATCTATAGAAAATAGTAAAAGTTATGATTGGAATAGATTAAAATTTTATAAATGAAAATTTGAATCGATTGTAATTTGAATAAATTAAAGTTTAATCAGGTTAGAAATTTCACAAATGGAGATTTGAATTGGTTGAAATTTTAATAATAATTTAAGTTTGAATCAATAGAAAATAGAGAAAATTAAGATTTGAATAGATTAAAATTTTGATAAAATGAAATTTGAATTGATTATAAGTTTGAGATTAATGAAAAATTATATAAATTTCAATTTCAAATTTAGATCTTCGACAGTTTAAATTTATTTAATTTCTAGTAGAATAAAATTTAGATTATAATTGGAATCAATAGAAATTTGGAATAGATTAAAATTTGGATAAATTAAAGTTTAAAAAGATTAAAAATTGTATAAATAGAAATTTAAATCAATTGTAATTTGAATAAATAAAAGTTTAAAGTTTAAACAGATTAAAAATTTTAGAAATGAAAATTTGAATAAATTAAAGTTTGAATCAATAGAAAATAAGGAAATTTAGAATTTGAATAGATTAAAATTTGGATAAATTAAAGTTTCAACAGCTTACATATTTTATAAATAGAAATTTGAATCAATAGTAATTGGAATAAATTAAAGTTTAAACATGTTAAATAAATTTGTAAATGGAAATTTGAATCGATTGAAATTTGAATAAATTAAAGTTTGAATCAGTAGAAAATAGGAAAAATTGAGATTGTAATTAATTACATTTTTGATCAATTGAAATTTGAATCGGTTGAAATTTGAATAAATTAAAGTTTTAATTAATAGAAAATAGGAAAAGTTCAGATTTGAATGGATTAAAATTTTGATAAATTGAAATTTGAATTGATTGAGTTTGAGGTTACTGGGAAATTAAAGAAGTTTCAATTTTAAATTTAAATCTTCGACATTTAAGATCTATTTAATTTCTAGCAGAATGAAATTTACATATTACTTTATAATTTGAATCAATAGAAATTAGAAATAGATTAAAATTTGGATAAATGAAAGCGAGTTAAACAGGTTAAAAATTTTTTAAATTGAAATTTGAATGGATTGAAATTGGAATAAATTTAAGTTTGAGTCTATAGAAAATAGGAAAAGTTAAGATTTGAATGGATTAAAATTTTGATAAATTAAAGTTTAAATAGATTAAAATTCTTATGAATTGAAATTGGAATCTATTAAGTTTCAGGTTGGTTAAAAATAAAATTTTCACTTGTTTCTTTAATTAAAATCACAGTGTTTTAAATAATCTAAATTTCAATTTATTATATTTTTGATCAACCAATTACCAAAAACAAATTATTGATCTCTATTTTTTATTTTTCCAGTTTCACAAAATTATTCTCAAAGTGTGAAAAAAAATAACCTCAAGTTTCGTTCGACATGAATTTATTTTTTATTTTTTCAGGTTTTGCATAAATTAGAAGGAAAAATGGTTTCAAGAGAGAATTCGTTTTCGTTTAAGGGCAGAGAGGATATTCCCTCGAGGTACAGAAGCAAACAAAGGCAAAAACCAAAGACTTTCTAAATTCGATTCGACTTTTAAGATATGTACCCTCTATTTTCTAGCAGGTCATTACGAATTCTGAATTTGTCAAAAGAGGGAAAAAACAGAAAAAAAAGTGAAAAAACTATTTTAGATATTGAAATATAATCAAATGTAATAAGCTGAGAAAAATAACATACAAGCATGCAATTGAATTTAATTTTAGACAATTTATTTCTCTTTTGATAGATGTTAGAAACACGCACTCTATTCTTTATTTACCCCTTGGAAAAAGGGCTTATTCGAAAGCATGTAATCAAAAATATATGAATAAATGGAAAAATATATTTGGCCTTGTAGAGAAAATTCTAAGGATGGATTTCTGTACAATCTAGTGTCATTTTTTTTCCTCAAAATGAGATTCTAAAAGATAATTCAATGTGGCAGGAGGTCAAATTTTTACGACTCTTAAATCCATAGGGCTCTGTGATATAAAATTTGCCCACCCCAATAAAATTAAAGTAGAAATTTCAGCCAGGGAAAATTTTACACCCTCCTCGTTCCCTAAGGTATTTTTATACAATTTTCCCTATTATTATCAAAGCAAAATTATATTCCCTGTAGAAATTGTGGTCTCGGTAAAAGCAAAACAATGTATTTCATTAAAAATGGCAAAATTGGAAAAACAGTTTATGAGAAAGAGACTCTGGTAAAATTTAAATATCAGATATAAACAATAGATTATTCAGGAATTTCAATTTTAAATGAAAGGGAAAGTTAATAATGTTTCTGGGCACCGGGGTGTCATTATTTTCAGGAGAATAATTTTGCTAAAGTGACACGAGATGCTGGGAAATGGCACAATATAAAATATAGTGGAGAAGACTTAAGAAGCAGAAAGTGACCAAGGTGAGTGTTCTTTTTTTTTCTTTTTTCTTTAGATTATTCTCATATATGTGTTTTTCCTTTTATTTCCGCGCACTCTGAAGACAATTTTCCCAGATTTATGATCGCCTTAAATTCAATTTCTTTTCTCGATATACGGAATGCTCTTATTGTTCATCATTTTTGTAAAAGCAGAAAAATTGTTTTTAAATTTTATTAAAAAAATATAAATTTAAAATGCCGGATAATGATGGGAAATATTGGACAAATTTAAAAAAAAACTTAAAATTTACTCTTTGCCCTCCAAAATAATTTATGAAAAACTAATAAAAACTAAAAATAAAATAAAATAAATTAAATTTTAGAATTAAACAAAATTGCAAAAAATAATTGAAATTAAACAAAATAACTGAAAAAAAATGAAATCAATTAAAAAATGGGAAGTCATTTAAAAAGTCATATGAATATTTTAAAAATCAAGAAAATAATTTAAATTTGAAAAAATCATTTGAAAATATTAAAAATAAATTGTAAACAATTGAATAATAAAAAATTAGAAAAAATAATTGAAAAAAAATAATTGAAATTTGAGAAAATAATTGAAAAAATTACATAATATATTTTAAATACAGGAAAGTTAAAGAAAATTTAAAAAAAAAACTTGAATTGATCAAAGTAATATAAAAAATCATAGAAATAACTGAAAATTGAATAAAATAATTGAATTCTCCTATAAATAGTTTAAAATTTTTGAAATTATAAAAGAAATGAAAAAATCGAAAATTGAAGGATATAAATTTTAAAAAATAATTGAAAAATGATTTTGCAATTTGAAACTTGAAAAAAATAATTGAAATATGATACAAACAATGATAAGTTGTAAAAAGAAATGACATTTCAAACATTAAAAAAATTAAGAAGTTTTGTTTAAATAAAAAAAAATAATTAAAATTTCAGAAAAAAAATTACATAAAGATCCTAGAAATCAATTGAAAAAATTGAGAATAACTAAAAATTGGAGAAAAGAATTGAAGAAAGCTAAAAAAGTAAAAATAAATGAAATTTACGATAATTAATAAAATAAAAAAAATTGGAAAATTATGAAAGCAAATGAAAATAATTAAAAATTGAAGAAAATAATTGAAATGTTAGAAAAATACTTAAAAGTTTTAGAAAATACCAATCGAGGAAAATAATTGAAAAATAATAAAATTAATTTAAAAATAAGAAAAAAATAATTGAAATATGCTGAAAATAATTTTACATTGAGGAAAATAATTGAAATATACTGAATATAATTTAAATATAATTGAAATTAATTTAAAAAAAAGAAAAAAATAATTAAAATATGCTGAAAATAATTCTACATTGAGGAAAATAATTGAAATATACTGAATATAATTTAAATATGAAAGATTGAAAACGATAAATAAAATTTAAGAGAAATAATTGATAAAATCATAGAATATATGTTTAAAAAAAGAAAATAATTACAAAATTACTTCAAAATTCTTATTAAAGAGATTAATTAAAAAATCGCAGAAATAATCCAAAATTGATGAAAATAAGAATTGAAATTTCAGATAAATATTAAAATTTTTTTAATATTATACCAAAAAAATGAAAATAATTAAAAATCTGAGAAAATAATAATTATTTACAGAATTTGTTTTTAAGCAAAAGAAAATAATTGAAAAATCAGTTTAAAAATTGAATTTGAAGACAATCATCTAAATTGGAGATAATAACTGGAAATTTAGGAAAGTAATTGAAAAATTATGAAAATATTAAAAGATGGAAAAATAATTGCAAAATTGATAGATATATTTGAAAATTCAGTAAATTAATTAAGAAGTTCTGAAAATGGTTGAAAATTGAATAATAATTGCAAAATTGCAAAAATAATGGTAAATTAAAAAAAATTATTTACATTTGAGATGAATAATATAAAATTTAGGAATAAATAATTAAATCGATTTAATGTCAATGCAAAAATAATGAAAATTGACAAAACTGATTAAAAAAAAACTGAACAAAATAATTGAAATTGAAAAAAGGTAAATTGAAGATTTATGGAAGCAATTAAAATAATTAAGAATTGTAGAAAATAGTTGAAAAATGATAAAAATTAGTACCAAATTGTATTTAAAGTAATTAAAATCATAATAGAAAAGAATGATTAAAAACTGAAAAAATATAAAAATAAAATTTTTTTTAAAGGAAAATAACATCTAGGGACAAATGTCAGGTGTCGACAAAATGAATGAATGAGTGAATTAAACTTAAAAATTATTATATATAATTGGGGCTACATTTTCCGTTTTGCCCAGGGCCCTTGCTCTCCCAGTTACGCCACTTTTAGAAAATTTTAAAAGATCCAGTTGTATACTTTTGAGAAAAAATTAGGTTGAGCTAAAATTTGTCGTCAAATAATAATTACTTTAAATTTTATGTTTTTTCTTTAAATCTAGTTAAAATCTGTAATTTTCAACCAATTTTGACAAATAATAGGTCATTTTTCTCGCTGAAATATTCTCTACATTTTTATTTGTTGGATTTTGTTAAAGAATATTTTGTTTAAAAGTTATTAAATAAATAATATATTTTTTATTTAACAACAAATTTTAGCTTTTAAGCTAGTTTTTTCTGAAAAATGTACAGCTGGGTTTTTTAAAATTTATTGAAATTAATTTTAATAATACTTTTATTTGGTGTGAAAAGCCATTTTTCTGTTTGAGGTTATGTCAGTGGAGAGAATCTTTTTAATATGTCGGTTAAAAATGCAAAATTTATACAAAAATTAATTAAATGTTTTTTTTATTTATTTAAAAACGTCGCCTCAAATGCCAGGGTCATTAGCGTTTATGCGTAAAGAAATTTAATCACTAAATGAAAAAAAAAATTAAAATCAGAAAATTAGTACTTATGGATATTTGGCGTCGCTAATTATACAAATCGTTAACTACTTTTGAAAATTCAACGTGGCGGATTTAATATCCACCGTTTTTAAACAAATTTGAAAAAAATGTACAATTCTTAGGACAAAAATAACTTATTGTTAATTCAAGTATATATTCTTGGGTCAAGAACAGTTTATTATTGATTTAAGTATATATTCTTGGATCAAGAATAATTTATTCTTGATATAAGTATAAAGTCTTGGATCGAGGATAATATATTCTTGATTTAAGAATACTTTTTGGATAAAGGCAAATTATTCTTACTTCAAGAATAAATATCTTTATAATTATTCATAATCCGAGAATAAAATCAAGTTTTAATCTATTTTCTTAAATGATATCTTTAAATAGGTTTTATGGCATCAATTAACTGAAGTCTGTACTTTTTCACATTATATACGCTCTTATTTAGAAATAGTGTTTTTTTTTTTTTTTTTTTTAATCAAACAGACTCTTGTAGAGTTTTTTTTTCAACGGCCCTGAACCAATTTCCTTCCCTGGGAAGAAATCCGTCTCATCGAGTTATGTATATGACGATGAGTTCGAAAGTAGAAATGGTACTCTTGAAAATTTCGAGAGGGCTACTGGTTCGTAGACCAGATCTTTTTTCCCCGACGCTTTTAAGAATCAAGTTTTTCTTCTTCTTACTTTCAGTTTCATTAACCACGAGAAATTTAAGTGCCATTCACTGTAATCTGTGAGAAGGACTCGAGTTTAATTCACCTCTTTTTTCTTACCTCGTTTGTGCTTTTCCCATTCCCGCAATATCAATGGGAGTTTCATAAAATATAGGATTTATACTGACTTGTCCAAATTAACAATAATTAATTTATTTCTTGGAAAATAAATGACAAACAAATGCGAAAGGTTAAAAAAAAGTTAAGAGAAGTCGTAAATTTAAAAAATGCACCATTAAAATTTTAAAATTCCTTGACTTTTCTTTGATTTTAACAGACCGAAAGAACTTTTTTCCTGACTTTTTACAAGTGTTGTTTTACGATAAGGTAGTAAAATAGGGGTAAAAAAGGTTCAAGAAATAAAATAAAGTATGACTTTTACAACAACAAAATTTTTTTTTAAAAAAAAGGTTAACAAAATTATTTAAATAAAGAGGAAATTTAAAAAAATATGACTATAACTTTCAAAGAACGAAAATATAGAAAATTGCTAGAGTCAAGAAACCAGACACTAATAAAAAAAAAGAAATATGATAAAAGTAAACAGAAATAAAAAGAAGTATAGAATTGCAGAAAAATTATAAACAATTAGTAAAAAAAAAGTATAAAATACAAGGAAATTTTTTAAAAGAATCTAATGTTAAAAAATAAGAAAATTACAATAGATATATCCAAATCTTATGTATGAGTGTAAAAATAGGAAATTCAGATGAAATAAAAAATCTAGAGAAAACATAAAGACATTTATTAAAATCAAGAAAACTTTGACGAAAAATGGGGAAAGTAAAAATGTATGACTTGAACTTTGAAAGAATGAAAAATCTACCAATTTTATAATATTTATGAACAAATCAATAGCAGCAAAGATAATTGTAAAAAATACAGAAAAATTTTAAAAAATTAGAAAAAAAGAAAAAGTTTAAAAAATAAAAAAAATCTTTAGAAAGTATCTCATTTAACAGAACATATATGAAGAAATTACAAAGTTACAAAAAATGTCTCAAATATTTTAAATTGATGTAAAAATAAGAATTTTGGAAAAAGTCTATACAAAAAAGAAAGAACTGCATGAAGATAAAAAAAATCTATAATAAACATCAAGAAATTCTTGTAAAACGACAAAAATTTTTTTAAAAAATTAGGAAATTAAAAAAGTACATGAAATGAGCTTTGAAAGAATAAACAAAATTTAAATATTTTAAAATTTATGAAAAAGTCCAAAAAGCTTATGTTTTAAAACAGAAAATGGGAAAAATTATTCAAAATTGTATGAATAAATGCAAAAATAAGATTGTCAGGTAAATTATAAAAAATCGATATTTAACGAAAAAACCTAGAAACATTAGAAAAGTATAAGTATAAGTATAGTAGTATGAGTTTAAGTATTCTTTAAAAACAAAAAAGTTAAAAATTAAAATGCCAAGATAAAAAATCGATATTTAAAGAATGAAAAAACCTTGGAACATTAAAAAGTTAAAGAAAAAATCTAAAATCTTGAAAAACATTAAGAAATAATACAATTATTCCTATAAGGGTTCCTATAAAAAATTAAAACTATTAAACAGTTAAAAAGCGTCAAGAATTAAGAAAGCTTTGTTATAATTATTTGCTAAATAAATAATTGAACAGAGTTTCCCAGAAAATGTAATATTTATTTAATAAGAGACAAGAAAAGTATGCCAAATATTGAGCTACATAGTTCACTCAATAAAGGACAGTAGACAACTGACTCATCACGCCAATCTGCAATGAGCCCTTACCTAGGCTAACTAGTGGAGGGAGAGGCTACTCAAAACTTGAAATTTGACCTGAGATTTAGTCTGTACTACCCAAAGTGCATACCTCCACTTATACTTTCGTATTATTACCATTTCAGTACAACATTCGCCCATCCATACAAAATACAATAATGTCGCACTCATTCAACACTCCCACTTATTTTGAAAGGTCTGCAATTTCCAAAACATTTAACATTTCTCGAAGACAAGAGAACTGTTGCTTAGGCAGTGGTTTTGTAAGTATATCAGCCAATTGCTCTTCAGACTTTACATACTTAACTTCTATTATTTTCCGATTAACAATATCTCGAATGAAATGGAATCTAACATCTATATGTTTGGATCGTTGATGAAATTCAGAATTTTTCGCCAATTTTATCGCTGACTGATTATCAACATATATCGGAACTAATTCACATCTGATTTCTAATTCTTTCAAAAAACGTTGCAACCAAACGGCTTCTTTCGTTCCATTTGCCAAAGCGATATACTCTGCTTCAGCAGTTGACAGTGAGACCACATTTTGACGTTTACTAGACCAAGATATTGGTCCATGATTTAACAAGAAAACAAAACCGCTTCTAGACTTTCTAGTCTCTACACAGCCTGCGTAGTCTGCGTCAGTAAATCCTACCAAGTCAAATGTGCTCCCACTGTTTCCAAAAACTATACCATAATTTTTAGTTGCTATTAAATATCTAAAAATTCTTTTTACTGCCTGCCAGTGTTCTTGATTAAAAGAATCTAAAAATTGACTCACATAATTTACAGAGTATTCTATGTCTGGCCGACAGGTTCTCGCAGTGAACAGAAGCGAACCTACAGCTTCACGATATGGTATACAATTTTTGTTTAATTCACTTTTACATAATTTTAAACCTGGCTCAGCAGGAACACTCAATGAATTTGCACTTGTCATACCAAATTTATCTAACATTTTGTCAATGTAGCCAGCTTGGCTTATTTTTATTAAGCGTTTTTCTCTCACACGCTCAATTTGCACACCAACAAATTCATTTACACTATCCACTGTGATTTGAAAATTTTTCTTCAAATGGCACAAAACATCACTAATTATTTCTTTACTTTTAGAAATAAGTAAACCATCATCGACGTACAGAGCTAGATACACTTTAACATTTTTCACTAAACCAACGAAGACACACTTGTCACTGTCGAGGCTCTTGAAATTGAAACTTTGAAGAAATTTAACAAATTTCTCGTTCCAGCAACGTGGGGATTGTTTTAATCCATAGAGACTTCGGCGTAGCTTGCACACTAGTCCTTGATTTTCTTCCGTGGTGTATCCTTCTGGTAAGTCCAAGTAAATATCTTCTTCAAGTTCTCCGTTGAGAAATGCTGTTTTTACGTCGAATTTTGATATTTCCAAATCCTCTTTGGCTGCAAGAGCTAACAGGATTCTAATTGACTCATACCTGACAACAGGTGAAAAAGTCTCGAAGTAATCCACTCCTTCCCGCTGTGAGAATCCTCTTGCTACCAGTCGTGCTTTGTATCTTGTAAGTGTTTTGTCAGCACTTTTCTTTACTGAGAATATCCATTTGCATCCAATTTTATTTCTTCCAGGTGGTAGATTTTCGAAAGACCAGGTATTATTTTCTTCCAGGGCATCCATTTCTTCTTTGATTGCCTTTTTCCACTTTTCAGCTTCCTGACATGTTGTAGCTTCTTTATATGTCAGTGGAACGATTTCCGCCATGTATGCTACAGGAACTCCAAAGCGATCTGGAACTTTTAATGTATTCCTGTCTCGTAGTTGACGAGCCTGATCTTCAGGTGGTCGAGCTTCTGCTTCCTCGTTCTCTGCTTCAGCTTCCTGGTTTTCTGCTTCAGCTTCCTGGTTTTCTGCTTCATTCGCATTATCTGCTTGCTGCACTGGAACCTCGTTGATTACTGCTTGGTTTTCATCTTCTTTCCTCTCATCATCGTCATCATCAATCGAAAATCTGATTTTCGAATTTGAAATGCTGCTTGCATTATCACTCCGGTGGTGTTTTTCAGTTTCTTCTTTAAAATCAACATCACTGCTGATATGAATCTTCCGAGTTTCGTTGTCCCACAATCGATAATTTGAAGACTCACCATCATAACCAACAAAGATCATTTTCTTTGCTTTTGGATCAAATTTTCTTCTCTTTTCTTTGGGAATGTTCAGATAAGCATCTGAACCAAACACTTTCAAGTGTTTAATATTTGGTTTGCGTTTAAACCACTTTTCAAATGGAGTCATTATTTCATTTGGCTGAATGACTCTGTTTAGCACATAACACGCAGTGTTGATTGCTTCAGTCCACAGCTTGACATTCATTTTGCTGCTGACTAACATCGTTCTTGCACTCTCTACAAGAGTTCTAATTTCGCGTTCTGCTCGGCCATTTTGCTCATGTATGTAGGGAGATGAAAATTCTTGAATTATGCCTTTTTCTTTCGCGTGTTTATTAAAAGCTTCACAAATATATTTTCCATTGTCCGAACGCAGCACTTTAACTTTATTGCCCGTTTGATTAAAAACATAACTTTCAAATTCTTTGTATTTACCAAAAACTTCCGATTTGTGCCTGAGAAAATAAACTTTACGGTATCTCGAATGAGAATCTTTAAACACAACAAAATATCTGGAACCACTCGGTGATTCTACATTTACAGGTCCACACACGTCAGTGTGTATTTTCTCTCCAGCCTTGAAACAATTCTCATCTTTAACACTTTTATGCGGTTTACGGGATTGCTTTCCCATTACACAAGCTTCGCAGAAAAAACCATCACCTTTGTTGAAAAGAAGATCGTAATCTGTATGAGCTTTACCTGTTTTGATTACTGCTTGAATGTTGACATGTCCCATCCGTTCATGCCAGAGCTTTAACCTGTCCTTTGTGTTTAATTGTGCAACAGAAATATTGCATTCAGCAGGCATTTTTACACAAAACATCATTTTGTATAAGTTTCCATACGGTTTTCCAACTGAACTTAATTTTCCGTCACTGTTTCGAATTTCACATCTATTTTGATAACAATGAAAAGAATACTTTTTATTGGTTATCACCCGGATAGAAAATAAATTTCTTTTTAATTCCGGCACTAAAAGCACATTGTTTATTTCTCGTTCAAAACACTGACTATTTACGTTTTCAATAATTGTTATTGTCCCTACACCAATAACACGTAGCAATTTATCGTCCGCGATTTTAACAAAATGTTCACTTTCCAGTGGCTTAAGGGAGGTAAAAAACTCTTTTCGAAAAGTCATGTGTCTGGTTGCACCCGAATCAGCAATCCACACATCCTCATCATTTACGCTAGTGTTAGAGTACAATTCTTGAATGTCACCTGTGTAGTAGGCTATGGTTGTAGGCGTAGTCAAAATACCCCCACTCTTTCTACACTTCACTACACTGTGCGCTGTTGCTTCAGTCGGATCAGCTGTGTAGGTGACGTCATCACTCCTTCCACTCGTAGATTTTTCAGTGTACACTAGTTTCTCAGACGTCACTGCTGCTGTAATGATGTCACTGATGTACGCTGCGTCTGTAACCGTTGACTCTTTACCCCCACTTTTATTAGTTCCTGCTTTCAAAGGACATTCACGCACCCAGTGTCCTTTTTCTTTACAATAAGCACATTTTGTACGCTTCTTGAGTTCTTCGATTTTCTTGTTCTTTTCAATTCTCTTTTCCTTGTTCGTCTTCGGCTTGTGACTATTTTTCTTCAATTCTAGAGCTTGAATTTGAAGAGCAATGGAAGTAGTACTCTCTTCCATTTCTGCCATGCGCTTATCTTCCCGAATCAGTCTAGCAATTAGAGCATCCTTTTTCCTCTCTGCTTTCGGTGTGCATTCCCAAGCCATTCGGAATGTAGAGAACTTTGGAGGCAAACTGCTTAGTAGTTTTGTCTCCACTGCTGTATCAGAAGGCTGATCTTTAGCATCTGCAAGCTTTTTGCAAATGGACTCCAATTCTTCTATTTGAGCTGCAATTGACTCTCCTTCTCTGATGCGAAATGCATAAAACTGCTCCCACGCACTTTGCTTGGCGTCTTCACTTGAATCTCCATACAAGTTCTGCAGTTTGTTCCACATTTCTTTAGGCGTAGCACAATTAATTAGGTTCGGATGTAGAGCTTTTTCCACAGAACTTAATAAAAGCACTGCTGCTTGTGAGTTGCATTTGTCCCAATTGTTCCAGTCCACAAGCTTTGTGGCCTTGTCCGGTTCCACGTTAGTTCCATCGATGCATCCTGTGAGACCTTTTGCTTTTAAAAGGAAACTCAAACCAAATTTCCACATAGGATAATTAGTACCATCTAATTTAGTTAAATCCAAAGCATCTTTATCAGCCATTTTGATAAATTACAAAACTTAAACACTTTAACGATGGACGAACTCGAAACTATTACTGACGCGACGCGACGCTTAGCTTGACCGACGCGACGCTTTGCTAAACTTTTTCTTTATTCTCAAATAAATAATTATCCACTGGCGCAGTGGAAGCGTGCTGGGCCCATAACCTGTTATAATTATTTGCTAAATAAATAATTGAACAGAGTTTCCCAGAAAATGTAATATTTATTTAATAAGAGACAAGAAAAGTATGCCAAATATTGAGCTACATAGTTCACTCAATAAAGGACAGTAGACAACTGACTCATCACGCCAATCTGCAATGAGCCCTTACCTAGGCTAACTAGTGGAGGGAGAGGCTACTCAAAACTTGAAATTTGACCTGAGATTTAGTCTGTACTACCCAAAGTGCATACCTCCACTTATACTTTCGTATTATTACCATTTCAGTACAACATTCGCCCATCCATACAAAATACAATAATGTCGCACTCATTCAACAAGCTTAAAAACTTATGTTTATCGAAAACAAATTTTTAAAAATATTACATTTTATAATTATGAAAATCAAAGTAAAAATTAATGAAACAGGGTGAAAGTTGTTCCATTTGTTTTAAAAACAAAAAATCACTGAATAAACTAAACAATTTTAAGTAAAACTGAAGAAAGTACAGAAAATCTAATATGAAAAATGGAAATTTTTTTGAATAATGAGAACAATTAAGAAATAATGAAAAATTGAGGAATACCTTAAATATTGAATTTCTTCCACAAATACTATTTTTATGACCAATTGAATCATGGGATTCTTTATACAATTATGTACCTACAATATTTTCCATGGATTTTTAAAAATTATGATTTTAAAAAAATTAAAAGTACTAAAATCAATTGAAAACAATGTTTTTATTATCTTATACTGTAGAACAAAATGATGCCAGAACAAAATTGTCACCTATGATCCGGTGTCTCCCTTGAAGAAAAAGAAAAATGGTGATAAAATTAGAAAATTATAATTAAAAATAAATAAATTTAAAGAATAATTATTTGAAATAAATACCCTATTTTATAATTATGTAAAATAATAATAGCAGATAGCACTGAGGTCGAGTTAAACGGAAATGAAAAACATATATTTTCTAAATTTTTGTGCTATGTATCACAAACAATTTTTCACTGAAAAACGTAAATTCTCTGAGTTTCTATATTTTACGAGACATCCAAAAAACGGGACTCCAAAAAAAAGATACTTCTATAAAAAGAGGAAATTTCTTTTCCTAATATTCTCATATCCTCTCAAAGTAAGAACATTTTATTTCACTAAAGGGTATAATTTTATTTTTTGAAAAAATCGATTTTCTATATTGATTTTCTTTAAATTGTGAGAAAACGTTATTTTAAGTGTGCCTTCTATCTGGTTACAATTTCAGGATCCTTTACCGTCTAAAAATTGAGATATTCATGTTCGAAATTTCAATTTTTTATATTTTGCATGTAAAATTGAAATTTTGAACATGAATATCTCAATTTCTAGACGGTAAAGGGTCCTGAAATTTTAACCAGAAAGAAAGTTGATATAAATAAATAACGTTTTTTCACAATTTAAATAACAGTTAAAGACAATTTTCGAATTTCTTTTTCAATTGTCAATTCCTTTGCGCATTTCTCAATTATTTTCTTTAATATTATATTATTCTCGTCATTTTGTAATTTCCTTTAAATTATAAATTATTTTCTAAAGTCAATTCCATTCTACAATTTTCAATTAAGTATATTCAATATTCCAAAAAACTTGACTTTTTTCAATTATAAACCATTATTTCAAATTACAATTTATTTCTTCAATTTTTGATTACTTTCTTCAAATTACAATCACATTTTTCAATTATTTTTTCAAATATCAATATACTTTTTTAATTTTAAGTACAATTGTTCAATTATTCTCTTCAGTTCTTAATTATGTTTTAAAAATTTCATTTCCATTCTTCAATTTAAAATTTTTTCCTCAATTTCAATTATTTTGTTCGATTCAATTTTTTTCAATCCAGTTGTTCTACTAGCAATTATTTCCAACAAATATTTCTATATTTTTATTAATTTTTCAATTTTCAATTATTTTTAAATTAAATATTTATATTTCGATTTCTTAAATTATTTTTTCCAGTTGTGTATTGTTCTAGTAATTTTTTGATTTTTTTTCAATTGTCAATTATTTTCTTTAATATTATAAAATCCTTGCCTTTCGTCAATTATTTTTCTCCATTATCAATAAGATTCGTTAATTTCAAATTTTTATTTTCTTTAATTCTCAATTTTTCCTTCAAATTTCAATTCCATTTTTCAGTTTTTAATTTTTTTCTTCTATATTCAATAACTTTCGGCTTTTTTCAATTTTTAATTATATTCTTTAAATTATAATTTTAATTTTCAATTTTTAATTATTTTATTCAATTTTAATTATTTTTAGATTAAAAGGTTTAATCTTATTCTTTTAAGCCGTTTTAATAATAAATTAAAATTTTTTTGGCCTATACGGCTTTTTATTTCTTCATTTGTTTATATACAAATAATAATAATGTTATATAATAATGTTTTTAAAACAACGAAACAAACAATATTTAAACTGCTAAAATGTTGGAAAATTTTTATAAGATTATTTTAAATTATAATTAACAATATAAAATGTATACTTTATTTGAAAAAGATTTTTTTCAAAAAAAGTTAGGTTATATTAATAAGAAATCTCAATTAAGGTAAAAATTTTATTTAACTTTTAATAGAATTATTGTTTTGATAATGGAAATTAATTTGTTATTCATTATTTATTTTGTTCCAGTAAAATTATAAAAAATGAAATTTATGTATCTTAAAAAAATCAAAATCAAAAAATGCTGAAACAAATAGTGCTGGTACGTTGTTTGCTGCTTAATAAAATTATACATTATGAACCTTTTTATATTCATCGTTGAACTTATGTTAAAAAATTTTTATTAAAAATTAATGTTATATATGTTTACAGTTCTGATGAGGGTATAAGATCTTATACCGAAACGCGTCAAACTGATGTTAATATTTGTATAAACAAATGAAGAAATAAGAAGCCGTATAGGCCAAAAAAATTTTAATTTATTTTTAATTATTTTTGTCGATTTTCAATCCATTCGTTCAATCTGCAATTATTCCCAACAATTATTTCTATAAATTTCTTCATTTTTCTATTTTTAATTATTTTCTTTAGAATGATAGTTTTTGATATATTTTATCAATTTTTTTCAGTAGTCTATTAATCTAGTCATTTTGTAGATATTTTCTTCAAGTTTTTAATTATTTTCGTTTTTCAATTATTTCTTTTAATTATTAACTATTTTTAGCAATTTTAAATTATTTCCTACAATTTTTTCAATTTGCAATTAGTCTCTTAAAGTTTTATAATGATTCTTTGAGTTTTTCAATTATTTTTTTTTGGTTGTGTATTAATCTAGACATTTTTCGAATTTTGTTTTAAATTGTGAATTACTTTCACGTTTTGTAATTTTTCCCCCTTATTATCAATTTATTTTTAATTTCAGTTTAATTTTTAAATTATGAATTTATTTCTTCAAGTTTTTATTACTTTCTCCAAATTTTTATTATTTTCTAATGTTTTTAATTATTTTCTTTAATTTCAACTTTTTTTGTTTTGATTTTCAATCCAGTTGTTCAATTTGCAATTGGTTACAGCAATTATTCCTATAATTTTCTTAAATTTTCAATTTTTTTTAGTTTAAATTGAATGTATATATTTTAATTTTTTAGATTATTTTTAACAATTGTGTATTTATCTAACGATTTTTCGAATTTTGTTTTTAATTATCAATTATTTTCGTCCTTTTTTATATTTACCTATTCTTTTTAATTTTATGATTATTCTCGTAATTTTCATTATTTGCATTTACAAAAATTGATAGTTTTAAATGACGCACAGCAATGTAAAGTTTCTCATTAATATTGCTGTTAATTAATATTTTACTATATACATGTAATAATTGCAACTTTGATTAATTGAAACTTATAAGTTTGGAAACATTATAGTTTGAGTTAATTGACGTTTGGGATTTATATAAATATTAATGGCTTGGAATTAATTAAGTTTAATATAGTTTTCGACTTTTTTTTTATCAAAATTTTTTTAGATTCAATTCTGATCCTTTTAACTTCAATTTTTCATATTATTATTAAAGAATACAAGATTGAAATTTTTAGAATTTATCTATCTTCCCAGAGTTTCTCAATAAATTGCGGATCGTTTTCAAAATTTACGGATCATTTTTAAAATTCTCGTCAATTTGAAATTTTTTTTCACGATACACTAAATTCTGGATACATTAAATTAAAATTAAGTATTTATAAAAATTAGAATATTTATATACTGTATAAAATATGCACTAATATAACAATAATCTGGGTTTATAAAGAGTAGTCATAATAATTAAAAAATGCAATCAGAAGATGGTCAACTGTCATAAATTTTTTTTTTTTATCTCCAAAGTTAAATTTGTTGAGGTTAAAAAAGTTTCGTGGCTCGGAGGCATTAGGAACAAAGATTATCCGTAAATAAGGCCTTGGAGAGTCTCATTTCACTTTTCTTTCTTTCAAACATAGACACGTCTGTTTCACCATCGATGAACACGAGAGCAATCCATGGCAAACAATACCTACAGTAACTTGAATTGTTCCCTCGCCACGAATAATGTAACAATGTACTCTGAACAAGATGAGAGAATTACGAGGTACCAGTAATTGTTGCGCCTCAATTACTTTAGTATGGACCGTCTTCATTAATTGAAATGTAATATTCGAATTGAGCAACAAGTGCAACTTTACACACTATAGCACCTGCAATTTTCTAAAATTAACATCCACTCGTTTTAATCACCACGTAAGTATAATTATCCGCAATTATCGCACAATTGTAATTATTGTCGCATCATCATTATTGCACATTATCCGAAATTGACCATCAAACATTCGTTTAAAATAAAAAACGTAATTAATTAAATAAACATTGACAATAATTTGAGTTTAATATATTATAAAACACGAAAGTGCTTGATACAATCGTTCATTAATCTTGAATATAAAACAATTAGTCAAAAGTGGAAAGCAATTAATCTTTATGATAAACAACCATTAGTGTTTAGTTTACTGAAGATTCTAATCGACATTTTCAGTTATCAGCAACAAGTGGTCTTGAATTACACTTTTAAGGGTGTAACCTAGACTATCGTGTCTAGGAGCAATTTTGTCCTTAGTTCCGTAGGACAATTGTATGAGTTTCGATTTTATTTGAGGGTCAGTGCTTGAAAGCTATTACTCACAGGCAACAAAAGTAAAGAAGATAAACTCACTTTATTTGCCGTTTGAGAAAAAAAAAAGTGTATTTATATAGTTAGTCGACAATTTTTTGTAATTTTTTATGTAATTTTAAAATAATTCTAATTACGTAAATTTTCCATTTTGTACTCTTAATAGTATAGAATTAATAAACAATCACGTGTTCCAGAAGCAAGTCGATTTTAATCGATCCAACTGATAAATGCCTTCAATTCGAAATATTTTGCTTCGTAACAAGACCTTTCTGGAAGAAAAATTTTAACGATGAAAAAAATACACATCTTAATGTGAATTAAACGAGACTTAAACTTTATCGAGTTAAAAAAATTATCGTCTGATCATTATCTTGTCCGGAGCAGAAGAACGTGATCGCTAAATTGCACAACGTTTTTCACCTTTTTGTGGATGTCTTTAAGCATATAGAAAATCATGTACGATTATTCCCAATTCTGAAAAATTAAATACTTTTTGTAGCCACCCAAAATATTTTAAAAATTACACTTTTTAATTCTTTCTCTTTCTATTAAATTTCTCCATTTTCTCTTGAAATGTTTGTGCAAAATTGAACGGAGATTTTTAATCTCTTTGTGATGTAGGATTTAAAGATAAACTAAAGCGGTGCATTAAAGTTATAACAGAAAATTCTTTGTGAATTGAGGCATATATATTATACTAGCACATATTAAAATTAAATCAATACGCATAAGGCAGGTCAGCCTCTATCTGATGCATTCTCTTTGAAGCACCCTATTCGTGAATGTAAGCCTTAAGGGTGGTGAGGGTTCAAAGCGACGATTGCCATAATTTGCCTTTAAGCAAATTATACCCACTCACTGGTCCGGTGAGACCTCTGTCACGTTATATCATACCGAGAAGCAGATATTCCTCTCTGCTCAACATTAAACTATTTAGTTCCAAGATGGAAACTAATCATGATATAACTTTGAATCCATAACTATTTCATCTCAACTGATAGAAAGTTTTCTGCTTGACTTCAAACATCGAGTTAAATATTTTCAAATTTTAGGTTAGGAATTTAAACTTGGTTCATTTGTGTTACGGTATTGGAAATATTGCTTAATTTAGATTTGTAATATTGAAAAGTATGGATAAAAAAGGATAATATAGGCGACAGTTATAAAGTTATATGTGAAAATTTAATAATTGTTTATCAATGCGTTTCCATTTTGAATCACCGGCCTCAAAAATAAAATAATAAAAAGAGAATTAAAGAAAGTAATTGAAATTTAAAGAAAATAGTGGTGCAAGATGTTTTGTTTTTTTAAGAAAAATCCACATTTATTTACAAAGAGTGTGTGTTGTTAAGCTTTTCGTTCATCTACGATAAACCTCTTCAGACATTTAGTTATAAACTGTAAGATAAATAATACGAGACTATAAAACATCGGTAAAAAAAATATAATAATTAAAAACACATTTTGTCTGAAGAGGTTCATCGTAGATGAACGAAAAGCTTAACAACACACACTCTTTGTAAATAAATGTGGATTTTTCTTAAAAAAAAAAAACATCTTGCACTACAATTTGAAAGAATCCAAACAACTCTTACATCTTTATTTAAAGAAAATAATTCCAAGTTTTGCAAATTGACCAAAAAATAAAAAAAAATTGGGGAAAATAATTGAAATTTGTGTAAAATATAGAAAATCTTAGAAATTAAATAAAAAACAAATGAAAATTAATTAGAATTAATTAAAACTGATGAAAAAAAAATAAAATAATTAGAATTAAGGGAAATGATTGAAAAAGGATAAAATACCCAACAATTGGAAAAAATAATTGAAGTTTGAGAAAAATAAATGAAAAGAATTTAAAATTAGGAAAAATAATGTAAAAATGATATAAATAATTGAAATAAAATAATTAAAGTTTGGGAAAATAATTAAAAATAATAGAAATTAATTGAAAACATGGGAAAAATTAAAAATTTCTGAAAGTAATGTGAAAAAGATGAAAATAATTATTGAAATTCCAGATGAATAATTAAACGTATATTAAAAATTATGAAAATAAATGAAAATATCTCAAAATTGGAGACAATAATTGAAAATGGATAAAAGTAATTGAAATTTGTGAAAAATAATCGAAAATCTTACAGATTAATTGGAAAAATGAGAATAATTAAAATTTTGTGAAAATGATCTAAATCTAAAGTTTAAGCAAATCACTCGCAAATCTTATAGATTAATTCAGAAAATGAGAATGATTAAAATTTTATAAAAATATTCTAAAAAAAGTAAAAGTAAATTGAAGATAATTATTGCAATTTCAGATAAATAATTGAAAATTTTGGAAATCCTGAAAAAGAATATACAAATAATTAAGAATTGCACTGAAAAAAATGTTTAGTCATATCAATAAAAATTTTGTTGGCTCAATCAAATTTTTAGTCATAGCAACAAAAATTTGGTGGGCTTAACCAAATTTTTGTTGAAATGACTAAACATTTTTTTCAGTGTGCAGAAAATAATTGAAGATGGATAAAAATAATTGAAAATATTAGAAATTGATTAAAAAAGAAATGAAAATAAATTAAAATTAGGGAAAATAATTGAAAAATATAAAATAACCAAAAATTGGAAAAATAATTGAAAAACTTAGAAATTAATTGAAAAAAGATGAAAATTATTTAAAATTGGAGAAAATAATGTAAAAATGATAAAAATAATTGAAAATTGAAAAAAAATAATTAAAATTTGGGTAAAATGGTTGAATATCATAGAAGTTAATTCAGAAAATCAGAAAAATTAAATTTTTTTTTAAAGTAATGTAAATAAGATAAAAATAATTGGAAACTGAAGATAATTATTGAAATTCTAGATGAATAATTAAATTTATTGAAAATTATGAAAATGAATGAAAATAACTAAAAATTGGAGAATATAACTGAAAATGGATAAAAATAATTGACGATTGTGAAAAATAATCGAAAATTTTACAGATTAATGGAAAAAATGAGAATAATAATAAAAATTTTATGAAAATAGTTTTAAAAAGGTTAGGGTAAATTGAAGATAATTATCGAAAATTCAGATGAATAATTGAAAAAATTTTAAAATTATGAAAAAGAAAATGCAAATAATTAAAAATTGGAGAAAATAATTGAAAATGGATAGAAATAATTGAAAATCTTAGAAATTTAGTAAAAAAAATGAAAATAAATTAAAATTAGAGGAAGAAGAAAAAAATGGAGTTTTGAGAAAAATACTAGAAAATGTTATAAATTATCTGAAAAAATGAGAATAATATTTAATAATTGTGAAAAAGAATTGAGAATTCAAAAAAAAAAAATTGAATATTGAACAAAATAATTGAAGGTTGTGAAAAATAATTGAAAATCTTTAAAAATTAATTTAAAAAATGAAAATAGTAAAAAAAATTTTAAAATAATTTTAAAATTGTCAAAATAATTGAAAAATGATATAAATAATTAAAAAATTTTGAAATGATTTGAAAAAAGATGAAAATAATTAAAAATTAGGGAAAATAATGTAAAGATGATAAAAAATAATTGAAGATTAAAATTTAGGCAAAATGATTAAAAAACACATAAGTTGATTGAAAAAATTAAAAAAATTAAAAACTTTTTGAAAATAATGTAAAAAATATAAAAATAGTTGCAAATTGAAGATAATTACTAAAATTCCAGATGAATAATTAAACGTTTTTGAAATTATGTAAAAGAATATGCAAATAATTAAGAATTGGAGAAAATAATTGAAAATGGATAAAAATAACAGAAAATCTTAGAAATTTATTAAAAAGAAATGAAATTAAATTAAAATTAGAGGAAATAATTGAACAATGATAAAATGGCCAAAAATTGAAAAAAATTGGAGTTTGTAAAAAAAAAGAAAATAATTAAAAATTTTTGAAAATAATTCAAAGAATATAAACATAATTATTTGAAAAATAATGGGATTTTGCGAAAAAGACTAGAAAATGTTATAAATTATCTAAAAAATAAATTATCTTAAAAATTATCCAAAAATGATAATAAATTATCATCGCCTAATAAATTTCAAACCATGTTAATAGATTTTTTTTACATCTGTGAGAAATCTGTTATATTTAATTATAGGATTTTCTTAAAACTTATAATATTTAATTTTATGTACTTTTGTGCCCGTAAAGGATCTTACATGATTGTGGGCTGTATATTTTGGCAAATAAAAAAAAAATAATAATAATAATAATTAAAATCTGAAAAAAAGTAATTGAAACTTGTAGAAAATAGTTTAAAATCTTAGAAATTAATTGGAAAAATGTAAATAATAAAAAAGATTTGAAAATAATTTTAAAAAGTTCAAAATAATTGAAAATTGATATAATAAATAATTTAAAATTTTGGAAATTAATTGAAAAAAAGTTAAAATGTTTAAAAATTGAAGAAAACAATTAAATTTTGAGAGAATTAATTAAAAATGTAACAAAATGGTTGAAATTTGTTAAAATCAATTGAAAATTAAGAAAACTATTTGAAAAATAGTAAAGACAATCAAAAATTTAAGAACATAATTGTAAATTGATATAAATAATTGAAAATTGTAGAAAATAATTTCAATTTGTAAAAAATAATTTAAAAAATTACAAAATATATTTGAAATATAAGAGAACAACTGCATAATAATAAAAATAATGGTAAGCTGAAAAAAAATAATTGAAATTTTAAATAAATAATTAAAATTTTGGATACTGATTGAAAAATTATTAAAATATTTAGAAATTGGAGAAAGTAATTGAAAAGTGATAAAAGTAATTGATAATAATTGTAGAAAACAATGAAAATTTGTGAAAAATAATTGAAAAAATTACGGAAAATTTTTTAAATAAGCGAGATTATTTGAAAATTGATCAAAATATTTCAAAATTGATGAAAATTATTAAAATTTTAGAAAAATAATTGAATAAATTACAGAAAATATATATATTTGAAATATTAGAAAATGACCAAAAATTAAAGAACATCATTTAAATAATTACAAAATACAATGAATATTTCATGAAAATAATAAAAAATTTAATTAATTAATATATTTATTTATTTTTTAATATTTACAACAGTCTATAATAGGATTGTGGGAATAATACAAAGTTATTATACAATAATAATAATTTCCTACATTAATAAAAATTAAATCAATAAAACAGTGTTTTTAATATTGAAAGATATTTTGAAAATGATTTTAAAAAATAATAATTTTAATTTATTATACAGATAATAATTAAATTTTCATTAATAATTCGAAATTGAAGAAACTAATTCTAATTTGAGGAGAATATGTAAAATTTGTAGAAATAATTGAAAAATGATAAATGAATTGAAAATAAATACCTACAGTAATTAATAATTTATGACATATTGTTATATGCAAATAGCAAAATTGATTTAATGTTGAAAAAAATCCCAAGAACCCAATAAAGAAAAAGTAAATAAAGTATAATGTTGAAAAAAAACTGAAAAAGTATTTTGAAAGAATTAAAAAAAGTATTTAAAATTTGCAGATAGTAAATTTAAAATTTAGTGAAGAAATTGGAAAATAATAAAAATAATTGAAATTTTAAGACAATAATATTGAGAAATGATAAAAATAGTTGAAAATTTATTCTTAAACTAATCATCTTTTGCCTATTCTTAGCAATAATTGTAACTTGTTTATTAATAAAAAAATAAAAAAAAAAAACACTTAAAATGTAAACTTTTACATATTTGTATGAGAATCTGCAAATCTTAAACTTTAGTAGATGTTCTTAAGTTACATACCTAAGTGTTATTAAATTTTCAAAATTTAAATTAAAATAAAATCGATTTTCAATTCTGGCGTAATTTATACATAAATTTGATGGATGAACTACAAGGATTCCAAATTTCAATCTATTTTGTAGTTCACTTGATGAGAAAATATGATAAGAATGTCATTGTTGTAATTGGATTCGCCTTGATGACATTCTGGAATACTATACTTTACATCCAGGAAGATAAGGATATCAACTTATTAAACCCGCTGCTTCCTTTTTGAAACGAGTGTCTCTAAAACTCTAATTTATCGATGTCATTTTGAGCTCAACTTTTTTAATCTCTGCACAACATTGACCGACGAAAAATACGTATTACACAAAAGGCTCTTAAGTGTGATAGTAAAAATGAGAAAAATCATAAAAAATCGAGTATATATAATATTAAAAGCATAAACTCAACGGAAATAAGGGAAACAATGAAATTTATATTTTCCTTGGTGATTTATGAAATGATAATAGAAAGATAAGAAAAATGTATGAAATTTGGATTATTCGAGTTTTATTTTAATGGTGTCTTGTTTTTTATGTTCATGAAGGGAAGCTGATATAGATGTACTGAGATACAAAGTATCCAAACGACTGTACACACTGAGTCGGAAATGATTCCCAATGGAATGTACCGATCCGTTTACACAGTGTCGTAAAATCCTACAGCGGCCGAAGCGACGATACCCAGATGTTTATAGACCACCATAAAAGCGAAATAACTTCAACGAGAATTTCACCAAAAATTTCTTCTGCAGGTATTATGTACATGTCTTATTTTACTTCCCAGTCTATTATTCTGTCACAATAAAAAAAACACATTTCTTGATTAAAATGTGCACTTTAGTATTGAAGATAATAATTTTATTACACAGTCAGAAATTTTGTGTATTTGTGTAGAAAACGGTCATTGTTAAATTTTTTGCGTTAAATTTGTAACACTTTCAAATGTGAATTTAATATATTCTTATTATTTGTTACAAAATACACTGTAAAAAGAGAATCTTAATTTAAGATTTGTCTTAAATTCAGCAAGCCTTGATATTATATAAATGTTTATGTAAAAAATACTATCTTAATCAAGATGAATTTATTAGTACATTACATTTTTATGCAAATTTGAAGTTTCTAATTTTTTTTGTGCACAATTTGCAAAAGAAAAATCTGTAAATTCAGCAAAAGCTGTCTTAGAAATGTTGCATTTTAAAATAAATTAAAATCATCTAAATTTCTTTATAAGAATGTGGATAAATAAATTTACAAGTGTACGTCCGTATAAAAAGGGCCCACTTTGTCAATTTTATTTTTCGAGATATTCGCATTTTTCTAAAGAAGGTTCAGATTTTCAACATTTTTTTCATTGATGAAATATTCCACGTCGAATCATCCATTTATCATAACTTTGTTGTAATTAAAAACACAAAAAAATCTTTTTTTTAATTTTTAAAATGAATGGGCACTAATGCTAATCTTAAACTTTAAACACGTTTTTCTCAAAACTAGGATTTTGACAATTCTAACTTTGAATGCTTGTAACTTTGTGAATTTTTCATCTCAAAGGGTCCAAGACATCTTAAAATGTTCAAAATTTAATAAAGAATATGGTTATATACATATATAAGTCTAATAGTGCCAAAGTGTGCCCTTTTCATGCAGACGTACATATATTATAATCGTCTTTCATTCGATCATTCATTCATTCTGTCCACACCTGAAGTTTGTTACTAGATATTTTTTTTCTTTTAAATTTTAAATCATTCACCACTTACGTAAAATTTTGTCAAGTTTTTTAACTTATAACCATTTTAATTTCTTTGAACTTCAATTAATTTGAAATTTCATTAATTAAAAATTAAAGGTCTTGGTCAAATGCAGGCTATCAGAAAAAAAAATTCCAGTATCCTTCAAAGGATTTAAAACTTTTCGGAAACTATATTTTTCTGAACGGAAAATGTCCTTTTTTAGGAAAAAAAATTTGCTATGTTAAAAATTATTTATTTACACACATTTTTAGGCAATCAAACTTTTCTCTCAGATCGCTTCTTTACAAATTTTTAAAATTAATTCGATTTTGATTTATAATAACTCATTTTTTTCAGAAATAGGTTATCTATAAATTCACGAAAGTGGATTTTTAAAAAAATTGCACTTGATTTGTTAAACGAATAATCATATTTGAAAAACGGTACAGTTTTTTAAAAATTCACATTTGTGAATTTGTAGATAATCTATTTCTGAAGAAAATAAGTTATTATGAATCAAAATCGCATCAACTTTATGTTGGGAAAGAAAAATTTGATTGTTTAAAAATACTCGTAAAAATGTGGGTAAATAAACAATTTCTAACATTACAATTTTTTCCTAAAAAAGGACATTTTCCGTTCCCAAAAATATAGTTCCAGTAACAAGAGTAACAAGAGATATAACTTAATAATCTACGCTTTGAGAATAGTAAATTTGAAATTATTTAAAATATTCTTCAATTTTTAACAATTTTTATCTATATTATTATTTCAATTATTTGCTACATTTTACAACTATTTTTATCATTTAGGAAATTTTTCTTCAATTTCTAATTATTTTCATTATTTATCAAATTTTCACCTAAACTTTAAATTCAATTTCCGGAAGTTTCAATTCATTTCTTTAATTTTTTCAAATAAAACTTTTTCAATTTTTTTTTGTCATTTTTTAATTACTTTTACAAAATATGATTTTTGTTTTTTAATTCTTATTTTTTTCTTCAAATTACAATTAATTTCTTGAATGTCCATTTTTAAATGTCAATTAAATAATTATTTACTTAATTTCCTAGATTTTAAAATATTTCTCTTAAATTTTAATAATTTTCTTCAATTTTCAATTATTATTGTTATCATTTTCCAATCAACTTCTTCAATTTTTAATTATTTTTACTATTTCTTCATTAAGTTCCTAAATTTTTAATTATTTATCTCATTTTTAAATTATTTTTTTCAATTTCCATTTTTTTATTTTCTCCACCTTTTAATTAGATATATTAATTATTTATAAATTAATTTCCTAAAGTTTCAATTCTTTATCTTAAATAAATATGGTATTGTATACACTTTGCAATGTTATAATCATTCTGTAATTATTTTTTTCAAATTTTAATTACGTTCGTCAATTTTTAATTATTTTTTTTAATTTGCAATAATTCTCACAAATTTTATATTATTTTTGTTATTTGTTGATTAATTCCGACAATTGCAATTATTTATCACAAAATTCCATTATTTTCTTCAATTTTCGACTATTTCTGTGTTTTAATTATTTTCCTCAATTTCAAATTCTTGAAAGCATTTTGTATAATTAGGTGCTTTCTTTTACTTCTCATATATTCTGTATTTTTAAAAATTATTTTTCTAAAATTGCAATAATTATCTTCAATATTCTATTTTTTTATTATTTTTCAATTATTTCACACAAATTTTATTATTCTCATTTTTATCCAATCAAATCCTACAAATTTTAAGCATTTTTTCTCAAATTTTAATTATTTTTAAAAAATTTTTTGAATTCCAAAAATTTATAAATTTTATCCTATACAAATAAATCTTGCTTTATTTATCTTTAAGTATTGTTTTTAAAATTTTTATAATCGTTGATAACACAAGCAGTAGCAACTAATCTAGCTATAAATAATTACAAATGAATTTATTACTCGAAATCAAATAAGATTGTCAACTTTTGCGTTAAAGTAATTACACTAATTAAGAAACTCTTTAATTTAATTTTGTTTTATTCCCCCCCCCCTTCCCTATATAAATATCCTCCTCTATATAAATGAAATAAAACAAAACTAAATTAAAGAGAATTTAATTAACGTAATTACTTTAAGGCACAAGTTGACATAATGTTTTGATATTAAGTTTAATTTTATGAAGTATTTTGCACAAGCATTTTTTTATGATTTCTCTAATTGTTTTCTAATTCAATCAAATATTACAAAATGCATCAAACAGATTATTTATAAATGTATAACTATACTAGATTCATACATTTTAAAATTCATCTTTTTTATTTTATTATGGTAACTAGCAAAATAAAACGCGCGCCAGCGCGCGATTACTTTTCTATACATTTTAAAAATTATAAAATACAATTATAAATATAACAAATCGGTAAATAATATTTATCTAATAAGAAAAAATAAATATTTAAAATATAATATTTAAAAATCAATTAATATAAATAAAATAAATATTTATTTAGGACAAAATTTATAATATTTAAGAATTGCAAAAAATAATTGAAATTAAACAGAATAATTACAAATTTTGCAAATTAATTAAAAAAAAAATGAAATCAATTAAAAATTGGGGAAAGTAATTTAAACAATTATAAAAATGTTTTAAACATAAAGAAAATAATTTAAATTTGAGAAAAATACTTGAGAATCTTAAAAGTAAATTAAAAGAAAATTGAATATTGAAAAATTAGAGAAAATAATTGAAAATGTAAAAAACATGGTTAAAAATTGAGTTGAATAAATTAAAATTAAAAAAAATAATTAAAATTTGGGAAAATAATGAAACAAATTACATAAAATATTTTAAATAAAGGAAAGTTAAACAAAATTTGAGGAAAATATTTAAAATTTTCAGAAGTTCATTGAAATAAAATAAAATAATTAAAAATTAGAGAAAATAAATAAAAAAAGATAAACATAATTTAAAATTGAACAGAACAAGTTTTAATTAAAGAGAAATAAGTAAAAACTTTTTGGCAATTATGAAAAAGAATGAAAGTAATTGAAAATTGAAGAAAATAATATAAAAAATAATATAAATAATGAAATAATTGAAAAGCCAGATAAATATAGTTAAAAATTTTTGTAATTATGAAACAAATGTAAAGAATTGAAAATTGAAATACGTGAAGATCTTAGAAATTAATTACAAAAAAAGAAAATAACCAAAAATTAGAGAAAAGAATTGACGAAATAAGCTAAAATTAATTGAAATTTACAATAATTAATAAACAAATTTTGAAATTATGAAAACAAATTAAAATAATTAAAAATTGAAGAAAACAATTGAAATTTTAGAAAAATTCTTAAAAATCTTAGAAAATAATTTTAGAAAATAAGAATAACTAAAAATTGTAGAAAAGACTGAAAGAATGCGAAAAATAATTGAAATTTGCGATAATTAATAAAAATTTTTGGAAATTATGAAAACAAAGAAAAATAATAAAAAATTTAAGAACATATTAGAAATTTAAGAAAAATACTTACAAAATTTTAGAAATTTATTTTATAAAATGAGAAAAACTAAAAATTGAACAAATGTCTGGAAGAAAGCTAAAAATAGTTGAAATTAACAATAATTAATAAAAAAAATTAAAATTCTGATAATAAATGAAAATAATTAGAAATTGAAGAAAATATTTGAATTTCCCGAAAAATACTTAAAAATCTTAGAAAATAATTTTAGAAAATGAGAATAATAATTAACAATCGAGAAAAATAATTGAAAGATGATAAAATTAATTAAAAATTGAAAAAAATATTTGAAATGTGCTGAAAATAATTTAAGATTGATAAAGAGAATTGAACTATGATGAAAATAATTTAAATATGAAAAATTGAAAACATTCAATAATATTTGAGAGAAATAACTGAAAAAATCATAGAATATATGTTTAAAAAGAAATAATAATTACAAAATTACTTAAAAAATTTTAATTAAAGAAAAAAATTACAAAATCGCAGAAATAACGAAAATTGATGAAAATAATTGCAATATCGGATAAATAATTGAAATGTTTAAGAGTAATGCCAAAATTATGAATATAATTATAAATTGATGAAAATCAAGAAAAATTGCAGAATTTATTTTTAAGCCAAAGAAAATAATTAAAAAATCGTTATATAATGGAAAATTGATAACAATAATCTAAATTTGAGATAATAACTGAAAATTTAGGAAATTAATTCAATGTGTATATGTATATTTTAAACTTCTTCAAAAACCATAATAATTTTTTGAAGCATTTTTTGGAACTTTTCTTTTTACACAAATGACAATTAAAAACCACTCTCTAAATCTGAATTAGTTAAAAATAACTAATTTGAAAGCAAAAACTCAGTCACTAATTCAAATAGTTATATTTCTACTAATCATTTAGTAAAAAATAACTAATCATTAGTCAAATTCATTTTTAGGTTATGTCAAAATAACTAATATTTTAGTAAAATTCTGTTTACTAATTAAATTAGTTGAATTTTAACTATTTTTAGTTATGTTTTTATTAACAATTAGTCATTTTATTACTAATAATTAGTTATTTTTAACTAATTGCTGAAATAAAAACTCAGGCACGATTTTACTAATTATTAGTTATTTTTAACTAATTCAGATTTAGAGAGGCAGTACAACACGACACTAACGAAAAAGGTTACCTTATTCTTTCAATTCAAATTTCAAAATTTTTCCTGATAAAGAGAGTCAAAATCAATAAAATAACAGGGACTAAGACTAACTTCACTTCAGTTTTTATAATGTGGACAGAAAAAGATGAATAAATATTAATACTAAACTAACTTCATACTTCAAGTTTTAAAACGTGGACAGAAAAAAATGAATTAATATAAATACTAACTAACTTCAGGAGTTTACGGAGATTATTATTATTATTATTTAATATAATATTTCTTTAATATTTTGTTCTAGTTTAATTAAATGAAATGAAGTAGTTCAAAGAAGAGTATTTATTTTTAATAATTATTATTTTTGAGTACAATAAAAAAATAAATAAATAAATTTTTTGGGCAAAAATTTACCAACTCTGTATTTATGAAGTTTTTGAGCAAAAAGGAACTGGTTTGTCTTCTTAAAAGTGCTTCAATGACTAATTTAATTGTTTTTTATTCAATAAAATTTTTTTTTATAGATTACGAACTATTTTATTATTGAATAAATTTGAATTTAAAATTACCGATGAAAATGGTGTGAGGTTAGAAATGTGAATGTTAAGTCATTTGTTTAACACAAAATTTTGAGTGGACCGATTGGGACACGAGAAATATGTTAAATTAAACACAACATTTTTAACTCCGTAAAACCTAGAAACGAAAACAGAATATATTATTTTATCAAGGATTTTAGAGCGCTATTCATAAAGATTTAACTTTTACTAATGTTAATTAAGAAAAATATTAATGAATAATTAGCCGACGCAGTTGCTCTTCAAAGGCAAGTCTTACGCAGAAAACTCTTATAAAGCATAAAACTCGTTGAAAGAAGATGCTCTTTATGGCAAGTGCACAGTCTCAGTACTAAATAAACAACGAAAGGATTCATGTAATTTCCTGTAGATTTTCTATCCTTTTTTGTTTCGTTACATTCGTTGGAGACGAGTCGACCCGGAGTCGTCGAGGAGTCCTCTCTGATTCGGTTGACTAATTTGCATCTCGAAACGACAGATGTCGGGTCCTGTGCGCACTCACAGCTCCCTTTTTTATTCAAATTCTAGCTCTCGCAATAATGAAGCATATTCCGTACGGGCGAACTTGAAAAAAAAAATGTGGTCGACCCTACTGTGCCACCAGTCCTCTTACTGGACCAACCGAAGGAATTCAAAATGATCCTCGTCAACTGCACCTTTGTTCATTTCCAAATTCGTTTGTACTACAATCCCCTAAACCCTAAAGCCACCAAAGAACTCGCAAAGTGTTTCGCTAAAATCTTTTTATATCAGAGAAGTTCTTTTTATAAAAGAGACTCACTATATTAGGGGCAATAAGAATGAAAGTTAATACTTCGTTATAAATTTTCGTATGTATTTTCAACTCTTTATTAAGGGGAATAAAAAGTAATTAAAATGTAATTAACACTTTTGAGATTAGACGGACTTTGTGTTATCATTTTTAACGTTGATTTTTACACATTTTGCTCTTTGTTAGGAAGGTGAAAATTTTTGGAACCACTGTTTTTCATACGTATTTTGAACTGATTTTTCTAGAATCTGCTATCAAATTATGGAAAAAATTAATTTGCTAAAAGTTGGGAATGTTTTTTTCTTCTGTCGCCATTTTGGATCCGCCATCTTGAAATTTAAAAAATTACAATCCGACATTTAAAACAGGGTTTCTACGTTTTCAGAATTTCAATATTCAATTACTTCCAGGTTATCCAGACCATTTTTCATCAAATTCCATGACCAAAGCAATATTAACACGCGCCCAAGGGCGCGAAAAGCTTTACATTGTTTTTAAAACTATAAATTATTAAAACTATAAATTTTTGCAAATGCAATAAATAATGAAAATTACGAGAATAATTACAAAATTAAAGAAAATATCTAAAAAATGACGAAAATAATGAACAATTGAAAACAAAATTAAAAAAATGGCTGAAAACTGACCAAAAAAATTGACAATTAAAAAGAAAATTCGAAAAATGATTAGATTAATAGACAACTAAAAGAAATAATTGTAAAAACTAAACAAGAAATATTAAATTTAAAGAAAATATTTGCACATTGAAAAGTTAAGAAAAATATAGGAATAATTGTTGGAAATAATTGCACATTTAACAACTGGATTAAAAATAAAAATAAATTATTACAATTGAAAAAAAAATTGAAAATTGAAGAAACCAATTAATAATTGAAGAATGGAATTGATATATAAAGAATATACTTAAAAATTGAAAAAAAGTAATTGAAAAAAGCCGAGAATTATTTAATATTAAGGAATTAATGAAAATCAATAAAAATAATTGAAAATTAAAGAAAATATTTGAGAACTGAAGAAAAGAATTAAAATTTGAAGAAATAATTTGGAAATTGAAGAATTTAAAAGAATATTTAAAAAAATAATTGATAATTAAAAGAAAAATTACAATGTGACGAAAATAATGATTAAATATTGAAGAAAATATTTAATTAAAAAAAAAAAATTAACGATTGAAAAAAAGTTTAAAAAATGTTGGGCCCGTATCATTTTGACACAAATTTTTTCGGGCAACTTGTTATATTGTACTCCCGAAGTTGAATGTTATATTTTACTCCTTCTAAAATCAAAGATTTTTAAGTCTTAATTATTAAATAATTGATTTTAATACATTAAATTAATATTAAAAGACTTAATTAATCCAGTAAGTTCAATTATTGAATAATTAATACTTAAAAATCTTTGATTTCAGAAGGAGTAAAATATAACATTCAACTTCGGGAGTACAATATAACAAGTTGCCTAAAAAAATTTGTGTCAAAATGATACGGGCCCAAAATGTTGAGAATAACAAAAAATTTAAATTAATGAATAATCATAAAATTAAAAGTGAATAATAAATCGTCAATTGAAAACTGATGAAAAGTATGGATTGAAAATCGAAAAAAATTGAAAAATGGAATTGAAAATTAAAGAATATAATTAAAAATTGAAAAAAGTAATTAAAAAAGCTGAAAATTGTAAAATATAAAAGAAAATAATTGAAAACTAAAAAATTAAATTTTGAAGAAAATAATAAAAAAAAATTAAAAAATAAATTGAAAATTTAAGAATTAAGGGCATGTGATGATAATGCTAAATTTGTCCGTAAACTTTCTCTTAAAGTACTCAATGTTTTGACACCAAACTTTGTAGAAATACTCAAAATACCATTAGAATGGTCTCTCTGACCCAAATTTATTTCATTTTTATCTTTAAACTAATTTTTTTTTTCAATTTTACAATTTTTTGAAAATTTTGAAAAAAACGTAAATTTGAAAAATATTTAGTTCAAAGACAAAAATGAAACAAAATTGGGTCAGAGAGACCATTCAAATGGTGTTTTAAGTAATTCTATAAAGTTTGGTGTCAAAACATTGAGTACTTTAAGAGAAAGTTTACGGACAAATTTAGCATTATCATCACATGCCCTTAAATTCAAATTTGAAAAAAAATTGATAATTGAAGAAAGGTAAGAATTATTGAATATTGAATAAAATAATTGAAAATTGAAGATTGGAATTTTAAATTAAAAATAATAATTGAGAACAGAAAATAATTAAGAATTGGAGAAATAAATTAAAGAATAAGGATTTAAATTAAAATTTTAAGAAAGTAATTGACAATTAAGAAAAAATTAGAAAACTGTCAAGAATAATTGTCAACAGAACAAAATATTAAAGAATAATTATCAACTTCAAGAATAATTGTAAATTGAAAAATTTGTAGAAAATAATTGAACATTGCGGAAAAAATTAATAATTGGAAGAAATAATTAAAAAATGACGAAAATAATTGAAAAATTGAAGAAAATATCTGAAATATGACGAAAATAATAGACAATTTATTAGAAAAAAAATTCGAAAAATGGCTAGATAATTAAATTTGTAAGAAAAGAATTGATAATTAAAAGACAAATTACTAAATGAATTAAATATTATGAAAAAATCTTGAAAATTGAAAAAAAAATTAAAAATTTGTCGAGAATAATCGACAACAGAACAAAACAATTAAAAAAATTTTAATGGATAATTAGGTACAAAATTGAAAAAGAATATTAAGTTGTCAATTGAAAACTGAAGAAAATTATAGTAAAAATTTTAGGAAATAAATTAAAATTTATGAAATCAATTGAAAATTGAAAACGATAATGAATTAAAGAAATATATTGAAAGTTCAAAAAAATAATTGCCAATTGAAAAAAGACGAGGTTTATTGAACATTGAATAAAATAATTGAAAATTGAAGAAAGTAATTGACAATTGAGAAAAAATTAGAAAACTGTCAAGAATAATTGTCAACAGAACAAAATATTAAAGAATAATTATAAACTTCAAAAATAATTGTAAATTGAAAAATTTGTAGAAAATAATTGAAAATTGCAAAAAGAATTAATAATTGAAAGAAATAATTGAAAAATGACGAGAATAATAGACAATTTATTAGAAACAAAATCCAAAAAATGGCTAGATTAATAGACAACAAAACAAAACAAAAAAATTAAAAAAAAAAGAATAATTATAAAATTTTAAGAGAATAATTGAACAAATTGTAAGAAGCAATTGTAAATTGTGGAAAATAATTAATAATTGAAAGAAATAATTGAAAAATGACAAAAATTAGTTATAATTGGAGAAAATATTAAAAATTGAAGAAATACATTAAAGATTGAAGAATAAAATTCAAATTTGTAAGAAAAAAATTGATAATTAAAAGAAAAATTACTGAATGAATTAAGAAAACTACTTGAAAATTAAAAAAAAAAAGTAAAAAAAATTGAAAGCTTTCGAGAATAATTGACAACAGAACAAAATAATTTTAAAAAATTTAAAGGATAATTAGGTACAAAATTGAAGGAGAATATTAAGTTGTCAATTGAAAACTGAAGAAAATTATAGGAAAAATTTAAGGAAATAAATGAAAATTTATGAAATCAATTGAAAATTGAAAAAGATAATATTAAAGAATTATATGTTGAAAGTTCAAAAAAATAATTGACAATTAAAAAACGACGAGGATTATTGAACATTGAATAAAATAAATGAAAATTTAAGAAAATAATTGAGAATTGAAGAAAATAATTAAAAATGGAGGAAATAAACTGGAAATTTAATAATTAAATTGAAATATAAATAAAATAATTGAGATTTGAAAGAAAAATTACAAAATGATGAAAATTGTATGTTATGGTAATGTTAATTCTATTTACATAAATAGCAGGAACATAGAAAAGATTAGATAACTGTTTATTCGACTCTATTCTTTTTTATGGTTTTTTTTATTAGTAAATCTGATTTTTGTTGTTGTATCAATCATCATTAAAACTAAATTCAAACATTAAATCTGAATTTAATGAACATACTTCGAAATATTTAGAAAAAATTATATATTTTTGATTCCAAAAAAGGTGAAAAAAGATGTAAAAAGGTAACAAGTCATCAAATAAAAGGTGAAAAAGGTGACAAAATTGAAAAAAGGTGAAAAGGTGACTGTCTGTGATGCCTGAAAACATGTTTTAAACAAGATTGTCAAAAATTCACATTTTTCCAAAAATATTGTCCATTACTTTTTGAAAATTAATTTTGGCGGCAACAATTCTTTTCTTAAATATAACTTTCTTTCTTTTTAAATAAAAATAAAAGAATTATTATTGCTTAAGTAATAATTTATCTACTATTACTTATTGTTAATTAATCATTTATAATTATTGCTTAAAGCAATAATAATTTTGTTATTTTTAGTTTAATACATGTCAAAATAATGTTTCTTCAAATATTTTACAGGAAACAATTGTTTGTTAATTATTCAAAAGTTCAATATGACGGATCGAAGATGGCGGATGATTGAATTTATAAAAGTTTTAATTGATACTAATATAAATCAAAATAATCTTTATTTCATCACGATCAATAAATTTTCTTCCACCATTCAAAAGTTTCATTGATGCATTTTTAAATTTGACTAATTCAAATTTTTATTGGTTCATGATTTAATTATCTAAATTGCATTAAATACAACTTTCTAAATTTGAATTATTGGTTTTCAACTAATATTTCAGGTAGCAAATTTAATATAATTGTTTTAAAGTTTAAAATTATCAATCAGAAATGTTCTCTTTTTGATTCTTTTTCACTGAACTATAGTTCAATGTTCTTTTTCCATAAATTGTAAAACACTTTTATAAAATTTATAATTAATTTTCTTTCCGTGTATATAAAATATAAAATAACAAAATAAATAAAATATGAGACAAAAGAAGACACTTGTTTTTGAAGTGATCTTCACTTGTTGTTAAACGATATAAATTGTAGTAAATATCAGTTAGAAAATACGAAATGTTATCATTCTCTAACCTAAAAATAATTAAATTATTCAGTCATTATCATAATATATTTATTCTTTTAACGTAGTTGTTTCAAAAATCGAAATCATAGAGAACGCAATAAAACTTTCAGCAAAAAAAGTTTAATATTAAATACGTATTTCTACAAAATATAAAATTAATTTACGACTTATCTTCTGAGATATGATTATTTAAAAGTCACTATTTTTACACAAGTATAGGTTAAAATACATCTTTTTGGTGACAATTTTTTTTAATATCCAATTGATAAATCATACTCATCAAGTTGAAAAACTAGATTTCAATAATTAAAAGTTTGTAGATTACATAAATTTAAATATTTTAACCTATTTCACCGCAAGATAAGAAAGTAAAATTAAATAAATAATTAAATTTTTCAAGTTTTATTTTTGTTTTATCGAAAGTTTATACATATGGCAACATCTCTTTTTTAATGATTTAGAAATTATTTTCAAATTTTCATTTTTAACCTCTTTGTTTGACATTTGTAAACATTTAATGTTTACTATTAGTACAAAACAATTGAATGTAATTTTGAAGTTAACCTCTTTAAAAAAGCAACGTTGCCACTATAAACTATATGAAAATTACGTCGGTAATCAAATTAGGTTTATTTTTCACACTTATTTTTATTTAATTAGTTTTTCATGTTGAAAGTTTATCATTCAAGTTTAAAAGATGTTTTTAATATTTATTGACTAAATCTAAATGTAGTTCTGATTACCTTCTCACCCAAAAAATAAATTTGACTAATTTACTTGGACTAAAAATAATAATAAGTAAAATAATCCAAGATTCTCCTAATTAATTTCCATTTTTTTTCCCAGTAAATATAAAATTCGTGAAATTCTAATTTATATCCTCAGAAGAGAGTAATTTGGTGAAGTTTAATGTGGACTGCATACTAGTAGACACTCTGCATAATGATATCCAGTGATTCTGGCGTTTAAACCCTCCGTAGAGTTTAAGCTAATTAGTAATTACGAGCACCATATCAGGGACTCCTGTAGGTTCTTAGATCTTGAATTCCCATTTACTTGCTCGATTGCCTCGGTAACGAAGAGTTCTGGTATCTTTACGTTTTCTCTGGACCAGCTTCTCCCCCTTGATTCACATTCTCAATTAAGCATCCTGTATATATACACGTATATGTATATACCACGAGAGAAAGGTCAAAAGTTCGTGGTAAGTTTTCTATCGTCATGGAAAAAGGAAAAATGAAAACAAACGAACTTGAACGATTCTTAGAAGATTCTTCGCTGCTTGAGATTCTTAAGGTGTTATTATCTATCTATCTCTTGTTACGAGATTATACTCCGCATAAAGCACGCACATAACCTAGCGCACGTAACTCGGTGAATACTGCCTTTAATCTTGACATTTTTACCTCAGATCAAGTACTTGTAATTTCAATGCTGAAAAAATTCTTGTCTGAAAATTGCTGATGACCAGAGCAGTCTCTAGATCGCACCATCAACTTTATTGATGATATTATTTCATTATTTATTTTTTTAATAATTTTTTCGACATTATTAGGTATATATTTATAATAATCTTCAAGTTTCATTCATTTATGTAGTCGGACCACACCGGAAGTTTGTCACTAGATGTTCTTTGTTTAAAATTTTAAATTATTTTTCACCTATTTATAATTTTGTCGAATTTTAAATTTATCAGAATTTTAATTACTTCAAACTTCAATTAATTTGAGTATGCATTGATTAAAAATTCAATTAATTTACGCTTTAAATATATGGGCAAATCCACGGAACCGTACGATTTCATGTTATTCATGATTTAAACCTTTATAATAATATATTATAAATATTTTCAAGGTATCATTATCTTTTTAAGGCCACATTTAACTGAAATAGCTAATTGAATCCAAATATTTATAATTCTTCAAGTGAAATAAAAAGTCATGCATATATAAGCGTCAACAATCAAGTTTGACTTGTTACTTTCGCTACTTTTTTTACTTTTATGAGTATAATTTTTTCAGCAGAAGACGAAATCATTTAAAACTTATGACGAATGAAAGTTCTAACTCTAAAAAAGGTATTATACTTTATAAAAAAGATGTGCTCTAAAATTAAAACTAAATGGCAACTATTTAAAAAGTGTTACTCCCACTTTTCAATAAACGAAAGTTATAGTTATTTTCTTTTTTTGCTTCTTCAGCGATAACGCAATTCTATTTTTCTTTTAACGTGTGTATTGCTGATGAAAAAACGAATAAATTAAGACCTTTTTAAATAATGTGCCTTTAAAGCTTAAGATAATATAACAATAATTATCTCTTTATATTTGAACGTGAAAGGCTTTAAAATTGAACCTTTTTTAATGGCACACTCACAGATCGATGAATAAAGGTTGGAAGTTTTACGTGAATGATAGATTTAATTATTAGTTTTTTGAAATCATTTCTTTGCAACAAATTTTTTTTTAATTTTAACTGCTTGAGCACCAAAGAGAAATGGTTCAAGTTAAGGAATTATTGTTTCTAAATATATTTCTAACATATATATCTAGAAATAAAATATGTGCTTCAAATTGAAAAATTATATTATTTGTAACATTAAATCGTATAGTTCCGAGAAGTTGATCATCTTGGTAAAATGTTTAGCAACTTTCATTTGTTTTTTCGTTTTGAAAAAATATTCCTTGACAAAAAATTTCCTTGAAGTTTTTTTATTATAATTCTTTCAGCACTAAATGAAAAAGGTTCACACAAAAAAAAAATTTGTTTCTAAATGTATTTCTTACAGATATATCTATAAATAAAGAGTGCGTGCTTGTAATTTTAAAATTCTAAAATTTATAACATGAAATCGTACGGTTCCGTGGATTTGCCCATATCCAAAATTTGGATATGGATTTTAAAATGTCTTCAATTTTTAAGAATTATTTTCTACTAAGATTTCTATTATTTACAGTAGTTTTCAATTATTTTGACCACTTTTCAATTATTTTCGTTACTTTTCAATTTTTTCAGTAAATCATTAATTTACTTTCCGCAAATTTCACTTATTTTCTTTAATTTTTTCAATTACATTTTCTTTTTTAATTATTTTCTTCTGTTTCTTCTTTTCTTGATAATTAATCAATTTAATTAATTATAAATTATTGCACTTATTTTTAAAATTTTGAAATCATTGTTCAATTGCAAGTTATACAAATTATAATTATTTTTCAAATAATAATTATTTTCAATAATAAGAAAGGAATTGTTCGACCAATTAATTGTTACAATTTAAATTAAATTTAATTTACAATTAATTTCTTCAGTATCGCAAATTTCATACTCTTCTATAATGATTTTTAAAAAATTCTTCAATATTAAAAAAAAACTCTTTTGTTGCTCCAACTTTCATTAAATTTATTTTTAATTTTTTAAAACGTTAATTGCATTTTTTAATTATTTAAATGATTTTTTAAAATTATTTTTATCATTTTTCAGTTATTTTTTCCAATCTTTTATTTTTAAAATTAGTTTTTAATTAATTTAAGAAATTTTCAATTATTTATCTCAATGTTCAATTATTTTTATCATTAATTAATTTATTTATTTCTTTTATTTTATAACCTATAGTCATTTTTGAATTATTTACCAAATTTTTAAATATTTTTACTATTTTTCAATTAATTCTTTACATTTTTAATTATTTATCGCAAATTTAAATTGTTCTTTTTTATTCATCATTATTTTCATCATATTTAAATTATTTTTTCTTCTTTCATATATGTTCTGTAATTTTTTTCATTTTTTTTTCTCAAATTTCAATAACTTTCTTTAATTTTAAATTATTTATATCACTTTTCAATTATTTCTCCAAATTTATATTTATTCTAATTTTTTAAAATTATTTTTCAAGATTTTTAAGAATAGTTATTTTTCTCAAATTTCAATCAATTTCTACAATTTTCAATTATTTTCAGTCTTTTTCATAATTTCCGAAAAGGTTTTTATTATTTATCTGAAGTTTCCATTATTTTATTCAATTATCAATTATTTCTATGATATTCTTTTATTTATAATTATATATTGTGTAAAGTTTGCAAATATTTCTCGCAAATTCAAATTATTTCTTCAATTTTTAATTTTTTATTTAATTTTTCAATCAATTTCTCCAATTTTTAATTATTCTAATTTTTAAACATTAATTTTTAAGATTTTTAAGTATTTGTCTCAAGTTTCAATAACTTTCCGTTATTAAAAATATATTCTGTAATTTTTTATTTGGTAAAAATTATGTTTTATTTCTTTCTTTCAATTTCTCATTGTTTTCATCATATTTCAATTTTTTTTTATTTCACACATATATATATATTGTCCAATTTTTTCAATCATTTTTTCTTAAATTTTAAATTATTTATATTACTTTTCAATAACTTTCTTTAATTTTTAATAAACTTTATTATTTCTGAATTAATTATCTAAATTTTCGATTATTTTCTCCAATTTTTCATTATTTTCATTTTTTTAATTTATTTCTAAGAGTTTAAAGTATTTTTCTCAAATTTCAGTTACTTTCTGCATTTTCAAAATATTCTTATAATTTTGCTTTCTCAAAGAGGAAGCTTTGTAATCGTTCAGATTTTCGATTTTTCAAAATCTCAAAACGAATCAAAGTTTATAATTGTTCAAAAATTCATAAAATAATGTTTTCTTAATTTTTTTTCGCATTTAAATTTTTTTTTTACTTCAATTAACTTTTATATTACATATTAATTTATTGCTTCTTCTATGTGAAATAAAATTTTTTGCTTACGTAGAAGCGAAATGTCCACAAAATGGATATAATTTTCACCTGCAGTTTTCAATTATTTTTCTCAATTTTTAATTACTTTCAACATTTTTTGCCAATTAATTTACAAATTTTGCAATTATTTGTTTTAATTCAATTACTTTCTGCAATTTTTTTTAATTCTAAATTTATATAAAATTTTTTTTATAGTAAAACTGGTTTACATTTTTTTTACATCCGCATTTATTAATTTTGTTAAAAGCTTTTTACAGTGCCTTTTGCGGTAATTTTATATTAAAAGAGATTTATCCAATTCTTGAAAACTCCTGTAATGAAATGATACAATAAATATTTAAGGTTATAAATTGTATTATATCAAAATAAACATGTGTTCAATTATCAGAAAATATAAACTTACTTTTAAAAGCTCCAATATTTTTGGATGGTTTTAAATCCAAATAGAAATTTCTAGATTACATTTTATTTGTATGAATGATTCATTTTTAAGAATCAGCATTTCGATTTTAAAAGAGAAATTAAAGGAGGAAAGAGAAATGAAGTTAGAAAAAATCGATTCATCCATTAAACGATTTTAATTCAATTAGGTAGCGGGAAATAATTTGAGTTTTAAATATCTAAATGTCTAAATTTTTAAAACTTTTCAATTAGTGCATAATATGTTATACTTAAATTTGCAATATCTTGATTAAAATTTACAGTTTTTACGGAATTACGTTGTATATAAATCATTTTCAAATGTTTTTTTTTAAATTTATTTTGCTCTTAATTTTTTTTATTTCATTATTTCCATTTTTTTGCATTTTTAAAATCAAACTCGTGTTTAATTTTAGTAGCGTGACTTGAAAATCTTGAAATATCAGTATTGTTTTTTTTATCTTCAATATTATCTTGGTGTTCTTTAAATCTTTTTGACAGTAGTTTTTTAGTTTGTTCGATATATTTCTTATTTTATTTCATAAACACAGTTATTTCTTTCTAAATTTGATAATCTATCTTAATAATGATGAGGAAAAACTTTATTAAATAAAGAATTTTCAACAGAAAATATAATTCTTGAATTTGTATTTTTAAAAATATTTTGTAACATGTGTATTCAAAATCTTTAATATATGGAAAAACAAAGATTTTTTTATTGTCATCCTTATCATAATTAAATTTTGTATATGGTTTTAAGATGTTATTATCTATTTCTTGAATTTTTCTATTGAAAATATTTTAAGGATAATCATTTTCTAGTAAAGTTAATTAATTAATTGTTTAAAAGTTTAATTAATTGTAAATTATCATTATGGAAACGATTATCTGATAATTTAATTGCTCTATCAACTACAGAATAAATTATTCCAATTTTATATGTTAATGGATGTTATGAATCAAAATTAACATATCTTCCTGATCATATTTTGTTGAGAAACAAATTTGTAATAATTTATTTTCTAAAAATAAAGATAAATCTAAATAATTAATTTAATTAATAATTGAAAGTTCTATAGTAAATTGTATATTTTTATTTGTTGAATTAAAGATTGTTAAAATTTCGTTAATTTTTTATGTAGGAGCGCATATTAAAATATTATCTATAATATATCTAAAGAATAATAAAATTTAAAATGTTTTAAAATTTCATTTTCCAAATCTCCCATCATGTACAATATGTACAATATAAAGTACTAAATAATAAGTCTAAAATTTACATAAAATCTTCTTTATTAAAATTTGAATGATTTTTAATTATATTCCATCGTTTATTAACTGATCTTTTAATAGCTTTCCATGTTATAACATTAATTCCACACAAGACCCTGTAAAAAGTTTTTTATTTTTAATTATTATATTTAAAATATTAAATTTATAATTGTTGATAACACAGTCTCTATAAACTAATATATAGCACACGTTGTACAATTTTTTGTTTTTAAAATATTTTTTCTAAACTGATATAATGTGATGTTTATAGACACTTAAAAAATGAATTATTTGAAATATTGTTGTACTTTTTGTATTCTCTCTAAATTTAAATAAATTAATTCTTATTCAAATTTATAGAGTATAAAGTAGTATTATTTGATAGTATTAGTTGCTAGAAACTGATATAATTTTGGTAAATATGTGTATGTCAGTATATTTACTGAGAACTTCAATAACATATTACCACGTTGGTAAGCTTGAATTGTTCAATCTATATACAGGTACGTGGTATATGGTCTTCTCGGGAGATGTACCCTAATTACATCGTTCGATGATGCATGACACTGTGCTCACGATTGGATTATTCCTCAGGGTGCCCTCTATGACCCAATCAATCCCCTAACGATGTGGATTATTATATCATTGTCATATGATCTTACATTTCTACAAATTTATACCCGTTTTCCTCAATTCTGCCCTCACATCTTTCGCAAATCATATAAAACGCATTTTTAATTAAATTCCACTATTGCAATCTTTATCATCAAACATTAGGTAATCAATTGTAACCTTAAAAAAAATTGTTTGTTATTTAATTAATTTTTAATTTAAAGTATATTAATATTAATTAATATATTAATTAATTTAATTTAATGAATTATTTTCATTACACTAAATAATCTTACAATCTAATCTAGTATTGACAGAAAATTAGATTAAACTCAATTAAAGAAAATTATTCAAATTAGGATTCAAAAAGGAAGGCAAATACAAGATATCTTCCTAAAAAAAAAAAAACTAAACTGTAAAAATAATAATTTAAACCATCAATACTTAATATTAATACATGTTTTTTAAATAAACTAAAAGTTCAATAATCCTAGATGTTGACTCTTCGGAGGTTGACGACAAAAGATGATCGTAGAGTTGCGAAGAAGTAATATTACCTGGAGAATGGTAAAGAGAACGAGAATACAACCGGGAATATAACCGACCAAAATTCAAATCGAGAATTTATGAGAATTTAGGTTTTTTATTTATTTATCAAATTAAGTCAAATTTTATCAATCAATGTACGAAAATAGAATTTCTAGTGTCATTCTAATTAGTAATGATTTGAGTTTCAATGTTTAAAGTAAGAATGATAGATAATAAATTACAATTTTTTTTATTCTTTCTACACTTGAAGTTTGTCACTAGATGTTTTGTAAAAATGTTTGTAAAAAATTTGTAAAAATGTTTTCAAATTTTAAACTTATAGCAATTTTAATTTCTTCAAATTTCTGTTTATTTGAATTTGCATTGATAAAAAGTTTAATTAATCCACAGTTCAAATGTACTAAATTTAAATTAATTTTTCTAATTCACCATTATTATTTTTATTTTGCAATTATTATCTTCAATTTTTAATCATTTTCATTATATCTGAATTAATATCCTGAACTTTCAAATATATATCTCTATTTTTAATTATTTTGTTCAAAATCATTTCTTTTTATCATTTTGCAATTGTTTTCTCAATCTTTTAATTATTTTAATTATTTCTCGATTAATTTCCTAAAGTTCCAGTTATTATTTCAAATTTAGATTATTATTTTTAATCTTTAACATTTTAAACGATTTTTCAATTATTTTCCTTAGCTTAAAAATAAATTCTGTAATTTTTCTATTATTTTCTCCAATTTCTTATTATTTTCCTTCTTTTCGCATAATTTTCAAAATTTTCAATTACTTATGTGAAATTTTAACAATTTTCTTCATATTAAAATTATTTTTAAAATTTTTTAATTATTTTCATCAGATTACAATTATTTTTTCAAATTTTAAATTATTTTTTTCATTTCTCAATTATTTCACAAAATTCTTAATTATTATTCTCATTTTGTAACATTATTTTTTACGATTTGTAAGTTTTTTTCTCAAATTTCAATAATTTTCTTCAATTTTTAATTAATTTTATTATTTCTAAATTAATATCATGAACTTTCAAATATATATCTCAATTTTCAATTATTTTGTATAATATTCATTTCTTTTTATCATTTTACAATTATTTTCTACATCTTTTAATTATTTTAATTATTTTTCAATTAATTTACTAAATTTTCAGTTATTATCTCAAATTCAGAGTATTGTCTTTAAATTTAAACTTTTTAAACGACTTTTCAATTATTTTCTTTTGCTTAAAAATAAATTCTGTAATGTTTCTATTATTTTCTCCAATTTCTAATTATTTTCATTCTTTTTTCATAATTTTCAATTATTTATCTGAAATTTAAATTATTTTCACCATATTTCAATTATTTTTTTCAATTTTAAATTATTTCTATAATTTTGCTTCCTCATAGAGGAAGCTTTATGATCGTTAAAATTTTCGATTTTCCAAAAATAGTCTAAATCGACTCATTTTCATCTAAAAAGCGAAAATTTTCATTTCTAAGCAAATGTCCAGATGTATGTGTGTGTGTGTGTGTGTGTATGTATGTATGTATGTGTGTGTGTGTGTGTGTATAGCGTTTTTTGTGTACAAGATATCTTGAGAACGCTTAAATGGATTCCAATAAAATTTGGATGACTTATTAAGTTCATGAATATCTAAATTTGGACACAAGGATTTTTGAAAATACCCAACCAAAATTTTTTGAGCACCTTTTTTCATAAAAAAAAATCGTTTTTTGACAAAAATTTTTTTTATGTTAAAAATTCAACTTAAGGGCATTTCCACGTAAACACGGACATAAGATTAGAATTTTAAAATCGATTATTTATGCTAAATAAATAGCTGACAGTAACCAGAAAACTTTAAAACGTATGATTCTGAAAGCAATTTTCAAAATACAATTTAAGAAATAGGTTTTTAGACTTTTTAATTCCACCCGCTTGGCGGTTAAAATTTATCTGATAATGAGAGGGTACTTAAAACTAATATTTAATAAGTATTAGCCATTATATAAATTTTTTTTTTCAATTTGTAATTAAAGCTTCAGGCTGTTGATCTATTATGTTTTTTCAATGTTATTGAAAGTTTTTCATTATTTAAATTGATTTTAAAAATGCATCAAACCATTTCCGTCCGTCACAAAAAAAACGCATTTATTTTAATACAGCAATAGTAATTGCTAATTATAATTTGAAATCTCGAATACAAAGGTAATTTTTTATTGCGAATCTTTTGTCTTTTAGAAGTTTTGTGTTCTAATTAATATTAGGCTTGCTATTGTCGTGAAGCACCAACATAAAAAATTATTTTAAATTGAGTAATAAAAATGCAGGTTAATATGCTCAATTGTTTTTCGAATAATTAATGTTAACAAATACAAAACATTTCAATGATGATTTTTTAAAGTTAAGCAAAATGCCATTTAAAAAGTCTAGAGTTCTAACTCCTGCCCAAAGGGCAGCAATGTATAGACAGCGCCGAAAAGAAAACGGTTTTGGTGAAATAGATAAACAGAAGCAGAGGAATAGGATGAAAAAATTTCGTCAAAATTTGAAAAACAGCACTACAGCTTGGAAAGATTTTAGAGAAAAAGAAAATAAGCGTGAACGCGAAGCAAGAAATGCAAAAAAGAATTGTTTATCTAAAGAAGATACGGAAGGTATAGTTATTGCTATAGTCATTATATGTGACCTGGACTGTGAAAAGGGGGCTTACGTGTCAAAAAATCGTTTTTCATTTTTTTGTCGATTCTGATAGATTTTTTGACGCTCTTTCACGTGGTGTATTCTAAAAAAATATTTTTTTTAACACGGAAGCCCCCTTTTCACTGTCCAGGTCACATATATATTAATATTTAGAATATATATATTAATATTTAGAATATATATATTAATATTTATATCATTTATTAATTTTATATTTTTTTACAAACTAGGTTATAAATGCCCTCAGACGTTAGGAAAAGCAGTTCAGAGAGCAAAAAGAAATCTTCTGCATTGTTTTTTTAAAAGACAAACTGTTATTAGAGCTCTGGCAAAAACTAACGGAATTGTTATAGTAAATGCTCAAAATATTCTTGAAAATCAAAACCGTTCTTCAGCAATATCAGAAGAGGTTCAAAACGATGTGCTTAATTTTTATCTATCACCAGAAATTACTTGGCAATCACCTTGTATGAAAGACAGAAAGATTCTAAGAACAAAAGGTCAAGATTCAAAAATTCAAAAAACTTACGTTTCAAAACGATACATGTTGATGTCTTTTCGCGAAGCTTACGCAGCATTTATTACAACTCACCCTGAAAGCAAAATCGGATTTTCAAAATTTCAAAGTTTAAAGCCATCGTTTGTTGAAAACTTCAATCACATCCCTCATGAAGTGTGCATATGTAAAATTCATGAAAACATGAATTTTCTTCTGACTGCTTTACACACTCATTGCGACATTCCTACTGATTTTAACGAAGTTCTAACAAGTTTAACATGTAATGCTAACAATAATGATTGTGTCATGGGTTTTTGTAAAATGTGTGTAAACCTTGTTGAAGGATACAATCCTTCATTTCACATTGAACATCCTGAAGAGATCCCCCTAAAAGTCACCTAATGGGTTCTTCAAGGAAATTCTAGTGACAAAACTGAATTTGAGTGGAATGTGTTAAAATGCTTTCAAACTCTGAAGGAGCAAATACGACCTTTCTTAATTCATCATTTTATTAAAAAAGTGCAAGCAGCTCATTTTCAAAATTCTATCGCTTCTGTGAATGGAAAATGCATAATTATACAAATTGACTTTGCAAAGAACTTTGCTTTAAAACAACAAAGAGAAATCCAATCTGCTCATTGGAATCACTCTCAGTGTACAATTTTTACTGCTCATGCTTGGATTGATGAAAATCAAACAAAAAGTTATGCTTTAATTTCAGATGATTTAAAGCACGGGAAATTGAGTGTTTTTAAATATTTAGAGTTTCTTCTTGATGACTTGGTGGAAAATTCAGTGGATGTCAAAGAAGTACTTATATTTTCAGACGGAGCAGCCAGCCAATTTAAACAACGATTTACACTGTCTCTTCTTCTGGTCTGGCAAAAGTCGTTATGGTGTTAATATCACTTGGAACTTTTTCGCAACCAGTCATGGAAAAGATGTTGTAGATGGGTTAGGCGCAACCGTAAAAGGAGCAGTTTGGAGAAGAATCAGATCAGGAGAAAAAGTTCGAACTGCTGAAGATTTTACTAAAGTAGCTCAAAAAGCTTGCCCCAATATGAAAATCATTTTTATCCCTAAGCATCAAATTGACGACAATGAAAATTTGCTTGAGGAGCACTGGACCATAATACAAAAAATCCCGTTGTTGCAAAAGAAGCACTTTGTACTAGTTATAGATGACTGCTCTTTAGGAGTTAAACAACATGCGCTTTCTACCATAGAGCAAAAAGTAGCTCTTTTTTAAACTAATAAAGTTAATTACTGTTATTATCAAGTTTAATGAAATTAATATTTAACTTAGTTATTGGAAATTATGTATAACTTGTTTGCAAAAATAAATAAATTTAATTGTTTCTTAATTATGGTTAATTATGTTTGTTATGAGTTAATATTAAAAAACATAATGTATAATATTTTAAACCTATAAAGAAATTATTTGTTTACAGTCAATATTTTTGGTTATATTGACACAAGTCAATAATTAGAACGAATTTGGTATTTGATGTTTTTAACTTATATATGTTATAACAGATTTTTTGATAAAACAACAAAATTTTAAGAAATAAGCGCATACGATCCGTGCGTCACTATTCAAGTCCGTGCGTCACAGTAATATAATGCACTGCAAGGTTCACAAAATATATTAAAACACAATCAATTCATTAACAATGGCTTCTAGGCAATCTACACTTTATATTCAGATGTATAAAATATTTTTAATATATTTTATTTCGCAGATTATTCATTAATTATATAGAGGTGTTGAAATGCGTGTCCTAAAAATGTCCTTGCGTCACACTACATTAGCTAACGTAAAAAGTGGGTAAATTAAAAGAAAAAAATTTTTTAATATAGGTTTCAGGAAGTTCTGCTTATTACCTTTAAGATTGCAAAAACAATTTTGTATTATAAACTCAAGGGAAGTTTCCAGAAAGGCTAAAACAGAAAAAATACAGTAAAAACATCCGTGCGTCACGCGTGGAAATGCCCTTAATGAATACAAAAATCATATTCCTTATCTCAAAACGAATCGATTGACCTATATAACTTTTATAATTGATCAAGAATTCGTAAAATAATTCATATTTTTACATTTTTTTGCATTAAAAAATTTTTTTAACAACTTCCCTAATTAACTTATATATTTTTAATTTCTTGCTTCCTCTATGAGGAAGCAAATTATTTTGCTTACTTGGAAGCGAAATGTCCATGAAATGGACATAATTCTCACCTAGTTTTAATTGTTTACCTAAATTCGTAATTATTATCATTTTGTCAAATTATTTTTCAAGATTTTTAAGTATTTTTCTCAATTTTCAATTATTTTCTTCAATTTTAATTATTTTTATTTGTTTTCATAATTTACAAAATTTTTAAATTATTATTTTGAGCTTCAATTATTTTTAGCCTTCTTCAATTTTTTTCTTCAATGTTTAATTATTCTCATTTTTTTCAGTTAATTTCTTAGATTTTCAAGTATTTCTCTCAAATTTCAATTTTTTTCTAATTTATTTATTTATTTTTATTTATTTCAAAACGTTTTTTTAATTAGGTTATACGCATCATAAATTTGGGTGTTGAAACCAACAAACGGATCTTTTAAAAAATTTTAAAAAATTCTTAAATTTTTCCAATTATTTATTTCAAGTTTCATAAATTTTTGTCAACTTATCATTGTTCAATGTTCAACTTATGAAACTTCAATTATTTTCTTCAACTTTTAAATTTTAAATTTGTTTTTCAGTTTTTCCCCTAATTTTTAATTATTCGTATTTTTTAAAATAATTATATTTAATTTTTAAATATTTTTCTCAAATTTCTCATTATTTTCTTCCATTTTTAATCATTGTCAATTCTTTTCATAATTTCCAAATTTTAAATTTCAAACTTTAATTATTTTCTTCAACTTTTAAATTTTAAATTTATTTTTAAGTTTTCCCCCCAATTTTTAATTATTCTTATTTTTTAAAATAATTTGATTAAATTTTTAAATATTTTTCTCAAATTTCCCATTATTTTCTTCAATTTTTAATCATTGTCAATTCTTTTCATAATTTCCAAATTTTAAATTTATTTATCTGATATTTCAATTATTTAATTTAATTTTATGTATAACCTATATTCTGTACTTTTTGCAATTATTTCACTTAAATTAAAAATTGTTCTTTTCAATTTTAAATTATGTTTATCTTTTTTCATTTATTTTCTCTAATTTTTAATTATTTTTTTTGCTATAAACTTTTAAAAGTTTCAAGCATTTATCTTAATTTTTCCTTTATTTAAAATATATGATTTTTTCAATTATTCTCTTCAATTTTAAATTAGGTATTTAAATATATGTGACCTGGACAGTGAAAAGGGGGCTTACGTGTCAAAAAAAAATTTTTTTTTGGTTTACACCACGTGAAAGAGCGTCAAAAAATCTATCAGAATCTGCAAAAAAATGAAAAACGATTTTTTGACACGTAAGCCCCCTTTTCACTGTCCAAGTCACATATATTATTTCCTCAATTTTCAATCATTTTAATTATTTCTGAATTAATTTCCTTAATTTTCAACTATTTATCTTAATTTCAATGATTCATTTATTCAATTTTCAATTATTCTCTCCAATTTTTTATTACTCTTACTTTTTCAAATTATTTCTAAGATTTTGAAGTATTTTTCTCAAATTTAACTAATCGGGTGCCAGCGGGCGTTGTTTAATCTAGTTAGATAAAAGAAATTATAATTTTTATAATTTATATAAAATACTGTTCATAATTTTTATATTTAATAATGATTTTTACACTTCACCGACTTATAGTTAATTTGTAATGATAATTATTTTGTTATTAATTTATCCATTTTTATTTCAATAAATTATTTGTGTTTCAAAATAGTGGAGCTCGTTCAAACATAGAAAATTCTCATAAATTCTCAGGAAGGAGAATATTCTCGGTTATATTTAGTAAAATGTAACCAGATTTTAAATTACCGAGAATTTTGCAACTCTAGATGATCGTTGCTTCGTTTTCATTAACAATGTCAATTCGTATTTCGCGCTCTTCAATTGTTTTTGATACTAACAAACTTAGTCCATTGATGTTGCTAAAATATCTTAGAAGCCTATAGTTGAAGGTACGGGTCCCAAATTCAAATTCTTTTGAGTAAATTTGATTTACTTTTTATCCTAAATGGTAAAAATAATAACTAATCCTCTAGACTCTCCTTTAATGTCTTCCAATACTAGTCAAATGCCAAAACTCCACCACAAAGCATAAACAAGACTAGTCAGATTCTACCAAGGATATAAAAAAATAACAACCATTTGGCATGCAGAAAGGTTTGAAGACAGCATTCTCATCCAAATTAAATTCTTAACAAAATAACAAATAATATCCTAGGGTCGTGGAACTAGAGAAATGTGAATTAGGACAGGAAATTAGGTGATAAAAAACAGCAAAATTCAAAAATTCAAATTTCTTCAGAAGTCCAAATAAAACATTATCATTCTTCAATCGATGAAAAGCGTCCCAATCAATTCTTGAAATGAATAATAATTTCCCACGAAGACTCAGGAAACCGGAACAGTAATTTCCATAAATAAATTTAATTAAAAAACACCAACTGTAAACAGTTTAAAAATGTTGTCAGATTGTTTTTTCCCAAGAGTCGAATGTGCTTTAACATTTGTTTAAATTTAAGGTAACTGCGAGATCGTGCAGCAGTTCTTGTATAGATATTTTACAAAGCTCGTAAGACAGATACCCATATGTAATGAAAAAGAGAGTCTTGTTCGCTTTGTAGGAAGTTGGGTATCGGTTAAGAATGATGATCCAAGATGATTTAAATCATTTATCGATTTTTTAAAATGAAAAATCAAGGTCAAAGTTGTAGCAAAGAATAAATGTTGGGAGTAGCTTGTGATGATAGAGAGGATCTCGTGTGCCTATACCTACTCGAAGGAATCTGGTCCCAGGTCTCCTCAGTACCAAGCAGAGAGGTCATCGAGGGCGTTCACCAGAATTATTTTCCTCTTCCTCTCAAAGCCAACAAGTATATGGCCTTTGGCGAAGGCTTCCCAAACATAAGCAAGGATTCTTGTATTTCTGTCTTTATTATCATCCATCACGCTTCATCGTCTATTATCTTTCCCTCACGACCTCTTACAAAACCACAAAAATCACTCACACACTATCTTAGAATATTACTAGTCACTACTTGTATATTACTACTTCTCATACAAGTTCAGTAGATGATCTTGTATATGGATTTATAACCGGGAATAACCACGTGCATTAATCTAAATAATAATATTTTCTGTTATCATTAAAAGTGGAAAATTATCAACTTGTTATGATAAAAACACAAATAATTAAATTCTCTGTACCTTTTCAATTTACAATTAAAAAAAAGAAGGCAATGAAAAAGATTTTTATGATTACTCATCCGTATAAATATGCAGAATATTGACACTTGAAGCACACTAAATAAACACACCACTTCTCTCTTACGGTCAACTTAGTTAAAATTATTATAATTTTGAATTTCCAAAATAATAAAATATGTTGTGATATAAATTTAAAATTAGAGTTTAATATTTTACTATCAAAATTATTATGATAGTCAAAAAATCGAAAACTATCGAATATACCTACTGACCAATAAGAGGCCACAAAATCCATACTATCCATACTTTTTAGGATAGGATTACTTGTAATTCAGTTTTAAAATTTTAATATTGTCCAACTTAATATTACTATTATCATTGTTATTATTCTGTTACTCTCGTTACTATTGTTCTAATTGTTATTACTTAATTTATTATTATTATTATTATAATACTTATAATTATGATCAATACTATATTGCTTCCTCATAAAGGAAATATTATTATAATAATTATTATTAAATTATTATCAACACTATGCTTTTATAACTATTACTGTGATGTTATTACTATAGAGAAAATATTTTAATTTGCTATTGTATAGGAGCGACTAAATTGTGCCTTTAAAGTTACAGTTTAATAAAAATTTGCAAAGGGAAAGCGGACTCGTAACTGCAACGTAAATCAGTCTTGTCACCATCTTTCAGTACGTGCCCTCCACCCACTTTTTTACGCCAGACTTTATGTCCACGTTCAAGTTTAATATACAGACACATTTCTGCGACTGCCTTCTATTGCAAAAATGCACCGCATTCTTTTACAAAAATCCAGAGAAAGTCCTTCAATATTCTCTTTTTTACATTCTTTTAGACCCGTATAAATACAAATATGCAATTATAATATAAATATATACAAAAAAAAATACATGATTTTGATAAAAACGTGTGAGAACCTTTCAGACGTAAAAGAAATATCATTTTGCGATTTAGAAAAAAGATAAATAAAACATAAAAAAGACCCTGTTAATTTGTAGTGTTCATTTGAATTGAGTAACTTCATGTGCTCATTTTAAGAACATATTGATACCTTGTAGAATTTACTTAATTTGTTTATCTATGTTAAATAAAAAAGTCACTCAAAATATAGAAAAAAAATACTACTAGAACTGTAAAAATTGATTTTGTAAATAATTATAATATTTAAGTTATTTTTATTTAGAAGCTGGAAGAAAATTATAAATAGGGTGTTAATAGATGCATTTTTAATCATGTTTAGAAAAAATAGATGTAAATTTTTTATAATCTTATTTACATAAAATTGTAGTTTAAAAATAAAGAAAATAATTGACGGTTAGAAAAAACATTATTTTTAATTAAAGAAAAGAGAAAATAAACAGTTTAAGATAATAATCGAAAATTGGAGAAAATGACAATATATGGAAAAATATTTTTGAATTTTTCCTCTATCTCATACTTCAAAATATATTCTTAATTTACTGAAAATAATTTAAAATAGAAGAATATAATTTAAAATTGAATAAAATAATTTAAAATTAAAGAAAACGATTAGAAAATATGGAAAAAATAAAATTCGGAAAAAATAATTAAAAACAGCAAAGAATGACATTAGAAATTAAATAATTATTAATTTTTGACAATTCAAAAATTCATCACTTGAAAATAAAGAAAGTACAAACAAATGGATAAAGGAGTTAAATTTGAAAAACAATTTATATAAATTAAAATTTCAAGAATATAATTGAAAACTGAAAGACATAATCTGAATTTCAGAAAATAGTTTAAAGTTTAAGAAATTGATTGAGAAACTTTTAAAAATAACTAAATATTGCAAATAGTAATTTAGAAAAATGACAAAAATAATTGAAAATTGCATAAAATAATTGTAAAATGGCGAAAATAATTTTAAGCTAAGGAGAACAGTTTAAAATGGAAAAAAATTTTAAAAATTGTATGTATTTCCAAAAATAATTAAAAACGGAATAGAGAATATAATTATAAAAAATATCGCTTGAAAAAGAAGAAAATAACTATAAAAAAGAAATTGATAAATAATGGAAAAAATTGAAGCCTGGAGAAAATAATTCATAAATTTATGTATATAATTTAAATTTGAGCGAATTATTAAAACTTTAAAAGGAAAAATTGAAAAAAGACAAAATTTATTGGACTTTCAAGAAAATAATTTAGAATTAAACATAAAAAATAAAAATGTCGAAATGAATTGAAAAATGTAGAAAAGATTTAAAAGTATAATTGAAATTTGAAGATAATAATTTTAAATTCGAAGAAAATAATTTGAATTTGAAGAAAATGAATGAAAATTCAAGAAAATGATTTTAAATTGAGGGAGATAATTGAAAAACAATTATAAAATTAATAACTGAAAAAAAATTGAAAAATTTGAAGAGTATAATTAAAATTTGCTGAAAAGAATTAAAAAATATCGTAAAAATTAAAAAATAGAATAAAGTAATAGAAAAATATAACATACATAAAAATATAAATGAGAAATAAACAGTTTATAAAATAAAGTAAACTTGAATGAGAAATAAATAAAAAAAAAGTGGAAAATTTACGAAAGAACATCAGAAGCAGACATTTCTTTTGATAAAAAATCTCGTTTATAAAAAATCATGTTTTTAACGAAGAGTTATTGATAAAATTAATTAAAACTCTTGTTCTGCGAACTCTTTTACAAAAATTCTACTTGATGAAAATAGAGTTAAAAATTAAATCTGTATGCACAAGAGAGCACTTTTCATTTAAATATTGAATAAATTTATCAAGTTTCCCGGTGGTTAGAAATTCGATTCGAGAATATTTACACACTACTTGACTAAAAGTTAATTAAACGTAGAAACTATGTTTTCATTCAATTTTGCAGTTTACTATTTAATCTAAATCAACTGTAACATTTTCTCCAACAAATGTTGAATTTCTAACATTTGCTTTAATCATCTTCATTCTATATTTACTATATAACGAATTTATCAATACATAAAGTAAGAATTCTGAATAATTTCGAAATTATAAATAAAAATTTGAAATTTATAAATAAGAAAATCAATTTATTAGGAAAATTTACATTCAAGTTTTATTGAACGGAATTTATCAAATTGACAGAGTATATATATATATTTTATGCCGACTTGTAATGAAATAGTTTCAACCAGTTTTAGAGTAAATTTAACAATGCCAATGTCCTGACTATGTGTGACTAACTTATTGTTCGGATCTCATTAGTGACCCCATGGCGAATAGTGTCGATAACTTTTAAGTACCGTGTGGACCATTCCAAGCTTTACGTTTAAATACCACTGAAGTACGTGATTTAAGCGATAATTTGGCTTCAGCCTCCCCTCGTTACAACATAAAGTTTTAATATTAACCGCTATACATTTCGAGGTTATAAACAATATTTCTCATTTGATGCAAATTAACAAAATATTTATTCAATAACACATTAACTGTTTTACTCGAAAACAATTTTCCCCGAAAATGTTATATTAAGGAGGTTCTATCGTAAAGAGAATTAACATTACCATTTTCATCAAATTTGGTACACTGATAGACAAAGGTTTTATAATGATGCAGTTAAAATTTTGAGACTTCAATGTACTTGTGAAAAAAGTTATAAGCGTTTTTGTTTTTTAATATTTTTGAACATTTAGCATTGAGTCTTATGGGAAATCAGTAGTTTTTCATATATATTTATTTGCCACAAAGTATTTAGCATTGCCAAATTAATGAAACTTTTTTTAATACATCACAGATGTATAAGGATTAAATATCTGATGAAAAAAGTGTCATTATGTACCTGTGAGAGTTGCAATAAATTAATTTGTACAAATTTGTCACGTTTTACACGATACAGTTCAGACGTTCTGACATTTTAAAATGATGATTTTGATCACACATGAAAAATAGTCATATTTAAAAAGTAAATAATGTAAATAAAGTTAATAAATACAATTGTTTAATTATATATTCGTAAAATTAAATTTAAACCTAACCTCAAAATAATGGTCTCTGTTTTGACTAGTACCGTCATACCATAGAACCTCCTTAATAAAACAAAAAGTGGAAATATCTCATCACTAAAACAAAGTATCCATTAAAATGATTTTTTAATTGTCAACCTTTTTCTCACCCATTTTCAGAAATTAATTGACCTTTTCACCTACTTCAAAGGAAAAAGATCTTTTTAGGGATTTTTTTTTTATCAAACAAGCACTGAAAAAGTCTGATCTCATATTTGATGCAAGTCATTTTTAGTGCTTTCAAATTAAGTAATGACAAACTTAAAGTTACTCAAAATTATACTGGACAATATAAAAAGAGTCAGGTTCAGGTTATGGTCTAGAGTTGAAAAATTCTTGGTAATTTAAAATCCTCACGTTAACCCAACCCTCCGTTTACATTCTCGAGAATTATTTAATTAATTAATTATGTTATCAACAATTGTAAATATATTAAATATAATGTTTAGAAAAATTATGGCAAATTTTGCAAATTAATTGAAAAAAAATCTTAAAAACGATTAAAATTATCGACAGTAATTTAAAAAATTATAGAAATTTTTATTAATTAAGGGCATGTGATGGATTATGACGTCACTGGTATAGGCAAAATTTGTCTGTAACTTTTCTCTTAAAATATTGAATATTTTTTTTATGAAACTTGGTAGAATTACTTAAAATGTCATTAGGAAGGTCTCTCAGACCCGAATTTGTTTAAATTTTGGCCCAAAATTAATTTTCGGAAATTTTCGAAAAAATGCAAACTTTTATAAAAATTAATTTTCAGACAAAATTCAAACAAACTCGGGTCTGAGAGACCTTCCTAATGACATTTAAAGTAATTCTAATAAGTTTCACAAGAAAATATTCAATATTTTAAGAGAAAAGTTACGAACAAATTTTGCCTATACCAGTGACGTCATAATCCATCACATGCCCTTAAAGAAAATAATTTAAATTTGAGAAAAATACTTAAAAATCTTAGAAATAAATTTAGAATAATGAAAAATTGGAGAAAATAATTGAAAATTGAAAAAATGATTGAAATTGAGATAAATAATCAAAATTTTAGAAAATTAATTCAGAAACGATGAAAATAATTAAAAGTTTAAGAAAATAATGAATAAATTATATAAATAATTTAAACTTTAAGAAAATAATTAAAATTTGAGAAAATAGTTGAAAAAATTATATAATATATTTTAAATAAAGGAAAATTAAAGAGAATTTCAAAAAAATACTTGAAACTTTTAGAAGTTCATTGCAAAAAAAAAAAAAAAAAAAATAATTAAAAATTAGACAAAATAAATGAAAAAAGATAAACTTAATTTAAAATTGAAAAGAACAATTTTTAATTTACGAGAAATAATTGCAAAAAATACAGAATATAGGTATTTAAAATACAAGAATAGAAAACTGAAAATTTTAGATGAGTCATTAAAAACTTTTTAGAAATTATGAAAAAGAACGTAAGTATAATAATTGAAAATTGAAGAAAATAATAAACAAATAATATAAAAATTGAAAATTGAAATATCAGATAAAAAGTTTAAAATTTAGAAATTATGAAAAGAATTCAAAATGATTAAAAATTGAAGAAAATAATAGTAATTTTGAGAAAAATATTTTAAAATTTTAGAAAATGTTTAGAAAAAAAAGAACAATTAAAAATTGAAAAAAATAATTGAAATTTGAGAAAAATCTTAAAAAGTAATTTTACAAAATGAGAAATATAATTAAGAATTTAGGGAAATTATTGAATATTGATAAAAATAAATTTAAATTTGAAAATAATATTTTAATTATGATGAAAATAATTAAAAATTTTTAAAAATAAGTGAAAAATGTTGAAAGTAATTAAAATTTAAGATAAATAATTAAAATTTTTGAAAACTACACAAAAGGAATGAAAATAATTGGAAATTGGAGAAATATCATTAAAATTTTTGATAAAATCGATAAGTTCTCAAAGGTGAAATTTTTGTTTATAAAAGAAACATTTTCCTTGTTAGTTATAATTGTCGGAAAGTTTAATAAATGCAGTGAAATTAAAAAGGATTCCCAAAATTTATTTATAATAAAGTACCCAAGAATAACACAAATATATCCACTAATTTGTATCTTAAAAAAATTAAACATTTTTCGGAAAACAAGAATTAAACAAATTAATTTTGATTAATTTTAAAAAACATATTTTCTGACTTTTTATAACTTTTATATGAGTAAATAGCTTAAAAGCATTTTTTAATTAAAAAGGTTTTTAATTATTTCAACAATTTTAAAAGAATTAACATTAATTAAGTTTTTTAAAAAGTATATAGAATTTCTTTACCAATTTTGTTTTTTATTCTTTGAAAATTTTCCCGGTATCAGTACTTTAATCAGGACTTTAAAAAATTAGTTTCAAATAATATACTTAGAAAATCATTTTTGAGAATTTGTTTTCAAATTTTTATTATAGTTAAATCGATGAGAATATGTTAAGTTAATAGTTGGTTTATAAAAGAAAAAGATAATTAAAAAATAAAATTAAAAGATTAAATCAACATTTTAAATTATCTATTTTATAATGTTTTCGAAACTAACCTTTAATATTTAGTTAATTCACATTTCGTTGTAGTAAAAAAGTTATAGATTTAGAATTATATATTTATTTATTTAATACATGTATACGGGTTCAGAAAACCCATTAATTAAATTACATATTTTGGTAATAGTATCTGAAGTGAATTGTGGACGACTTTATATTAATCAAAAACATAATTAATTTCAAATAATAAATTATTTTTTCAACATTTAAAAAATACTAAAACACTTTTTGTATCTACATAAATATTTAGTAATTTTCAGTCAAAAATATTAATTATTACTTGAGGAGCACTTTTTCAAAAGTTGATAAATCAATATTTTGTAATTACGAGAAAATTAAACAAATGCAGTTTTGCATCTAACCCCTAGAGTTAAATATAAATTTAAAAAAAAAACTGTAGACAATTATTCCTATATGGATGTTTTTTGGACTTAAGGCGATTTTTTAAAATTAAAGTTTATCATAATTAGGTAATTTAAAGGTTTAAGTTTTACCAGGAAAAAGGATTAACATTTTTTAATCAGTTTGGTTAAGTTTAGATTATAATAATATAATAAAAAATAAAGCTTCAATATAATTTTTCAAATTTAGTGCCATAATTTAAGTTATTGTCGGTTAATTTCAATAAATTCCTCATTATGAGGTTGGCACACCTTCTAATATTAAAATTCATGTTTTCATGTTTATAACCTCAAAATACGTGCAAATTTAATACGCGACTACAAGCAACTGTTTTTTAAATTGAACAAAGTATTGAGTCTAATATGTTATTCACATCAGGTAATTATTATATTTCTTAAATTTTACATAATTATTCATTATTTAACAATATTATCCGGTTTTTTCAAAAAATGTCACCTTCTTTCGGAAAAAAATTGTTCTTTTCACCCATTCTTTAAAGAATAAAGAGATTTTTTTCTTATCAAACAAGAATATTTAATAGAAAATACCTGCAAATAAATGTTCTGATATTAACATTTTTTAATAGCTTCATTTTCTAATTTGTCTGGAAATTAATTGATTATATATAATAGTCAACTGATAGTGAACATTTATTCAAAATTGTACCAGACCGTTGGTCTTCTCTCGTGATCGATTCAATTACATGATCACTCTCGCGCCGCGATTTAATTATAATTCAGAGATAGAACAGGAAATTAATATTCTCTGAAAATTAATGAGAAAATTACATCATAGCTCTACCAAAATTAGCGAGAAAATGTAGTGTTCATCTAATACTATATTTATGAAATTCGTGTTTGAAAACACTATTTTCTAATATCTAATCATAATGAACTCATTGTTAAATCCAAATGTTATCCTTATTAGTGAAAATTTTCTCTCTTTTCAAATTTTACCAATTTAGATTAAACGGGGAGAAAAAATGTCTATAAATTATTGTATTTTTCATTATGAAACTCTCTTTTAAACAATGTGCTTATTAAAAATAATTTTCAGCGAGATTTTCTATTCTTGAATAAAAAAAAGTATTATTTAGGAGAAGATATTTTTTCCGTGCAAATCTCGACTCTTGGAAATATGGAGAGGTAAAGTGCAATATGTGCAGCACTTATTTTGCGGCCAAATACAATATTGCTTCATTTAAAAAGGGTATTTCAGAGAGCTTATATACTACTTTGTGCAGAGATTACTCACACAAAGGACGTTTCCAAGTCTTTGAAGTGAATATTCCTCTTTGTGTTTCGATATCGATAAAGTGATTACTTTACAAAATGCATAACTACTTTATTATTGATTATACCGACAGTTTCTTTGCTACAGAAATTAGAATTCTACTGGGAAAATAAAACGCGCGCAAGCGCGCGATTAGTTTTCTATACATTTTAACAATTATAAAATACAATAATAAATATAACAAATCGGTAAATAATATTTATTTAATAGGAAGGAATAAATATTTGAAATATAATATTTAAAAATCAATTAATATAAATAAAATAAATATTTATTTAGGTCAAAATTTATAATATTTTAGAATTAACAAGAATTGCAAAAAATAATTGAAATTAAACAAAACAATAGCAAATTTTCCAAATTAATTGAAAAAAAAATGAAATCAATTAAAATTGGGGAAAGTAATTTATACATTTATAAAAATGTTTTAAACATACTCTCTAAATCTGAATTAGTAGTTTTCTACTAAGAATTAGTAGTTTTCTACTATGAATTAGTCAAATTCATGGCTCATTTTTCTCTAATTAATATAGTAGAAAACTACTAATTCTTACTATTTTAATAGTAGCTCACTTTTCACTAATTCATTAGTAGAAAACTACTAATTCAGATTTAGAGAGTAAAAAAAATAATTTAAATTTCAGAAAAATACTTGAGAATCTTAAAAGTAAATTAAAACAAAATTGAATAATGAAAAATTAGAAAAAATAATTGAAAATTGAAAAAACATGATTAAAAATTAAGATAAATAAATTAAAATTAAAAAAAATAATTAAAATTTGAGAAAATAATTAAACAAATTACATAAAATATTCTAAATAAAGGAAAGTTAAACAAAATTTGAGAAAAATACTTAAAACTTTCAGAAGGTCATTGAAATAAAAGAAAATGATTAAAAATTAGAGAAAAGAAATGAAAAAAGATAAACATAATTTAAAATTGAAGCAGAACAAGTTTTAATTAAATTGCCAAAAAGAACGAAAGTAATTGAAAGTTGAAGAAAATAATATAGAAAATAATACAAATAATCTCTCTAAATCTGAATTAGTTAAAAATAACTAATAATTAGTCAAATCTTGCTGAGTTTTTATTTCAGCAATTAGTTAAAAATAACTAATTATTAGTAAAAAAATGACTAATTTTTAGTAAAAACATAACTAAAAATAGTTAAAATTTGACTAATTGAATTAGTAAACAGAATTCGACTAAAATATTAGTTATTTTGACATAACCTAAAAATGAATTTGACTAATAATTAGTTATTTTTTACTAAATTATTAGTAGAAATCTAACTATTTCAATTAGTGACTGAGTTTTTGCTTTCAAATTAGTTATTTTTAACTAATTCAGATTTAGAGAGATGAAATAATTGAAAATTCAGATAAATAGAAATTTTTTTTGAAATTATGAAACAAATGTAAAGAATTGAAAATTGAAGAAAATAATGTAAAAAATAATATAAATAATGAAATAATTGAAAAGTCAGATAAATAAAAAAAAATTGGAATTATGAAACAAATGTAAAGAATTGAAAATTAAAGGAAATAAATTTTGGAAAATAATTGAAAAATGTTTTTAAATTTTAAAACTTGACGAAAGTAATTGAAATATGATACAAACAATGATAAGTTGTAAAAAATAAATGACATTTAAGTATGATAATTAAAAAAATTATAGAATTATTTTTAAATAAAGAAAAAATTATTGAAATTTGAAAAAAATACATGAAGATCTTAGAAATAAATTAAAAAAAAAGAAAATAACTAAAAATTGGAGAAGAGAATTGAAGAAATAGGCTAAAAGTAATTGAAATTTACTAATTAAATTAAATTTTTTAATTAATACAAAAATTTTGAAATTATGGAAACAAATGAAAATAATTAAAAATTGAAGAAAACAATTGAAATTTTAAAAAAATTCTTAAAAATCTTAGAAAATAATTTTAAAAAATGAGAATAATTAAAAATTGGAGAAATATTGGAAGAATAATATAAAAAAAATAAATGAAGTTTACGATAATTCATAACATTTTTTTGAAATTATGAAAACAAATAAAAATAATTAAAAATTTAAGAAAGCTAAAAATAATTTAAATTTACGATAATTAATAAAAAAAATTTGAAATTCTGGTAACAAATGGAAATAATTAGAAATTAAAGAAAATATTTGAATTTTTAGAAAAATACTTAGAAATCTTAGAAAATAATTTTAGAAAATGAGAATAATAATTATTAATTAACAATCGAGGAAAATAATTGAAAAATGATAAAATAAATTCAAAATTGAAAAAGAAATTAAAATATGCTGAAAATAATTTAAAATTGAGAAAAAAATTGAATTATGATGAAAATAATTTAAATATGAAAAATTGAAAACATTCAATAAAATTTGAGAGAGATAAGTGAAAAAATCATAAAATATATGTTAAAAAATATAATAATTACAAAATTACTTAAAAAATTTTTAATTAAAGAGAATAATTAAAAAATCGCAGAAATAACGAAAATTGATGAAAATAATTGCAATGTCAAATAAATAATTGGAATTTTTAAAAGTAATGCCAAAATAATGAATATAATTATAATTATAATATGTAATACTATTATAATATTTCCTGATAAAGAGAGTCCAAATCAATAATAATAATAATAAATAATTATTATTATTATTATTATTTAATTTTCAATTTTATTTCAACAAATGATGATTAAATTAAAGATATTTCTGTCTGAAATTAGATTATCGTGAGAATATACAGCCTATATTGTAAATTAATAAAAAAAATTGGAGAAACATAACCTGTAAATTAATTAGTAAATTGATATTGAAGGACATTGAAATTCTCGACAAGTTTTAGTGTAAACAAAATTTGATTAAAAAATTTGTTTTTATTTTCAATCATAAATTCAGTTTAAGAAGGAAAACTATAAAAATGATTATAGAATCGGGTAAAATGCCTATTTGGGTAAATTGGCATTTGTTAACAACTTGGACGAAAATAAATAAAGAAACTAAATATCAAGTTGTTACTGCTTCTGTATAGGAAATCAGTGTTTTAGCAAATTAAATATATTAATTATTGCATTTATATTAATAATAATTATAATAATTGTGCATTGAAGAATCATTTTTCTATATTTTTAAAAAATAATTTTAAATAAGCGCGGGACTAATCATAAGAAGTACGCATGCGCAGAAAAATTACAGGAGTAACGTGATTATAAACAATCATGGCTAATTAACCTATAACCTGTCACATTTGTCATTGAATGTCAAATTTTAGGTTTTCTTTCTAAACTATTTTGAAGCAAGCAGGTATTTATAAAAACTATAAGAGTGTTAGAAATTTAACTTTACAAGTTATTTTAATCACACGAGCTTTATATACTTTTTTATAGTCTTTTTCTTTATAAAGCACTGTTCTTCGATGTAACTTCAGTTTTTGCAGAAAAACTATACTACCTGTATAAAATGGTATTTCTCTCTATAATATTAATAAGATGATCAATTTTAGAAAAAGAATAAATGAAACTTTTTTACTTTTATCCCCATTTTTATACATTATTTTTATTCTGCCAATTTACCTAGAATTTATCGCAAATGTCGAATCTCAATCAAGATATTTTCAAAATAATTTATTCTACGTTAGCTTAAATAAATTCTTTAAATAATTATCTTATTTAATTCTCAAAGGATTTTCTTTTAAGGTGTAACGGTTTATATTTTCCAAAAATATCATTAAATAATTTTTTTTACTCCAAATTTTTCCATAGACATTTTGTCAAATTTTTCCCTAACCAAATTTCTTAATTTGCGAAATTAAATAACGAATATTTTTTAACACACTTTTCTGTGTATGTTTAGGAATTTTTCCAGAAAAAGTAATTGGATTATTGAAGAAATTCCTCACGTCTAAATAACCGAGACGACGACCTTTAACCGAGAAACAAAACGAGATTGGGAAACAATCTTTCTCAAGATTAAGAGAGGATCGAAAAGAGAGGATCACTTTCGACATAATTGATCGTACAATTGGTTCAGTCGCTTGCATCACTGCCATTATAATCATTATATAGACATTGGGAAAGTTCGTTTCAGATTTTTCTACACTTATTCTTCATCATCTTTCGATTTAAAACGGATTCAAAATAAACAAAAATCACTCAAAAGAGAGAAGGACACTTTTTATTTTTTAATATTAAGGGAGAAATGACACCAGTGGATCGTTTAAATTTTTCATGACTATATAAATGATTCCAGTAAATAAAATAAATAAACACCAAAAATGTAATTGTTTATTCAAAATCGTGTATTGTTAATGTAAACTCGTGTATTATTTATTCAAATCTACATTATTTCGTGCTTTGTTTGTGTAAATTATATAAAATTCGACGCTTGTTTAATTTTCAATTGAAATTTCACTTTCACAGAGTTCATTAAAATCCGTTGGGTCCTGCGATAATGTCATGGAATAATTTTAATCATCCAATGTGCATGAAAACGTGACATAAAATTGAGAAGCGTAAATAAATCTGTCAATAATCAATGAACTCGGCAGCACTTGAAAAACACAATATCGATTCGTTTTCACACTAGTTAAACGACTCATGAACACAATCATACTTTTCATCACAGCAGCGATTCTCGTTTCTCTCTCTCTCTCTTTTCTCTTGTCTTTTTCCCTCCTTTTTTTACTTTTTATTCCCAAACCACGATTTTCAATTACGAGCAGACGAATGAGAATCTCCATCGCTCGTAAATCGTACGAGTTTTAGTACACGAATTTTATTTTTTGCTCAAAATTCACCCGATTTGATGCAGCTTTTTCGACACTCTATATAGACTCTGGCCTTAAACCACAAATTATAAAAGACAGTATTATATTTTTTTTAGAAATAAAAAGAAAAAAATTGGAAATTTTTAGTATTATTTTGACACAAAACTCATCAAGATTGTTTTATTGTTCAGGCGTAGGTGAATGTTATTTTGTACAACTGTTGAAATTTACAGACTTTTAGATTCTAATTATTATATTTAATTTTTTGAATTCATCGAAGTGATGATTTGAAGTGATTTGTGTACTTCCTGTGACGTTGTAAAATTTGATATTATAATTTTACAACTCATAAAATTCCCCCAAACGCCTTTTTGACCGAATAGACATTTCCCCGAATGTCAACTTTACCGAAAATTTTTTCTCCGAATACCGTTTTACCTAACAGACAAAACTCCGAAAAAAATATATAAATAAAGTTTTTAAATTCATAATTATATATTTTTTAAAGAGATATATTTATTTAGTGTAAATATTTAAAATATCTCAATATTTACGACCTTTAATTGTCTTTGATGGGACGTAAATGTAGCCTCCAGGAAAAAGTTTATTATTTGCAACTTGTGCCATGATTCTAAAACTTTATTTACTTAGAATTTTTTAAAAAAATTTCGAGTAAAAAATTTAAAAACATGAAACTGAACCTGATTGTTATAAAACAGCATTTATTTACTACGGTTGCTAGGATGATTTAAAATTTTAAAAAAAGACAGTTTAAGCAACAATATATTTAAAAAAAAACATTAAATTCAGGAAAAACGATGTTCGGGGATAATGATTATTAGAAAATATTGACGATTCCCTGTAATTATTATTATCAAAGAGGACAGAAAGAAATTTACTGGTTCCTGTGTCCTTAAAAATTCAAGGTTGTTACGGTTCTGGAAAACCTGGAATTGTCATGGAATTTTTTTCTAGTCAGGGAAAACCTGGAAAAGTCAGGGAATTTTATAAAATATTATTTTTAAAAATTAATTTAATGAATTCCTCTTTTTATGATTTCAAGGAGTGAATTGTCATTTGAGCTAATTGTAAGTTCAAAATTGCTGAATTGTCAGTGACTTTTCCTGGATTGATCAATAGAAAATAACTGAAATTTTCAATGTTGTTACTGAAATTCAGTTTTCAATTGACAATTTATTATTATTATTCAAATTTTTAATTATTCTTTAATTTTTAAACTTATTTGGTTTTAATGTCGATTATTTTTGCCATTTTTCGAATTCTTCTTTCAATGTCAATGATTTTCCTTAAAATTTAATTATTTTCGTCACTTTGTAATTTTTCCTCCAATTATCAATTATTATTTTAAAACTTCAATTTAATTCTTTTATTTTCAATTTATCTCTTCAATTTTAAATTACTTTCTTCAATTTTCAATTATATTTATCGATTTTCTATTAATTGTTCAATATTCAATAATTCTCGGAATTTTGCAGTTATTTTTTTAAATTGAAAAAAATATTTTTAAAATTTCAATTCGATTCTACAATTCTACCAATATTTTCTTTAATTCTTAATTATTTTCTTCAAAATTCAATTCAATTTTTCAATTTTCAATTATTTTCCTCAATATTAAAAAATTCTCGACATTTTTCAATTATTCTTTCAATTATCAATAAGTTTCTTTAATTCTAAATTCAATTTTTTAGATGTTTTCTTCAACTCTCAATTTTTTTCAAAATTTAATTCTATTCTTCAGTTTCAATTATTTTCTTTTATATTTAATAATTTTCGGCTTTTTCCAATTACTTTTTCTAATTTATAATTACACTCTTTAAATTTCAATTCCATTCTTTAATTTGAAATTATTTTCTTCAAATTTAAATGGTCTTCTTCAAATTGAATTACTTTTTTTCGATTTTCAATCTACTTGTTCAATTTGCAATTTTTTCCAACAATTATTCCTGTAATTTACTTAATTTATTAATTTTGAATTATTTAGTTTAAATTTAATATTAATTAACCGCTGGACCATTTTGTTTCTTTTTCAGAACAAACGGAAAATAATAATATTTATTGTTTAATTTTTAAAATTATTTTTTCAAATTGTATATTAATCTAGCCATTTTACGAATTTTGTTTTTAATTGGCAATTATTCTCGTTATTTTTGAATTATTCCTTTTAATGATTAATTATTTTCTTCATTTTTTCTTTATTTACAACAATTTTGTTTAATTTGCATTTCTTCTCTTAAATTTTTATAATTATACTTTAACTTTTTTAATTATTTTGTTCTGTTGTCGATTATTCTCGACAGTTTACAAATTTTTTTATTAATTGGTTATTATTTTCCTTGGTTCTTAATTATTTTTGTTCTTTTGTAATTTTTTTTTATCAATTATTTTCTTAAAATTTCCATTTAATACTTTAATCTTCAATTCATTTCTTCATTTTCTAGTTATTTTTCCGAATTTTCAATTATTTTTTTTCCAATATTCAATAATTGTCGGCTTTTTTCAATCATAAAATTTTTTTAAAATTTTAATTGAATTGTTCAGTTCTATAACTGTTTTCTTCAATTCTCAATTATTTTCTTCAAATTTCAATTCCATTTTTCAATTGTAAATTTTTTTCTTCAATATTAAAAAATTATCGCCTTTATTCAATTATTTTTTTGATTATCAATAAGTTTCTTTAATTTTAAATGCAATTGTTTTATTATTGTCTTCAATTCTAATTTTTTTTTTAAATTTCAATTTCTTTTTTAAGTTTTCATATATTTTTTTCTACATTCAATAATTCTTGGCTTTTTAAAATTACTATTTTAAACTTTCAATTATATTTTTTAAATTTCAATTCTATCCTATAATTTTTTAATTATTTACTTAAATTATCAATTATTTTCTTCATTTTTCAAAAATTTTCTTTAATTTTAATTATTTTTAGCAATTTTTAATCCGGTTTTAAATGTATAATTATTTCCAACATGTAATTCCTATAATTTTCTTAATTTTTCAATTTGCAATTATTTTCTTTAAATTTAATATTTCTTCTTTAATTTTTGCAATTATACTTTTTAGTTGTCTACTAATCTAGTCGTTCTACGAATTTATTTTTCAATTGTCAATTATTTTTGTCATTTTGCACTTTGCAGATATGTTCTTTAATTTTTTAATTACTTACGTCATTTTTCAATTATTTCTTTCAACTAGTAATTATTTTTCTCAATTTTCAATAATTTTCTACAATTTTTTCAATTTTCAATTATTATCTTAAAATTTTATAATTATTCTTTAATTTTTTCGATTATTTTGTCGGTTACGTATTAATCTAGCTATTTTCGTCATTTTGTTTTCAATTGTCAATTAATTTCGTCATTTTATAATTTTTTTTTCAATTCTCGATTATTTTTTCAAATATTAAATTTATTTCTTCAATTTTTAATTATTTTCTTGAATTTTTAATTATTTTCTTGAATTTTAATGATTTTTTTCGATTTTCAATCCAATGATTTCATTTGCATTCATTTCCAATAGTGATTCCTATAATTTTCTTAATTTCTCAATTTTTTTGTTTAATATTTAGTATTTAATTTTTTAAATTATTTTTTTCAATTGTGTAATTATCTAAACATTTTACGAATTCTGTTTTGAATTGTCAATTATTTTCGTCGTGATTTGTAATTTTATTTAATTATTGATAATTAACAATTTCCAACAGTTATTCCTGCAATTTTTCTTTCAATTCAATGTTTATTGTTTAATTTTTAAATTATATTTTTTTTCAAATGTGTAATTATCTTGCCATTTTTTAAATTTTGTTTTCAATTGTCAATTATTTTTGTCATTTTTCAGATATTTTCTTCAATTTTGCAATTATTCTCGTAATTTTCATTATTTGCATTTGCAGAACTACATAGTTGTAAATTATCTACAAGAATGGAAAGTTTCTCGCGCCCCTGGGCACGCGTTAAGGTTGTTAGTTTAAAATAAATCTAATAACTAATTGTTTCAAATTATATAGAGATTAATTTTGTTAAGCAATAACAAAATATTAACGTTTTATTATTAATTTAATTCAATTATTTTATATTTTTTTACTGCAATAAGCTAAACAATTTATTAAAACAATTTTATATTTGGTCATGGAATTTTAAGAAAAATGGTCTGGAAAACCTGGAAAAGTCCTGGAATTTTGAAACCGTAGCAACCCTGAAATTGAAATTTGCCGCCAAATTCAATTCAATATCTTTTCTATGAAACGTTTTGTGTGAGAGAGAAATATCTCTGTCGACAACACTGAGAAAAAAGATTTCTGTTTACAAGAATAAAATTATGTTTACATTGATTGCATTGAAAGAAATCTTGTTCCAAGAATATGATATTTAAAGGAAACTCTGGTCTGCTTCTGTCATGCGCAAAACAGTTTAACATAACCTCAAATTCTTGGGTCTATAATATTTTATACTAGCTTATATAAGCATAATTCATACTTGTTTCAATGCATTTTAGCATTGGCACAAGAAAAGTTTTCTCTCAGTGAAGATTAAAAACAATATTGCATTTTTGATTAACTGGATTATTAGATAGAAACAGGGGCGGCGACTTGTAAATTTTTGCCATCTGCAAACTTAATATTGACCGAGGGGGGGGGGGGGAATAAAACAATAATAAATTAAAGAGTTTCTTAATTAGCGTAATTATTGTAACTCAAAAGTTGACAATTTTATTTGATTTTGAGTACATTTTCAGAAATAATAATAACCAAATAATCAAGATAACATAAAATTTGTGATCAAATCATTACAAGTTAAAAAAATCAAAAATTGACGAACTTAATTAAAATTTGAGAAAAATAATTGAAAAATGATTAAGACATTGAAAATTTAAAGAATAAAAATCATATTTATTAAAATAATTAAAAAATGTCGAAAAAAATGAACTTAGAAGAATAATTACAACATTATAGAAATAATCGTAAATTCAAGAAAATAATGGAAATTTGAGAGAAATAATGAAAATTTTCGGAATTAATCAACAAATATTCACAATAATATAAAATTTGTGAAAATCATTGCAAATGGAAAAAAAATAATAAAAAATTGAAGAATGTAATTAAAATTTGAGATAAAATTTGAGAAAAATAATTGAAGATTGATTGAAACATTGAAAAGTGGGGAGTATAACTTAGATTTAAAATAATAAATGAAAATTAAGGAAATACATTGAAAAATAATTAATATATCTACTAAAAAGGTCGAGAAAATAATTGCAAAAGGATAAAAGAAAATAAAAAATGAAAAAAAAATAAGATAAATAATTGAAAATTTAGGAATTTAACTGAGGAATGAATAGTGAGAATAATTGGAAATTAAAGAAATTGATTGAAAAATGATAAGAATAGTAATTAAAAATTGAAGAAAAACGATACAAATAATCGTTAATTGAAGAAAATAATGGAAATTTGAGAGAAATAATGGACATTTTCGGAATTAATCAACAAAGAATCAAAATAATATAAAATTTGTGAAAATCATTGCAAATTAACAAAAAAAATAATCAAAAATTGTCGAAAGTACTTGGAATATGAGAAAAAAATTTGAAAAATGATTAAAGAATTAAAACGTGGATACAGTAACTTAGATTTGAGATAATAAATAAAAATTTAGAAAATTAATTGAAAAGTAATTCATATATTTAAAAGGTGGAGAACATAATTCCAAAAAAGATAAAAGAAAATAAATTTGAAAAACTAATTGATAAATGAGATAAATAATTGAAAATTTTCGTATTTAATTAAGGAATAAATAGTGAGATTAATAAAAAAATGAAGAAATTGATTGCAAGATGATAAAAAAAATAATTGGAAATTAAAGAAAATTATTAAAATTGGAGAAACATGTTTCAAAATCTAGGAAATTATTTAAAAAGTAATGAAAATCAAAAAAAATTCAATACAATATTTGCAAAGTAATAAAAATAATTAAAAATTGAAGAAATTAATTACAAAATGATAATATTAATACTTGAAAATTGAAGAAAATTATTAAAATTTGAGAAATATATTTTAAAAAGTAGGAAATTAATTAAAAAGTAATAAAAATAATAAAAAATTCGAGACAAAATTTGCAAAGTAATAAAAATAATTAGAGATTTAAGGAAATAATTTTATTATTTTTTTTTTTTTTAAAAATTAAAAAAATTGCAACATACTTTTGTAATAAAAGAACATAATTTCAGAATGATAAAAATAATTGTATATCGAAAAAATAAGTGCAGGTTGTGATAAATTATAAAAAAATTCAAAATTAATTAAAAATAATTAATGTATCTAGTTAAAAGGTGGAGAAAATAAATGCAGAAAGATAGAAGAAAATGAATTTGAGAAAAATATTTGATAAATGGGAGAAATAATTGAAAACTTAGATATTTCATTGAGGAATGAATAGTGAGATTAATAAAAAATTGAAAAAATTGATTGCAAAATGATAACAAAATAATTGGAAATTAAAGAAAATTATTAAAATGTGAGAAAAATATTTTAAATCTAGAAAATTAATTGAAGAGTACTGAAACTAATACGAAATTTGAGACAATACTTGCAAAGTAATAAAACTAATTAAAAATTGACAAAAATTATTAAAATTTGAGAAATATCTTTCAAAAACTAGGAAATATAATTGAAAAGTAATGAAAATAATAGAAAATTCGAAACCTTATTTGCAAAGTAATAAAAATAATTAAAAATTGAAGAAAATAATTTAATTTTTTGAGAAATAATTAAAAAAATTGCAACATATATTTGTAATGAAAGAAAATAATTTCAGAAAAATAAAAATAATTGTATATTAAAAAAATAAGTGCAAGTTGTGATAAATTATAAAAAATTCAAAATTAATTAAAAAATAATTGAATATGAGAAAAAGTAATGAAAAAATATAAAAGAAAATGAAAATTTAAAAAAATGTTTGAAAAATAAGATAAATAATTGAAAATTGAAAAAATTGATTGCAAAATGATAATAATAATATTTGAAATTAAAGAAAATTATTAAAATTTGAGAAAAATATTTTAAAATCTAAGATATTAATTGAAGAATAATGGAAATAATATAAAATTGGAGAAAATATTTGTAAAGTAATAAAAATAATTTAAAATTGAAAAAAATAATTTTAGTCTGTGAAAAATAATTGAAAAAATAACTAAAATTTGAGATAAATAATAATAAAATTAGAAAATTAATAAAGAAATAATTGAAACTGATAAAAAGGAATTCAAAATTAATTGAAAAAAAATTTAGTAATAAAGTAATTGTTAGAAATAATTGTATATTGAAGAAAATAATAAACATTTGTAAAAAATAATTTAAAAAATTGCAGACTATATTTGAGATAAACAAGACTACAATTACAATTATTATATATTATAATTCTTCAAACCTCAATTAATTTGAAATTTCATTGATTAAAATTTTAATTAATACACTCTTTAAGAATAGAAAATTTAAAATTATTTAAAAATTTCTTCAATTTTTAAGAATTGTTTTTTAATGATTTTAATTATATTTGCTACAATTCTCAACTATTTTTATCATTTTTTAATATTTTTCTTCAATTTTATTTTCAGTATTTTTTATTTTTTCCCCTCATATTTAAATTCAATTTCCCAAGTTTCAATTCTTTTCTTTAATCTTTGAGAATAGTAAATTTAAAATTATTTAAAAATTTCTTAAATTTTTAACAATTCTTTTCTGTTATTATTTTAATTACTTGCTACAATTGTCAACTATTTTTATTATTTTACAAAAAATTTCTTCATTTTCTAATTATTTCCATTATTTTTCAATTTTTCTCCTAACTTTTAAATTCAATTTCTGCAAGTTTCAATTCTTTTCTTTAATTTTTTCAAATAAAACTTTTTTCAGTTTTAATTATTTTCTTTAATATCAAATTAGTTAAATTATTTATTAATTAATTTTTAACTTCTTTAGTCATTTTTCAATTATTTTTACAAAATATGTTTTTTTTTTAATTTTAATCATTTTCTTCGAATTGTAAATTCTTTCATCCACATTCTTATTAAGAAATTTGTTTTTTGTCAGTAATTTTGCCATATGGAATTCCATAGGGCGAATTTTTTGCTCTATGGAATTTGCAGACGTACAAGTCGCCGCCCCTGGATAGGAATTTTAAAAGTCTTCTAGAACAAGTCGGTTTTTGGTATCAGTCAAGAATAAGGCGATAGTTTTTTTATTATCAGAGTCAAGTCAGGAAAATTTATTCTTCCGTCAATTTCCACTTCGTGAGTGTATTGCAATTTTTTAAGTAAGAATTGATAAGAATTAATCTTTATGGTAAGTTTTTGTTTAAAAATGATACTTACTCGAAATTTTGAGAAAACAGATTTATGGTGAAATAAAAATGGAAATTTTGATTATAGAAATGAAAATGAATATGATAGAATGAAATTGTTGTTTATAGATGTTGGAATAAATTAAATAACGGTAAAATTTCATCTTCTGAGAAGGCCGTATGCGAAATTCACTCTTCTCGATTATCTCGCGCAATTTCCCTTGCCATGTAGTCGGTGAGCAGGTACTTCTCTATTCGTTTTCCACTAAATCTGAAACGAGATGCTTGACTATTCAGGGCCAGTACTTAGGTTGATGGGACTACACTGCTTATCCATGCACAACGGTCAGCGGTTCAGAGTAAGTGAAACGAGGGTCAAGTATATTGCTCTTTACAAGTCGAGGAAAATGGGTTCAAGAAGTAGAGCTTACAATTTAACGGCACTACACATTATGACATTTTATCAAGATGAGGGTTTTATGCATCCTAAATCAATCTCATCTAGGATAGAAGTCGGGTAAATTGCCGACGGGGGTAAATTGACATTTGTTAATATAACTTTGGTCATAGAAATAAATATTAAACATATTCACGAAATATATTAATATAGAGATGGTTTTCCTATTCTAAAAAGAACAGACGTTGTGGTTAACTTCAGACGTACAACTCCATTTCCGAGTCCTCCATTGGTCAGTAGATATCAAACCTCACTATCGATAGTTTTCAGTTTCGATTTTTTGTTTTGCAGACGAATTAAAATCTTTTAATTAAATATTGTAACTTTAAGTTTATTTTATAAAATTTCTTATAATGTTAGCAATCTAAAATAACAAAAAAATTTATTAAAATAATTAATACATAGAAATTAGCTTTGACCTTGACTTCCCTATACGAGAACCCTTTCGGCCAACTTCAGAGGTGTAACGCATTTTATCGGGCTTCTGATTGGCTAGCAAATTTTCGATATTTTTTGTCATCGATAACATCACAGTTTAGACGTTTATTTGTAGTATTTTTCAATTTATTTAAAATCTTCGTTTATTGAATAATTGCATTTTATGGAATAATAATAAATTGAAAATAAATTAAATTGTAATAATTAAGGAGTGATAGTTTAAGAAGTGACAGTGATTTTAGTGAAGTTGTAAGGTTATAGTGTTTTGAGTGAAATAATGTTTTGTTTACATTGGCATTCGTTGCTGACTGGTGAGTAATGATAATAATATTAATAATCTTTTATTTCTTTCTATTTTATTTGTAACTTATTTATCTGCTTTTAGTTCTATTATCTAAATGTTATTTTTTTTCTAAAAGTATCATAATTATTTATGTCATTTAAGGTTTTGATATTTCTTTTTATTGGAATGTACGTGGTGATTGTCATCAGATTTATTTTCGGTCACGGGGAAATTGTGAAACTGGTAAGTTATAATAATTTTCAGTTCTTTATTTTGTTTTATTGTATGTTTATAATTCATTAACTTTTTAAGTTTCTGTAAAATAAAAATATACTTCCATGTTTAAAGTTATGTTTTTTGTTATCGTTCTCCAGTTACTTAGTAATGGTTAGTGACAGGTAAGTAATAACAATAATTTTCAATAATTTAATTTTATTTTATTGTAAGCTTCTAATTTATTCATCTTTTTTCTTATTACATTAATTCAATAGTTGTATTTTCTTCATTAAAGTATCATATTGATAAATGTCATTTGCGGTTAGGATGTTTGTTTCTATTGTAATTCAATAATTACAGTATGTGATAATTATCATTGAAGTTTTTTGACAAGTAATTCATTTTATTAAGTTAATTGAAAACATTAGTTTATTAAATAATTATTTTAAATTTATAAAATGAGTATAGTTATAGTAAATCTTTTGTTTCAAAATTTCTAATTTATTTACATTTGGAACAATTGTGTTGTGTATTATTTACATTTTTTATTTATTAAATTAAAACTAAAACAATTCATTACTTTTAATTAATATATTGAATTATTTATTATTGTATTGAAAATAATATTTTATTAATTTTTTTAAATTATTATTATATGAGTAATTTAAGGTTAGAATGTTTGTTTCTATTCTATTTTATGTGTTAATCGTTACTAACTTTCATTAAGAAAAAAATAACAACTAAAGAATTGTAAAAATTATTCTTCCCAATGATTTTTTTCTAATTTTTGAAAATATGTACTTTTGTCTCATGGAATAGAAATGACAAATTTTACTGTGTGCTTTTTAAATAATTTATAGTTTTAATTATTATTTAAAGAATTACCTTACATAGGTACTTTTAATATCTACCTCTTTTTATTCTTGGAAGTTGTTGTTTTAACCCTTTGAAGCATAATGCCACTCTAGAGTGTCACCTTTTGCGTTGCACTTTTTGGCATTTTTTACACATTATTTCATTTTTTTCAATGACAGAAAGTAAATAAAATGTATCAAAGAAATACCACAAAAAAGTAACAAATAAATGTTTATTGTTAACAAAATAAATGTGATAAACAAATAAAATTGAAAAAAGCGATTTTTTTTAGAATAAATACATTTCTAAGTAAACATCAAAAAGAAAACTGAGGATTGTGCCTAAAACGTTTTTGGGATCGCTGATTACGATTTTCGTACCAGTTTTAAAAAATTCTAAATGGCGGACTAATTTTTGAAAAGTTCATGAATTTGCCTGAAACTTGTTACTGAGAGCTTTTTGGGGCCGCTAATTACGAATATGAAGTCCAATTTTCAAAATTAAAAATGGCGGATTCAATATGGCCGACGAAAAAATTTAATCGATGAATTTCTCAAATAGAAAAATATATGCTTCAAAGGGTCCGATGATTTATATTTTTCGAAAATAGCATTAAATATAATATTTTTTAATAAAATCTTTGCCATTGGTAATTTACCCTCTGTTAAATAAGTTAATTAATAGTCTCTAGAAAAAATAATTGAATTTGAAGAAAAGAATTTTTAAACAGAGGATTCAAATGAAAATTGAAGAAAGAAATTTAAAAAAATTATGGAAAATAATTGGAAAAATGGAAAAATACAATTGATGTTTCATGAAAGAAAATAAGAATTTTAGATAATTATTGAGAGAAAAAAACAATTATACATTCAAAAATATAATTGAAATTTGGAGAAAACAATTACAAATTAAAGACATCTTTATAGAAGAAAGGAGAAAATTATTTTAAAATCACGAAGCTAAAGAAAAATTAATAAAATTATTTATTCATAGAAGAAGTTAGTTGAAAAATTAAAGAATAGAATTGACATTTGAGGGAAATAATTAAAAACGGAGGAAAATAATTGAAAAAATACTATCGACATTTCAAGAAAGAAAATAACAATTTAATATTATTATTGAAAAAATTATATATTTAATAATATGGAAATTTGGAGAAAAAAATTAAAAATTGACGATATCAATTTGAAAGAAAAAGAAAATAATTCAAAAATGACGAAACTAATTAGAAAATAATAAAATTAATTATTCATAGCAAAAGTTAAAATTGAAAAATATATTTGTAATTTAAAGAAAATATTTTTAAATTAAAAAGATATTTAAACAATTACAAATAAAATAGAAAATGTAAGTCAACGATCGATTCATAAAAAAAAGACTCCTTATTGAAGGAAAAAATTTAATAAATTACGAAGATTATTTAAAATTAAAGGAGATAATTAAAAACAAAGGAAAGTAATTGAAAATATTGAAATATATATTTGAAACAGGAGAAAATAATTGAAAATTGAAAAGAATAATCGAAAAACGAATTAAATCATTAAAAAATTGAACGATAATATTGACATTTTAAAAAGTATATACTTAAAAATTTACTAAAACAATTGAAACAAATAATAAAAAGAAAACAATTTTAATATTTAAAATTGAAAAAAAATTGAATATCGAAGACAATAAATGAAACTATTAAAATGTTAAATTGAAATTTACATTAATAATTATAATTTGAAAGAATTAATTTATTTCAATATATACTTTCAGGGAGGCTCATTACAGATCAATACAATCATAAAAAAAATAAATATTAATATAAATAAATATAAAAAGCATAAGCCAATAAAATTAATTGTTGATAAGAATAATACTTAAAATTGGAGAATATTATTGTAATTTGAAGAAAATAATTGAAGAATGATGAAAAGATAAAAAATCTTCAAGACAATAATAATCAATGAATGAAAAAAATTTGATACTGAATGAAATAATTGAAAAATTTGAGAGATACAATTAAAAAAAAAAATTAAAAATATAATTGAAATTTTGAAAGTCAATTTAACATTGATGAATACAGTTGAACATTGGCGAAAATAATCGAATATTATAGAAAATAATCGTAACATTGAATAACATTACTAAAAATGGACTAAAACTTGATAAAAATAATTTTAAAAAAATTGAAGAATATAATTGAAAATTGATGAAAATATTTGAAATTTGATTGAAGTAATTTAAAAATAGAAAGAATATATTTAGAATAATAGAAAATAATTAAAAATCGAAGAACCTTATTGAAAAAATTGAAAAATATGTTAGTTTATTTGTCTTGAATAAACAGTTGAAATTTAAAGAAAATTAAATTTTCTATTAAATACATAGTTGAAGCCGTAAAGAAATATATTTCTAATATTGAAAAATGAAAAAAATGATTGAAAAGATAATAATTGAAAATATTAAAAAATAGAATTGAAATTTGCAGGAAATTATCAAAACTTTAGCAACTCAACTGATAATAATAGAAGATAATAAAAAATTGAGGAAATTTATAAAATACTACAAGTGTTTGAGAATTAAAGAAATTAATTAAAAAACTGAAGAATGTAAAGTTTATGAATATGAAATTGAAAAATGAAGAAACAGATTTAAGGGCATGTGATGGATTATGACGTCACTGGTATAGGCAAAATTTGTCCGTAACTTTTCTCTTAGAGTATTAAATATTTTGTCATGAAACTTGGTAGAATTACTTAAAATGACATTAGGAAGGTCTCTGAGACCCAAGTTTGTTTGAATTTTGGCCCAAAATTAATTTTGGGAACTTTTCGAAAAAATTCAATATTTTTTAAAAATCACTTTTGAGCCAAAATTCAAACAAACTTGGGTCTGAGAGACCTTCCTAATGACATTTCAAGTAATTCTACCAAGTTTCATGACAAAATATTCAATATTTTAAGAGAAAAGTTACGGACAAATTTTGCCTATACAAGTGACGTCATACTCCATCACATGCCCTTAATATTAATATTATAATTAAGTTGAAGGAAATAATCGAAAAAATTAAAGAACATAATTTTGAAACTGACATAAATCTTAAGAAATTAATTGAAAAATAATGAGAATAATTGAAAAACCAAAATAATAATTGAAATTTTAATGAAAAAGAATTAAAATTGTTAAAGGATTTTAAAGAATTGAAAAAAATTTTATAAACTAAATATAACCTTAACGTCCGATACAAATATTAAAGAAACAATTTACGTTTTTTACGTTACCAATTTTCGTCCGGGAATTGGTCGTAAATTGTTTCTTTAATTTTATAAACAATTTTAATTTACTGTAGTTAAAGCTTGGATTAATTGTTTTTTTATTATAAATGCAAATTCGAGTCTATTAGAGTTTAAATAATATGTAATTATTTGAAAAAAAGTTGACGATATTTTAAATAAGTGAAAATAGGTTTTGAGTATTTCAGAATTAATCAATGTTTTTGTTTTTAATTTTAAGATTAACATTTTTTTCTATTTTTGATTTTTGATTATCTAACTTTTTGACATTTCCTAGGTTAAAATCAATTTATAATATGTTATATCAACTAAACAGTATTGTTAAATAGTGTAAAACAGTGTTATTTAGACCCTTTTTATAAAAATTGGAGAATTAAAACTGGTTTTAATTTTAACTAACAAATTAAAGAGTTAAAACTAGTTTTTCCTTATTAAGAAAAAGTTTATATTATTTAGGCGTTAAATAATTAATTTTTACTTATCCAATATTACTTAATATGAGTAAAATAAGACACAAATAGGATTTTGTTTTGACAATTTTAACACTTAGTATTTTATAAATAATAGTAAATGTTATTTTATGCAACTGCTAAAATCAGAGATTTATATTTTCTAATTATAAAATAATTGACTTTAATAAATTAATTAATTTTTTTTTAATTTCACTGATTTACCAATATAATTAATTAATTATGAAAATATAGTATTTTCTATTTACACCGAAAGAAAAGATCTATTTGCCTTAAAGCCTAATAAATATTTATTTGAATCAAATAAAATTTTTATCAAATAATGAAATAAATAAAAAGTTTAGTTGATTCTGAGACAAAGATAAATTATTCGAGACAAATAAATTTTATTTTTGCCAAATATACCATTTCTCTGTGTAAAAGACTCTAAAACTAGTTTTAGCTGTTTAATCTGTCAGTTAAAATTACTTGTACCAAAACGCTTTAATTAAAATTAATTTTAATTAGGAATTTTAATTAGGAAATTCTAGTTTCAACTGAAGCGTTTTGGTGAAATTAGTTTCAACCACAAAATTTTAGTTTTAATTAGGAAATTCTAGTTTTAAGATAACAAAATTTGCACTACACGGAGAGAAGTGTAGTCTACTTCTTCCCGTGTAGAAAAAAAAAAATTTCGCACACTTGTGTGGTCTAATAATTGTGACCTGTGACCTCATTATCGAGCACAGCTTCACGCACATTACACACAGACGAGAGTACACACGCATTGTGTGATTTGAATTTGCATACGTCTAGCACCAAGGGAGGTCGCTTCAGTGTAATGTCGACATTGTGTGTTTACAACATAAGCGTATCCGTGTGGAATCGGACGGTTGTGCAGAACGTCATAGGGATGAATAATTTATTACACGAGTCCGTACGAGAGGAAGTCTGAAAGCTCTCGCTTATACTCTACGTCTATTTTCAACAAGTATATACTCACTATTTCTCTCATTTCACTAAAAAACACCGTTTTTTCACCAAGAAAACAGTCTTTAATTTCATTTACCCTTGACACACCCGGTACGCGAATAAAATGCAAATTTTCTGGTCAGGGCTGCTTTCAAAATCATTTCAATGGTCTCGCGCAATTTAATTATTGAAATATCAACGTGAATTTATATCAATAAGGTGTCAATTGTTCTTTTTTGTATAAAATAGTGAAGAGTTAATAAATTTGAAATTAACCATCGAATAAAACTAAATAAAGGAAAATTATTTTTATTATTATTATATTACTCACTTGTCATCAATTAAAGTATCAATACTATAATATATACTTCTATTTAATTTATACTCCAATTGTCCAATTTTATACTTTACCAATTATACAATTTATCAGGTTTTTTAATTTGAAAATTTACCAATAACCAAATCTCAAACTTCTCATTTTAGCAGTTTACCAATTTTTCTATTTTGCTAATCTTCCAAATTACTAATATTTTACTTTGCCGACTTTCCAATAACCAAAATTCCAATTTCTCAATTTACCAGTTTAGACGATTTTCTAATTTGGCTAATTTTCAATTTCTCCAATTTTACACTAACCACTTTTCCAATTTTTTAATTTGTCAATTTTCCAATAACCAAATCTCTAACTTCGCAATTTCCCAGTTTACCAATTTTTCTAATTTTCCAACATTTTTACTTTGTGAATTTTTCAATAACCAAATCTCCAATTTCTTAATTTACCAGTTTAAACAATTTTCTAATTTTTATTTTTTATTTATTAACAGTCAATGGGACAAACCCTTTCGTACAAAGTAGTAATAGAATATAAAAGTCAGATAACAGATTTGCCAATTTTCCAAATTATCAATTTTGAATTCCTACAATTTTACAATAATCACTTTTCTAAATTTCTAATTTGCCAATTTCTTTAATTTGACAAACTGCCAATAACCAAATCTCTAATTTCTCAATTTAGCAGTTTGACGATTATTCTATTTTGCTAATTTTCCAATTTACAATTTTCTTTTTATTTTGCTCATTTTCGAATAACCAAATTTCCAATTTTTTAATTTAGCAGTTTAAACAATTTTCTAATTTGACAATTCTCCAATAACCACTTTTCCAATTTTCTAATTTATCAAGTTTCCAATAACCAAATCTCTATAGTTTCTCAATTTACCAGTTTACCAATTTTTCTGTTTTTCTAATGTTACAATTTACCAATTTTTTAATTTGGCAATTTTCAAATAGCCAAATTTCCAATTTTTCAACTTACCAGTTTAAACCATTATCTAATTTGACAATTTTTAATTTCTCAAATTTTACGATAAACGCTTTTCCAATTTTCTAATTTGTCAATTTTTCGATAATCAAATCTCTAATTTTAATAATATTCTAATTGCCCAATGTTTTACTTTATTAATTTTTTAATAACCAAATTTCTAATTGTACTGTGCTCCTCTTCCTCAAGATCAAAACTTGTAGTCCTCCTACTTTGTTCAAATTCCACAGTTTTAACGATATTTAAAAAGAGCGCGCACACATGCGCACTAAGATGCTCTATAATGGTGGCATAACTGCCGAATATATTCATCAGGCTCTCCAAGCCGTAATGCATTGATGTGATACACTGGTTAGTTTCCCGCCCGGCTACTGCGGCGCTTTTGTCGCTGCACACAGACGCAAAATTTGTATAGCGACATGACAGTTATATGTATTGGTATTTACTAACACACATCACTGTCATGTCGCTATACAAATTTTGCGTCTGTGTGCAGCGACAAAAGCGCCGCAGTAGCCGGGCGGGAAACTAACCAGTGTATCACACCAATGCATTACGGCTTGGAGAGCCTGATATTCATTCTTTTGCTTTGTGTCACCAAAGCCACAAGTTTTGACGAAGAAAAACTTAAAAATCATTTATAATATAACAATAAATGTTGAAAAGTTATTAAAATTCAACGATGGGACGACGGCTTCGCAGGACAGAGGAAAAAATTCATCGATATTTGAAGAAATATGTAAAATATGGAGGAAATATGAATGACGCGTACCGCGTGTACGAAGATTTTGAAGGTTAGTTTTCTCTCTTTTCTTTCAGAATCTAGTTCCGAATCGAGTTATAACTCGAAATCTGTGAGATTATAACATTTTATTATATGCTGCAAAAGTAAAATTATTCGCTCAGACTTTGACAGGTTTTCTAACCTCAATTTTGCAAAACTACCGGTGCCTTCTCTAGTGTTGTTTTTTGAGTTGAATAAACACTAATAGATGTTATTACATCCTGTGTTACAACAAGTTAATACTTGTTAATCGAGTTATTACTCGTTTATTGATTAAAGTCTAAGAGTTATTACTCGTTTTAAAGACTTAAGGTTATGAGTTATTACTCTACTTACCTGATATTATTTATTATTCATATAGTTGAGTTTACAGAAAACTCGAACAAGCTAATAATTTTACGAAAATATCCATATAATATCGATGCGTGAATTTGAGTTATAGCTCATAAATTATATTGTTTAGAAAATTTAATGGGTTTTTATTTACAGGACAACTAAAATACAATGATTCTCGATCCAGAAGTTCATCGAGATATAGTCGCAGTTATTCGAGGGACAGATCAAGAAGTAAAGATGAGTACTTGTATGAACATAAATCCAGATCTCGTTCTCGAAGTCATAGCAAGCATACCAGATCACGCTCTCGAAGTCACAGAACGAGATCCAGATCTCGCTCTCGAAGTCATAGAAAGAGATACAGATCTAACTCAGATAAAAGATCAGATGATCAAAGCTCAGAACAAAATAAGTATGAGGAAATCCCAGAACCAGATAAAAATCAATCTAAAACTCAGGTAGACTTAGAATCTGGCTCGGGAAAAACTTTAGTTGATGTATCAAATCAAAAGGACAAGTCAACACATCCTCAATTATCTCCAGTTGAAATTTTAGAACTTTTTGGCAAACCTGCTTACGAAAATAAAGAATTCGCTCCTGAAATCATCCCTGATTTAGCACTCCGATGGGAATTGATTTTGACGAAAGGCCTTCCTGAGGAAACACTTACTGAGATAATTAAAAAATATCCTGCACCAAAGAATTGTGCCCTTTTCGAAGCACCAAAAATAAATGAATTAGTGAAATCCATTATGCAGGAAAATATCATAATGAGAGATGATCGTATCCAAAAAAGGCAAAATAAAATAACAGCTTCCTTATCATCAGTCGTGTCGGTAATCTCCATACTATCGGAAAACAAGGATATTCCAGAATGGAAAAATATTATGGAAAAATTAGGCGATGCCGCTAAATTAATTGCCGACCTGCAACACGATGAATCCACAATACGAAGAAATTTACTAATTTCCAATGTTAATGGAAAAATGAAAGATACTCTTTCTTCAATGCCAATTGACGAATACTTGTTTAGTAAAGGACTGGAGGAATCGGTCAAATCTGCAAAAGCCATGCAAGATACTGGAAGGGAATTGAAGAAGCCTGTAAAAAACCCCCAACCTCCAAAAAATTCAAAAAACTGGAAAACCCCACCTCGCTCTTATCATCAGAATCGCAAGGAGAACCTACCAGGGCCAGGTGGGAAGAAATCGAGGTTCCAGAGTGTTCAAAGACGTTCTCCACCAGAACCTTACCATCGCCAGCAACAGAAATCCCGATTTCGAAAGAGGTCTCCGTTTCGTCGCCGATAGAACCTACCGTAAGTAAAACAGCTGGTCGCTTAGGTAATTTTATGCATCGATGGAAAGAGGTCACATCGGACCTTAATATTTTATCGTGGATAGAAGGATATAAGATACCATTTAATTCCTATCCTCATCAGACAGAGATACCGGCAAAGGTAAATCTTTCTAGTCTAGAAATAGAGAAAACTAACGATCTTGTCATTCAGCTTATTCAGAAAGGTGTAATACGAGAATGTTTACCAAAGAAGGGTCAATTTATTTCATCAACTTTCATTGTTCCTAAACCAGACGGGTCTTATCGTTTCATTTTAAATTTAAAGAAACTAAACAAATTCATCGATCCAGTTCATTTCAAACTGGAAGATAACCGTACTGTCTTAAAATTAATTTATAAAGATTCTTTTATGGCTAGCTTAGACCTCAAAGACGCCTATTATCTCGTTCCTATTGCTGAAAACCATAAAAAATTTTTAAGATTTTACTGTAACGATAAGCTCTATGAGTTTAATTGTCTACCATTTGGACTTTGTACCGCACCCTATGTTTTCACTAAGTTAATGAAACCAGTAATTTTATATTTAAGAAGTCTTGGCATAATAATGGTAATCTACATTGATGATTTATTGTTTATCGGAAAATCGTTTTCGGAATGTCTTAATAACTTAGAAGTTGCTAAATCTTTTTTACAAGAACTTGGTTTCTTGATTAATTATGAAAAAAGCCAAATGAGACCATCTAAATTGTGTAAATTTCTAGGTTTTATCTATAACTCGAGTGAAATGATTGTCCAGTTACCAGAGTCCAAAAGGGATAAGCTTATTTCCATAACGAGCAAATTTCAATTGAATAGGAATTATAAAATTCGCCAATTTGCGGAAGCACTCGGTTTTATTGTCTCGTGTTGTCCAGCAGTAAATTATGGTTTAGTTTACACTAAAGCTTGCGAAAAAGTAAAATTTTCTGCTCTTTTAAAAAGCAACGGAAATTATGAGGATTATCTCACTCTGAACAGTGAAGCATACGAAGAACTACAATGGTGGAAAGTAGTTGGCTCGAAATCTCATAATCCTATCCGTTCCTCTTCGTATCAATTAGAAATTTACTCGGATGCATCTAAATCTGGCTGGGGAGCAGCCTGTAAAAATCAGAAAACCGGAGGCGTCTGGTCGCTTACCGAAAAATCATTTAATATTAACTTTCTCGAATTAACAGCTGCCTTTTTCGGCTTAAAGTGTTTTGCTCACAACCTTAACGACTGTCAAATTCTATTGCATATTGATAATACTACGGCAATATGCTATATTAATAGAATGGACGGGGTTCAATTTGACAATCTAAGTTCTCTTGCAAAACAAATATGGATGTGGTGCGAGAAACGTAACATCTGGTTATTTGCGAAATACATATCATCTAAAGATAACGCCGTGGCAGATTTTGAGTCTAGAAATCTGGAATCAAACAAAGAATTCGAGATTTCTCAGGCAGGCTTCCAAATAATCTGTACAAATCTAGGATCCCCAGACATTGACTTATTTGCATCAAGATTAAATGCAAAATGTGATAGAATTGTGTCTTGGAAAAAAGATCCGTACTCTATAGCAAATGATGCTTTCACGATTCCATGGAATCATAAATTTTTCTATGCGTTTCCCCCCTTTTCTGTCATTCTTAAAGTTTTACAGAAAATAAAATTAGAAAAAGCGAAGGGTATAGTTTTATTCCCTGACCTGCCCTCGCAACCATGGTTCCAATACCTGCGCACTAGTTTTCTACGCACTAAATACATGCGCACTAGTGTTCCACACACTAAATACATGCGCACTAGCTTTCTATGCACTAAATACATGCGCACTAGTGTTCCACACATTATATACATGCGCACTAGTTTTCTATGTATTAAATACATGCGCACTAGTGTTTAATGCACTAAATACATGCGCACTAGTTTTCTACGCACTAAATACCTGCGCACTAGTTTTCTATGCACTAGTAGTAGTAGTAGTTGAATTATCGTTGGCACTGTACTGGCTTTTCGCCTGTATATCTGGCCATGACCTGGTGGATGAGTGGAGCTTAATTCCTGTGAACAGAATGTAAAGATGGCGCGAACGCCGCACGAGGTGCGCAGTGGCACAACCAGGCAGCCAATGAAGGCTCACCGATTGGACCACCGCTCACCGTCATCGAGACCGTCGGGGAGAGAGCGCGAAGTTTGAAAATAGCAAAAAAATAAAATAAAATATTTTTAAGGTTAAATTCGAATACTAGCACGTTTTAAAAATCTAAATACATGAGAGACAATTCTAGCGGTAGGATTTGTCAAAAATTGTACGCTACTAAAAGGAGGGGGACATTTTAAAGCTTTTTCGAGTGCTTTTATCAGGTCCGGTCGGAATGCGTCAAATCTAGGACAAAACCAAAGTATGTGGTCAAAATCCTCCTCGGAGTCAGGGCATTGTGGGCAGTCACCGCATTGTATGTAATTTTTTCTAGCTAAACTAGCGTTTAAGTTGTAGTGATTAGACCTCGCTCGACAAATTGTGGAGATCCATAGCTTACGAGCCACGAAACTCGCAAACCATGGTTTTTTTCTTGGTTTGTAAAAGTATTGCATGTATTTGGTGCCTTTGATTTTTCCCACATCCGCAAAATGCGAGTCGCAGCTACCGGCTAGTTGTTTGCGTGCTACACACTAAAAGTCAGAAAATGAGAGTGGTATGTTTACCTGAGTAGGGTCAGTGGATGCTTCCTTAGCCGCCCTGTCTGCCTCCTCGTTACCGTCAATTCCCGAATGACCAGGAATCCAAACAAGGGTTACTGAGCGGTTTAAATTAGAAAGGATTCTTAATCTGTTTTTAATTGTAAAAATGATGTAAGATTTGGTTTTGCAAGAGTTTTTAGAAGCTAAATTATTGAGAACACTGAGAGAGTCTGAAAAAATAATTGCATTAGAAATATTAGAGTTGATGATGTAATCTAGGGTAAATAAAATTGCAAATGCTTCGAGCGAAAAAATTGAGGCGTAAGTTGAAATTTTAAATTTAGAAGTTAAATTCAAGGAGGGGCAGACAAAAGCGCATCCCGCCAATCTATCAGTTTCTGACTTTGAGCCATCAGTAAAGAAGAACGTATGATTAGGAAAGTTAGAGTAAGTTAGGTCTTGGAATAGTAGTGAGGGGTTAGATGATTGTTGTAGTGATTTTCCCCAGTCAAAAATAATTTGAGGGGCAAATAAGTGATCCTCAAAGAGGAATTCGAAGTAAGGATCAAGATCTTTACTTCTGATTAATTCGCTGTAAGTTTTCGATTTTTCGAAAGCAATTAAGAGAGGGTAATTAAATTTTTTGTTAGACTTATTTGTGAGGCGAGAGAGCTCTGAAAGTTTGACCGTTAGAAGGTGAGTGGAATTTGAAAAAGCTTTTAAGAGATATTTTTTAGCAAGGAAATTAAATCTTGTTCTTAAAGGGGGTTCACAACATTCTGCTAACATTACGTTAATAGGGGTGCTCTGTCTCAGTGCTTTGTTGCGGATTTTTTCTAAACGAGTAAAGTTCTTATGAGATTTAAAGTTCGCGGCTTGAGAACCATAATCAATAGTAGTTCTTAGTAGAGAATCATAGATTTGGAGAAGCAGATAGTGATCTGCTCCCCACCATGTACCTCCAAGTACTTTTAGGATATTTAGAATTTTGGTGCCTTTATCACATAAATAATTAAAATGGGTATCGGAGGAGGCTGTTTCATGAAAGTGTACACCAAGATATTTTACTGAAGGAGACGGTTTAATAATAGTATCATCTAAAGTTAAGAAAAGTGTAGGATCATTGGTGTTAAGTTTTTTATTATTAAAGATAACAAATTTAGTCTTTGCCGGACAGACCTCCAGACCTCTCTCTAAAAGAAAATCAGAAAGTATATGTAGACAGTTTTGGAGGGAAGTGATTACTTGATTTAAATCGGGGGAGCGACACGTAACGCACAAGTCATCCGCGAATTCGTTGAGTTCACAATCCGCAGGAATTCTAGTAATAAGTTCTCTGGTATAAATTGCGTAATTAATTGGGCTAAGAATACTGTCCTGCGGAAGGCCAACGGTACTGGTTCTTGGGCCAACAATTTCCCCATTGATCTTGACAAACATGTTTTTACATTTAATTGAGTTATAAATAAAGCGAGCTATAGTTTCAGGGATGCCTATTGCCTTAAGATCTTCGACCAGGATGTTAGGAATTACTTCTTGGGAATGCCCCTTTTATGTCGAGAAAGATGCCGCCAGTGTACTTACCCTGGGCTAGACCTGTCCAAATTTCCGCGGATAATAACGAAAGGTTATCTGTGCAGGATTTACTTTTTCGGAAACCGTATTGGTACGGACTAAGAATTTTTTCTCGTTCAACAATCCACATTAATCTATTATAAACTAGTTTTTCAGCGACTTTAAAAAGGCAAGAGGCCAAGGAGATAGGGCGGAATTTACCAGGAGAAGATTTTGGAAGGAAAAAAATAAGGAAATTGTTCCAAGAAGAAGGGAAAGTGCCGGTGAGGATAATTCTGTTATAAATTGATAATAGAGATGATACAGCTACATCGGGGAAGTGTTGAATGACGTCAAAATCTATTTTATCTATGCCCGGTGATGATTTAGTTTTACATTAATTGATAACTGTTGAAAGTTCTGAGAGAGTAAAGGGGGCTTCTAAGAAGGGATTGCTGACAAAATCATTGGGGAAGTTGTCATGAAACACAGTAGGGGGATAAAGTTCATCCACTAAAGAGTGTAATTTGTCTATTGTTTCTGTATCTGCTGAGCATGAAGCTGTGGGAAGTTGAGTAAAGCGATTTTTAAAAGATTTTACTACAGACCAAACCTTTATGAGAGGAGTGTGTCTGTCCAAGGAATCGCAAAAATCCCTAAAAGATTGGCGTCTAACCTCGTTAAGCGTGCGCTTAACTATAGCTTCGGCCTTCTTATAAATAAGGAAGTTTGGATAGTTAGAATTTTTCTTGTAGTTTTTAAAGGCTTCTTTTCTATTTTTAATCACTTTGTCGCATTTACTGTTCCACCAAGGTGCAGGGACAAAAGGTTTACGGGGGGGATTTCGACTAGAACGCGCAGGGTTGGTAGGTTTATGTTGAGGACAAACTAAATTGATTGTTGAATCTACAATGTGCACAAATTTATTGTAGTCAGAAATTGGGTCATTAGTGTTTAAAAGATCTGAGCTAGATTCTAAGGACAGCCTAAGTTCAGAAGAAAACAGGGACCAGTCCATTGTTTTCAGCTTGTACTTATGTGAAGTGAATGTTGAAGTAAGTATTGTAATACCTAGTGAAGAGAAAATAGGAATGTGGTCACTTCCCAATGGGTTAGAGTGAACTTTCCAGGCAGAGGACGTGTATGAGTCTGGAGAAACAAAAGTAAGGTCCAGAGCGGAGCCAGGGTTTGGTGGTCGACCCACTAGAGTGGGTGAGCCATTATTTAAAAGAATGAGGTCTGTGTCAACCAGCTCCTGACATAGGTTGCGCGCATCGGGACAGACATGAGATCCGCCCCAAAGCGTGCTGTGACAATTAAAGTTACCTCCTATGAAAACTGTATTAAAACGCGTATTTTTTATAGAGTTAAAAAAAGACTTCCAGTAAGCTGGAGGAGTCTGTTTTCCCGGAATTCTATAAACTGAAACTAGTAGAATTACTCCTATGGAGGAACTAATTGACACAGCGAGTGTCTCTAGTTCATTTTCGCGATTGAATATATTTTGAATTTTAGAGTAAGTTATATTTTTGCAGATGGCGATAGCCAGACCACCACCCCTGTTCACGGTTTTATCGGCTCTAATAATATTAAATTGATTGAGAGTATTAAGGTTAGCACGATTATTAGGTTTTAAATAGGTCTCGCAAAGTAAAAGTATGTCAAATTTATTTGAAAGTTTATGGATGTCGTGGATCTTTTTAGAGATACCACGGCAATTCCATTGTAAAAGATTTAATTCAGGAAAACTGGCCATTTTGCTGGCTTGTAAAGTCTACTAAAGAACGGAGGCTATTTGTTATTTGCATGAGAAGTTCTTGGTTGTGTTTTGCGGTTTCTGGAGGAGAGCTAGAGGATACCTGTTTAACGTGGTTTTTTAGCAAAGAAAGAAAGGTGGAGAGTGAGTCTGTAATTGAAGGAGTGGCCTTATAAGGTGAGGTGGGTGGTTGTGTTGCAGGAGTCGATGGGATTTTGGTAAGAGCAAAGCCATTAGGAAGGAAGGTGTCAGATTTGCCATTGTTCCAATTAGTCGCAAAAAAAGCAGAAGAAGGGTTCTTTAAAGTGTTAGTGACCTTTGGTTTCGGTGATTGGTGCACGTAATTTTGACGAGAAGCTTGAGAGAATAAACAGTTTTGGAGATTAGTGTTTTGAGTCTGAGATGCTGAGGGAGTTGGACAGTCTCCGAGGTCGGGGAATTCCGAGAAGTTAAAATTACCCGATGTGTGAGGATTCTTTTTCGGTCTAAGGATATTTTTTGCCTCATCGAAAGACATTTTGTGTAGTGTCGCGTAGTACCGAATTTCTTTCTGGAAAGTGAATTCTGGGCACTGTTTTGAAGACGGTTTTTGTGGGCCGTTGCAGTTTGCACATCTTGGGGAACCCGATTTGTGTGTACAAGTGTTTGTTTCGTCGTGAGCTAAGCCTCCGCAATCCTGACATTTAGCTTTCGATTTGCAGTGTTTTGCAATATGGCCAAAACGCAGACAGTTCAGGCACATGCGCGGTTCTGGAATGTAGGGAGATACTAAGCTTGACCCCTTGAAAATGGCAACTCGTTCCGGTATGGTAGAGCCTTAAAAAGTAAGCAAAACGGTTGTGGTTGGTTCGTACTCCACAGCATTGTTTTCACCGAATTTTTTCCGATTGAAACGCATGGCATTAATAATTTTGCAATCTTTATTGCAGTGCCCTAAGATTTCTGTGTTTTCTAGTATCTCTTCCGTAGAGATGTCTAAACCGATGTTGTTGATAATTCCTTGACAGGTAACGAAACTAGAAGGTATAAGGGCAATTAGACCTTTTGATTTCAAAGATGGATCGGAAGAAATTTGGTTTGCGGCTCTGCCGGAGTTTAAAACAACTCGAACTTTACCGCGTCCGCTCGAGTGCACACTAAACACATGCGCAATAGTGTTAACCGCACTTTACACATGTGCACTAGTTTCCTACACACTAAATACATGCGCACTAGTCTTCCCGCACATTAAATACATGCGCATTAGTATTCTACACACTAAATACATGCGCACTATTTTTCTACGCACTAAATATATGCGCAGTAGAGTTCCATGCACTAAATATGTACTGTGCGTATAAAAATTGTGCAATAGTATTTAGTGCGTGGAAAACCAGTGCGCATGTATTTAGTGCATAGAAAACTAGTGCGCATGCATTTAGTGCATATAAAACTAGTGCGCATGTATTTAGTGCATAGAAAACTAGTGCGCATGTATTTAGTGCGTTAAACACTAGTGCGCATGTATTTTGTGCGTTAAACATTAGTGCGCATGTATTTAGTGCGTTAAACACTAGTACGCATGTATTTAGTGCGCTGAACACTACTGCGCATGTATGTAATCAAACCAATCATGTTTTTGTTAATCAGAGTTTTTAAATTTTCAGGTTCCGGATTCGTTCGGGTCCTTTTTGATTTTCGAGTCCTCGAATATTTTGGGTTCTCGAATGATTCGGGTCCCGAATTCATTTGTGACCTCGTTTTGGTTGAGGGCTCGAATTTATTCCGAGTACTCGACAAATTTTTCGAGCTCGAGCTAAGCTCGAATCCGGCTCGACTCGGCCCGAAAAAAGCCGACTCGGCTCGACTCGACATTTCGAGCTTTTTGCACAGCCCTAGTCGCTAATTAAGATAATTTTATATGCTCAAATTAAGCTGGAAAAAATGGGCACCTCAGGCGTTATGGATGGGTTTTAAAATTTGACCGGTGCCCCCCTTAAAGCGAACAAACTTTTTTAACTGTGATTAAAATTGGGGAAAGCAACTAAAAATTAGAGAATTTAATTTAGAAAAAAATAAATTGAAAAAAATTTAATTAAAAGAAAACAATTAAAAATTTTAAAAAAATCGCTTAAAGGAAGAAAGAAATGAGTTTGAAATAAGGGAACTATTGAAAAAAAAAATAATAAAAATAACTATGCATTGAAGAAATTAATTGAAAAATTGAACAATATTTAAGAAATAAGTAATTTAAAAAAATATTTTGAAATTAAAAAAGTTAATCTCAAAATGACGAGAGAAATAAGGAAGCTTATAATTTAAAATAAGAGGCAAACAATTTTTAAATGTAGAAACATTTGAACATAGTTTGAACATTTGAATATAATTGAAAAATCAAACTACATCATTAAAAATTGAAGTAAATAATTGAAAGCTTAATTATTTATTTATTAAAGTACAAAATTGAAAAGAACAATTGAAGAATGAAATTAATAAAATTTCAAGAAAATAAATAAAAATGATTAATATAATTGAATATGGTAGAAGATAGAAGTAAATATTTCTAAATTAAAGAAAATCGTTTAAAAAAATTAGGTACAAAATACCATTGATATTTTAAGAAAATAAATAAAAATTTAATAAATTAATTAAAGCAGTAAAACAGCACTAATTATTTTCAAATTCTAGAATATTTATAAATAATTTTAAGCATTTATTTAAACAAAAACATTTTCGTAAGAAAATTCAAGGTCAAATCAATTTTGTATATTTTTATCATCTTAAGGATGTTAAACCCATTGACATAACCTCTAACTGGAAAATGAATTTTTACATAAAATAAAAATATTTTTAAATTAGATTTCATCCAATTTTGAAAAAGACACTTGTTTTTTATTTTTATCGAATTTTGACTTTGAATTCGATCTTTGAAACATTCTTTACAAATCTGTTCCTTGAATTTTTGAACAAAATATTATTAACAAAATCAAACAAACAAACTTGTAGAGAATGTTCCAAAGATCAAAATGAGCTTTAATTTGTCAAAATTCGATAGAAATTAAAATTGATCACAGGCAATAAAGAAAAAACACAAACTATTAAATATTTATTATTTAATAACAAATTTTCCTTCATTCTTATTTTTTTTTAAATTGTCAGTCTTTCAAAATTAGCTAAAATCAATTTTAATAATATTTTAATTTTATGCAAAAACCAATTTCCTAATTTGAGGTTATGTCAGTGGTTTGAATATCCATAATTAGAATTACTACAATTCCAGATATTTTTTGTTTTTTTTTACCTTAAACAACATTTCAAATATGAAAGAGAATAAAAACTACTCGGATAAAAAATAATATAATCACGTAGTATACATATATAACTTTCTTCTTTTATGCTTCATCTAGATTCAAACGATTCCCGTGAACAAAGGCACATGGATTTAACTACTGAGTTTTTCTATTCTAGCGATAATTGTCTTGGGGGGGGGGGGGGGGAGAAAAAACAAAAAACGAATTTAATTTTCCTCCGTGCAGCAATAACTATGGATTCTTTTATCATCCGGAAAAATCAAAACGTTCTTTCTCTCTTTTTCTCTGTCGCTCTTCGGTGATAAAGTTAGATTTTGCGAAATAAAAATGTTGGCTTTTGATATTCAACTCAGTGACCTCGAAATAATGTACTGTGACCCAGTATACGACAAACAATTTGGTGCTTTTTCTCAGAGTCACGTAGCAACGGTAAAATAAACATTTGTAGCTTTATGGCTGATACCATCGGGACTGCAGTTTCTTGTCGGATACGTTAACCTGGTTGGACATTGTAATCTCGGAAGGTAGACACTCAGGATTCACGTACTTGATGAGGATTTTAGTCCCTGAAATCTTGCATCATTTACTTGTTAAACCCGCCTCGAAACTATAATTTTCTGGGCTTTGAACATCGGAGCGTCACTATATAGGTGCTCTTTGCACCAGTTTCTAAACCCTATACATATGTAACAACTGGAAGAACACTCAGGCTTCAACACGTGAATTGCTTTCGATCTAAAATAACATTTATGACTTTAGAAAAGCGACACGTTGCACTTTATGCATTGCGGTAAGAAAAATTCAATCCGAGTGATTTTTAATCTTCAGTTTATACGTAGAGAGAAAGCATTTTTGCACTGAAAAAAATACTCTAGTCGCATTAGCCATATGATTATATTGTTGACAGTTTTTCTATAGAACTTCGAATACTATATGAATAAATATCCCATAATGCATCGGTGCGCCACTGACAGTTCTACCTAACCTAAAAATATACATCAAGTCATGTGGCTAAAAGACAAATATCATATAGCAGTATCTATATTAGCAATATATTATGGGTGATTTATCCATAATTATGGCAGTACCGTGGAGTTATTTTTTTCATTGTGAATTAATGAATGTCGGCTATTGGCTAGAAAATTTTTTGATGGCGCTGAGAGATTCCTAACTTGTTATTTTAATAAAATTGAGTCATTTGTAATAATGTAAACTTTACATAGATCTTGTTTTACAAACTTTGTTTTATATTTTTTGAAAATTTACACTGAAAAAAAAACAAATTTATAATTTACTTAAGAGTATTAAGTAATATTTTTTTTTGTGTCTTCGAAGTCCAATTTTAATTATATTCCAGAAGATGTAATAATGGAAGTATAAATAAAAATAAGTAGAAAAGTAATTTATGTACCTAATTATTTATTATTTATTTTTCTTTAACTACTTCAAACATTCGTTTTAAATACAAAACGTCAAATTTGATTCGAAAATAACATTTTGTTTCTCCTTAGAAAACAAAGTAAAAATTACCTGGTTTCACAGCAACTTTAAATTTGTATCTATTGCTTGAGTAAAAAAGTAAATATTGCTTAAAACTCAAGTAGAGTTGCGAAGAAGTAATATTACCTGGAGAACGGTAATTAGAAAGAGAATATAACCGGGAATATAACCGACCAAAATTCTAATCGAGAATTTATAAGAATTTAAGTTTTTTTAATTTATTTATAAAATTAAGTCTAATTTTCTCAATCAATTAAATTTTAATATGTTAATAGTAGGAATTATATATAATAGCTATAACAACATTAAGGGGTTAGACCACTGTAAAGCACGAAAATTAGACCTAATTTTAAGGTTCTTTTACGGGAACAAGATAAAATTAGATAAAACCAGGTTTTATTTATTTTTATTAGGCATCTATTGAAGTATAAAAAAATTATTTTGCTATGTTGAAAAAGTTAAAATGGCGGCCTAGATGCTCTCTAGCTCAAAAGCTAGAGAAGTACGTAGGGGATTTTGAAAAAAACGGTTTTTGTGAAAATGGCACACATTTAAATGAAAATTTCCAGTTTTTTGATAAAAAATCGATAGAAAATTGTTAATAAAAAATTATTTTTTTTTACTATAGAAAAACCCCTACGTACTTCCATAAAGAATGTTATCATGTAGCTGCATACCAATTTTTAAGTAAATCGGTCGAAAATTGTGCGAGAAAAGTTACCGGCCAGTTTGAAAAATGTGGTTTTGAGGAAAACGCGTTTAAAGTTTAAGAACATGGACGTTTCTAATGCACTGCGCATAGTAGCGTTTCGCGCTGATTTAAAATTTAACTTTTAAAAGTGTTTTCTTTCTATATTGTTTATTGTTTTTTATTTTTAAGACCCTATGACACCTTTCTAAGTAAAAAATTTTTTTTTGGTTTTTTGGAAGGTTCACAGTGGTCTAACCCCTTAAAGACAAACTTTGCATTGTTGTTGGTCAATTAAAAGATTAAAACTATAATTTTTTTCAAATTCAAATGAAAATTACGAAATTGAAGAATATATCTGAAAAATGACGAAAATAATTGACTGTTGAAAACAAAATTCAAAAAATGGCTACATAATTACACAATTATTAAAAAGAATAGTTTTAAAAAATAAACAATTAATATATTAAATTTAAACAAAATAGTTGAAAAATTATAGAAATAACAGTTGTAAATGATTGCAAGTTAAACAATTAGATTGAAAATCGAAAAAAATAATTGAAATGGAAGAAAATAATAAAAAATGGAGGAAATAAAATGAAAATTTAAGAATAAAATTAAAATTTGAAAAAATGATTAAAAATTGAAAAAAAAATTACAAAATGACAAAAATAATTGACAGTTGAAAAAAAAATTTGAAAAATTACACAATCGAACAAAATAATTTAAAAAATCAAAGAATAATTATAAAAATTTAAGATAATAATTAAAAATGAAAAAATTGTAGGAAATAGTTGAAAATTGCGGAAAATAATTAATAATTGAAGGAAACAGTTGAAAAATTAAAGAAAATATGTGATAAATTACAAAAATTATTGTTAAAAAAAGAAAATATTTGATAATTGAGAAATTATGAGAAATATAGGATTTTAAATAAAATAATTGAAAAACGAAGAATGCAATTGAAAATTGAAGAATATAATTAAAAATTAAAGAAATAAATTTAAGAAATAATTATCAGAAATAATTGTACATTTAGAGTTGAAATTTAAATTTAAAGAAAATGACTGAGAATTAAAGAAAATAGTTCTAGAACTGAATAATTGAATTGAAAATTTAAAACAGTTTTTATGAGTGAAAAAAAAATTGAAAAATAAGAGAATTATTTAATATTGAGGAATTAATATTGAAAATCGATAAAAAAAATTGAAGATTAAAGAAAATATTTGAAAATATTTGAAAATAATTAAAAATTGAAGAAGTAAATTGTAAATTAAAGAATTAAATGGAAATTTCAAGAAAATAATTGTCAATTAAAAGAAAAATTACAATATGACGAAAATAATTAAATATTGACGAAAATAATTAAGTTTAAAAAAAATAATTAACCATAGGAAAAAAAATCAAAAGATGGTGAGAATAATCGGCATTCGAAAAAAAAAATTTATTTGATGAATAATCATAAAATTGAAGGAAAAAATATATTGCATATTAAAAAAAAAAGTTGATAATTGAAAGAAAAATAACAAAAATTTTTTCAACTTACTATTTCAAATTTTAAAATTATTTCCAATTATTTACCACAAGTTTTAATTATTCTTATTTTTTAAAAATTTTAAATACTTTTCTCAAATTTCCCATTATTTTCTTTAATTTTTAATCATTTTCAATTATTATCTGTTATTTTCGTTTTTCCATTCAATTTTCAATTACATCTACGATTTTCTTGTATTTTATGTACCTACATTCTGTATGTTTTGCAATTATTTTTCTTAAATCAAAAATTGTTTTTTCCATTTTAAATTATATTTATCTTTTTTCATTTATTTTCTCTAATTTTTAATTATTTTTTTTTGCAATTAACTTCTAAAAGTTTCAAGTATGTTTCTGAAATTTTCTTTAAATTTCCTTTATTCTAAATATATTTTGCAATTATTTCAATTATTTTTTTAAATTTTAATTATTTTCTTCAATTTTAAATTATTTCATAATTTTTTTTCTTTCAGTGTAGCAGTTTCTAATAGTTTAAAAAATAAAAATTGTAAACACTTTAAAGTGAGTGTGTTCAAAAAATTTAAATGCTATTTTTTCAACATGAAATAAAATAGGGGGAGGGGGATCAAGAAAATGTGACGTAATTTATGGACGGCCCCTTATGTATATTCTGAAAATAATTCATAGAATATATTTGCCAAATAATAAAAAAAAAAACAGATACGTGTTCTTATACTGAAAAAAACTCTCTTCTTTCATGTAGAAAAATTGCAGCAGCTATATTTAAAAGTACTTTACCTACAATTGCTTGAATTCTTTACTTGTTTTGAAAATTGTTTTTTTTCTCAAGGTACTCTCTGTGAAATAATAATTCAACTTCTTTTTTTAATGATAGGTTGCTAGAACGTGCAATGTTTTCTGGCGTAATACGTATTCTTGCTCTGTATATATTGCAACCAGTGAATTTTCTAGTATTACTATTTTTCCGGAATGTCTGTACAGTGAGTTCATGAAATTCTGCCGGACCCTCGTCCCAAAGTATATAATAACTTTGCAAAGAGTTGGGGAAGCGATAAATTTTCCGCAAGTCTTGCACTTAACCCAACATTTATCGAAGAATATTGCGGATAGTGTAAACTTTTATCTGCCTCATTTTTCATAAACTTTAATTCTAAACTGCTCCACAGCAAAGATTCGTGAACATTTTTTCTTTGTTGTTGAGTAAATGAATTTCTTTTCAAACTTTTTTTTTTACTTCAGACTTTTTTCCCTTTTCAGTTATTATCTTACTAGCTTAACTTTCTTTTGTATTTATCATGTTTTTTTATTGTTTATACTTCTTGGCATTTTCCCTTGATATTAAATCAATCTAATTATTTGTTCATAAATTTTATATTATTCATCGCAAATTTAATTTAATTTTTATAATTTACCATTACTTTTGTCATTTTGCAATTATTACCTTCAATTTTTAATAATTTTTATAATTTCTGAATTAATTTCCTGAACTTTCAAACATTCCAAATCATTATTTTGTTCAATTTTCATTTCTTTTTATTATTTTGCAATGACTTTCTCCATCTTTTAATATTTTTATTATTTTACATTTCATTTCATTTATTAAAAAAATCCAACAGTCAAAGACCAATTACAGGATTATAAGTAATTCAACTAATTAAGAGTAATTAATTAATTAGTTCATTATTAATTCAATTAATTTCCTAAATTTGCAGTTATTATCATAAATTTAGATTATTTGTCATGAATTTTCCATATTTTAAACAATTTTTCAATTATTTTCTTTTGCTTAAAAATAAATTTTGCAATTTTGCTATTATTTTCTTCAATTTCTAATTATTTTCATAATTTTTGCAAAATTTTCAATTATTTATCTGAATTTAAATTATTTTTATCAATGTTCCATTATTTCTGCGATTTTCTAATTATTCTCTTTAATTAAACATTTTTAAGTAATTTAAAAAATTTTTAATTTTCTTTTTCTAAACATATATTATATTTCCCTCAAATTTTATTTAGGTACTTTTAATCAATTTTTCAGATTTAAATTATTTTCATCATATTATTTCAATTTTTTTTTCTCAGTCTTAAGTTATTTTCCGAATATTGCAATTATTTTTTTCAATTTTGAATTATTTTCCTCGATTGTTAATTATTATTTACATTTTCTAAAATTATTTTCTAAGATTTTTAACTATTTTTCTAAAATTTTAATTATTTTCATCAATTTTTGATTATTTCTGCGATTTTTTAATTATTCTCTTTAACTAAAATTTGTTAAGTAATTTAGTAATTATTTTCTTTTTTTAAACATCGTATTTTAATATTTTTTCTCAGTCTTAAGTTATTTTCCAAATATTTCAATTATTTTTTTCAATTTTGAATGATTTTTTTTCGATTTTTAATTATTATTTATATTTTCTAAAATTATTTTTAAGATTTTTAAGTATTTTTCTAAAATTTTAATTATTTTCATCAATTTTTGATTATTTCTGCGATTTTTTAATTATTCTCTTAAACTAAAAAATTATAAGTAATTTTGTAATTATTTCCGTTTTTTAACATATATTCTATGATTTTTTCAAATTCTGAATTTAGAATTTAGAATTTTAAATTATTTTCAGCTAATTTCACTTATTTTTTTCAATTTTGAATTAATTTGATCATTTTTCAATTATTTTCCTCGATTGTTAAATATTATTCTCATTTTCTAAAATTATTTTCCAAGATTTATAAGTACTTTTCTAGAATTTTAATTATTTTCTTCAATTTTTAATTATTTATATTTGTTTTTTTAATTTCCAAAATTTTTTGATTAATTATCGTAAATTTTAATTATTTTTAGTTCTCTTCAATTATTTTATCTAATTTTGAATTATTCTTATTTTTTCAAAATAATTTTTAAGACCTTCATGTATTATTCTCAAATTTCTATATCTTTTTTATTTAAAAAAAAATTCCGTAATTTTTTCAATAAACTCTCACAAGGGTTATTTATTTTTTACAACTTATCATTGTTTTTATTATATTATTATTGCAATTTTTTTCTTCAAGTTTCAAATTTTAAGATCATTTTTCAATTAGCTTCCAAAATTTATCTCTTTCAATTTTTAATTTTTTTCATTCGTTTTATAATTTCCAAAATTTTAAACTATTTATCTGACATTTCGATTATTTCATTCAATTTTCAATTATTTATATTATTTTTCATATTATTTTCTACAAGTTTGAATTGATTTTGTTCTTTTTCATAATTTCCAAAAACTTTATAATTATTGCTTTTTAATTTAAAATTGTTCTCTTTCATTTTAGGTTATGTTTATCTTTTTTCATTTATTTTCTCTAATTTTTAATTATTTTCTTTTTTTTTTCAATGAACTTCTGAATGTTTTAAGTATTTTTCTGAAATTTTCTTTTAATTTCCTTTATTTAAAATATATTATGTAATTTTGTCAATTATTTTCTCAAATTTTAATTATTTTCTTCAATTTTTAATCATTTATTTTTCAATTTACAATTATATTCTCTAATTTTTCATGATTTAATTTTTTCAATTTATTTTTAAGATTTTCAAGTATTTCTCTCAAGTTTAAATTACTTTCTTTATTTTTAAAACATTTCTATGATTTTTAAATTACTTTTCCTAAGTTGTAATAGATTTCATTATTTGTTTATATAAATTTATTTTTGAATGTCATATTTTAAATATTTATAATTATTGATAACACAAGGTGTAGAAACTAATCGCGGGTCAGCGCGCGTTATTTAATTTAGTCAAATTGTAAAACACTACAATTAGTAAAGTTTTTGGAATTCTTTTTTAAAAAAAGGTCAATTAGGGTTGACTAAGGGCCCCGGGGCGATGCCCCTTAAGAGTTACGCCACTGTTTGAGGACCTATTGAATTACTCTCGGTAGTTAAAAAGTAGTCAAATCTACTACGAATTTTTTTGATTTGGAAAATTAAATTTGGAAAATTTAATAAACTATTTATTTAGATACCACAGCTAATAGATATAATAATGAACATAAGTCTTGAACACACTCTGCATAAGCTCCACAATGCGGAATTCGATGCAAATTGCAAACGTTAATATTCTTGTGCATAGGACTCTCATGCTCGGTAAAATCAAGTGAAGTAAGCACCAGCTAAGAGGATTAAATTTTAATTAAGCCAATAGAATGATAACGCATATATTGTAAAATGTCACTGCTTTTGCTCTTTGTGACTTTCAAAACTAGCGTAACACGAAATACTCTTCAAGGATCAAGCATAAATACAATTTCAGTATTATTTCGTTGTTTAATTTATTTCTTATTAGAAACTTCATTCCGACAGTTGTCTGGCAAATAATGACAAAGATGTCTATCTTTGCACTTCAAAGGAAAAAGCCTTGATATATATATTGTCCCCAATTAAATATACAAAAGCAATGATAATTCCACGCTGGAAGAAATAATTATAAATCTTTCCATTTTCCTATTTGCTTGGAATATATTTTAAGAGCCGTCTTTGCCAGTTGAATAACAATTTTCTCGGCGTAAATTAGTGAGTGAAAATTTGCATAATGTTCACTGAGCGTCTTTAAGTAGTAAGAATAAGAAATGGTCAGACGCTGCAGTAGTAAAGAACCGAGTGTTCTGAACAAATTGAGGCAGATTAAGTTTCTTAATTTAATTAAAAGCGTTCCAGTAATAAGTTTGTTTCATCAATTTTGCAAGGGAGCAATTAATTCTGATATATGAATATTGGTGTGAAATGAAATTATTATATTTTTTGTTAATATCAACGTCTGGTCGTTTTTGGTTTATTTTGAAAATTTTTCAAGCTCTTCTAGCGGTTTATTACGTCCACTTTTTTAGATTCCAAATCCCGAATTATGCATTGCGGATTTTAAAATCCAAATTTCCAATTCCGGATTCCACTTCACGATTTTTGTGTCCTTGGTTCCAAATTTTAATTCTCTTTTCCGAATTCCACATCTGAAATTACGTATCCTAGATTCTGAATTCCCAATTTCGTATCTAGATTCCAAATCTCGAAAATCGCACCCAATCTTTCAAATCCCGAGTTTCACATCCTGGTTTCTTTATTTCAAGTAAAAAATTCTGAATTCTTCATCCCAGTATCCATATTTCACATTCCGGATTATCTATCCCGGAATCTACATATCTAATTTTATATCCTGGATATCGTAATTTAGATTCCACAATTTATATTACAAAAAACGAATTTCTAATTCTGCATTTGAAATCTTTAGTTCCAAATCTTGGATCAGGGTTGATACAAAAACATGATTTGAAAATTCCATGACTTTTCCAGGTTTTCCAGACCATTTTCGCAAAAATTCCAGGTCCAAATATAAAATTATTTTATTAACTTTTTTGGTAGTTACAGTGAAAAAAATATAAAATATTCAAATTACATGAATAATATAATATCAATTAATGTATCAAGTGACTTTTGAAGACATTTTAAAAAGGTTTCAAGGTCAAAAAATAATTTTTTTTCAAGTTTACTTTTGATGTAATATTTTTAATTTTGAGATTAAAGTTGATCAACAATTTCGTACTAAAAACGCAAAAAGAAATAATACAAAGGACATATTATTTTTCATCAAATTCCATGACAAAATAAACAATTTAAACAGAAACTTTGCATTGTTGTTAGTCCTTTAAAACTATAAATTTTTGCAAATGCAATAAATAATTAAAATTACGAGAATAATTACAAAATTGAAAAAAATATCTGAAAATGACAAAAAAAAATTTACAATTAAAAACAAAATTCGAAAAATGATTAGACTAATAGGCAACTGAAAAAAATAATTGAAAAATTAAACAAGAAATATTAAATTAAGAAATTAAGAAACAAGAAAAATTAAGAAAATTATAGGAATAATTGTTGTAAATAATTATTAATTGAACAACTGGATTGAAAATCGAAAAAATTTAAGAATGAAATTTAAATTAATGGAATACAATTAAAAATTGAAAAAAGTAACTAAAAAAGCTGAGAGTAATGAAATATAGAAGAAAATAATTGAAAACTGAAGAATGGAATTGAATTTTGAAGAAAATAATAAAAAAATGAAGAAAGAAATTCAAAATTTAAGAATTAAATTCAAATTTGAAAAAATAATTGATAATTAAAAAAAGGTGAGGATTATTGAATATTGAATAAAATAATTGAAAATTTAAGACTGCAATTTCAAATTAAAAATACTTACTGAGAAATGAAGAAACTAATTAAAACTTGAAGAATTAAATGAAAGATTAAGGAATTAAATTAAAATTTAAAAAATAATTGACAAATGAAAAAAAAAAAATTAGAAAACTATCGAGAATAATCGATAATAGAATAAAATAATTTTTAAAATTGTAGGATAATTATAAAATTTAAGAAAAATAATTCCACATTGAAAAATTTGAAGAAAATAATTGAAAATTGGGGAAAAAATTAATAGTTGAAAAAAATAATTGAAAAATGAGTAGAATAAATGAAAAATTGAAAAAAATATTTGAAAAATGACGAAAATAATAGATAATTGAAAAAAAATTTCGAAAAATAACAAGATTAATAGACAACAACAACAAAAATTGAAAAAATTAAAGAATAAATTTAAAATTTTAAGAGAATAATTGAAAAAATTGAAGGAAATAATTGTAAATTGTAAAAAATAATAATTAATTTAAAGAAATAATTGAAAAATGATGAGAATAATAATTGGAGAAAATATTAAAAATTGAAGAAATAAATTGAAGATTAAAGAATTAAATTTAAATTCTAAGAAAATAAGATAATTAAAAGAAAATTACTAAATGATTAAAATAATTAAATATTCAGAAAAATACTTGACAATTGAAAAAAAAAGTAAAAAAAAGCTCGAAAAATAGCGAGAATAATGGACAATAGAACAAAATAATTGAAAAAGTTAAAGAATAATTATAAAATTGAAGGAGAATTATATTAAGTTGTCAATTAAAAACTGAAGAAAATTATAGAAAAAATTGTAGAAAATAAATGAAAATTAAAGAAGATAATTAAAGAATTGTATTGAAATTTCAAGAAAATGATTGATAATTGGAAAAAGACGAGAATTATTAAACATTGAATAAAATAATTGAAAATTGAAGAAAATAATTGAGAATTGAAGATAATAATTTAAAATAGAGGGAATAAATTGAAAATTAAAAAATTTATTTGAAATGTGAAGAAAATAATTGATAATAGAAAGAAAAATTACAAAATGACGAAAATAATTAAATATTTAAAAGATAATTGAGGAATGAGGAAAATAATTGACAATTGCCAAAAAAATTCGAAAGCGGTCAAGAATAATCGACAACAGAACAAAATAATTAAAAAAATTAAAGAATAATTATAAAATTTAAGGAGAATAATTTTATATTGAAAATCACTCTCTATTCATGATTTCAATCAATGGAATTTCACAGGAAATCAGTTGAAAATGACTAAATTGTCATTAATTTTGTTTTGATTGATAGATGGAAATAATTTTCAATTTTAGTAACAGCATTGAAAATTTAAATTATTTTCTATTGATGAATCAGGTAAAAGTCACCGACAATTCAGCAGTTTTCAACTTATTTTAAATAAAATATCACTGATTGAAATCATAAAAAGAGAAATTAATTAAAGTAATTTTTTAAAACAAAATTTTATAAAATTCCCTGACTTTTCCAGGTATTCCAGGTTTTCCATGACTTAAAAAAAATTCCATGACAATTCCAGGTTTCCCAGATTTTCCAGAACCGTGGCAACCCTGTTGGATTCAACATTCCTGGTTTCACATTAAGAATTCCACATTCTGAATTCCATATCATGAATTTTATATCCCGAGTTTTACAATCTAGATTCCCCATTCTAGATACAAGATCACGAATTATAAATTGCAGATTTAAAATCCCGGATTTCAAAACCTGGATTCCAAATTTCTGAATCTAAGAACTGTAATCAGGAGTTTATCATTTGGAATATGGAATTTAGAATCTCGGATTTAGAATTTGGAATACATAGAATCTGGAATCTAAAATCTGGGTTGTCAAATTTAGAATCTGATATGTGAAATTTGGAATGCGGATTCTAAAGTATGGAATCTAGTAATTGAAATCTGGAAACTTTGATATGAATTCTGTGATGTGAAATCCGGAATGTGAAATCTAAATTGTGGAATCCGGAACTAGCAACACAGAATGTGAAATTCGGCATATGATCTCTGGGATATAAAATCTGAGATTTCAAATCTAAAATCTGAAATTGTGGAATTTGGATTCTAAGATGCGAAAAAACAAACAAGTAACAGAAATCTTTGTTTCAAAATTAGTAACTATATCTGGACTATTTGTCCCATACACTTTTTCCAAAACTCAGTTTTCCAAGTAAAATTTTCACAGGAGCACTCAATAATCATATTTCCAATTTGCAAAAAATTCGCCCATCACATTTGGTAAAATCTATAACAATTATTTGTTTCGAGCGATAATAAATGGCTGTCAAGTGTCCAAATAATTAATTTCACTTTCGTTTAGAATTGACAGAATCCAAGGCACTTTCCGAGTGATAGATTAGAAGATTTCCCGGAAGTGACATGCCACTTGGGGAAAAGAATGTGGGCAAAAAGTTGAAGCCTTGAGTGAGAAGAAACGATGCCATCAGCAGAGGATCCAGCTATACCTACCGGGAATAGCAATGCTCCGCAACAGGTCTAGATAGCAAAACGAAAAATGGACTTTATACCAAGATTATCTTGGTAGAAAATGATAGCTCTATCAATCCGAAATGTTTACTTCTTTTAATTGGTTTTTTCCCTGTGATTGGCAGCTTTCCTGAGTTAATCCCGTTACTGTAAATCCCTAAAGAACTCTTCATTTCTCTGATCAATAAAATCTCTCCCTCCGACTTTCAGGATAAGCAATATTGACAGCCTCGTCAAATTTTAATTTATATCCTTCATTTATGATTTGCACAACACATAATAAAATATTTTCCAATTATAAATAAATGACAGTACTTATCTATCTGGCAAAATAAAATGAGAAATAAATGAGAGTGTCTAGACATTTTTATTTTATTTTTATAAAAGATATAAATTTTGGAAAAATGTACAGAAAAACAAATTTGAAATGTTTTGCTCTTAGGCCTCGAAAAGTTTTAAAATGGAAAAAAAATAGTAAACTATTTTTTTGAAATCGAAAAATATTTAGCGGTGGCTCAAACCTCTAGAAATTTCCCATTGATTTTATAGGGGAAAAACGCACTTTTTCGTAAATTTGCTATAAAATCCTAAAAAATCATTCAAACTTCAAAACGGCAAAACACATCATAAAAAGTCCTTAAAAACAGTATTTCATAATTTATTTAATAATTTGTTAATTTTAACTATTTTTTATAGGATTATAAATAACTCCCATAACCGCAAAAAAGGATATTATTTTTAAATTACTAATTAATAGTTTCTATAAGATTTTTCAACAAAATTGTTACATGTCGTCAAGTTAAGAATGTTGGCAGATATTTTTATGTATTTTTCATTTGTTTAAAGAATTTATATTTATAACTTATATTAAATAAAACTTAATAATTTATATTTATAGTTCATTTATAACTATTATTTATTCAAATAAACCTATCGAGTTGTAGGCTCTTCTGACTCTTTTATTTTTTTATATTCAAAATAATAATATATTCAGCAATTAACCACAACAATCATTTGCAATTGTTTAAACAAATTATTATTAATAATTATTAGTTCTTTACAAATGCATCTAGAAATAAAAATAAACGATGACAAATAATTATTATTTTGAATTTAAAAGAAATAAAGAGTCAGAAGAAACTACAACTCGATAGGTTTATTTGAAGAAATAATAGTTACAAATGAACTATAAATATAAATTATTAAGTTTTATTTATTATAAGTTATAAATATAAATTCTTTAAACAAATGAAAGATACATAAAAATATCTGCCAACATTCTTAACTTGACGATATGTATCAATTTTGTTGTAAAATCCTGAAAAAATTATTAATTAGTAATCAAAAGAAAAATATCATTTTTTTCCATTCATGAGGGCTGTTTATAAATTTATAAAAAAAATTGTTAATATTAATGGGAGGCATCGGTAAAATTTTAACCCTTTCAAATTTATGACGCATAGAGGTGCTAACTTTTTCTATCCTAATTTAGGCATATAAAATTATCTTAAAATGTTGAAAATAATATAATTAAAATTTAGAAATATTGAAATTTTTTATTTTCTAAAAATGGAAATTTGTAAAAATCTATCTGCTTTCACAATTTTTCCAACTTTCTATCGACAATTTTTTGGCCGGCTTTTTTTACAATTCTGAACAAAATTACGCATAAATATTTTAAAATTCTGATTTTTAAAAAATTCTTTTATTTAAACAAAAAAATATTTTTTTTTGTCAAAAAACTTTATTTTTAAAGTTTTAACAATACATATGTAATATATGTATTATATATAATGTAATAATATATGTAATTCTAGATCCAAAATTATGCCAGAAAAAAATTGAACCCTTCAGCGCCAAGTTGAAATTTTGTTCTCTCTCATCTAAAATATCTATCTTTTTCTACAATTTTCAATTTTTTATGGGCTTTTTTACAATTTTAAACAAAATAATGTATGGATTTAAAAAACTTTTAATTTGAAAAAAAATTGAAAATTCTAAAAGGTGACAAAAATTTTTTTTTTAATTTTATCACTGTGTAGGATAACTTTAAATCATAAAATATTGTTAAAAAAAAATGTGGCACCTCTAAACAACGCGATTTATGAAAAATGTTGAAATTTCATCAGTACCTCCCTTTAATTATTTTATTAAATATTAATTTTTTTTTTTAATGTCAAATGTATTTTTTAAAATTTTCAATACTTTTCTTCGATTTTTAATTATTTTTTACAATATTGCTGTAATTATTTTCTGTAAATATCGTTTTTTTTATTTTAAGTTATGTTCTGCAATTTTTAATTCAAATCAAAGAAAAAGAGAAATGAACCATTTATTTTCACAAATTCCGTAAATTTCTGTAAAAATATAATATTCATATAATTTGTATAGGTAATAGATTTTTTTTTATTGTTTTACTTCTTGTTCTTTAAACAAATCTATAATTGATTTCTTTAATTTTCATTTATTTTCTACAATTTTTTCCATAGTTTTCATCAGTTTTCAATTGAAAATTTATTAATCTCCTTCAATTTTATGATTATTCATTAATTTTAAAAATTTTTTGTTCCAATGACAATTATTCTCGCCATTTTTCGAATTTTTTTCAATTTTTAATTATTTTTTTTAATAGATAATTATTTTCGTCAATATTTAATTATTCTCGTTAAATTGTAATTATTTTTTTAGTTATCAAGTATTTTCTTGAAAATTCCATTTAATTCTTTAATTTCCAATTTATTTTTTCAACTTTTAATTATTCTCTTCAATTTTCAAATATTCTCTTGAAGTTCCAATTATTTTTATCGATTTTCAATTAATTCCTTAATATTCAATAATTCTGGCATTTTATCAATTATTTTTTTCACTCATTAAACTTGTTTTTAAATTCAAATTTAATTATTTAATTCTACAACTATTCTCTTCAATTCTCAGTTATTTTCTGTAAATTTAAATCCCTATTTTTTAATTTTCAAATATTTTCTTTAAAATTAAAAAGCTATTGTATTTTTTCTATTATTTTTTTCGATTATTTTATAGTTTCTTTACTTTTAAATACAATTATTCAATTATTTTCTTTAATTTTTAATTCCTTACTTCAATTTCAATAAGTATATTTTTTTTAACTCAAAAACAATTCAACATTTCTTAAAAAATACTTTTTAACACAACATTTTTTCATTACAAATCTTTCCTTTTTTGCTAAAAGTACGATGATGTTTTCCTTTTGAGAAAATGTCAATGTATATGTAATAATGCAGAAAATACAAACAGTCTTTTTTCAATTTTTAATTCTTTTCTTCAATTCTCTTGAGTATTTTCTTGAAGTTTCAATTATTTTTATCGATTTTCAATTGATTCCAGAATATTAAATAATTTGCTGATTTTATCAATTATTTTCTTACTCATAAAAATTGTTTTTAAATTTCAATTTAATTATTCAATTCTACAACTATTCTATTCAATTTTCAGTTATTTTCTTTAAGTCTAAATTCTACTTTTTAATTTTCAATTATTTTCTTTAAAATTAAAAAATTATCGTTTTTTCTATTATTTTTTCGATTATCTTTAAGTTTCTTTAATTTTAAATACAATTAATCAATCATTTTCTTTAATTTTTAATTCCGTACTTCAATTTCTATTTTTATTCTTCAGTTTTCAAATGTTTTCTTCTATATTCGTTAATTTTCGGCTGTTTTCAATTACTTTTTCCCTTTTTTTAGTATATTCATTAAATTTCAATTGCATACTTCAATTTTTAATTGCTTTCTTTAATTTTCAATAATTTTTATCCAATTTTAATTATTTTTTTCCGATTTTCAATCCAGTTGTTAAATGTGCAATTATTTCCAACAATTATGCCTATAATTTTTTCATTTTTCAATTTGGAATTATTTTCTTTAAATTTAATATTTCTTATTTAATTTTTTCAGTTATTTTTTTCAGTCGTCTATTATTTTAGTCATTTTTTGAATTTAGTTTTCAATTGACAATTATTATCGTTATTTTTCAACTATTTCCTTCAATTATTATTTTCCTTAATTTTCCATTATTTCCTACAATTTTTTTAATTTTTAACTATTGTCTTAAAATTTAATATTTTTTAATTTTTAATCCAGTTGTTCAATTTGCAATTATTTCCAACAGTTATTCCTATAAATTTTCAACTATTTTGTTTAAATTGAATATTTATTGTTTAATTTTGTAAACTATTCTTTTCAATTGTGTAATTATTGTAGCCATTTTTGAATTTTGTTTTCAACTGAAAATTATTTTCGTCATTTTTCAGATATTATGTTCTTTAATTTCCTGATTTTTATTATTTGAATTTGCAAAAATTTATAGTCTTAAATGACCAACATTAATCCTTAATCTTGTTTTTATTTATATATAAATATAAATTTTTCCGGGTGCTTATCCTTAACAAATTATTAAATAAATTATGAAATATTGTTTTTGAGGACTTTTTAAGACGTGATTTCTTGTATTGATGTTTTCAGTAATTTTTAAGGAAATTAAAGCGAATTTACGAAAAAGTGCGTTTTTTCCCGTTAATGTAAAATCAGTGGAAATTTTCAAGGGGTTTGAGCTACCCTTGAAAATTCTCTGAAAAAATAGGGTTATTATTTGAGCTACCCTTAAAAATTCTCCGAAAAAATAGGGTTATTTTTTCCTCGATTTGGAAACTTGGTAATATTGCAGAAGAAGGACTTTTCCGAATTTTTGATATTTTCTAACGGGCCAAAGTTTTTTCCACCTATTTTAGTACCAAACTAAAAAATCAATTTACTGGAAACTTGCTAATATTGCTGAAGAAGGACTTCTCCGTTTTTTTTTTTTAAATTTTCTAACCGACCAAAGTTTTTTTCCACTTATTCTAGAACCAAACTAAAAAATCAATATTACCGGAAACTTTTTGAGAGGTAGGAGCAAAACAATTCAAAAAAAAATTTTTTACCGTACATTTTTGGACTACCCTATAATATTGCCAAGATCCCCCTAGAAAAAAAAACATTCCGCCAGTCCTATAATTTATATTTAAAGACAGTGTTAAGAATTATTTCAGAAAGTTGCGAGTGCACTGAGAATTGATGAATTCTTGGTTGTCAATTGAGGTGGCTCTCGTGTGACACTTGGTGAAGAGAAAACGAAACGAAGTGCTCTTTAGTCGTTGATAATTGTCTTCGCATGGTTGAGTCTTACTGGAATCGAAAAAGGATGAGGAATCGAACAAAGAAGTACAACAGAAAGAATGTGGCGGCGAGGAAATATCGGGGGAGTTTAACGAACTCAGACAAAGAAATCCTGACTACAGGAGAGGACGAGGGGATGACGAATTGGACGTTTGGAGGGGTTGAAATACACCACCACCATGAAACGCCAACAACCCCATGTATTACGAGTGAACCTCCCCCATAACACTATCCCTTGGGGGCTGTATCGATCCACCCCTGCCTGCCAGCTTTCAACCCCTCCATCTTCTGACTTTGCCACACTGAGTCCTGCCAACAAAGGAAATGTACACTGTTAACAAAGAGGCTGGCTTTCGAGTTCTTTGTCGTTATTCCACCTCCGACTACCTTCCATCTTACGCCTTTTAGATTTCCGATAACTCGGATTAACCAAGCTAAAAGCACGTTTTTGTGGAAAATAATATGTTTCAAGGATCAATTTTATCAAGCTTCAAGATTATAGTGCCGCGTTGAAATAAAATACTCAACACGTAGAAACTCAGACTTTTTTTTCTCTCATTAATCAAATGTAAGTGATACCCTAGTTTGTCAAAGGAGACGTTATTGAGGTTATGTTTCAATTATATAAGGGATAATCAATTTTTTCTTTACTAAAGTAATTTCGTTGCTTGTTTATTTTCAATTTATTTTTAATTATTAACCTTCCCGCTATCATAAGCCATCCTTGATGATTAATGTTATAATATCTCCTAAAAAATTGTAACAAAATGGAATTGCAATTTTAAGTCATTGAACAAATTTATATCTAACTAGCAACATTAACCCGCCCTAGAAAAAATGAGGATTAAAAAATGTATTTGAGATAATAAGGATATTTGTAAATATTAAATACAAGTTATTTTTGCGCACAATAAAATCTTAGCAACTTTACTCAGTTTAAAAAAAAAAGATTTTGACTTTTTGGCACTCTTTATATATATATAATATATATTTAAATTTCGAAATCTCATCTTCTGATGTCAATAGTAACCTCCAAAACAGTGGCTATTAAAATTGGACTCCTCCCCCTTTCTTAGAAAACTTTAAATAAAATTTTAAGCTATCCTATAGTTGAAATTCAAGGCAACAATTTCAAATTGAAGAAAATAAAAGTAAAAATTAAAGAAAATAATTGAGAAATGAAAAAAAAAATAATTTTAAAGTAACAAGAATTTAAATTAAAAATTGAAGAAATCTCTTCCAATAATAGAAAATTAAAGATTATAAGCTAAAATATACGAAAATAATAATTAACAGATGAGAAATAGACGAAATTTGGAAAAAAATAATTTAAAAATAAGAAAACTGATTGAACTTGAAGACAATACTTTAAATTTAAAAAAGGAACCAAAATTCCGGAAGAAATCAAAGACAAGATTAAAAATCAAAAATTGAAATTTGAAGAAACAATTTCATTATGACTAAATCTAACTGAAAATTGAAGAGAATAATTTTAAAAAGAAGGTAATTAAGTAGTGACAACAAAATTAAATTGAATAAAAAATTCAAAAGAGAAGTAGAAGAAAAAAAGTATTGAAGAAATTCATTTGAAAATAAGAAATAAAATAAAAAATTATTGCTTACAAGTCAAATTTAAGGAAATAATAAAAAATGAAAGAAAATCTTAAAATACTTTCTTTTAATTTTAAAATGAGAATAATAATTAAAATGGAAATAATAATTTAAATTTTAAGAAATCTCATACAAATTAAAGTCATTAACTAAAAAGCGATAAAAATAAATTAAGTTCTTAGGCATAAGAATTCCATTTTCTGCCTAAGAAAATGGAAGATATTTTTAAAAAATGAAAAAAAATATCGAATTAATTGATAAAAAATTAAAAGAAATTTTCAATTGTTAGAAAAAATAAATACTACGAATATAAGATTAATAAGAACTAAAATTTTAAATAAATTACTAGAAAATTAAGAAAATCTTTAAAAAAAATAATTGAAAATTAAAGAAAAATATTTTAAAATACATTAAGAATGTAATTGAAATTTTACAATCACCTAGAAAACAATTCAAATTGTTCGAAAATTACTTTAAAATCGCTGAAAATAAAATTTTTCAAATTTGAAAAATTAAAAAATAATCTGAAATTGGATAAAATAATTGAATAGTTAAGGCAATACGTAAAAATTAAATCCAGAAACTGAAAGTTTATAAAACTCGTTAAAAAATATCAAACATAATTGAAAATTGTACGTGTCAAGTTAAAATTGAAGAAAATAATTGAAAGAAGAAGAAATTTACTAAAAATGACAAAAGTAATTGAAATTGATTACAACAGTTTACTTATAACTGAAGAAAGAAAAAATGAAAATTTAAGAGAATAATTTGTTTATTTGTTAATAAACGGGTTTAAACCCTTTATAATACATATATACATATAAGGATAATATAGAAATATACATTTTTTACAAAATTATTTTGTTGACAAAGTTGATCGCAAAGCGGAGACAAATCTATGTAGTCCGCTATTAAAAAATTGAAAAAGGAAAACATTCATTTAGAAATGAGAAGAAAAATTCAAATTCAAGAAATTCATTTGAAAACACAAAAATAATTAAAATTAAAGACAATATTGTAAAATTGAAGAATTCCGTTTGATAATGAAAAATTAAAGGCTACAAGTAGAAAAGTGAAGAAAAAACCGAAAATCAAAGGAAATTATTTCAAAATGGAAAAAACGATTCGAATTGAAGACTGTAATTAATTATTAACAAACATAATTACAAAATTTTCATTTTAATTATAATTTCAAAAAAGAAATAATTGAAAGCATAAGAAAATCACCGAAAATTGAAGAAAATTAGTTTAAAAATTTAAAGTGTAATTGAAACAAAAGGTAAATTTTTAAATTAAACAAAGTAAATGAAAATCTAAGAAAGAAAATAAAAAACATCACAATTGATTTAAAAATTAAAAAAAAAATTTAACTAAAGATTAAAATTGATAAAATGTAAAATAAATTTTTATTTGAAGAAATTCAATATAAAATGATCAGTAAAATTAAAAAATATAAGCTACGAGCTTTTGTAGAAAATAATTGAAGAAACTCATTTAAAAATAGAAAAAGTAATTGAAATTGTAGACAAAGCAGATTTAAAGTAAAGAAAAATATGAGAAATAAAGAAAATAATTGAAAAACGAAGAAATTGCATTTAAACATACTTTTAAAAAATTGAAATTTGAAAAAAGTGCTTAAAAAGTGCCAAGAACAATTGAATTTAAAGGATTCAAATTATAAATTGATGATATTCCTGTAAAAATAATTAAAAATTAAAGATAAAAAGATAAAATGTGTTAAAATGAGAAAAATAATTGAAATTGAAGACAATTGTTTTTTAAAGAAGGCGCCAAAATTCCTGATGAAATTGAAGGCAAGAATAAAAAACAAAAATTGTAATTGAAATTTAAAGAAAACAATTTGACTGTGACTAAAATAACTAAAAATTGAAGAAAAAAATTTTAAACAGAAGGTAATGACAAAAAACATGAAATTGAAAACAAAATGGAAGAAAAAAATTGAAAATTTATTTAGTTAATTTACTAGAAAATAACAAATAAAATTAAAGATTGATGATTGCAAGTTAAATTTAAGAAAACCTTAAAAAAAAATTTGTTTTTAACTAAAGATTAGAAAATAAATAAATTTAAATTTAATTTTTAATAATAAATTAATTTACTTTAAGAAATAAATTAAAATTTGAAAAAATAATTGATAATTTAAAAAAAATTACAAAATGTCGAAAATAATTGACAATTAAAAAAAATGGCTACATTATTACACAACCGAACAAAATAATTTAAACAATCAAAGAATAATTATACAATTTTAAGATATAAATTCAAAATTGAAAAAATTGTAAGAAATAATTGAAAATTGCAGAAAATAATTAATATTGAAGGAAATAGTTCAAAAATGACCAGAATAACTGAAAAATTGAAGAAAATATGCTAAAAATGACGATAATAATTATTGTGATTTGAAAACAAAATTTTAAAAATAACTAGATTAATGGACAACTGAAAAAATAATTGAAAAAATTAAACAAGAAATATTAAATTCAAAGAAAATAATTGCAAATTGAAAAATTAAGAAAATTATAGGCATATTGTTGGAAATAATTGCACATTTAACAACTGGATTGTAAATTGAATAAAATAATTGAAATTGCAGAAAGTAATTGAAAATTGAAGAAAGCAATTAAAAATTGAAGAAAGCAATTAAAAATTGAAGAATAGAATTTAAATTTAAAGAATGTACTTAAAAAATGAAAAAAAAGTAATTGGAAAAAACCAAGAATAAATATAGAAGAAAATAATTGAAAACTGAAGTAAATAACTAAGAATTAAAAAGAATAATTATAAAATTTGAAGATAATAATTAAAAGTAATAAAAATTGTATGAATCAATTGAAAATTGCGCAAAAAACAATTGAAGGAAGGACATCTGGAAAAAATAATTGAAAATTCGAAAAGGGCTCAATTCGGTTTTTTTTTCAAATTTTACTGTTTTGTATTTTTTGCATTATTACATATACATTGACAGTTTCTCAAAAGGAAAACTTCATCCAAGGTATTTTTAGCAAAAAAGGAAAGATTTTTTATGAAAAAATGTTGTGTTAAAAGGTATTTTTTAAGAAATGTTGAATTGTTTTCGAGTTAAAAAATATACTTATTGAAATTGAAGTAAGGAATTAAAAATTAAAGAAAATAATTGAATAATTGTATTTAAAAGTAAAGAAACTTAAAGATAATCGAAAAAAATAATAGAAAAAAAACAATAACTTTTTAATTTTTAAGAAAATATTTGAAAATTAAAAAATAGGGATTTAAATTTGAAGAAAATACCTGAGAATTGAAGAGAATAGTTGTAGAATTAAATAATTAAATTGGAATTTAAAAACAATTTTAATGAAGGAAAAATAATCGATAAAATGCCAGAATTATTGAATATTAAGGAATTAATTGAAAATCGATAAAAATAATTGGAACTTCAAGAGAATATTTGAAAATTGAAGAGAATAATTAAAAGTTGAAAAAACAAACTGGAAATTAAAGAATTAAATGGAATTTTCAAGAAAATACTTGTTAACTAAAAGTATAATTACAATTTGATGAGAATAATTAAATATTGACGAAAATAATTAGCTATTAAAAACAAATAATTAAAAATTGAAAAAAAATCGAAAAGTAGTGAGAATAATTGTCATTCGAACAACAAAAATTTTAATTAATTAATGAATAATCATAAAATTGAAAAAGATTACTGAATTATCAATTGAAAACTGATGAAAATTATGGAAAAAATTGTAGAAGATATAGAATATAGAAATACTTAAAAATAACTTAAAAACCTTTAAGTACTAAGTTTAATAAATTTTGGTAAAAATTTTGCATTTAAGGTCTGAGACTTTGAATTCTAAAAAATTATGAACATATTCATAATCAGCGACCCAAACAACCCTTTATACTGAGCTTCATTAATTTAAATTCCAAAACTTAAAGTTTGTTCCAATAATATATATTAATTTTTTGTATTCTTTTACAATATCCTTGACATCGCCATTTTAAATTTTATGTATTAACTAATGAATATTTTTAATCTTCAAACAGTTTGTGTCATTTTGTTTAATGGATTAATAAATTAAAGTAATCAAAATCTTTAAAAATCTTTTGAGGAAATTTATCAATAATTTTCCATTTCAAGAAAATATACGATAAAATGTCAATTTTTAAATGTAACGTCAGTTTATTCGATAAATTAATTTTTAAAATTAAAAATCAGTGTTTCAGAACATCAATTAACAATAAGTATCGATAATCAGCATTATTAGTCACTTTTAGGTTACGATTAACTTATCTTTCAAAATGTTCAGAATTATCTTAATTTTCTATGACTAATTGTTTTTTACTTTTTCACCAAGTTTCTGAGGCACAGATACTTTGATTTTCATTCTAGATTAAATAAATTGTTATTTTGTTAAATTTTATTAACGATAGTTTCTATTTTGAGGTTAGAAATAGAAACAAAAATACATTTTCACTTCTGCAAAATTAATTTTTGTACATATAAAAAAGTGTGTCACCAAGTGTTAAAGTACACACAATTATTACTTTCAAAAATCAATTCTATTCCAAAATAGATAATTTTATTTTACTCACGAGTGTTCTACTTTCGGAGTATGATAAAAAGTTTCGGAAGAATTACCTAAAAAGCAAATAATTTTCATATTTAATCATTCTTTAAATAAATGAAGGTAATAAAAAGAAGAAAAAGGTAATAAAGGAACTATACGCCTAAGAATATTAAATAAACCTAAAAATAAATTACATACTTCTATTTTCTATCAAAATTTATCAAATTTTAGTCGAAAAAAACCATATAATACGAATTTTCCTAAATCTTACAATGCAATTTTACAATTTGGGGATTTATGGTAAAGAAATTACAATATTAAATTTAAAATGTCGTTTCTAAAAATCTGTCCAAAGTATAAAGTTAAGATTTATACATATATATTTATAAATTTCAGAATATATTGTGTCACAGGTCACTTAACTGAAAGGTTAAGAGATTTGTATGCACTCGTGCCAGCCAACCTTTTAGCTTATATTTCAAGAAGTTGATTTTTGAAAACCAGAAAATCTCGCGGGATGTGGCCGAACCTATATTATACACAGCTAGTGTATTTTCAGAACGTATGTACTATATTTGAGTAAAATATGTACCTTGAAAATGGAATACCCTTGTCTCACATCAACTCAAGAGACCTCTTTATTCTTTTATAATTTCAAAGTTTCTTCACCTTTGGGAAACTTTGCACTTAAATATTTAAACAATTTGTCAGTTACCTTCAACATTTTATTTCCGATATTTATCTCTATTTCTTTACAATATTTCTCCATTTTAATCCATTTAAATTTTTTTTCAATTTTTTTTTCAAAGCTTTCCTTTTGTTGTTTCATTCTATTTTTTTATGCAATCTCATTATTATCAATACATCCATAATTTTATTTAGTTTTATAAGAAGGACCCGGGAACTCAAAGGGACTCAGTGCCAGAATTTCATGTATCATTAAAAAAAACTTTCAATTTGATGGGAATTTTTAAAATAATCCGCTAATTTTGAAAACGAGCGCAAGTTATTAAGAAACTTTGGGAAGGTAGATAAATCCTATAAACTTTAATTTCAATCTTGTATTCTTTAATAATAATAATATGAAAAATTGAATTTAAAATGATCGGAATTCAATCTAACAAATTTTGATAGAAAGAAAGTCAAAAACTCCAAGCCATTATTATTTATTTAAATCCCAACCGTCAATTAACTAAAACTTTAATTTTTTCCAAAGTATAAGTTACAATTGAAGAAATAAAAAAATCAAAGAAGAAATAAATTTCAATTCAAACCAAAAAATTGAAAAATTAAGAATGTTATACGAATAATTGCTGAAAACAATTGGATTAGAAATAAAAATAAAAATAATTGAAAACTTGAGAAAATAATAAGAAATTGAAGAAATAAATTGAAAATTGATGAAAAAAAAATTTGGAGAAAATAATAAAAAATTGATAATAATAGGAAAAAATTACAAAATAAGACGAAAATAATTGACAATTGAAAAAAAATTCGAAAAATGGCTAGATTAATACACAACAACAAAAAATAATTGAGAAACTCAAAGAATAGTTATAACATTTTAATAGATTAATTAAAAATTGAAGAAACTGTAGGAAATAATTTCAAATTAAAAATTAAGGAAAATTGAAAATTAAAAAAAATAATTGAAATTCAAGAAAAAACTGAAAAAATGAAGAATGGAAATGAAATTTTTTAAAAATAATTTTGAACTGAAGAGAATAATTGAACAATTGTATTTAAAATTAAAGAAGCTTATTGATATTCGAAAACATAATTGAAAATTGTAAAATGGAATTTACTTAAGAAAAAAATTGATAATTGAAAGAAATATTACAAAATGACGAGAATCATGAGATATTAAAAAAAAAATTTAGAAATGCGCAAAATAATTGACAATTGAAAACAAAATTCAAAAAATGTCTAGATAAATACACAATTGTAAAAAATAATCTAAAAAATTCAACAATAAACATTCAATTTAAACCAAAGAAGTGAAAAATTAAGATAATTATAGGAATAATTGCTGAAAATAATTGCAAATTGAATAACTGCATTGAAAATAAAAATAATTGAAATTGAAGAAAATAATTGAAAACTTGAGAAAATAATAAAAAATTGAAAAAATGAACTGAAAATTGATGAAACAAAAATTTTGGAGAAAATAATAAAAAATTGAAGAAACAAATTCAAAATTTAGTAACTAACTGTAAAAAAAAAAATTGATAATAATGGAAAAAAATTACAAAATTACGCGAAAATAATGGAAAATTGAAAAAAAATCCGAAAAATGGCTAGATTAATACACAACCAAAAAAATAATTGAAAAACTCAAAGAATAATTATAAAATTTTAATAGACTAATTAAAAATTGAAAAAATGGTAAGAAATAATTTTAAATTAAAAAATAAGGAAAATTCAAAAAAATAATTGAAATTCAAAAAAAACTGAAAAAATGAAGAATGGAAATGAAATTTTTTAAAAATAATTTTGAACTGAAGAGAATAATTAAACACTTGTATTTAAAATTAAAGAAGCTTATTGATATTCGAAAAAATAATTGAAAAAGGCGAGAATTTTTAAATAATGAATTAATAAACTAATTGAAAATTGAAAAATGGAATTGAAATTGAAAGAAAATAATAAAAAGTTGAAGAAATAAATTGTAATTTGAAAACAATAGTTGATAATTGAAAAAAGTCAAGTTTTTTGGAATATTGAATAAAATTAATTGGAAATATTGTAGAATGGAATAAATTGACTTTAGAAAATAATTGATAATTAAAAGAAATATTACAAAATGACGAAACATTTAAATATTAAAAAAAATTTGAGAAATGCGCAAAATAATTGACCATTGGAAAAAAATTTGAAAACTATCGAGAATAATCTATAACAGAACAAAATAATTAAAAAAATTAAAGAATAATTATACAATTTAAACAGAAAACTGTTAAAAATTATAGAAAAAATTGTAGATTTATTTACTTCTTTATATCACTTTCTTGAAATATTTAATTTTTCTTTCTTATAATTTTTTCTTTTTAAAAAAATATTGTGAGTATTATGTTTTATATTGCTTTTCTGTATTTTTAGAAAATTACTTAGGTAACTTTCATTTCTTTTTAAAAACTTTTCTTTTTTTATGCGTTTAAGAATATTTTTATATGTTTAGTTTTTTCTTTAATTTTATTCTTTTTACAAAAACTACTTCAGTTAATTTTATACAGTTTTATTTTTACAATATTTAGACAAATTTATTTAGGTACTTTTCCACTGATTAATTTTATTTATTATAATAATCTTATAATTTGGAAGTTGTGAAGAATAATTATTTTCAATTTTATGATTTTTAAAGACTTTTCTTCTTTTAATTAATTTTTTGTAAATTTGATCTTATAATAAATTTTTTCATTTGATCATAATTTCTCTATTTCTTAGAAATATTGGTTTTTTTCTCAAAATTGTTTAATTGTTTTTATTTAATACTTCATTTAAAAAAAATTATTCTTTTTGCTTAATTTTCAAAACAAGTTTTTAAAGTATTTTTTTGTTTTTAATCACATTTCTCCGTTTTTTAATGATTATCTTATTTATTTTGTTTAATTTAAAAAAACATATCTACAAATATTTCAACTTTTTGAAAATCATTTTTTCCCTCTTTTATAGTTTCAATTTTTTGTTTCTAAAACTTTTACTGCTTATCGCGTAGTATTTTGATTTTAAAAAAGCAATTTAATCAATCTTTTTAAAACTGCTTAATATTTCAAAACCCAGTTTCTTAATTTTCTTTCTTTTGCCTTCAATGATTTTTTTAAATTTTTTTATTTTTGAAGAATTTATTTATTTATTGCAGATTTTTCAATTATTACATTTTTTATGTCTTTTTGCTGTAATTTTCCAGTTTTATTGTAAATTACCGTTAACTTCATTATCTGTTCATTCAAAATACTGGTTTAAAAAAAAAATTTTTAATTTTTGTTTATTTCTACATTTCGTTAAGATTCTTTGAAGATTTTCTCTATTGTTTAAATATTTATGAAAAATTGTGAAAGTTCACTTTCTCAATTAGTAGTTATTTAATTGTCAAATTAGTAATTTTCTACAAAAATTAATAAAATATTTTACTATTTAATTAGTAACCGATTTTTCTCTAATTTATTAGTAGAAACTCACTAATTCACATTTAGAGAGCAAAATTGTAAAGCAGGATAAATTTTAATAAAAAGTTGTAAAATGTCAAATTTTCGAAAATTTATGTCTCGGAAAATAATAGGGTCGACATCCTTGAAGGCATTTATATTTGACAAACTATGATAAAATTTCCATCCAAATTCGTTTCCCGTCCCTAATATTTTCCAATTTATTTATTTTTATTATCATTACTATTATTATTATTATTACTATTATTATTGTGTATTATTTATTACTAGCATCGTTATATTTTTTTTATTTTTAACAACTTATATTACATCCAATAAATATCAAATGGGACGAAAGAAATTTAACACCATAAAACATTTTTATGATGTATTTTTTATGATCCTTAATTTCTTATCCTCAATTGTCCTTTATCGGTAACAATAATTGGAATTTATTACTTTTAAAATTATTTATAAAATAAAAAATTTATGAAATAAAATATTGATAAAATGTATTATTTTTATTCGTTTTTCCAATGTACAATAACAAGTATTACTTTAACTTGAATTTATTATTTTTATCAGTTGAATATATTTCAATATCTTTTAATATTTTTAACTCATTTAAAAGTAATTATCAATCACTTTTAAATCTTTTAATGTTTTTAAGACAAAAATGTAAATTATTTTATTTAATCGGATAAAAGAATAATTAAACAAGATTAGTTAATTGTAACTTTACTGTCACATGTAACTGGAATTTCCTAAAAGTGATAGCTTGAATGTCATAAATTCCAAGCGATGTGTGATAAGGCATCAGTTTTGAAGTGGCGTTCAAAGTAGAAGCATCGAGAATATAGAAATCATGCCTGGTGAGTTGAAGTAAAATTTAATTTGTTTCAAACTCATAAATTCGAACAGTAATTAGGACGTGCTTAATTGAGATTGAATCGCTTGCATCACATTATACGTGCGAGTTATTTATGAAAGTGTGCGAAACGGGATAATAAACGACTGCAAATTTTTGCTAAACCGCGCTTTTTGTAAAAACTCATTTATTAACAAATCATTATTTATCATAATTTTTTATTAATTTCGCTCATTTCTTTATACTTCCATTTTATTTTAACTTCCACTTTATCTTTACTTTTATTCTCCTTTTGTACTTCAATTCTATTTTAAATAAGAAACATTTGAAAATTATTTATATCTTTTTTATTATAGTTTATAATAATTAAAATTATTAAACAGACATTAATTAATGTTAAGTGAGACAAAATTTGGATTTTTAATCAAAGCAGTTGAAGGGCAAACGTGTGTCTGGTTGAAAAATGCGACGGATGGAAAATTGGAAATTTAAAATGTTTATCTTTCATGCAATATTGGAAAAAGCTGAGCAAACGGCTTCAAGTATGGCAAGAAAGAAAATAAAAGATTTCCTTCAACGAGAATATTTCTCTAAGCACTTGTTGCAAGGCCTTTGAAGTACTCGCTTGCAATGTATTTTTCAATAACTTTACGACGTAAAATATATCACGTGATTTGACAGATAAAGGATAAACCAATTCAAAGCAAAAGAATATTTTATATTATTTTCTTTTTTTTTCCCCCTCGTTTTTAATCATATTCTGTGCTTTTTCAAGTGGAAATAAATAAACAAAGTCGTTTGTTGTTGCCTACTTTTATACCTTGTGAGTTTTCATGATATTTTTAAAAATTCTTTTTATTCATTCACGTTGTATTTTAAAAAAGTTCTCTTACGATTTTTGTGATTTTAAAAATTCTTTTCGTGTTTCTCTATGCTTTGTGCTTTTCAAATCGTTTTGTCTCAAAAAGCTAAAATTTAAACGTTTTTAATTTAAAAAATGCTTAACGACTATATGCGGGCTTCAATTACACGTATTTGCAGAGTGATAACGATAAAAGTCGGCTATAGGTAAAAATAACAGAAATTCGTGTTTTAAAACAGTGTGCAAACAGTATTGAAAAATAATTCTATAAAATCAATATTGTATTTTAATTTATATTGACGAAATGTGTAATTTGATAATATTTGTGAAAGAACGTTGTTGGCAAACAATTTTGTTGGAAAAAGATGAAAAAGAAAAACTTTTGCTTTGTTTGGGAAAGTTAATTAAGGGGATTACTTTATCCAACACGGGGAATATTTGTTTTTACAGTTAAAACTGTTTTAATTAACTCTTTTCATATAGTTGAAATATGAAAAAAAATTGTTCTGTCCTTAAAAATGACGTTAACTCAAACATGTGGAAAATATCATTATTAGAAGATAACGAAATTTTGATATTTACCAAGTTTTATGACGATGAGTAATTTTTCAAGAATCAGAACTATGTGAATCATAAATTTTTTGTTAATGATTTCGTATTTTTTAGAATTTAGTATTTTCTTGTTTGAATTGATTCTTAAAAGATAATTCAATTCAATATATGTTGCATATGGTTTTTTAGGCTAATAAAGAAAAAATTTTGAGTAATAACCATTTCAGACACGTAATTTTGTTTAATTTTTATCTGATATTTAATTTTTAACAGAATTTTAGTTTTTCGGAATTAACGACCGTTATAATTTTTATAATTGATGGGAATTATATATATTTTTTAAAAACCTTTTCTCCTAATGAATTTTACTTTTACATAATAGATTGGATTTGATGCACGAATTTTTAAAAATTGATGGATTTGTTTTAACTTTGTTTTAAACTCAGAAAGCTTCACAGGAATCAAATATTTATATGTGTATCTATCTATTTTTAGAATCAAATTTAAAATAGATTTTTTCCGGAAGATAATCAAATTTAAAATAAATCGATTCGGAAAAATTTCCAATCAAATGTGGATAATTGAAAGAGATTCGTTCGACATTTTGAATTTTGAAAATTATGTTCATACACTTCAGTTCTAAAAAACTCTAAGTAATATGTTTGAAACGACGCCGGGTAAAATATCCAAAATTGCTTTATATATTTTATATTTTAACAACTAGTAAACTACTGATTATTTTTTTGAAAGCTAAAATAATTAAAGATTCAGAGATAGTGATCTTAATGTTAAGACACGTGTCACAAAAACAAGGAAGAAAATAACTTCTATAGCACGTTCAGTAATTATTCTCTGATTAAAAATCTGTTTTAAAAAACATTCTACCTTTTTCCGTTTATGAGAAAAATACAATTTCACAATAAGTGTTGTGTAAGTTGATTTTAAGATTAAGATACCAGTCACAAATATTCAGAATAAAAACAGCTTCTGTAGCAAGTTTTGTAATGATTTTTAGTTTTAAAATCCATTTTAAAAAAACATCTATCTTTGTTCAATTTTGAGAAATCTGTAATTTTGAATAAGGTAAAAGTTGTACAATGAAGGGCAAGATAAGAGTTTCAAAAACTGCTGACAAAAATAGCTTCTGTAGCAACATTTGTAATGATTTTTTGGTTAAAATTTCGTTTTAAGAAACATCATATCATTCCCCATTTTCGAGAAATATGTAATTTCGAAATAAGTAAGCGGGTTGTTTTTAAGGAAAAAATACGTGTTACAAATATTGGGGATGAAAACGGGTTCTGTAGCAAGTTTAGTAATGATTTTTGGTTTTAAAATCTATTTTAAAAAAACATCTATTTTTGTTCAATTTTGAGAAATCTGTAATTTTGAATAAGGTAAAAACGGTACCATGGAAGTTAAGATAAAAGTTTCAAAAACTGCTAACAAAAATAGCTTCTGTCGCAACATTTGTAATGATTTTTTGGTTGAAAATCCGTTTTTAAAAACTTTCTATCTTTTTCCGGTTTCGAGTATTCTGTAAATAGGAATTAGGTAAGTGGGTTGTTTTTAAGGCAAAATTACGTGTTACAAATATTTAGAATAAAAACGGCTTCTGTAGCAAGTTATGTAATGGTTTTTGGTTTTAAAATCCATTTTAAAAAACATCCTATCTTTGACCGATTTTGAAAAATCTGTGATTTCGAATTAGGTAAACACGGTACTCTTAAAGGTAAGATAAGTGTTTTAGAAACTTCAAAAAAAAAACGGCTTCTGTAGCAAGATTTGTAATGATTTTTTAGTTAAAAATATGTTTTAAAAAATATCATATCTTTCCCCATTTTCACGAAATTTGTAATTTCGGATTAGGTAAGCAGGTTGTTTTTAAGGTTAAGACAAGTGTCACAAATACGTGAGTTAAAAATGGCTTCTGTAGCACGATTTGCGCTGATTTGTGGGTTAAAAATTTGTTTTCAAAAACATCATATCTTTTTCTGTTTACAAAGAATCTGTAATTTTGAATTTCAATATCACGGTGCCTTTGAGGTATCACTAATATTAGGGACAAAAATAGCTTCTGTAGCAAGACTTGTAATGTTTTTTGGGTTAAAAATTCGTTTTAAAAAGCATCCTATCTTTTTCCATTCTCGAGAAATCTGTAATTTGGACTTATGTAATCACCATTCTGTTGAGATTAAAATATGTGTCACAAATATTGGGAACAAAAATGGCTTCTATAGCAAGATTAGTAATGATTTTTGGTCTAAAACTCCATTTTAAAAATCATTCTAACTTTTCTTGCTTACGAAAAATATGTAATATACAAATTGCGTAATCACTGTTATTTTAGAGTAGGACACTTATAACAAATATTAGGGACAAAAACGGCTTCTGTAGCAAGATTTGTAATCATTTTTAGGTTAAAAATCCGTTTTAAAAAACATCCTATCTTTTTCCATTCTCGAGAAATCTGTAATTTGGACTTATGTAATCACCATTCTGTTGAGATTAAAATATGTGTCACAAAAATTAGAAACAAAAACGGCTTCTATAGGAAGATTAGTAATGATTTTTGGTCTAAAAATCCTTTTTAAAAATCATTCTAACTTTTCTTGTTTACGAAAAATATGTAATATACAAATTGCGTAATCACTGTTATTTTAGAGTAAGACACTTATAACAAATATTGGGGACAAAAACGACTTCTGTAGCAAGATTTGTAATGATTTTTAGGTTGAAAATCCGTTTTGAAAAACATCATATCATTCTCCGTTTTCGAGAAATATGTAATTTGGAACTAAGTAAGCGTGTTGTTTTAAAGGTTAAGAGGGGTGTCACAAATATTGAAGTTAAAATTGTCTTTCTTATCACAATTTTTGGTGATTTGTGGGTTAAAACTCCGTTTAAGAAAGCACCCTACTTTTCCTGTTTACGAGTAAACTGTAGTTTCGAGTTAGGTAAGCAGGTTTTTCTAAGGTTTAAGACAGATTTCACAGATATTTGGGTTAAAAATGGCTTCTTTATCACGTCTTGTAATAATTTGTTTGTTAAAAATCCGTTCTAAGTAACGTCATATCTTTTTCTGTTTTTGTGAAATCTGTAATTTCGGATTAGGTAAGCAGGTTGTTTTTAAAGTTTAGATTGGTGTTACAAATATTGAAGTTAAAAAACGCTTCTGTAGCAAGATTTGTAATCATTTTTGGTTTAAAAATCATTTTTAAAAAACATCACATCTTTTTCCGTTTTCGAGAAATCTGTGATTTCGATTTAGATAATCGCGTTGTTCTTGAGGTCAAAATAAGTGTCAACAATATTGGTTACAAAAAGTGCTTCTGTAGCAAGATTTGTAAAGATTTTTTGGTTGAAAATTTGTTTTCAAAACATCCTATCTTTCTTCTTTTTTGCAAAATCTGTAATTTCGGATTAGGTAAGCAAGTTGTTTTTAAAGTTAAGAGAGGTGTTACAAATATTGCAGTTAAAAAAGGCTTCTGTAGCAAAATTTGTCGTCATTTTTGGTTTAAAAATCCGTTTTAAAAAATATCGTATCTTTTTCCGTTTTTGAGAAATCTGTAATTTCGATTTAGGTAATCACATTGTTGTTAAGATTAAGACAAGTTTCACAAATATTCGGGAGAAAAATGGCTTCTGTATCAAGATTTGTAAGGATGTTTTGGTTGAAAATTTGTTTTAAAAAAGCTCCTTTTTTTCCTCGTTATCGAGAAATCTGTAATTTCGAATTATGTGAGCAGGTTATTTGTAAGGTTAAGAAAGGTGTCACAAATATTGTAGATAAGAATTGCTCATTTAGCACGATTTGTGGACATTTGTGGGTTAAAATTCTACTTTAAAAAGCATCCTATCTTTTTCTGTTTTCTAGAGACCTGTAATTTTGAATTAGTTAATCACGTTGTTCTTAAGGTCCTATTAAGTATTAAAAATAATGGGTACGAAAACGGTTTTTGTAGGAAGATTCATTGATTAAAAAACAGTTTTAAAAAACATCCTATCTTTGTCCGTTTTGGAGAAATTTGTAATTCGGATGAAGTAAGCAAGTCGTTTTTAAGAATAAGAGACGTGTTACAAATATTGCAGTTGCAAAATGCTTCTGTAACAAGATGTGTAATCATTTATGGTTTAAAAATTCGTTTTAAAAACATCCTATTTTTTCTGTTTTCTAGAAATCTGTAATTTTTAAATAATTAATCACGTTGTTCTTTAGGTCATGTTAAGTATTAAAAATTTTGGGTACAAAAACGGTTTCTGTTGCAAGACTTGTAACGAATTTTTGGTTGAAAATTTGTTTTAAAAAACATCCTATCTTTCTCCGTTTTCAAGAAATCTGTGATTTCAGATTAAGAGACGTGTTACAGATATTGGAGTTAAATTATTTTAAATAGCTTCTGTAGCAAGATTTATAATCATTTTTGGTTTAAAAATCCGTTTTAAAAAACATCCTATCTTTTTCCGTTTTTAAGAAATCTGTAATTTCGTGTTACTTAATCATAGTGCCTTTAAGGTTAATACACGTTTTACAAATATTGGCGACAAAAAGGACTTCTGTAGCAAGATTTGTAATAATTTTTGTGTTAAAAATCCTTTTTAAACATCATCCTATCTTTATTCGTTTTCGAGAAATCTGTAATTTCGTTTTATATTTCTAAGATTGATCTTTATTTTTCGTATTTCTTCTACAAATTTTCAAAATCCGGGATATGTTGAATGCAAGTTATAATTTACTTTTTACTCTAAATAAGAATAAAGCAAATAAAATTACATTTAAAATAGTACGTTTTTCTGGTTTTTCTGACACTTGTCTTAGCTCTCAGAAGCAGTTTGAAAAATTGATTATGCGCAACATAAATAACAGACTGTTCATTGACAATTGGAAGTAACTATTGATCAATAGAACCATGATGAATGCAAATTCAAGTCGGGCTCTGTATGTGTTTCTCTAATCGTAACATGTACGAACGGATTCATGTTTCAGGATACAAATGGGTCAGGTACACGGGAGCTCGTTACTGTGTGCCAGGAATGGTCTCAGTTGGCAGAGATCTCGATGGATCTAACATGGTTGTAGGACGTGCCGTTTACCAAGGCGATGTCCTTCCTGCGAAGGTCAAACCGGAACACGGTGTTGCTTATGTTTGTCACCGCGGAAGAGAACACTTGATGCATGATTTTGAGGTGATTTTTTTACAAAATGCTTAAATATATTTAAATAATAGCTGTCGTACCCGTCTTCGACGGGTTTTAGTTCCTACACTGTTAAAAAAAAGAAACGCACTTTACACCAAAAAGTGCGAAGAAAATGCAATGCATCCTTAAAAGTGTTGATTTTTTGTAAGTTACACTTTTAAATTGCAACGCCAGTGTTACGGTGCGAAGTTGTTATGACACATGAGACATCAACACTGATTGGTGCGAGTGCCACTCGCGATTACACATAACCTACATTCACATTCATAAAAACACAAATTCTAAACTATCAATACACATTTTTACTCAAAAGTCATACACTAAAGTTAATATTTAAAATTGTCAAGAGCACAAATGATATTACACACAGCTAAACAACAAAGCCACAAACGTTTTAATGGTTATGCTCAACAGAATTGACAACGCAAACATAACATATGACCATGTGACATACCAATTTTTTGTAAAAGAGAATATATTTTTCAAATTCTATTCTATGTGGCACTTAAAGATCCTAAGTATTTTTTAAATTCTTGAACATATGTTCAAATAAAAACAAAATTTAAGAAGAAATTACCAAAAATATATTCATAATTTATGGAAACAAAAACCGTTTTAAGACTAGAGGCAACATATCAATTTTTGTAAAGCACAATATTTACTTGCAATTCTATTCAACATGGCACATAAAGTTGATAAAAATTTTTTAAACATTCTTTAAGATATTCTAATTTTCTAAATTCAAAACTCTATTTAATGATATTCTTATAAATTATGGAAACAAAATCAGGTTTTAGAATAAAGACCAAACATCAATTTTTGTTGAATCGAATATTTTTTACACATTCTATGGCAAATAAATTTCCCAAAACATAATTTTAGAATCTTTAAGAAAATCCAAATTCAGAATTGAATTTAAAAAAAAAAGCTCATATTTTTATTATTTATGAGAAGAAAATCAGGTTTTAGACCAGAGAGCAAATGTCAATTTTTGTAGAATCGAATATTTTTTACACATTCGATGGCAAATAAATTTCCCAAATATTATTTTATAATCTTTAAGAAAATCCAAATTCAGAATTGAATTAAAAAAAATAGCTCATATTTTTATTATTTATGAGAAGAAAATCAGGTTTTAGACCAGAGACGAAATGTCAATTTTTGTAGAATCGAATATTTTGTACACATTCTATGGCAAATAAATTTCCCAAAACATAATTTTAGAATCTTTAAGAAAATCCAAATTCAGAATTGAATTTAAAAAAAAAGCTCATATTTTTATTATTTATGAGAAGAAAATCAGGTTTTAGACCAAAGAGCAAATGTCAATTTTTGTAGAATCGAATATTTTTTACACATTCTATGGAATAAAAATTTCCCAAATATTATTTTATAATCTTTAAGAAAATTTAAATTCAGAATTGAATTTAAAATAAATAGATGACATTTTTATAATTTATGAGAACAAAATCAGGTTTTAGACCAGAGACCAAACATCAATTTTTGTTGAATCGAATATTTTTTACACATTCGATGGCAAATAAATTTCCCAAATATATTTTTAGAACCTTTAAGAAAATCCAAATTCAGAATTGAATTAAAAAAAAAAAGCTCATATTTTTATTATTTATAAGAAGAAAATCAGGTTTTAGACCAGAGACCAAAAGTCAATTTTTGTAGAATCGAATATTTTTTACACATTCGATGGCAAATAAATTTCCCAAATATTATTTTGTAATCTTTAAGAAAATCAAAATTCAGAATTGAATTTAAAAAAAAATAGCTGATATTTTTATTATTTATGAGAACGAAATCAGGTTTTAGACCTGAGACCAAATATCAATTTTTGTAGAATCAAATATTTTTTACACATTCGATGGAAAGGAAATTTCCTAAATATTATTTTATAATCTTTAAGAAAATCCAAATACAGAACAATATTTAAAAAAAATTGCTGATATTTTTATTATTTATGAGAACGAAATCGGGTTTTAGACCTGAGACCAAATATCAATTTTTGTAGAATCAAATATTTTTTACACATTCTATGGAAATGAAATTTCCTTAATATTATTTTATAATCTTTAAGAAAATCCAAATTCAGAAAAATATTTTAAAAAAATTGCTGATATTTTTATTATTTATGAGAAGAAAATCAGGTTTTAGACTGGAGAGCAAATGTCAATTTTTGTAGAATCGAATATTTTTTAGCGATTCTATGGCTAATAAATTTACCAAATATTATTTTAGAATCTTTAAGAAAATCGGAATTCAGAATTGTATTTAAAAAATATATATATGATATTTTTATAATTTATGGGAACAAAATCAGGTTGTATACTAGAGGCCAAATATCAATTTTTGTATGACTGAATATCTTTTCTAATTTCTATTCTATGTGTCATATAAATTTCCCAAATTTTAATTGTTATTTTTTAAGATATTTAATTTTTAATACTGTATTATAAAAAATTATATGATATTTCTATAATTTATGGAATCAAAAACAGGTTTTAGAATAGAGACAAAATATTAATTTTGGTCAAACCGAATATTTTTTTCGAATTCTATTCTATGTAGCACATAAATTTCCTAAATATTATTTTAGATTCTTTAAGATATTTTAAATTCAGAAATGTATTATATAAATTATAAAAATATCATTTAATTTTTTTAAATACAATTTTAAATTTAAAATATCTTTAAAAATCTAAAAAAATAATTGGGAAATTTATGACACATAGATTAAAATTTGGAAAAAATATTCTGTTTTACAAAAATTGATATTTTGTCTCTATTCTAAAACCTGTTTTTGTTTTAATAAATTATAGAAATATCATCCAATTTTTTTTAAATACAGTTTTGAGTTTGGAATATCTTAAAAGAACTAAAACAATATTTTGGATATTAATTTGCCACATAGAATACATTTTGTAAAAAACATTCGATTCTACAACAATTGATATTTTTCTCTATTATAAAACCTGTTCCTGTTTTTCTAAATTATAAAAATAAATTCCAATTGTTTTTAAATACAATTCTGAATTTAAAATATTTTAAAGAAGCTGAAATAATATTCGGGAAATTTATATGCCACATAGAATAGACTAGAGAATTGAATAAATTGATATGACATTATTTTCAATACTTTGTTTAGGTTATGTCGTCGAGTAATCTTTTTTTGTTTTTATTTACTTCTGTGTTTTATTGTTTTTCACTTTATATATTAAGTTACATTAGGTATATTATGTTTTTGATAAACTGGATTTATCATATTTAAATATTTAGTAATCATTTAGTTTACTAGTGATGGGCTGTTTCAATTTTGAACGTGGGAAAAACATGTCGCGCGTTCGCGCATCGGAAACTTCTAGTCATGTCATATATATAGTTGTCTGCTAGTGGATTCAATGAAAACGAAAATTAGAAGAAAACGTAAAAATGGCTATTCTCAGATGTTGACAAAGGGGGCGAAGAGAGGGACAGTTAGACAAAGAAACAGACAATCGCACTTTTTGGTGCGATTTGATAGTCCGTTTACACCGCTTGGTTGTAAATGCCAATTTGTTTTAAGTTTACACTCGGCCGGTGTAGTGCACGGCCAAAATCGCACCGATTTCTTAACACCGGTGTAAAGTTGTAAGCGCATATACCATTTTTTTAACAGTGTACTGATACATTTCAACTTTTGTCTTTACATTGCTAAAAATATTCTTTACAATTAATGAAATTTATAAATGTTTTATTTTATTTTGTTTTTGTTTATTTTCTACTAGGGGCGGCGACTTGTGAATGGTACGTCTGCAAATTCCATAGAGCAAATAATTCGCCCTATGGAATTCCATATGGCAAAATTACTGACAAAAAACAAATTTCTTAATAAGACTGTGGACAAAAGAATTTACAATTCGAAGAAAATGATTAAAATTTAAAAAAAAAACCATATTTTGTAAAATTAAATTAATTAATAAATAATTTAACTAATTTGATATTGAAGAAAATAATTAAAACTGAAAAAAGTTTTATTTGCAAAAATTAAAGAAAAGAATTGAAACTTGCTGAAATTGAATTTAAAAATTGAGCCAGTATCATTTTGACACATGACTTAATTTTAGATTGTTATATTGTACAGAATAAAAATGTTATTTTGTACAACTGCTAAATGATATTTTGTACAATTTTGAAAAATGAATTTGTTATTTTGTACAATTCTTTAAAAAAGCTAAAATATTGTACTTCCAATGTTTTATTGCTTTTTTAAAAAATTGTACAAAATAACAAATTCATTTTTCAAAACTGTACAAAATAACATTTAGCAGTTGTACAAAATAACATTTCCATTCTGTACAATATAACAATCTAAAATTAAGTCATGTGTCAAAATGATACTGGCTCTAAAAATTAGGGGAAAAATTGAAAAATAATGGAAATAATTAGAACTAGGTGTGAATTCTGTCCATTTCATGGACACTTCGCTTCCAAGAAAGCAAAATAATTTGCTTCCTCATAGAGGAAGCAATACATTTATTTATAACATAAAAAATAATAATTCCATTTTAAATTAATTATTATTTATTTTTATGCAAATAAGTAATAATAATAAAATAATAATAAATCAATATATATATTTTTTTTCTATATTCCAAAACTTTATTTATTTATTTATTATAAATAAATAAAGTCAATTATTAGTCAATTATTTTTAGTCAATTCTTTTTGAGACAAGGAATATGATTCTTTTAATTCATTTGTTTGAATTTTTATCAAGAAATTTTTTTTTGGCAAAACACGAGATTTTTCAATAAAAAAAAATTAAAAATTATGAATTAATACGTGAGTTTTTAGTCAAATATAAAATTTATATAGGTCACTCGATTTGTTTTGAGACAAGGAATATGATTTTGTAATTCGTTTGGTTGGTTTTTTAGCATGAAAATTTTTTTTGGCAAATCGCGAGATTTTTCGATGAAAAAAAATGAAAAATCATGAATTATTACGTGGATTTTTAGTCAATTATATATTTTATATAGGTCAATCAATTCGTTTTGAGACAAGGAATATGATTTTGTTTGGTTGAATTTTTAGCATGAAAAATTTTTTTTTTTTTTTAAATTTCCAAAAATGAGATTTTTTGATGAAAAAAACTGAAAAATCATGAATTATTACGTGAGTTTTTGGTCAATTATATACTTTATATAGGTCAATCGATTCGTTTTGAAACAAGGAACATGATTTTTTCATTCATTTGTCTGAATTTTTATCATGAAAAAATTTTTTGACAAAAAACGATATTTTTGATGAAAAAAGGTGCTCAAAAAAATTTGATTGGGTATTTTCAAAAATCCATGTGTCCAAATTTAGATATTTGTGAGCTTCATATGTCATCCAAATTTTATTAAAATCCGTTGAAGCGTTCTCGAGATATCCTGGCGACAAAAAATTTACCACATACACACACACACACACACACACACACACATCTGGACATTTTCTCAGGAATAAAAATTTGAACTTTTCAGATGAAACTGAGTCGATTTACACTATTTTTGGAAAATCGAAAATCTTAACGATCACAACGCTTCCTCTATGAGGAAGCAAAATGAAGAAAATTTTTGGAAAATAATAAAAATAGTTGACAATTCTAGCAAGTAATTAAAATAATAACAGAAAAGAATTGTTAAAAATTTAAGAAATTTTTAGATAATTTTAAATTTACTATTCTTAAAGATTAAAGTAAAGAATTGAAACTTGGGAAATTGAATTTAAATATGAGGGGAAAAAATAAAAAATACCGAAAATAAAATTGAAGAAAAATATTGAAAAATGATGAAAATAATTGAGAATTGTAGCAAATATAATTAAAAAAATTTTAAAAAAAATTCTTAAAAATTGAAGAAATTTTTAAATAATTTTAAATTTACTATTCTTAAAAAGTGTATTAATTAAAATTTTAATCAATGAAATTTCAAATTAATTGAGGTTTTAAGAATTATAATATATAATAATTGTAATTGTAGTCTTATTTATCTCAAATATAGTCTGTAATTTTTTAAATTATTTTTTACAAATGTTTATTATTTTCTTCAATATACAATTATTTCTATCAATTACTTTATTATTAAATTTATTTTTCAATTAATTTTGAATTCCTTTTTCTCATTTTCAATTATTTCTTTATTAATTTTCTAATTTTTTTATTATTTATCTCAAATTTTAGTTATTTTTCCAATATACAATTATTTTTACCATTCTGCAATTATTTTCTTATATTACAAATATATGTTGAAATTTTTTCAATTATTTTTCACAAACTAAAATTATTTTTCTCAATTTTAAATTATTTTTATTACTTTACAAATATTTTCTCCAATTCTATATTATTTCTATTATTCTTCAATTAATATCGTAGATTTTAAAATATTTTTCTCAAATTTTAATAATTTTCTTTAATTTCAAATATTATTATTATCATTTTGCAATCAATTTTTTCAATTTTCAATTATTTATCTCATTTTTCAAACATTTTTTTCAATTTTCATTTTCTGTTATATTTTTCCATTACATTTTCTCATATTCAATTATTTTTTAATTAATTTTGAATTTTTTTATAATTTATCACAACTTTCACTTATTTTTTTAATATACAATTATTTTTATCATTCTGAAATTATTTTCTTTCATTACAAATATATGTTGCAATTTTTTTAATTTTTCTCAAAAAAAAAAAAATTATTTCCTTAAATTTCTAATTATTTTTATTACTTTGCAAATTTTGTCTTGAATTTTTTATTATTTTTATTACTTTTCAATTAATTTCCTACTTGTTATAATATATTTCTCAAATTTTATTAATTTTCTTCAATTTTCAAGTATTAATATTATCATTTTGTAATTAATTTCTTCAATTTTTAATTATATTTATTACTTTGCAAATATTGTCTTGAATTTTTTATGATTTTAATTACTTTTTACTTAATTTCCTAGATTTTGAAACATGCTTCTCAAATTTTAATAATTTTCTTCAATTTCCAATTATTTTTTTTATCTTGCAATCAATTTCTTCATTTTTTTATTAATCTCACTATTTATTCCTTAATTAAATACTTGTAAATTTTCAATTATTCATCTCATTTATCAATTAGTTTTTTCAAATTTATTTTCTTTTATCTTTTTTGCAATTATGTTCTCTACCTTTTAAATATATGGATTATTTTTCAATTGATTCTCTAAATTTTTATTTATTATCTCAAATCTAAGTTATTGTATCCACTTTTTAATTCTTGAATCATTCGTCAATTTTTTTTTCTCATATTCCAAATATGATCATTTCATCCGATCACATTTTAATTATTTATTTCAAGTTTCAAAATCATTTTTCATTTATTTTCCAAAAATTTATTTTCATTAAATTTAAAACTTTTCTATTTGTTTCAATTTCAAAAAATTTAAACTATTTATCTGACATTTCCATTATTTTATTCAATTTTCAATTATTTATATTATTTTTTATATAATTTTCTTCAATTTTCGATTAATTTCGTTCTTTTTTACAATTTTCTTAAAGTTTTTAATTATTTCTTTTTATTTAAAAGTTGTTCTCCTCATTTTTAAATTATGTTTTAATTTTTTCAATTATTTTCTCAAATTTTAATGATTTTTTTTTCAATTTTTTATTATTTATCTAAATTTTCAAATATTTTTTCTAATTTTTCATTATTCAATTTTTTTTTTATTTTTTTTTAAGATTTTAAAATAGTTTTCAAATTTAAATTATTTTCTTTATTTTTAAAACTTTTTTTCGATTTTTTAAATTACTATTTCCAATTTTTAATTGATTTCATTATTTTTTTCAAATTAATTTGCAAAATTTGATTTATTTATATAAATTTATTTTTAATAATAATGGTAGAACCGGACAAAATGCCTTTATAAAAGTTTGGAGTAAAAAAAAAATTATTTAATAGACCAAATTCATTTCAATTCAGGCCGGTTGGACAGGGTCAGAACTGAAAACCAATTTTCTATCAAAAATGTTGTTTTTTAAAGAATTTTAGACTACACGTATTTTTTTGTTTAACTAAAGAATTTTTTTTCATAGAATTATAAAGATTTTAATTTTTAAAGTCGAAACTTTCGTTTATTTAAAATTTAAGAAAAAAAACCTTATATGTTTTGAGAAAAAATTTTTTAAAGTTGAATTATAAGGGCTAATAAAAAAGATTATGTTTAATATTTATTTTTGGCCAAGTTATTAAAAAATGCCAATTTACCCAAATAGGCATTTTACCCAGTTTTCTCCTAATAATGTTTTAAAATCGTGTGAAACTATGATTTCTTAGTATATACACCGTTTTCATGATATGGAAATTTGTATGGAAATTCAAAGCAGATTAACCTTTTGTTGAATATTTAATAGCTATGACGACACTTTAACTCTCAATAATTATTAATCTGGGATATTGTGAAATTATTTATAACATTTACTTCACAGGCCGATAATACTTTTACCATTTTGTGAAATTATCTCCTATCAGATTAGATTCTAAGTGCCGATGATTCACGTAGCGATATTTTTATTTTCCAAAGCTTAAGAACGTTATAATCGATATTAGATAAAAACAATTTAAAAATCAAGAATGATTATATTTTTATCTCAATTCTCTTTTGTATTTATTTCCTTAAAATTATCTAATTATGGTTACAAAAATATAATATGGACGTTTTTTTACAATTTTCTTCAAATCACCAAAATATTACTTTTCTCTTTCAAATTAATTACAAATTGTATTAATACTGGGTTTAATTTACTAAAAGCTTGTCTAGGGTTGGTAAATTAATTTTAATTAATTCACTAGGGCTAATTTATGTCTCTCACTGCAATTACATCTTATAATCATAAGCTTGTGGAAGCAGGTGCTGATGCCAGCTGATTTCCATTGGATCCCGTCTAGAGATGGAATTATTCCTCATGGAGCAGTGGAATCTGGAAGAACATCGAACGGCGAAATTCTCTACACAGGAAGAGTTTATCATAATGGGGTTCTCACCTCTGGCAAGGTATTTTTTCTGCAATTATATAATATTCGTGAGACAAAATCAATTCTGAAATTTAACCGCTTTTTCGTCGATTTCAGGTTCATCCGAGTCACAAGGTTCTTTATATCCCTTTCGATGGACAAGAGGTTCCTTTCAAGGATTACGAAATTCTTATACAAAGTTAAATTTTAAATATAATTGTTTAAATATAGGTAAACGCGAATATAAATATAAATACTAGTGTAATTTTGAATATAAATACATATAATTTATAAATAAAATATGAAAATAAATAAAGTTGTAAAGGTAGCAAAAATTGAGCCAGCTCTGATAATTAAGAATTTATTATACAATTTCTTTACTATCTTGACCAAACTATGTTATTAATTTATAAGATTTTAAAACAAGACACAAATGAAGTGTAAAAAGAAGTATTTCTAATGTTTAAATAAATACTTGTAAGTAATTGAAAATTTACATCGAAATTAGTATAAACTAATTAATGTAGAAAAATTATGTTTCTCAAATAAAAAAAAATAAAAAAAAGCGCGACGGTAGAATTTTTTGGAAGTGGCAACAAGTTGTGGTATATCTACATCTACATATATATTATAATATACATATAAGTATAGTAAATCTATATATATATATATATATTTAAGTATATAAAAGTATGTTTAAACGATGAAATTTTTAAAGTTCCAGATTTCCTAGTTATTTATCAACACTACATCACTGTTCTCTAAATCTTAATTAGTTATAAAAACTACTATTTTAAGGGTAAAAACTCGTTTACCACGTAAAATAGTAATTTTTTACTAATAATTTAGTAAAAAAAACTACTAATTTAATTAGCCAAAGTAATTTTAGGTTATGTTAAACTACTAAAAGAATTAGTAGATTTCTATTTACTAATTTTATTAGTTATTCTTCAAAGAAACAATTTACGACCAATTTTAACCAATAATTTAAAGTTATTTTTCACTATTTCATTAGTTAAGTTTAACTACTAAATTGGTAGTTTTCTACTAATTCAGTAGTTATTATTTACTAATTGAAAAAGATAAAACTCGTTCACGATTTTAACCCCTAAATACCAGTTTTTAACTAATTCAGATTTATAGAGTGTAGTTTTTATCAGTAAATATTAGTTACTCTATCAATCAAAATTAGTGAAAAATCGGTCACTAATTAAAAATAGTAGAGATTTTTACTAATTTTTAACTTACATTTCACGTTTTGAATTAGTAGATTTAAATTTTTTGCTATTGATTTAGTGATAAGTGGCTAATAATTAGTATAAATTTTTACTAATTTGAATTAGTGACCGATTTTTCACTAATTCAGATTAAGAGAGTATACTTTTTATACTTTTTAATTAGTAAAAAATAACTAATTATTAAAAGAAAACTACTAATTCAGTAGTTAAATGTAACTAATTACATTACATTACATTAACATAACCTAAAATTACTTTGGCTAATTAAATTAGTAGTTTTCACTAAATTATTAGTAAAAAATTACTATTTGACATGGTAAACGGGTTTTCACCCTTAAAATAGTAGTTTTTAACTAATTCAGATTTAGAGAGTATTTTTACTATTATATTCTAGATATTTTTCAAAACATGTTAGTAATTTTAATTAGAATATTGTTAATTTTTACACTTTTTAGTTAATTTTTAAACTTATTTTTTTTTAACCGTACAATTATTTTAGGTATTTAACTTCGAGATGTGTATTCATTTTTTAGCTATTTTTCTTAAGTTTATAATATTTTGTTAATTTGACACTCTCTTTTCAGTTTCTAGTAATTTTTCGAACTATAGTTGTTTTTTCCTAGATTTGTAATTATTTTTTTACTTAATAGTCATTTTTCAATTATTTCTAGTTTCTTTTAATCGACTTCTAGTAATTATTTCACATTTTAGTAATTTTTCTTCATATTTTATTTATTTTTCTTTAATATATTCAACTAATTTGCATCAATATGCAGTTATTTTTTATAATTTCTTGTCATATTTTTAAATTCTGGTATAATTTTATTTTATGTTTTATTTTATTTTTAACCAACTTCCAATTATTTTATAGTCTAGTATTCTCAACTTGTTATTATTTTTTTAATTTATAATAATTTTCCTTCCTTTTGTAATTACTTTGAATCAAATTCTAAATATAATTATACTTTTTAATAATTTTACTACATTTTTTATTTTCAAAACATTTTAGTAGTTTTCATTAATATATAGTAAGTTTTTACACTTTCTAGTCATTTCTTTAAATAAATCTAGATTTTTTCTAGGAATTTTTGCTTAGTTTTTAGTTATTTCCTTTATTTTTTATTTTTTCTGTTTTTTACTTACTTTTTTTATTTATTTTTACTTTTCTACTTTCTAATAATTTCATCGCAGTGAATATTATTGCTTTATTTCTAGTCGTAATTTTGTTACCTCTATATATAATTTTTACTTGATAGTAGTTATTTTTTTTTATTTTTACCTTTTTCTCTTTAACTCAAGTACTTTAACATTTCCAGGAATTTTCCTACATTTTCAAATAAATGTTTAATAAATTCTACTAATTTTCATCGATTTACAGAGTTATATTTTCATCACTTCCTGAAATTATTTTCTATTTTTTAGTTATTCGTTTTTACTTTTTTTTTCTTTTCTTAAATTTTCTATTCTTCTTGTACTTTATGTTTTTTTTTCTTTGTCTGTTAATTTTAAGTTAATTTTTAGTTATTATTCTATCTTATGGTAATTTTCCTTAATTTTCTAACTGACTTTTTTAATGTCTATATATATTTTTCGTTTTTATTTATTTCTTCTCTCTAAACCCGAATTAGTTAAAAATAACTAATTTGAAAGGAAAAACTCAGTCACTAATTCAAATAGCTATATATATCTACTAATCATTTACTAACAATTAGAAATTTTTTACTAATTGCTGAAATAAAAACTCAGTCACGATTTTACTAATAATTAGTTATTTTTAACTAATTCAGATTTAAAGAGTTTTAATTTCTAGTTGTTTTTATTTGAACTTCTAGTTACTTTTTATTTTCTAGAAATTTTTCCTCATTTTTTAATTATCTATATTAAAAATATTTTTAATTTTTAATATAGATAATATAGATTAATATTAGATAAGATATCTAGTAAAGTATTTTTATAGTTGAAATTATTAAATTTAATTTGTATAGTTTTTATATTATATTTATATATAATTTTCCAAGTTGTTTTCAAGTATTTAGTTTGCAGATACTCTAAAATTTTGCCATTTTTTAATTACATCCACCTTACATTCAATATATTTGCATCTTATAATAAATTATACTTTGAAGTTCCTTGGTAAAAACAATAAATTTTTTCAAAATATAACTTACAAAATTTTTCCAACTTTTAACTTAAAAATGTTTTGATAGAGTAATTTTTAACACGCCTTTTTGGCTAAATAATATTCGAAAATTAATATTAAAGATTTTTGAAAAAAAGTAGACTTTGAAAAATTGTAATCTCTGAAGGTTATTATTGGATTTTCAAAAAATGTTAAATGATGTTTTAAGAACATCAAATGACCAGACATAGAACGTTTCTGAGACGTATTTTTAAAAATACATTTTTAGAATGTTTTTAAGCCAAGTGGGCTCACTATTACTAATACCAGTTAATAGTTTTAGGTTTTAGAGAACTCCAGTTAAAAATCTTCAGTTATTTTAGCAAATTATTGTCATAAAATTTATCTTAATTCACACTGAAAAAACGGAATTCTAACTTTAAGCATTATTCTTAGTGTCAATTTAAGAATGAAATATTCTTATATTAAGGATGTAATATTCTTATAATAAGAAGAATATTTTTATAATAAGAAGAATGTTCTTAAAATAAAAAGAATACTTTCAAAATAAGAACCACATTCTTAAGTTAAGAAGCATATTCTTAAGGACATGAGAAAATATTCTTAATTTAAGATACATTATATTCTCGTTAATTAAACTTGCGGCAATTTCAACCGAAAAATTATTTAACCAGAATATTTTAACTATAAAATTATAACCAGTAATTATAACCGGATTCTCTGGTGCGAATTCAACCGGAATTTATTTATCTAAACAGGATTTATTCCTTTGAATTGGAATATGTTGTTTAGTATTAATATATAATGAAAATTAACTTATTAACTTTAAATAGGTACTTATACATAAACATTAAACTATAATTTCTAGAGAGGCGGGGGAGGGGGAGGGGGGGGGGATTGCCACAAATTCATAAGCAACTGATAAAAACAACAGTAAACACCATTGTCTAAATGAGGAGCACTTTTTCAAAAGTTGATAAATCCATTTTTCAAAAAAGTTGAGATAATTACAAATTTAACATATTAGGAACCTTAGAAATCGATCTGTCACTCTTGAATTCAAGAAAAAAATTTATTACCAAAGAATTTTCAATTTAAAAAAAACTTGGACTTAACCAAGATGATTTAAAATTTTTAATTTTTTTCCTAGGATAAATTACAAAAACCTTTAAATTCCTTTATTACTATAAACTTTAATTAAAAATAAATTTTCTTAAGTGCAAAAAAACATTCGTATATAAATAATTTCATATATTTTTTCTACTTTATAATTAACTCTAGGGGTTAAGTGCGAAACTGCATTTGTTTAATTTTCTCGAAACAACAAAATGTGGATTTATCAACTTTTGAAAAAGTACTCCTCAAATGTGATTAATTTAATAGAACCACTAATTGTGTCACATAAGAAGAAAAAGTCAGAGGCACTAAGTCACTATGCTTTCGAGAAGTGGTCAAAGGGTTAATGAAGTTGACACAACTAAGAGTATGTACCAACGTCTCGAAATAATTGATCAGGTGGACACTTTGGTATACATACATACATACACACACACACACACTCACCCTTAATAAATAGAGTCAATTGACGAGCATTATTTCCGAATTTCAGTGAAAAGATTGAATTAAAGACCTTGAAAATGAAATTTGGGCAAATGGATTATGAAAGTGTTTATTGAGTGGGACACCCTGTAGATCAGGGGCACGTGACCGTTGCCATATTATTCCCATAGCAGGGCACGTGTCTGTTGGGAAGGAGCATTGTTAGCTCTCCGACACTCGGGGTTCTGCTATTTAATATTTTGATCGAAATAGGCCTAGGGCTGCCCTTGCACGATTCCCTTTTGATCAATTCCTCTCGGTTGGATCGGTGCCTGGTAAACGTGCTTTGGGAATGGCAACAGCTGCACCATCATGCCACCAATACTCTGGTCTAGTACATCGGACAATGATACAATATTGCGTGAAATACATTTTCCGTAGCGAATCTTATTAGATGAGTAAGCCCGCACAATCATGGAGCACCGTTTTCTCAAAACAACCCTTTCAAATCAAGTTTGAGGGTGGATTCACTGTCGAAAAATCAGGCACTGATTAATTGCATTCAATTCTTTATCTGCGTAATCTTCTTTGATTTTATACATTGAGTGATATTTTCGCATTGATGGCAAGCTTTTTATCTTATTTTATTTTTTTTTTTCTATTCTAAAAAGAACAGACGTTGTGATTCACTCATTTTCCGAGTCTCCCATTGGTCAATACGCTTCAAACCTCATTATCGATAGTTTTTAGGTTCGATTTTCTGTTTTGCAGGTAAATTAAAATTTTCTTATAAAATATTGTAATTTCAAATTTATTTTATAAAATCTCTTATAATTTTTGTGAAATAAAAATAACTTTTATTTAAAATGATTAATTAAATAATAATAATCTCCGTAAACTCCTGAAGTTAGTTAATATTTATATTTATTCATCTTTTTCTGTCCATGTTTTAAAATCTGAAGTGAAGTTAGTTCCTGTTATTTTATTGATTTTGAATCTCTTTGTCGGGAAATATTTAAAAGATTTTGAATTTTGAATTGAAAGAATAAGGCAACCTTTTACGTTAGTGTGGTGTTGTGCTGGTTTTTAATTGTCATTTGTATAAAAAAAAAGTTTTGTAAAATGCTTTAAAAATTTATTATGGTTTTTGTAGAAGTTTAAAATATATACAAATGCAATTAATTATATAAATTTTCAGTTATTATTTTAAATTTAGATTATTATCATCAATTTTTCATTATATAACGATTTTTTAATTATGTTCTTTTGCTTAAAAATAAATTCTACAATTTTTTTTAATTTTCATCAATTTATAATATTATACTCATTATTTTGGCATTACTTTTAAAAATCTCAATGATTTATCCGAAATTGCATTTATTTTCATCAATTTTCGTTATTTCTGCGATTTTTTAATTATTCTCTTTAATTTAAAATTTTAAAGTAATTTTGTAATTATTATTTTCTTTTAAACATATATTCTACTAATTTTTCCATTATTTCTTTCAAATTTTATTTACTACTGTTTTCAATTTTTCATATTTAAATTATTTTCGTCATAATTCAATTTTATTTCTCAATCCTTAATTCAATCTATATAATTCAATATCTATAATCTATATCTATGATTCAATTTTATTTCTCAACCTTAAATTATTTTCAGCATATTTCAATTATTTTTTTCAATTTTGAATTAATTTTATCATTTTTCAATTATTTTCCTCGATTGTTAATTATTATTCTCATTTTCTAAAATTATTTTCTAACATTTTTAAGTATTTTTCTGAAAATTCAAATATTTTCTTAAATTTTAAATTATTTTCATTTGTTATCAGAATTAAATTTTTTTTTATTAATTATCGTAAATTACAATTATTTTCATCTTTCTTCCAGACTTTTCTCTAATTTTTAGTTTTTCTCATTTTATCAAATTAATTTCTAAAATTTTCAAGTATTTTTCTAAAATTTCTATTATTTTTTTTAATTTTTAATTATTTTCATTTTTTTTCACAATTTTAAATTTTTGTATTAATTATCGTAAATTTCAAAATTTCTTCATTTCTTTTCTCCAATTTTTAGTTTTTTTCTTTTTTTTTTTAAATTGATTTCTAAGATCTTCATGTATTTTTCTCAAATTTCAATTATTTTTTCTTTATTTAAAAGAAATTCTGTAATTTTTTCAATTATCACACTTAAACTTAAATTAATGGGCCCGTATAATTTTGACACAAATTTTTTCGTACAACTAGTTATATTGTACTCCCGAAGATGAATGTTATATTTTACTCCTTCTAAAATCAAAGATTTTTAAGTCTTATTTATTAAATAATTGATTTTAATACATTAAATTAATATTAAAAGACTTAATTAATCCAGTAAGTTCAATTATTGAATAATTAAAACTTAAAAATCTTTAATTTTAGTAGGAGTAAAATATAACATTCATCTTCGGGAGTACAATATAACAAGTTGCACGAAATATTTGTGTCAAAATGATACGGGCCCAAATTAATTATATTCGTCAAGTTGTAAAATTTAAAAACATTTTTCAATTATTTTCCAAAATTTATTTCCTTCAATTTTCAATTCTTAACATTTGTTTTTTAATTTCAAAAAATTTTAACTACATATCTGACTTTTGAATTATTTCATTCAATTTTTAATTTTTTCTCGTTCTTTTTCATAATTGCCAAAAAGTTTTTACTTATTTCTCTTTAATTAAAACCTGTTCTGTTCAATTTAAAATTATGTTCATCATTTTGTCATTTATTTTCTCTAATTTTTAATTATTTTCTTTTATTTCAATGAACTTCTGAAAGCTTTAAGTATTTTTCTTAAATTTTGTTTAACTTTCCTTTATTTAAAATATTTTATGTAATTTTTTAAAATTATTTTCTCTAATTTAAATTATTTTTTTATGTTTAAAACTTTTCTATGATTGGGGCCCGTATCATTTTGACACAAATTTTTTCGTGCAACTTGTTATATTGTACTCCCGAAGATGAATGTTATATTTTACTCCTACAAAAATCAAAGATTTTTAAGTTTTAATTATTCAATAATTGAACTTACTGGATTAATTAAGTCTTTTAATATTAATTTAGTGTATTAAAATCAATTATTTAATAAATAAGACTTAAAAATCTTTGATTCCAGAAGGAGTAAAATATAACATTCATCTTCGGGAGTACAATATAACAAGTTGCCCGAAAAAATTTGTGTCAAAATGATACGGGCCCTATGATTGTTTAAATTACTTTCCCCAATTTTTAATTGATTTAATTTTTTTTCAATTAATTTGCAAAATTTGCAATTATTTTGTTTAATTTCAATTATTTTTTGCAATTCTTTTTAATTCTAAAATATTATAAATTTTGTCCTAAATAAATATTTATTTTATTTATATTAATTGATTTTTAAATATTATATTTAAAATATTGATTTCTTCTTATGAGATAAATATTATTTATCGATTCGTTATATTTATTATTGTATTTTATAATTTCTAAAACGCTTGAAAAACTAATCGCGCGCTTGCGCGCGATTTATTTTGCTAGTATATAGAAATAAGCTGTGATCTCGATTTCCCTATATATGAAAACAATTTAGACGAACTTTAGAAGTGTAACACGTTTTATCGGATTTCTGAATGGATAGCAGATTTTCGATAGATTTTGTCAACAATATCATGCCAGTTGACATGCTCATTTTTAGCATGTTTCAATTTATTTTAAATTTAAGTTTTTTGTATAACTAGATTGTACGAAACAGTAAAAATTAATGAAGTTTTATCAATTAAGAAGTGATGGTGATTTTAGTAAAATTCTAAGATTTTATATAGCGTCTTCATTAAAATAAAGTTTTGTTTACAATGTGTTTAATTGCTGACAGGTGAGTTAATGATTTGATTTTTTTGACTGAAAATATTCTTTATTGATCAGAAAAGTAAAATTTTACACAAAAGTAACAAATTTATAAAATGTTAAACTATGCAATTTCTACAAGGTTGCTACGTTTTCAAAATTTTAAAATTCCATGACTTTTCCAGGTTTTCCAGATCACTTCTCTTAAAAATACATGACCAAATATAAAATAACTAGCAATATTAACGAACACCTTAGGGCGCGAGAAACTTAGCATTGTTGTTGATCATTTTAAAACTATAAATTTTTGCAAATGGAATAATTTAAAAATTGAAGAAAATTTGTGAAAAATGACAAAAATAATTGTCAAATGAAAACAAAATTCGAAAAATGACTAGATTAATAGACAACTGGGAAAAAAACAATTGAAAAAAGTAAACAAGAAATATTAAACTTAAAGAAAATAATTGCAAATTAAAAAATTTAGAAAATTATAGGAATAATTATAATTAAATGTACATTGAACAACTGGATTAAAAATCGAAAAAAATAATTAAAATTGAAGAAAGGAATTGAAATTTGAAAAATAAAATTAAATATATTGAAAAAAGTAATTAGAAAAAACCGAGATTTGTTGGACACCTATAGAAGAAAATAATAGATAACTAAAGAATGGGATTTAAAATTGAAAACATAATTGAGAAGTAAAGAAATAAATAAAAGATTAAAGAAATTAATAAAAATTTTAAGAAAATACAATTAACAATTAAAGAAAAATTCGAAAACTGTCAAAAATAATCGACAACAGAGCGAAATAATTTAAAAAATTAAAAATAATCATAAAATTTAAGAAAAAAAAAAAAAAATTAATAGAAATAATTGAAAAATAATGAGAATAAGTGATAAATGGAAGAAAATATCTGAGAAATGACGAAAATAATGAATAATTGAAATTAAAATTTAAGAAATGACAATTAAAAAAAATTAAGAAAATTAAACAAATAATATTAAATTTTAAAAAAATAATTGTAAATTGAAAAGTTAAGAAAACTATAAAAAAATTGTTGAAAATAATTGCACACTGAACAATTGGATGTAAAATCGAAAAAAATAACTAAAATTAAAGAAAATAATTGAAAATTAAAAAATGGAATAGAAGGTTAATTAGTATAATTGAAAATTGAAAAGAAAAAATTGAAAAGTGGAGAGAATAATTGAAAACAGAAGAAAATAATTGAAAACTGAAAAATGGAATTGAAATTTGATAAAAAAATTTAACAAGGGTACGGTAAATTAATTAAATATTGTTGTAAAAGTTGTATTATATTATAGTTTGAAATATATTAGTTTTTATAAAAAAATTGTAAAACCGTGTTTTTTTAATTAATTAAAATATAGTCATTTTGCGCGTTTTGTTACTGTTTCCATGTAAAAGTCCCAACTTTATAAATTTATATCTTAAAAACAGAACGGTAAAATTCAATAAAATTGTAACAGTACATGTAAAGTATTACATTTAATATGTCATTAAAATATTATAAGAATCTGTAGAAATTGGTTTTTTGGATAAACCTCCTTAAGAAGGCGACAATTTTTTAATATTAAAAAAAATAATTGAAAATTGACGAATGGAATTAAAATTTGAAGAAAAAAATTAAAAATTGAAGAAAAGAATTAAAAAATGGAGAAATAGGTAAATGGAAAATTAAAGAATTAAATGGTAATTTCAAGAGAAAAAAATGTTACAAAATGACAAAAATAATTGAATATTAAAGAAATTAATTTTCAATTAAAAATAAAATTCGAAAACTGGCGAGAATATTCGACAGTGAGACGAAATAATTTAAAAGTGTAAAAATAATTATTACATTTAAAAAGAATAAATGAGAATTTACAAAATTATAGGCAATCATTGAAAATTGAAAAAAATAATTAATAATTGAAAAAAATTAACTAAAAAATAATTAGAATAATTGCAAAATCAAAGAAAATATCTAAAAAATAACGTAATTATTTTACATTTAAAAACAAAAATGGCCTAATTAATATAAAAATGGTAAAACTAATTAGAAAACTTAAAAATCGAATATTAAATCTAAACTAAAAAATTGAAAATTAAAAAATTAAGGATATTATAGGAATAATTGGTGAAAATAATTGCAAATAGAAGAAAATAATTGAACAATTGAATTTAAAATGCAGGAAACATTGATAATCGAAAAGAAATAATTGACAAAAGGCGAAAATTTATTAAGATTTAAGAAAATAATTAAAAATTAAAATATGGAATTGAAATTTGAAGAAAATAATTTAGTTGTAGAATAATTAAAGAATTGAATTCAAATTTGTCAATATAATTGATAATTGAAAAAAGGCGAGATTTATTTAATATTGAACAAAATAATTGAAAATTGAAGAAAATAATTGAAAATGGAGAAAATATATTAAAATTGACAAATGAAATTGAAATTGGAAGACAATAATTGATAGTTGAAAGAAAAATTACAAAATGACGAAAATAAGTAAATAGTGAAGAAAATAATTTAGAAATGAGGAAAATAATTGAGAATTGACAAAAAATACAAAATAAAATGCGTAAAAAAAGAGAGAATAAGTTAAGGAGGTTTATCCAAAAAAACTAATTTCTACAGATTCTTATAAAATTTTAATGACATATTAAATGCATTACTTTACATATACTACTGTTACAATTTTATTGAATTTTACCGTTCTGTTTTTAAGATATAAATTTATAAAGTTGGGACTTTTACATGGAAACAGTAACAAAACTCGAAAAATTAATACATTTTAATTATAATTAAAAAAACACAGTTCTACAAATTTTATAAAAAAACTAATATATTTAAAACTGTAATATAATACAATCTTTACAACAATATTTAATTAATTTACCGTACAGTTGTTAAGAAAATGTTATTCAAGGGTATTAATTCTTTACTTTTTCGAAATAATCAGGAAGAAAAAATTGTAATAGCCTGAAATTTTCAACGGAAAATTTTTTTTTTCAATAAAATTTGTTTGTGTAACGGTTGTATTAACTACAAAATACTATTTAGAAACCAAATTTTAACAAGAAATGAAATTAAAAAAATATTGACTATCATGGTCCGATAGAATGAGAACCGCTTGAGGGTATAAGCGTCCTTAATTAAATTAATTTTTTAAAACAACATTTTATAAACACAGTGAAAATTTTAAAAAACCTGACTAATAATTGGTAAGTTAATGATAATTTTCTTTTCATTTTATTGCAATTTTCTAATTTATTCAATTGTTTTTTCAATAACTTAAATAATTTAGTATATTTTTTGTTAATAATTCATAATTACGTTAATAATAATAACGTTAATAATAATGTCATTTAAGGTTAGGATGTTTGTTTTGTACTGTAATTTATGTCGTAATTAACATTGGAATTTGTTGACAATAAGTGTTTAGTTTTTTAATTTTACTTAAAAGAATAATTTATTAATTAAACATTTTAATTTTTATAAAATAAGCTTAAAAATAAGTGTAGTTATAATGATAATTATAAAAATAATTAATTAATGATAAGTATAGATAGGTAATAATAATATGAATAATAATTTTGTTTAATTTCTTTTTCTATATAATTTTTTTTTATTCACATGTTTAATAAAATTAATAACAATGTTAAAATAATTCCAAAAAATGTTTCGAACAATAATAATAATAATTTATTCTTTATTATTCTTAATTATTGTAGGACATAGACTTAAAAGGGATTGATAAAAAAAGTGTTTGAATCAAAAAATTGTTTAAATCAAATATATTTTGTTTGAGTGAAACAAAATTTGTTTTGATTAAACAAATTTTATCTTTTAATCAACTATATTTTGTCTGTGATATACAGTCAAAAAGTAATAAATTAATGATTATTTTTTGTTTTTAAAATTAAAAAGTAAATAAAGATCCTAACTACATTTTTCAAAGTTAGTTACGTTTTTTAATAATGAATTTAATAAACATATTTATGCAATTCCAGAATTTTTTTACGTGTACATAAGAAAATGTCAATCTTGAGGATTATTTTTAGGAGAACTGGGACATAAAATAATTAGAAATTACTTGTTTACAGAATTATTTCAATACATTGGTTAATGTGTTTTTTTACATTATTAACATTGTAAAGACCTCAGACGCTTACAACAGCGCGCGATCGTCCTCGTTTTTATATAGACGAATTCAAGTCGATCTCTTTCATCGAATTGGTAAAGTACAAGTTGATTTATGTAGATATTGGATTTTTGTAGAGATATTCTATCTTTTATTTTTCAACATCAAACGTTTCGATTGAACTTCAGTTGTTAAAAAACGGAGCTTCTAATTAAGAATCAGTACGAAAAGTAGGTGTATATATTACCTTCATTTGAAGCTTCTGTGGTTGCTAGGAATTTTTATCAATTCAATATACCCTACCGGTCTAAAAATCTAATAAAAATCTAAGGAGAATAAAATAAAAAAAAAGTTATTTAGTTAACATCTTCATTAGTTATTTAAAAAAAAACCGTGATTTTGACTGTTTTATTGAAATGAAAATTACTTCTGAAATAATTAACGCTTTTTAAGGTTCTAAGGCTTATTTTAATAGTAATTTACTATATAATGTGATTGCAAGTCACAAGTTATTAGTTTTGAATTTTAGAAATTAACTCTGGAAGTTGCACGTATTTTCCAAGATTGAATAATTGTCCCTTTAAATTAAGTTAGAACTAATTTTGTAAATTTTGTTTATTTCTCATGAATTTGGAGCAACTTTGGAAGAAATTCGTATCTGCTCCTTTTCTCTTTTTCCCAACTTTTAAAAAAGAAATAAGTTTGATTTAATTTATCCCATTTATTCTTTCTTTGTAAAATCAGTGAAATAATTTAAAATTTTAAAATTTTAATTTAAATTTAAAAACAGGAAGATTTCCTTTTTTAATTTTTCTTTGGATTTTCTTTTGGATTATTTATATTTCGTTCTGTTTCTAAATCTAAATTTCAGGTGAGATTTAATTAAAAATTTTAAAGGAAGTTTTTCTTATTTAAATTTAATTTCTAATCTTTCTTGATTTCTTAGATTGAAAATCTTGTTAATCCCAACAAATTTTGATTGGTTTATTAAATGTTTTCCTTTTAATTTTTAATTTCCGAAATAATTAGTTAATTTAAAATTTTGTTTTAAAAACTGATTTAAAAAATCTGTAATTATAACTATTTTAAACTTTCTAAAATTGGTTTAGAACTTTACTAGTTTAAAAATGTTTAAAGCTGCTTAAAACTGCTTAGAACTGCTTGAACTGTTTTCAATGTATTCAAAATATTTAGATTCATTTAATCATTTCTAAACTTTTTAAAACTGGTTCAGAAAAATTTGAAACCTTTAAGAACTATTTAAAATTGGAAATTTGGAATAAATGTTTGAAACTAGTCTAAAAGACTGTTAAAATATTTTAAGAAACACTTCAATTTTATTTAATTTATAAAATAATAAATAACTAGGTGGAAAATTATGATTCGTCGTCATTTCACTTCCACGTAAGCAAAAAAATTTCTTTCCTTGAAGTAGTAAATTAATAATATAAAAGTTAATTAGAAAAGTTATTAAAATAAAAAAAGAATTTTAAATGCAAAAAAAAAATTGTTAAAAAAGATGAATTATTATTTTACAAATTTTTGATCAATTACAAACTTTATATATCAATTCGTTTTGAGATAAGGAATATGATTCTTTTATTCATTAAGTTGTATTTTTAGTATGAAAAAAATTTTTTGTAAAAACGATACTTTTCGATGAAAAAAGGTGATCAAAAAATTTGATTGGGTATATATGTAGCTTATAATTAAGATTATTAATAAATAAGAATAAATTTATAATTTAATGATAATCAAAATTTTTTTTATATTTACAATTATTTAGAACATTTTTTAAAACACTTAAAATCAGATTTATAACTGTTAAGAACCATGTAATTAAATGAAATTACCTAATATAAATTCACAGATTCAACGTTGCCTCTATAAATAAAATCCATAATTATATAACTGATTTCATAATATATATAATTCCAACAAAGACTGGAATCACAAAAGAATCAGATGCGACTTATTAATTAATCGCAGTAAATCCTTCTTTTACGTAAACTGTAGAACTAAATCTTTTCAATGTGTTAAAATCAAAGAATAATTTTCCTCTTAAAATTACGTATTCCCGAGATTTTTATTTTAAATTTCTCTTCAATTTGCACACAATAATTTATATTTACCTGGAACTGAGAATCTTTTCACTAGAATAAATAAAAATTATAATTAAAATTTGTGTTTATAGATTAAATAATTTAAATTCTGTTAAAATTATTTTTTATCTTAAATTAATTAAATTGAAATTGAATTATGTGATTAATTTAAATTAATAAAAGTAAATTAGAAACTAAATTGTACAATCTCTCAATCATATTTGACAGGATGTCAGATACATAAAATCTATAACTATATAACAGCTATATTATTCCAGTTGTATAATCATGGTTTTCATTTCAAGACCACTATTTTCCTAAAATAACCCTTTCAGCTCATTTTGAGGGTAGATTAATAATAGAGGGATAATACTCTGATGAATTGCATTCAATCTATCTTAATATCAAAATTCTATTGTTTGATTTAATTTAAGTTCTAATGTTATTATTTGTGTTATTGTTTGTGAACTAAAGTAATATTTTCAATATTGCAATTTTTACGAAAGTTATTATTTCCGAAATTGAAATATTCCCGACTTTTAAATTTCCAAAAATTTCCAATTTGATTACGACACAAAATTACGTCGGGTTTCCGTAAAGCGAAGTTGGATAATCTGCTCTCATAGAATATTATGTCTTTGCAAGTGGCTTTTGTGACGAATGCACCAATAATAGAAGGAAACCTACTGTAATTAATTGAAAACAAAACGTCAGTAGCAAATATTCCATATTTGAAACTCAAACAAGGCATGTTATGCAATTAAGCGAAAATATCCTCAACAAATGAACCTATTTGAAACGAAGAAAACTTGATCAATACAATCGAATTATTACTCAATGCGCCTTTATAACGAAAAGCTGATTTTCACAATTTCCTTTCACTGCATAATAGTTGTTAATTTTATTATTAATCGTAATACGCACACAAAGCGCAATTTTTATTTTCAGAAATTGTTGGGTGTAGTTCCGAAAAGCTGCCAGGTCCGTTTTTTATGAAACTTGGTTTACTTATTTATTTTTATGCGCAGATTACGAAAACAATAATGAAAATTGAAATTTGATTTTCATGCACAAAATACAAATAAAAAATCAATTTTTTGCATTTATCCTTAAAAGTATTTAAAATATAAAAAATATTTCCTACAAAATTTGTAGATCTCATCATCATACATTTTTTGTGTAGCATTTTTAACAAAATGTGAAAAATGCAATTTTACAAAAACTACAAAAATTACAAAATTGTATTAAAACCAGTATTATTAATGAGCAGATAAGAAAGTTAGGAATAATTTACATTTAAATGAAAAAATTAAAGCAAAAATATGTAAAAAAATGTAATAATTGAAAAACCTGTCAAAAAATAAACAAATTTTTCTTCTAGGGAATAAAAAAGGTAAAAAAATTATTGAAGGCAAAAGGAGGAAAATGAAGAAATATGACAATAATGTTATAAAATATTAAGTAGTTTAAGGAACATTGATTAAATTGTATTTTTAAATCAAAATACCACGCGGTAATATCTGAAAAGATAGTAAAATTGTTTAAAACAAAAAATTGAAACTAATTTCAAAACGATTAAATAATTTTGAGAAAAGAACAAATATTTCTAAATAATAGAGAAATTATTATCAAATGAGAAAATTTATTATAAGATCAAATTTGCATAAAAGTTAATTAAAGAAGAAAAGTCTTTAAAAATTATAAAACTTAATAAGTTATGACAAATTACAAAAAAATCGAATAAATGTTTAAAAAATCATAAAATTGGAAAAAATTATATTTCCCCACCTTCTACTTATAATAATACATCAAATTAATCACTGAAAAAGTAAATAAATCTTTCTAAATATTACAAAAATGAAACTGTATAAAATAAATTAAAGTAAGTAATTTACGGAAAAAGAAGAAAAATTAAAAAAATCTAAAACATAGAAAGTATTATTAAAGGCATAAAAAAAATTTTTTTTAACAAGAGATAAAAGTTAAGTGACTCTATAAAAATACAGAAAAACAATGCAAAACAAAATAGTCACAAAATTTTTTACAAGAAAAAAAAATTAAATATTTCAAGAAAATGATATAAATTAGTAAACAAATCTACAATTTTTTCTATAATTTTCAACAGTTTTCAACTTACAATTGTTCTCATTAAATTTTATAATTATTCTTTAATATTTAAAATAATTTTATTCTGTTGTCGATAATTGTCTCCAGTTTTCGATTTTTTTTTCAGTTGCCAATTATTTTTCTCATTTCTAAATTATTTTTTTTAATATGTAATTATTTTCCTCGTTTTATAATTTTTCTATCAATTATAATTATTTTCTTAATTCATTTCCATTCTTTAATTTTCAATTCCTTAATTTAATTTTTCATCGCCTAATAAATTTAAACTATATTTATAGATTTTTTTTCATCTGCGAGAAATATGTTATATTAAATATAGTATTTTAGAATTTTCTTAATACTTATTGTATCTAATTGTATTCTAACTTTCAAATCCATTTTTCAGTTTTCAATTGTTTTCTTCTATATTCAATAACACCCGGCTTTTTCAATTACATTTTTTAATTTTTAATTATATTCTTAAAATTTAAATACATTGTTTAATTTGCAAGTATTTTATCAATTTTAATTATTTTTGTCGATTTTGAATCCAGTTATTCAATAAGCAAATATTTCCAACAATTATTTTTATAATAGGTATTTATAATTTTCAATTTGAAATTTTTTTCTTTAAATTTAATATTTCTTGCTTAACTTTTTTAATAATTTTTTTCAGTTGTCTATTAATCTAGACGTCATTTTTCGAATTCTGTTTTTAATTATTTTCGAGATTTTTCAAATATTTTCTGCAATTCTTCAATTATTCCCGTCATTTTGCAATTATTTCTTTCAATTGGTAATTACTTTCCGCAATACTCAATTATTTCCTACAAATTTCTCAATTTTTATTTATTCTCTTAATATTTAGTAATTATTTTTCAAGTTTGCAACTGTCTTAATTAGTTGTGTATTAATCTAGCCATTTTTCGAATTTTGTTTTCAATTATTAATTATTTTCACGTTTCATAATTTTTTCCCAATGATTAATTATTTATTTAAATTTTAATTATTTTTTACGATTTTGAATCCTGTTATTCAATTGGCTAATATTGTCAACAATTATTTCTATAATTTTCTTAATTTTCAATTATTTTCTTTAAAATTACTGTATCTTGCTTAACTTTTTCAATTATTTTTTTTAGTTGTTTATTAATCTAGACGTCGTTTTCTTAAATTTTGTTATCAATTGTTTTAATTATTTTCGGCATTTTTCAAATATTTTCTACACTTTTTCAATTATTCTTGTCATTTTTCAATTAGTTCTTTAAATTATTAATTATTTTCCGCAATTTTCAATTATTTCTTATAAATTCCTTAATTTTCAATTAATACTTATAAATTCTTCAATTTTCAATTATTCTCTTAAAATTTAGTAATTACTTTTTGAATTTTTCAACTATCTTATTTGGTTGTGTTTTAATCTAGCCATTTTTAGAATTTTGTTTTCAATTGTCAATTATTTTCCCGTTTTGTAATTTTTTTTCCAATTTACAATTGTTTTTTCAATTCCTCTTATTTTATTAGAAATTTAAATTTATTAAATTTAATGTTTCTTTCATAACTTTTCTAGTTATGTTTTTCAATTGTCTATTAATCTAGTCGTGTTTTTCTAATTCTGTTTTCATGTTTTCAATTGTTTCAATTATTTTCGGCATTTTTCAAATATTTTCTTTTTTCTTTAATTATTCTCGTCATTTTGCAATTATTTCTTTCAATTATTAATTATTTTCCGCAATACTTAATTATTTTCTACAAATTTCCCAATTTTCAATTATTCTCTTAAAATTGAGTAATTATTTTTCGAGTTTTTTGGCCATTTTATTTGGTTGTGTATTAATTTAGCCATTTTTCGAATTTTGTTTTCAATTGACAATTATTTTCACGTTTTGTAATATTTTTTTCCAATTTTCAATTATTTTTTCAATTTAAATTTTTTTTTCGATTATGAATCCAGTTCTTCAATGGGCTAATATTTCCAATAATTATTTATAAATTTTTTTAATTTTCAATTATTTTCTTTAAATTTAATATTTCTTGCTTAACTTTTACAATTATTTTTTTTAGTTGTCTATTAATCTAGTCGTCATTTTTAAAATATTTTCTTAATTTTTTTAATTATCCTCGTCATTTTGCTATTATTTCTTTCAACTAATAATTATTTTCCATAATTTTCAATTATTTTAATTATTCAATTTCAATCATTTTTTTCGATTATGCATGCAGTTCAATCGGCTAATATTTCCAACAATATTTTCTTTAATTTTTCAATGGTTCTCGTCATTTTTCAATTACTTCTTTCAATTGTTAATTATTTTCCGCAATTTTCAATTATTTTCTAATAATTTAGTAATTACTTTTTGAATTTTTCAACTATTTTATTTGGTTTGTGTCGAGCCGTTTTTCGAATTTTCTTTTCAATTGTCAATTATTTTTATATTTTGTAATTTTTTTTTCAATTATATGTTCAATTTTAATTATTTTTTTCGATTTTGAATCCAGTTGTTCAATGGACTAATATTTTCAACAATTATTTCTATAATTTTCTTAATTTTCAATAATTATCTTTAAATTTATTGTTTCTTTCTTAAGTTTTTCAATTATTTATTTCAGTTTTTTATTAATCTAGTCGTCATTTGTCGAATTTTGTTTTTAATTATTTTCGTCATTTTTCAAATATTTTCTTCAATTTTTCAATAATTCTCGTCATTTTTCAATTATCTCTTTCAATTATTATTTTTATCCCCAATTTCCAATTATTTTCTACAAATATCAAAATTTTCAATTAATCTCTTAAAATTTAGTAATTATTTTGAGCCAGTATCATTTTGACACATGACTTAATTTTAGATTGTTATATTGTACAGAATGGAAATGTTATTTTGTACAACTGCTAAATGTTATTTTGTACAGTTTTGAAAAATGAATTTGTTATTTTGTACAATTTTTTAAAAAAGCAATAAAACATTGGGAGTACAATATTTTAGCTTTTTTAAAAAATTGTACAAAATAACAAATTCATTATTCAAAATTGTACAAAATATCATTTAGCAGTTGTACAAAATAACATTTCCATTCTGTACAATATAACAATCTAAAATTAAGACATGTGTCAAAATGATACTGGCTCATTATTTTTTGAGTTTTTCAACTATTTTATTTGGTTATGTATTTATTCAGCCACTTTTCGAATTTTGTTTTCAATTGACAATTATTTTCACGTTTTGTAATTTGTTTCCAATTTTCAATTATTTTTTCAATTAAAATTTTTTTTTTTATTATGAATCCAGTTGTTCAATAGGCTAATATTTCCATAAATTATTTATATAGTTTTTTGAATTTTCAATTATTTTCTTTAAATTTAATGTTTCTTGCTTAACTTTTTCAATTATTTTTTTTTATAGTTGTCTATTAATCTAGTCGTCATTTTGCGAATTCTGTTTTTAATTTTTTTAAATTAGTTTCGGCATTTTTGAAATATTTTCTTCAATTTTTAATTATTCTCGTCATTTTTCAATTATTTCTTTCAATTAATAATTATTTTCCGGAATTTTTAATTATTTACTATAAATTTCTCAATTTTCAATTATTCTCTTAAAATTTAGTAACTATTTTTTTCAATGGGCAAATATTTCCAACAATTATGTTTATAATATACTTAATTTTCAATTATTTTTTTAAAATTAATGTTTCTTACTTAACTTTTTCAATTATTTTTTTCCAGTTGTCTATTAATCTAGTCGTTATTTTTTGAATTCCTTTATCAATTGTTTCAATTATTTTCTGTATTTTTCAATTATTTTCTCCACTTTTTATTTATTCCCGTCATTTTTCAATTACTTTTTTTAATTAATAATTATTTTCCGCAATTTTCAGTTATTTTCTATAAATTTATCAATTTTTAATTATTTTCTATAAATTTATCAATTTTCAATTATTTTCTATAAATTTATCAATTTTCAATTATTTTCTTATAATTTAGTAATTACTTTTTAAATTTTCTAACTATTTTAATTGGTTTTTGTCTAGTCGTTTTTCGAATTTTGTTTTCAATTGTCAATTATTTTCACGTTTTGGAGTTTTTTTCCAATTTTCAATTATATGTGACGCTCCGCGAGAGAAGGGACCTATCGCGGAAAAAATCAATTTTTATTTTTTTATGCTAAAAGATAATTTTTTAGCTGTTCTTTCATTTTCATGTTGCAAAAATTTTTTTTTTCAATTACACTTTTTGTTATAATGCTTCAAACCTAAGCGTACTAAGTGTATCGCATTTTTTTATTTTTCTTTGAATGACCGTCACATGAAATTAACAATTAATTATTTTGATTTTTTATGGTAAATGATAGTTTTTGAGTTGCTCTTTGAGTACCAAAAATCAAAATTTGATTCCTGCAATTAGTTTTCTTGTTATGAAGCTTTAAACATGGACATGTTAAGCGTCTCGATTTTTCTTTCTCCTCTTTGCCCGTCCATCCTTTAAAGTTTGCTTGCTCAGCGATAGGTCCCTTCTCTCGCGGAGCGTCACATATTTTTCGATTTTGAATCCAGTTGTTCAATGGGTTAATATTTCCAAAAATTATTTCTATAATTTTCGTAATTTTCAATTTGTAATTGTTTTCTTTAAATTTAATCTTTCTTGCTTAACTTTTTTAATAATTTTTTTTGAGTTGTCTATTAATTTATAGTCGTCATTTTTCAAATTCTGTTTTCAATTTTTTGCTGCATTTTTCAAATATTTTCTCCAATTTCTCAGTTATTAATTATTTTCCGCAATTTTCAATTATTTTTTACAAATTTCTCAATTTTCAATTACTCTCTTAAAAAATTGAGTAATTATTCTTTGAGTTCTTCAACTATTTTATTTGGTTTGACTCGAAGTGATTGATTAATGGGTCAAAACACTGACTTTCGACCAAAGGTGGTCGCTGACATATTTTAAAAAATATTAAAACCTATATTATATCTATTATTAAAGTATCTAAATTCAACTTCTGAAGTTGTTTTAGCTAAGTTTTTTATTTTTTAGCCGTAAATTGTAATTAAAGGAGCAAGTGTCGAGAAAAAATAGCGTTCTTAATGCTTATTTTAACCGCTTTTAATTCAGAAAAAAAACATTTAATTCCTGTGCTATAAAGAGAATACGTTTAATTAGTATTCAAATATTTATTTTCATTAATATAATTTTGTGTAAAATGAAAAATAATAGTAATAAAGTTAACTTAAAGTTGATTAAAAAACTGTCAATTTTTGTCACTTTTAAAAGTCTATTTTTTAAAAATCTACTTAACAAATATTATTGAAACTTACCACAATGATTAATTTGTGTACTTTAAACGTATTTTCACTGAAAAGAAGACAAATATTTTTTTTATTATTAAATAATTCCATCTTGAAATTTCAAATTTAACCATAAAACACGCATTTTTGAACTTACCTAACTTTTTTCTGGATGAATTTAAAAAATTGAGACTTTCCACATATCTAAGTTTTAATAAAATCTACAACATATTAAATTTTTGCGAAGGTAAGTTGCTCGGTTTATGAATTATTATTTAAGTTTAAACTTTAATGAAGGAAAGGTTATTTTTTATATTTCAAAGTACACTCTGAAGTTTGACAATCGATTATTGATTTTAAATTCAAAATTTTTATTTATATTTAGTCAGTTTATAATGATTAATAAAATAAATCTTAACAACTAATGATAAGCAACATTTTCAATTTGCAATGTTAATTTGTTAAAATAATTAGGAAAAAGAAATCTATTTTTTTTATTTTTTATTCTATATTTCTCTCCGTTGATTAATAATTTAATAAACCTTAATAGATAATAAATATTAATAAAAATAATTATGAATTTGAATAAAATCATAAATAAAATACAAAATTTTAAATATGTACTACATGTATTACTATACAAATTATAAATAATATATAATAAGAACAATTTCAATATAATTTTATAAAAACTTTATTATTTTCCATTAATTCCTCAAAAAGTTGAAAAACACGTTTTTTTCTTTTCTCACACTTCTCATTGCACAAAATTTTAAACTATTTAAAACTGAGTTAATTAATGTTTTGATTAATAGGTTACCTAATCGTTATAAACTGACATAATATAAATAAAAATTTTGAATTTAAAATCAATAATCGATTGTCAAACTTCAGAGTGTACTTTGAAATATAAAAAATAACCTTTCCTTCATTAAAGTTTAAACTTAAATAATAATTCATAAACCGAGCAACTTACCTTCGCAAAAATTTAATATGTTGTAGATTTTATTAAAACTTAGATATGTGGAAAGTCTTAATTTTTTAAATTCATCCAGAAAAAAGTTAGGTAAGTTCAAAAATGCGTGTTTTATGGTTAAATTTGAAATTTCAAGACGGAATTATTTAATAATAAAAAAAATATTTGTCTTCTTTTCAGTGAAAATACGTTTAAAGTACACAAATTAATCATTGTGGTAAGTTTCAATAATATTTGTTAAGTAGATTTTAAAAAAATAGACTTTTAAAAGTGACAAAAATTGACAGTTTTTAATCAACTTTAAGTTAACTTTATTACTATTATTTTTCATTTCACACAAAATTATATTAATGAAAATAAATATTTGAATACTAATTAAACGTATTCTCTTTATAGCACAGGAATTAAATGTTTTTTTTCTGAATTAAAAGCGGTTAAAATAAGCATTAAGAACGCTATTTTTTCTCGACACTTGCTCCTTTAATAACAATTTACGGCTAAAAAATAAAAAACTTAGCTAAAACAACTTCAGAAGTTGAATTTAGATACTTTAATAATAGATATAATATAGGTTTTAATATTTTTTAAAATATGTCAGCGACCACCTTTGGTCGAAAGTCAGTGTTTTGACCCAATCCTATTTATGAATTATGTTTAATATTTATTTTTGTCCGAGTTATTAACGAATGCCAATTTACCCAAATAGTCATTTTACCCTGTTTTACCTAACATGATTCAGATTTTGAGATGCAGTACCAATTTTTGAAAATTTGCCGTCCTCTTTGAGAAATTAAGGGCGAATGCTGCGCGAAACTAAATAATCATTTGCTAGGAAAAATGTTTGATGGACTCGACGGATCCAATTAAGCCGCGCTTCTATACGGCGAGACATGGAAACCAGATTCAGGATTGGGATTCAGGAACTACGAGTAGGACAGCTGCATCGATCTGGAAACTGTGCAGCTGCTTCTCTGATCCACTCGCATGCCAATCAAATTGGTCGATTCACCGCTAGTCAGTTGAATGAAAGTGCTGGGTGTTCTTTTTTTTTGTCTTCTCTCTTTTTTTTTTCATCCAAACGCTTGTTGATTCTCTTCTTGACTCTCTTGAGTATTTTTCAACAATTCACCAATATATTTAACCCTCTCCGCTTTCCACCAATTGTACAAGCATTAAAATCAATTGATTACTTGCTATTATGTTCCTGTCTATACTGCCTCAATTCAACAGATGACCTAAATTGTATTCAAACGCTATTAATAAGCATGCAATTGTATTAGAATCTTAATAATAAATAATCTCGTTATTGTACAGGTTTAACGATATTTGCAGTAAATGCATTCAATAACCTGAACAATGGACAGTGTTAAATTAAAAATTTAATTAAGCGCAGATTATATAAATTACGTTTATTAAAATTGCATTCTTTAATATTTAATTGATATTGAGGATTGGAGATATTTGGTATCGGACTGTAAGCCGATGGAATAATACATTTTGTGTAATTTAAATGTAATTAATTATTGAAAGTGAAAATAATAGAGAACTGGAGAATGGGGAAATTGAAAGTGTAGTGGTATTGTAAAATTTAATTAAAGGCAAAAAATCCATTATAAAATATGTAAATTAAAATTGGCAATTAAATTACAGAATTAAAATTAGAGTAATCAGGTTAATTAAATTAAATAATTAAAATTGAATGTGAAACTTTTTTGTATATTTCTAATTTTGAGGTTTATTTTCTCGTAAAATTGTTTAATCGTTTTTACGAGAAAATGTTTAAAAATTTGTTTTTTTAAAGATATCGGGTAGTGTTTGGTTTTTAAGAACTCCTGGGAAAATTTACGAATATTTGCAAACAAGTTTTTAATATCTTATTTTTGTAACAATAAAAAAAAATTTATCTTTAATTTAAGCAGTTAAATAGTATTTTCATTTTCCTTTTTCCATCTCCAAAATTAGAGTGTGTGGTTAAAATAATTTTTTGATTTTTCATAGCAAAATATCATTTTTCTTGAAATCGAATTTTTTACGTAAAAATTTTGATTAAGTATTAGATAAACAATTTAATCAATTAAAAATTAAATAGTAATCAATTTATTATTATGAGAAAATAAACTCGAAAATGAAATTTTTAAAAACCACTTTAACTATAATATATGCTTATATATAGTTTCTAATTTTATTCTATTTTTACATTTTTTTCTTTTGCATTTCATTTTTTCAAGTTCTTTGTTTTTAATTGCTACTTATTTCTTCACTTTTCAAATTCCTCCTTTATTTTTAAGTTACTTTTTTTCTAGTTACTTTTCATAAATTACTATTTATTTTCTTCATTTGATCGATATATAATCTCTTTCTAGTAACATATACCTTTTTTGGTTTTTTCCTTAATTTTCTTGTCATTTGTTATTAATTTTTCATTTTCTAGTTACTTTTAATTTTTTAATGTATTAAAAAAAAATCCTCCCCTTAACACAATTTCGTTAGTTTAACATTTTTTAATTATATTTCATACTTTCTAGTTACCTTTTTTATATCTGGATATATTATTCCATAACATAATTTATAATTATTTTTCATTACCTAGATATGTTTCTTTTAATCCTGGTTATTTATTTTTAATTAAGTTAATTAATTAATGATTAGTCAGTCATTTTTCGTCTAGTAATTCATTTAAATTTCTAGTTTTTAAAATAAATTTGCAGCTATTTTTCCTCTCTCCCTTGTTATTTTAAGATTTTCTAGTAATTTTTCACTTTTTAAATATAATTTTCATTTCATAGTTATTTCTGAACTTACTAGTATTTTTTCTTTTGTTATTTCTTTCATGATTCTTATATCTTTTTTGTATCTTTCTATTTTTTTTTAATTGTCAGTTAATTCTTTGATTAACAATTTTTGTTTTCTTTATAGTAATTTCTTTTAATCTCTAGATGCTACCATTAACTTCTAGTAACATTTTTTCTTTTTATAGCTATTCCTCTCGAATTTGAAAATATTCGTCAATTTATAGAAATTATCTTTATTGATTTACTTATTTAGAAAAAAATATACGGGTGAAAACCTTACATTTTCTCTTTATTTTAATAATTATTTCCAAAGTTTAGTTATTTTTCCAAATTCTAACATTTCTTTCTAGTCTATTTTAATATATTCAGAAATTGTAATGAACGTTATAATAAGCAAATGTTTTTTTCCTATTTTCTATTAGACTTGTTTCTTTTAATTCTAGTTATATTTTCTTTAATCTTAGGTGCTTTTTATTACCTACGGAATTTTTCTTAATTTTCTTACTAATTTATTTAAATTTATATTTTTTCAGCAATTACAGTTGTTATTTTCATCATTTTCTAGTTATTTTATAAATAAATTAAAATTAGTTAAAAATAACTAATTATTAGTAAAATATAACTGATTATTAGTAAAAATATAACTAAAAAATAGTTAAAATTTGACTAATTGAAATAAATAGAATTTTACTAAAATTTTAGTAATTTTGACATAACCTAAAAATGAAATTAACTAATAATTAGTTATGTTTTACTAAATGGTTAGTAGAAATATAACTATTTCAATTAGTAACTTAGTTTTTAAAAGTTTTTTAGTTATATTTCTTAAGATTTTTAGTACTTTTAACCCTTTTTTAATTTTACTTATTATTTTCTAGTTATCTTTCTTTAATTTAGAGTTTTTTTCTTCTTTTAGAGGTTTAAAAATCTTCTAGTTTTAAAAACCAAAATTTATTTATTTTCCAATTCAAGTAATAACTTTCTATTTTCTAGTTCTTATTTCCTAATATTTTAATCTGTTACATAATATTAAGTTTTTTTTCATTTTCAAAAGTTTATCTTTTATTTCCAGTTATTTATCTAGTTCTCAGTTATTTATTTACTTATCAGTGATTTTTCTTTATTTTGTAATAATTTCAAGGTTAATAATTTAATTTTTTTGCAATTTCTAATTATTTTATTATTTTCAAGAGATTTTTTTTCACTTTTTTGTTATTAAATTTCATTTACAGCTATTTTTTAACTTTTTTGTAATTTATAAAAGTATTATTTTACCTTTTTAAAATTGTTAATTATTCTTTCAATTTTTAATTATTTTACTGTATTTCAAGCGATTTTTTCACTCTTTTGTTATTAAATTACATTGACAGATATTTTTCAACTTCTAATTTATAAAAATATTATTTTAATTTTTTACAATTTTTTATTCTCTCAATTTTTAATAATTTTACTTTATTTTTTAGTTTTTTCTCAATTCCTAATTTTACTTTGATTTTTCCTTAAAAACTTCCAGTTTTTTCACTTTCTAGCTAGTTTTCTATACTTTTAAGTTCTTAAGTTTATTATTATTTATTTAGTTATCGTGTTTTAATAACACGATTTTTTAACTTCAACGTTATTATTTCAAATTTGCTATTTATTTTTTAACAATTTTTATGTATTTTCTTCAAACTGATAAATTTTAATTTGTTATAATTTTATTGACTACTTGTGAATTGACTTAATATAGTATAAAGTATAAACTTGATGGGCCAATTGTGACAATATTTTTTGAACCTTGCAAAATGTTAAAAAAAATGTTTCATTTTCAAAATATTATAATTTCTTTTGACGTTGATGAAGAAGAATTTTCTAATTATTTCTGTCATTCGTTGCCGTTTTTTTATATTTCAAATATTTATTCACTTCTAAAAGTTTCATCTTTATTTTCAAGTTATTTTCTTAAATTTATTTTTTAAAAGTTTCAACAGTTTCTAGTTACTTTTTCCTTTAAAAGTAATTTTTTTCCATTTCTAGATGTATTTTCAACGTCTAATAATTTTTTTTCATTTTATAGTCCTTTTTTAAATTTCAAAACTATATGTAATTCTTTAGTAACTTTTCTTTATAAGATAAATACACTAGTTATCGTCCCTGCTTTGATTAGCGTCATTTTTTAAAAAAATTCACAAAATATTCTGTAAAAACTATTTTCTCTGAAAATTACCGTCATATACTTATTTCATTTTTCTTCTTTTTTAGTAGTTTTTCTTTTCCTATATTTTTTATAACACATTTCTATACTATTTTCTATAAATTCCATTAGCCCTGATAATTCTGTGGCTGAAAGGTAAAACAGCACAACTCCCATTTTATCAAATTTGAGATAACATCAGATTTCTATATATGTAGATATACTTTTTAAAGTTTCATAATTGTAAATTGATTAAAATGTTTACTTACGTAGAAAATATTAAAAAACGTAATCGCATAAATACATTAAAATCGAGAAAAATAATTGATGATTTCATAATTAATTTATTAATCAATATCAATAATTTGATTTCATTAAATTTGTTTAACAGACCTAAAAACTACATTAGAAAACAGGATTAAATATCAAACACCCAAAATATTTGTTTATTTTTCGATTTTACAGAAATCAGAAAAAAAACAAAAACACGTTTTACTCGAAACCATGAATATGTCGCTTGTGCTGTTTTACCTTTCAGACACAAAATTATATATACAATAATAAAAATACAAAAAATAAAAAATACTAAATTATTATACTTATATTATACTATTATATTATAATAAATATATTAATATATTATATTATATTATACTTATACTTATTATTATACTTGATTTCTTCTTATTTCTCATTAAATTATTATACTTATATTATACTATTATATTATAATAAATATATTAATATATTATATTATACTTATACTTATTATTATACTTGATTTCTTCTTATTTCTTATTAAAAAAAAATGCTAAAAGTCTGATAAATATTCCAGTCTTGAAAAATCGAAAAAACCATTAATACGTTTCTATAGAAACCAAATGGAGGCAGTTAATAAAAAAAAAGAGAATCCTCATAAAAGCATAAAAAAGCTCATAAAAAGTGTAGTTTACGATTATACAGTCAAAGTGTTTTGTGAAAGTGGAATAAACTAGTTGAAAGAGAAATGAAAAAGCATCAGGCAAAAGCGTTAACTGGAATTACACTAGATTTTGCGAAGGGGTTGAAGTACTTTTGTATCCTTTCGGGAGTTTGTAGTGGTTGCCCGGTGGTGGTGTCAAGGTGGCAGTTTAGGCACGAGCCAGACACTACTACCAACAAGTTTCAGTCGAGGCTTTCAAACTCTAAAATACTACGCATGGGGGCTAAAACTCTATGATCATGGGGAGAGGCTATTTTTCCCCCCATACGAGTTTCACGACTTATATGTTATATGGTTTCACGCTAAGCGAGTCCTTTCGGCAGATGTTCGTTCTGAGGCCCGTGCCATCTGCCACGAGGTGCTTACACGCGTGCGCAATACTTATGGGGTCCATAATGACCACACCTTTATACAGGGTGTACCGGAAATTCTAATAATCATCACTTCAAGCCTCATTTATAATTTAGAAATTTAAAAAAAACCACTTTGCATATATCTTTGGATATGTAGTAGTAGCACAAGCTTTGTTACACGAGAGCCTTGTCTTTTTTTTCTTGAAGTAGTCTCTAGATGTGAATTGGTAAAAATTAATTTCTGTAATTAATAATTATTAATTTAGTATTTTCGAATAATTGTGATTTAGAGAGTCGTGTCATTTATACAAGGAAAATATTGTTTTTTATGACTGAAAAAATTAGTGTTGCCGCGATATTACGAATAGAGTTTATTTAGAATTTATATTTAGAAAAATGTACTATTACATACTAAAATTAAGGAAAAACAAAAAGTATGTGTCGTAGCAAAAAATTGAATTCAATTATTATTTTGATCGAAAAATAACATTCCATTCTTCCATTATTGACATAACCTCAAACTAAGAAGTGATTTTTTATCTAGATTAAAATATTCAAATTAATTTCATCAAATTTTTAACCTTTGCGCTATCGGATACTACTCCGGGTAGCCACGAAAATATTTGAATTAAGATAACTTTTAGAGATTTGCTTTAATCTAATTGCAATTTTAAGTAACAGATCAATTTTTATTTAATTTCGAAAAATTAAAAAAAAAAAATTTTTTATATTTTTTCTTGTTTATTTATAACACTAACAACATTAACGCGCGTCCAAGCGCGCGACAAACTTTCCATTGTTGTTGGTCATTTAAAACTATCAATTTTTGCAAATTTAAATAATATATCTGAAAAATGACGAAAATAATTGACAGTTGAAAAAAAATTCGAAAAATAACTACATAATTTTTCTTGTAATTTTTGGCTTGTAATTTTTTAGTTAGTAGGAGTACTCATGTACGAAAGGGCTTGTCCCGTATGTTTCTAATAAATAAATAAATAAATAAATAAATAATTACTCAATATTGAAAGAAATAGTTTTAAAAATTAAACAATGAATATTTTTAAACAAAAAAGTTGAAAAATCATAAAAATAACTGTTCGAAATAATTGCAAATTGAACAACTGGATTGGAAATCAAAAAAAAAAAATTAAATAATAACATAATAATTAATTATGATCTTTAAAAAAACTTAACAATCAAAAATGTTTAATTTTATAAAATTTGTTCACACGACCAAGAAAATTTTTTTAAGAAAATATCTTGACAAAAAAAAAATTTCTTTAAAAAAAAAATGTAAATTTTAAATTATGATAAATGGTCGGCACAAAAAGTGTAACTAGAAATCCAAAAATTGTTAATTTCTGAAGAGGTTTCTCTTAGGGACGAAAGCTAAAAATGTGACTTTATTTTCTTTATAAAGAAAATTGAAATAAATCCTTTAGAAACTTAGATCAGTTAAAACAAACAAAATTATTACTACCTATTACTATATATTAATACTGACCAAAAACTGAAACAACATCATTATAAAATTGAAGAAAATAATAAAAAGTTGAGGAAATAAATTGAAAATTTAAGAATTAAATTAAAATTAGAAAAAATAATTGGTAACTGGAACAAATATTACAAAATGACGAAAATATTCCACAATTGAAAACAAAATTTAAAAAATGTCTAGATTAATACACAACCGAACAAAATCATTTAAAAAATCAAAGAATAATTATAAAATTTTAAGGTAATAATTGAACTTTGGAAAAATTGTAGAAAATAATTGAAAATTGCGAAAAATAATTATTATTAGAAAAAAAAAGAAATAATTAAAAAATTGATGAAAATATGTGAAAAATAACAAAATAACTGTCAATTAAAAACAAAATTCAAAAAATGACTAGATTAATAGACAACTGAAGAAAATAATTAAAAAAATTAAACAAGAAATATTAAATTTAAAGAACAGAATTGTAAATTGAAAAATTAAGAAAATTGAAGGAATAATTATTCCTTGGAATTAATTGCACATTTAACAAGTGGATTCAAAATCGAAAAAAATAATTAAAAATTGATGAGTTGAATTTAAATTTAAGTGATATTCTTAAAAATTGAAAAATGTAAATAAAAATTGAAGAATGGAATTAAAAATTTAAGAAAATAATTGAACAATTAAATTTAAAATTGAAGAAACTTGATGATAATCGAAATAATAATAGAAAAAAGGCGATAATAATAATAATAATAATTGAATTTAAATTTTAAAACAATTTTCATGATTAAAAAAGTAATTTAAAAAATCCAAGAACTATTGAATATATATAAATTAATGGAAAATTGATAAAAATAATTGAAAATTAAAGAAAATATTTGAGAATCGAATAAAAATAATTAAAAATTGAAGAAATAAATTAAAAAATTAAAGAATTAAATGGAAATATCAAGAAAATAATTGATAATTAAAAATTAAATTACAATATGACGAAAATAATTAACTATTAAAAAAAATAATTAACAATTGAAAAAAAATCGAAGAATGGTAAGAATAATTGGAATTAGATTTTTTTTTAAATTAAGGGCATGTGAAGGAGTATGACGTCACTGATATAGGCAACAATTGTCCGTAACTTTTCTCTTTAAATATTAATTATTTTGTCACGAAACTTGGTAGAATTACTTAAAATATCATTAGGAAGGTCTCTCTGACCCAAATTTGTTTGTTTTTTGGGTCAAAAGTAATTTTTAGAAAATTTTCTATTTTTCGAAAATTTCTCAAAAATTATTTTTGAGCCAAAATTCAAACAAATTTGGGTCAGAGAGACCTTCCTAATGATAGTTTAAGTAATTCTACCAAGTTTTATGACAAAATAAAGTTACGGATAAATTTTGCCTATGCCAGTGACGTCATAATCCATCACATGCCCTTAATGAATAATCGTAAAATTGAAGGAGAATAATATATTGTCAATTAAAAACTGATGAAAATTATGCATAAAATTGTAGAAAGTAAGTGAAAATTGAAAAATTGTTTTGAAATTTTAATAAAATAATTGATAATTGAAAGAAAATTTACAAAATGACTAAAATAATTAAATATTAAAGAAAATAATTTTGAAATGAGGAGAATAATTGACAATCAAAAGAAAAATTTTAAATCTGTCGAGAATAATACTTTAGATACTATTATCTAGAATTACTATTATCTATTGATGATTATTTCTATTCTTCAAAAGTTCTTACAATTCAAGTTTTAGTTTTTTCAAATTTAAAATGGTTCTAAACTTAAAACAGTTGCAACGAAATTTTGACTCACATTTATTTTAACTTCGATTAATTCAAATTTTTATTCGTTGAAGTCTTAAGATTTATATTTAATTTTTTTTTAAATATCCAATTATTTCAATCTTCTGCATTTACAAACTGACATATATAAACTTAATATTATTTATACGGTTTTAAATTGATTTAAACTATAATTAGTATAGGAATTACAAAGTTACTTGTGTTTTAATATTAATAACCTTCAATTGTTTTAAACTTTTAATTCTTTAAATTTTAATTAATACAAATTTGAACTATTATAAACTTTACATATTTTCAAAATCTAATAATAGATATTTAAATTATTTTAAACATTAACTGAATTGTATAAAAACTTCTAATTATACAAAAAAATTTCATTGTATATTAAAGCTTTAATCAGTCCAAATTTTGAAAATAATAATTTAGATTCTAATTTGAATCAATGAAAATTGGGCCTAATGGAATTTGAAATTAAATAAAATTTATATTTACAAAAAAATTAAAATTGTGAAAAGTTTAAATGTTTAGTTATTAATAATCGGAATAATAAAAACGCAAGGATCGATTAAAATTTAGTTAATTTAAAGCCTTATAATCAATAAAAATTTAGATGAATTCGAACTTCAATAAATTAAAACTGAAATATATATTGATTCTTAATTACTAATTTAGATTTTCATTAAAAATAATTATTTTAAAATTTTAATGATGAATGGTGAAATTAATTATTATACTTTTATTTGATGGGAAAAGTCATTTTTTAGTTTGAGGTTATGTCAATGAAGAAAACCTCCTCAACGACAAAAAAAAATTATAATATTTTGAAAATAAAACATTTTTATAAAATTTCTCAATGTTAAAAAAATATTGTTACAATTGACCTATCAAGTTTTCACATTTATACTCTATTATGTTAATTCACAAGTAGTCTATATAATGTTATAATAAATTGAAATTTGTCAGTTCTAGATAAAAGCGAATAAAATGTCTACAAATATTATGTGACAATTGTTTAAAAAATTGTTTATATTCTTATACAAAAATTATTGTTCATTTTGGAAATAAAAATTCTATTTAAAAAACCTTGTTTTACTTTTACGACCCTCAAAAATTCATTTCTCTTTTTTACTTCTTTGAATAAAAAAAAACTGATTTGTTTAAATTCCACTCACATTAAATTTGTGTAAGGAATACCGATACTATTAATTATAATTATTCCTTTACTCTAAGAAATTATTACTACTGTTTATGAATTTGTTAATTAATTTTTAATTTCATTCGTACTCTTTAAATCAGAATTAGTAGAAAATGAGCTAGTAATTCAATTAGTGAAAATATCTACAACTTTTTAGTAATTTTTTACTGAATTTTCGTTATTAATTATTATTAATTAATTTTTTTTAAATTTTTTTTCTAATTTCTGAATTATGTTGAAATTAGGAATGATAAAATTTGAGATAGGAAATTAAAAAAATTACAATTTTATATCATTTCAAGTTTTGATGAATTGAAGACAAATGCAATTAAAATGTAATTAAATTGAAATTTGAAATTAATTAAATTTATAATAAATTTAAAATGTTGAGAAATTAATGTAGAAAAATAATAAAAATATTTAAATTTTCATGAATGAAAATTAGAATTTACACAAATTTAGATCAATTTCAATTTGATTTGATTGAATTGAATAATTTGACTAATTAAATTTGGATTCCTTGAAACTTGAGTGCAAATAATTTCGACTGTTTTTTTTTTTTTGTCTAAATCAAATTTGGAGTTGTTTACATTTTAAGTTAATATATGTTTTGAAAAATCAAAATATGTTAAAATTTAAATTACTTAAAGTTTTGATAAATGGAAGTTTGGATTAATTAATTTTTTACTTTTCTTAATCTACTAAATCATTTAGAAGAAAGATTAAAACAAACAACCTATGATCCTGAAATTGAAAATTACTAAGAAATGTAAAAAAAAATTTAATTCTGAAAATTTGCCGTATTTTACATCTTTTTAAAATACAAAAGAATATTTAGAATTAATATTTTACTAATAATATTGACTAATATTTTGATATTAATGTTATTAAGAATAAATAAGCTTACAAATAAAAAATCGATAAAATTTTAGTTTTTACCGGCAACTTGTTGACGTTCTTGAGCAATTTTTATTATGACACCTGGAAATAAAAATTATTTTATACGCTTGAACACAATTTAAAATGAATTTATTAATTTGTAACATATTTTAAATGTGTAATAAATACATTAACTTATAGTATAAGTAATAATTCAATCACTGAAATTTAATATTTGAAGGTTAACTAATTAAGATACAAATCTACAAAAACTTAAACATCTTTTACCTTTTTTTTCTTACACACAGTTAAAAATTTTGTGCATTTGTGTAACAATCGGTCCTTGTTAAATTTTTTGTGTCAAAATTTAACATTTTTCGTGTGTTGATTAGATGCTTGAACATAACCTCAAATTTCTTAGTATAATTTACATTTAATTATTTGTTGTAAAACGTAAATTTCATATTGAAAATTCATTTTAATAATCAGAAGGTAAAATTTAATACTAATTGAATTAAATTTACTTCTTAACTCAACACACGATTATATTTTACTTCTGTCAAGCAGACGATAAACAAAACAACACAAATCCTTGTGTTAAATATTAACACAAATTTTGAGTGGACTGTTTGGGACATGTGATTTATGTTAAAACGAACACAAAATTTTTACTTGTGCATAAAATTTATAAATTAATTGTCAATTAAATAAATATTTATGTTAAAGTTTAGAAATAATTATATTGTTTATATGGCATACCTGGAAACCTAAAAATAATTAAACCTTTCACTTTTACCAAAAAATAGGTTATATAATGACCAAATCACAATGACAATTTAAATTCATATTGGACATGCGCGTTTATTTATATATTTCTATCATTATTTTAATTAGTTGATAAAATACCGAAAAATGAAAATATTCTCAAAATCCATAACATGAATGACATTCTCTTTGTTACCAAAAGACTGATAAAAAATGATAATCTTACATCAGAATATAAGCATCTAATTTGTTGCACTCGCGACAAAAACGACTAAACAATTTAGATGGAGACTTTGATTTTTTTTTTGTAAGTACAGATCCCTTGCCTATGATAAATAGATTTTCTAAAGGAGTCAATAATGAGAAGATTAATATTCCCCTTGATCGGATCGGAAAAAAGTTTTTGCATAAGCAATTCTGGCAATTATGTTTAGAGTCTAAAAAACAGGGACAAAGCAATTGCAAGTTTCCTGTCGGTGCTTTTTCTGCGCACATGTTTGCGCCAATTGAAGCGCTGCATAAAAATTAGCATAACGAAAGGGCGTCACAATGGGGTGGAATCTGGCGCACAGCCGCCACGCGACAACGTACCTCATCCCCATGAGAAGTGGGATGGCTGACCAGGACAATGTTCTCGATCGTCACGTTTGGAAGCTTAACGACTACGAGAATGATATGTCATTATAAAAAGTAAAAAACAGCCCTCGCTGGACCCAGACTCGATATTATTGTTCCGATCGTGCCGTCTGCACGCTTCAGGATTAGATATGAAATCCCCTCAGCCGTAAATGTACCTACTTTTGCATATTTCATGAGTAATCAGATCAGGTATATATATATATATATATATATTATTCAGCCCAACTTTGATGGAAGAGCCAAAATCAATTCAAATGAGAAATTCACCCTTTAAATAAGGGCCTCATTAAAAACTGATTGAACAGTGATTTACCCTCTTTTTTAAGAAGGATATTATATTGAATATATTATTGAGATATACTCGGTCTGATGTGTATTCAATATGTTAAATCTATTCAGTAACTTAAAATATATTATACAATGTAAATGGGTGATTATACTGAAATTGCCACTCTTATATTTACATTTTAAAATGAAATGTTATTCTTTGGATTTTTCAAAATTATACTTTTGTAAGATAATTTAGAATAATATTCAGCAGGGTCCCGGAACCCAAAAGGGCCCGGTGCCAGAATTTAAGGTATAGTGAAAAAAAACTTTCAAATGGACGAGAATTTTTAAAATGATCCGTGAATTTTGAAAACGATCCACAAATTTTTAAGAAACTCTGGGAAGGTAGATAAATCTTAAGAACTTCAATTTCAATCTTGTATTCTTTAATGATAACATGAAAAATTGAATTTAAAATGATCGGAATTCTATCTAACAAATTTCAATAGAAAGAAAGTCGAAAATTCCAAGTTATTATTATTTATATAAGTCCCAAACGTCAATTAAGTCAAACTTTAATTTTTTTAAACTTATAAGTTTCAATTAATCAATGTTGCAATTATTACATGTATATAGTAAAATATTAATTAACAGCAACATTAATGAGAAATTTTACATTGCTGTTTGTCATTAAAAAATATGAATTTTTGGAAATGCAAACACCCCCCCCCCCCCCCCCAAAAAAAAAAACCTTGTCTGGATCCGCCACTGAATGCAAATAATGAAAATGACGAGAAAAATTACAAAATGGAAAAGAATATATATGGAAAATGATGAAAATAATTGACAATTAAAAACAAAATTCGAAAAATGACTAGATAAATACACAATTGTTAAAAATAATCTAAAAAATTAAAATATACACATTCAATTTAAACTAAAAAATTGAAAAATTAAGAAAATTATAAGAATAATTGCTGAAACCAATTGCAAATTGAACAACTGGATTGAAAATAAAAAAAAAATTAAAATTAAAGAAAATAATTCAAAACTCAAAGAATCATTATAATACTTTAAGAGACTAATTGAAATTTAAAAAAAAATGTAGGAAATAATTTCAAATTGCGAAAAATAGTTAATAATTAAAAGAAATAATTGAAAAATAAGAATAATTAAAAAATTGAAGAAAATATCTACAAAATGACTAGATTAATTGACTACTGATAAAAATTGATAAAAAATAGCAAAAACTTTAAATTTAAAGAAAATAATTGAAAATTGAAAAATGTAGAAAATTATAGGAATAATTGTTGGAAATAATTGAAGATAATTTCTGAAAAATGACGAAAATAATTTACAATTGAAAACGAAATTTGAAAAATGGCTAGATGAATACACAACTGGAAAAAATAATTTAAAAAATCAAACTGTAAATATTTAAATTTAAAAATAAATTGAAAATTGAAAAATTAAGAAAATTATAGAAATAATTGCTAATTGGACAACTGAATTGAAAAAAATTGAATTGAACAAAATAATTGAAATTAAGAAATGTGATTGGAATTTGAAGAAAATAATCAAAAATTGAAGAAATAAATTGTAATTTGAATTAATGGTTTATAATTGAAAATAGCCAAGTTTTTTATAATATTGAATAAACTTGATTGAAAATTGTAGAATGGAATTGACTTTAGAAAATAATTCATAATTTAAAGAAAATTACAAAACTACGAGAATAATTTAATTGTAAAGAAAATAATTGAGAAATGCGAAAAATAATTGACAATTGAAAAAGAAATTCGAAAACTATCGAGAATAATCTACAATAGAACAAAATAATTAAAAAAATTAAAAAATAATTATAAAATTTAAGGAGAATAAATTATAAATTGAAAACGGTTGAAAATTATAAAAATAATTGTAGACTTATTTACAAAATAATTTATATCACTTTCTTGAATTTATTTAATTATTCTTTCTTGCAATTTTTTCTTTTTCAAACAATTTTTTTGGTAGGTTATTTTTTATATTGCTTTTCTGTATTTTTAGAAAATCACTTAGGTAACTTTCATTTCTTTTTAAAAATTTTTCTTTTTTTATGCGTTTAGTAATACTTTTTTATATTTTAGATTTTTTTTAATGATATATTTTTACAAAAATTACTTCAGTTAATTTTATACAGCTTTATTTTAACAATATTTATAAAAATTTATTTACTTTTCCAGTGGTTAATTTTATTTATTATTATAATTTGAAAGTTGTAAAATATAATTTTTTTTGTTTTATGATTTTTAAAATATTTATTTGGTTTTTTGTCATTTGTCATAACTTATTAATTTTTATAATTTTTAAAGACTTTTCTTCTTTTATTTAATTTTTCGTAAATATTATCTTATAATAAATTTTCTCATTTGATCAGAATTTCTCTATTTTTTAGAAATATTGGTTTCTTTCTTAAAATTTAAAAAAAAAATATTTAAAAAATTATTTTGTTCTGCTTAATTTTCAAAACAAGTTTTTAAAGAATTTTTTTATCTTTAGTAACATTTTTCCGTTTTTTTTACTGATTATCTTATTTATTTTCTTAATTTAAAAAAACATGTCCGCCAATATTTTCACTTTTTGAAAATCATTTTTTCCTCTTTTTTGTAATTTCAATTTTTTGTTTTAAAAACTTTTACTGTTTATTGCGTAGTATTTTGATTTTAAAGAAGCAATTTAATCAATCTTCCTTAAACTGTTTAATATTTAATAACGCATTATTACCATATTTCTTAATTTTCTTTCTTTTATTTTCATTGGTTTTTTAAACTTTTTTATTTTAGAAGAATTTACTTATTTTTTGCAGGTTTTTCATTTAGTACATTTTTTACATCTTTTTGCTTTAATTTTCCCTTTTTAATGTAAATTATCCTTAACTCTCTTATCTGTTCATTCATAATCCTACTGGTTTTAATAAAATTTTGTAATTTTTGTAATTTATGTAAAAATTTTTACATTTTAATTGTTAAGATTCTTTGAACATTTTCCGCATTGTTTAAATGATTATTCGCTAGACACTCTGATAAGATAAAAATGCATGCAGTTTTGTTTTTTAGGGGGTCTGCACCTAACATTTTTGTCACTATATGTTTTTTTCTTTTACAATTTTAAATCAAATTTGACCTTTTTCAAATGTTCTCGAACTCTAAATTTAAAGCAAATTGAAGAGTGATTATAAAATTTTTTTCATTCTTAATAATTATTTTCTATTAATTTTTCAATTACTTAATCTACAATTATGTAATCATTTCATCATTTTTAAATTATTTTCTGCAATTTTTAATTGTTTTTAAATTGTTTCTCTAAATCTTAAATTTACCTTCTTTAAATTTCAGTTATTTTGTTTAGTTCTTTCAATCATCCTTTCAATTTTAATTAATTTTCCCTTGACATTAAATCTATTTAATTATTTATTCCTAAATTTTTATCCTAAATTATTTTTGTCATTTTGCACTTATTATTTTTAATTTTTAATTCTTTTCATAATTTTTGAATTAATTTCCTGAACTTCAAATATAGGTGTATCTCAATTTTCATTATTTCGTTCAATTTTTGAATTAATTTCGTAGGTTTTCATTTATTATCTCAAATTTTGATTATTGTCATCAATTTTCCATATTTAACACGATTTTTCAATTATTTTCTTTTGATTAAAAATAAATTCTGCAATTTTTGTAATATTTTCTTCAAATTGTAACTATTTACATTATTTTGGCATAATTTTTAAAAATTTTAATTATTTCTCTGAAATTTCAATTATTTTCATCAATTTTTGATTATTTCATCGACTTTATAATTATTCTCTTTAATTAAAATTTTTTAAGTAATTTCGTAATTATTTTTAAGTATATTAATTATATTCTATGATTTTTTCAATTATTTCCATAATATTTCAATTTTTTTCTCAATCTTAAATTATTTTTAGCATATTTCAATTTTGTTTCAATTTTGAATTAGTTTTATCATTTTTCAATTATTTTCCTGGATTGTTAAATATTATTCTTATTTTCTAAATTTTTTTTTTACGATTTTTAAGTATTTTTCTAAAATTACAATTATTTCCATCAATTTTTAATTATTTTCATTTGTTTGCATAATTTCCAAATTTTGTTTATCAATTATCGTAAATTTTAATTATTTTTAGATTCCTTTAATTTTTTCTCCAATTTTTAGTTATTTTCAGTTTTTTTAATTAATTTCTAAGATTTTCATGTATTTTTTTAAGTTTCAAGCACCGTTTTTTATTTAACAAAAGTTCTGTAATTTTTTCAATTATTTTACTCAAATTTCTTTTTTTTACAACTTATCATTGTTTGTATGATATTTTAATTATTTTCTTCAAGTTTCCAAATTGGAAATCATTTTTCAATTATTTTCTAAAATTTATTCCCTTTTGTTTTTAATTTATTTCATTTGTTTTATAATTTCAAAAATTTTAAACTATTTATCTGACATTTCAATTATTTCATTCAATTTTCAATTACTTTCGTTCTTTTCTATAATTTCCAGAAAGTTCCTAATTATTTAATTCCTTTAAATTGTAAATTGTTCTCTTCAATTTGAAATTATAATTATCTTTTTTCATTTATTTTCTCTAATTTTTAATTATTTATTTCTTTTTTTAATTATTTATCTTAATTTTCAATTATTTTCTCTAATTTTTAATTATTTAATTTTTTTAAATTTATTTTTAAGATTTTCAAGTATTTTTCTTAAATTTAAATTATTTTCTTTATTTTTAAAACATTTCGCTGATTTTTTATAGTACTTTCCCCAATTTTTAATTGATTTTATTATTTTCTTTCAATTAATTTGCAAAATTTTATAAGAGGAATCAATATGTATTGTACACAAAAAACTTAAAAAATCTAACAACGATTCAATGATATTATCTAGATGTCAAAAGTAATTTTTTTAATGCAACTACATAATCTTCTTCGCCGGAAAACACAAGTGCATATTATTTACTTATATTATTTTGCTCTAAAGAATAATAACAAATAAACATTATTGAACTTTTTTTATAGATGCTTGCGCATAAAATCCTGTACACATTACTACATTTAAAAATAAATAACAAAAATATAAAAAACATAAAATTTTGTTTAAATTTTTAAATATTACAGTATTTACTTTAAATAACTTTACTTTAAATGTTTCTGTCTGAAATACATTCAAATAACTAAATATCTAAAAGCACTTTCAACCTACTAAAAGCAAAATTTTGTGCTCTAATACAATTGTAACTTTTAAAGCAAATTTAAATAAATTAAAAAAGATTTTCCAGAAGTTCTCAGCAATAATAATTTTTTTTAATATATTAAAATTATAATACAATTAGTTTTTTATGCACTATTTATTTAAACAATTTTTATATTATTATTTTAGACAGATTCATAGTAATTGGTACATTTACCCTATGTAAAAATAACAAGATCGCATAACAATCAAAAGGGAGAAAATTAAGTATTATCTTTTACTAGAGATTTCAGGTTATTTGTTTTAATTTAAAATTGGTTTAATTCAAAGTTGTACTTAATCAAACTGTGTTTTATTCAAACAAATTTTTTGGTTGTCCCACTTGTGTTTGAAATCAAACAAACATTTTTCCCAGTGTAAATCCTTTACGTGTAAAGTGAATTCTTTGTTTGCAGTAAACTATAAATGGGATCTCGAAAGCTCCCTCATATTTTCCCTCTTGCGGCTCATACAGTAAATTCACATCCCCGAGGGAAAACAATGCACTTAGTCTCTCACTAAAATTTCTGGTTAAATGTAATTGCGGTTTATGTATTAGCAGAAGTTATTATTTGCTGTTCAGTATAATGAAATTCGTTCTGTTCGAAAAATTTTCTAATTATTTTTAAAACTATAGATTGTAAAACATGCGCTTGAGTGCAATTAGTTTCTACAGATTGTGTTATCAACAGTTTTATCAATATTTTATAAATATAATATTTAACAAAATTTTAAGATTTTAGTATTAAAAAACAGTCGATAGAAAATAATTGAAATATAAAAAAAAAATAATTGCAAATTTTGCAAATTAATTAAAAAATAATTAAAATAATTTAACATTAGGGAAAATATTTCTAAAAAATAATAGAAATATTTTTAAATTGAAGAAAATAATTGAAATTTGGAAAAAATAATTAAAAATATTAGAAACTAATTGAAAAAAAAAGAATAATTAACAATTATGGAAAATAATTTTAAAAAAATGAAAATTATGAGCATTTCATGAATGTTTTGCTTTTACGTCAACAAAAATGTTTGCTTCTTCATAGAGGAAGCAAAAAGTTAATTTTCACAAAAATAAAAAGTTAATTTTTTTAAAACTTTTGAAAATTGCTATTTATTAATGAAAAAGTTGACAAAATCTAAACCTATTTATTTATTCAATCTATTTATTTTGCAGCAAGAAACATGTTTTTTTTTATACATTGTATTAAATATAAAAAAAAAGTTTCTTAAAAAGAAAATGTAAAAAAACGATATTCAATAAACATTTTATTAATGGCACACACACACACAGACACACACTAATCCGGACATTTGATCAGAAACTCATATAACACATTTTTAAAAAGAAAAAAGTTAATTCAAAAGCATTACAAAAAAGTGGTAAATTTAAAGGAATAAAAAGATGACGAAACAAAATAAAAAAAAAATTTTTAATCAAAGAAAAAATTTTAAAAAATTAATTAAAAAGCAATAAAAACAATTAAAAAGTACAGAAAATAATTGAAAAATGATGAAAATAAATGAAAATTGAAAAAATAATTGAAAATTGCGATAAATAATTAAAAAATTAGCAAATTAATTGAGAAATAGTTAACTATTAGGTCAAAATTATGTTCATTTCGTGAACATTTTGCTTTCACGTAATATAAATAATGTAAAAGTTAATTAGAGAAATTATTAAAAAAAAATTTAAATACAAAAAAATGAAAAAACATGAATTATTTTACGAATTTTGAATTAATTATAAACTTTATATATGTCAATCGATTCATTTTGAGATAAAAAATGTGATTTTTGTGTTTATCAAGTTGCATTTTTAGCATGAAAAAAAATTTTAACGTAAAAAGATATTTTTTCTGATAAATGGTGCTTAAAAAATTTGGTTGGGTATTTTAAAAAATCTCTGTGTCGAAATTTAGATATTTATGAGCTTACCCAAGTAGAAATGAAACCTAGAATCCATCTACGGCCCATGTATGGAAGCCATGTTCCATGTATGGGCCATACATGGCGGCCATCGATGGGCCATCCGAGTTTTGTAACATTACGCCGGACTTTTGCCCGACATTCTAATTTCATAGAGATTACTTATCCTGGTAGTTTCTGACGTTGTTCTGACGTTTATATTCCATCCTGCGTTGTCCAGGTACTGAGGAAAACATCTTTTACCTAAATATAGAAAACTCTAATCAGGGTATGTGCACCAGGTACTAAAAAACATCTTCTTCTGGTAGTTCTTGTTCGTAATCAAAGAAAGGACAACATTTATCGGGTACAAGATGTCGCCGTCATCCTAATAAATGTTTCAAGTGATCCAGGTATGGAATCAATATCTTCTCTTAGAATTTTTTGAAGCAATTAAAATTTTATATATCTTCAAATGTTTTTAAATGGATGTCGTCAACCTGATGTATTATTCTACTGCTCTAGGTGTGAAGTCAACATCTTCTTCAAGGAAAATTTAGGGAAACTAAAATTTTACATCCTTTCTTGTATTTTTAAAAGGATGTTGTTATCCTTACAAATAATTTTATTAATTTAAGTAATAAAAAAATAGTTTCTCCTGGGAATTTTTTCTGAAAAATAAAAAATATAATGCATCCATCATGAACAAAATGTTGCCGCCGTTCTTACAAATAAATTTAGTGATCTAGGTGACAAATTAGTATTTTCTCCGAAGAATTTTTTTGGAAACCGAAAGTTCATACCTTTTTTGAAGTATTTGTGCAGGCGACATCATCCTGGCACTAAAAGTTAAATAATCTAGGCAATGGATGTTATGTGAGTCTGTTTTTGCTTCTTGGTGCATAGGATTCAAATATTTTTATTGCTGCATAAGGTAAATAAAAGTAATTTTAACATTTTGCTCGTATTATTCTTCAAATTTATAATTTAAAATGATATCAAAAAAATTAAAATCAAAAAATTGATATCAAAAAATTAATATAACCCTAAAGATAGAAATTTGTAAACATTGAGTTGTCAAATAGGTTAAAGGGTTATGTTAATTTACATTTTCCCTTTTCTAGTTTATACAACAAAATTTGATAAAAAAACGGTTAAAATACTATTATTTATTTTCTTTTGCACTGATTTTATTAAAACTATTTCAGATATATACGTCTCAAAAGAATAAAAATGGAAATATGTTTACTTCCAGGAATTTCTGTAAAACATCAACATTTATAAAAGATCTATTATTTAAAAAAGGTAATCCTCACAGTTTATTCTCGAGATCTAAACTGGAAAAAATATGTTATTTATGAAAATATAAAAAGTATTATTATCGGGATAATGATGAAACATCAAAATAGGAATGTTCTTCTAAGAAACGGTACAAATGTTATATGAACAGACGCAGATATCTAAATTAATTTATTGAAAATGATGTACAAGAAAATAGGTAATAGTATTTTAACCGTATTTTTATCAAATTTTGTTGTATAAACTGGAAAAGGGAAAATATGTAAATTAACATAACCCTTTAACCTATTTGACAACTCAATGTTTACAAATTTCTATCTTAAGGGTTATATTAATTTTACTTTTTTAATATCATCTTAAATTATAAATTTCAAGAATAACAAGAGCAAAATGTTAAAATTACTTTTATTTACCTTATGCAGGAATAAAAATATTTGAATCGTATGCACTAAAAAGCAAAAACAGACTCACATAACAGCCATTGCCTAGAATATTTAACTTTTAGCGCCAGGATGATGTCGCCTGCACAAATACTTCAAAAAAGGTATGAACTTTCGGTTTCCAAAAAAATTCTTCGGAGAAAATACTAATTTGTCACCTAGATCACTAAATTTATTTGTAAGAACGGCGGCAACATTTTGCTCATGATGGATGCATTATATTTTTTATTTTTCAGAAAAAATTCCCAGGAGAAACTATTTTTTTATTACCTAGATTAATAAAATTATTTGTAAGGATAACAACATCCTTTTAAAAATACAAGAAAGGATGTAAAATTTTAGTTTCCCTAATTTTTCCTTGAAGAAGATGTTGACTTCACACCTAGAGCAGTAGAATAATACATCAGGTTGACGACATCCATTTAAAAACATTTGAAGATATATAAAATTTTAATTGCTTCAAAAAATTCTAGGAGAAGATGTTGATTCCATACCTGGATCACTTGAAACATTTATTAGGATGACGGCGACATCTTGTACCCGATAAATGTTGTCCTTTCTTTGATTACGAACAAGAACTACCAGAAGAAGATGTTTTTTAGTACCTGGTGCACATACCCTGATTAGAGTTTTCTATATTTAGGTAAAAGATGTTTTCCTCAGTACCTGGACAATGCAGGATGGAATATAAACGTCAGAACAACGTCAGAAACTACCAGGATAAGTAATCTCTATGAAATTAGAATGTCGGGCGAAAGTCCGGCGTAATGTTACAAAACTCGGATGGCCCATCGATGGCCGCCATGTATGGCCCCTGTTTGTAAGTATGGCAAAACTGTGGCGATATCTACTTGGGTAATAAGCCATCTAAATTTTATTGAAATCTGTTGAAGCGTTTTTGGGTTATCCTGTTGACAAAAAAACATATACAAACACCCACGCACACATATATCTGGACTTTTGCTTAAAAATAAAAATTTATACTTTTCAGATGAAAATGATTCGATTTAGACTTTCTTTGGAAATTGTAAATTGATTAAAAATTCGAGAAAATAATTGCAAAATGATAAAAATATTTAAAAGTTGGAGAAAATAATTCTAATTTGTGAAAAATAATTGAAAAAACTACAAAATGTGTTTGAAATAAAAAAAAAATATTCGCAAAATGATTAAAATAATAGGAAATGAAAAAATATTTGAAATTTGAGATAAATTATCAAAAAATTTGAGGAAATTAATTAAAGAATAATAAAAATAATTAAAAATTGGAGCCAGTATCATTTTGACACATGACTTAATTTTATATTGTTATATTGTACAGAATGGAAATGTTATTTTGTACTACTGCTAAATGTTATTTTGTACAGTTTTGAAAAATGAATTTGTTATTTTGTACAATTTTTTAAAAAAGCAATAAAACATTGGAAGTACAATATTTTAGCTTTTTTAAAGAATTGTACAAAATAACAAATTAATTTTTTAAAATTGTACAAAATATCATTTAGCAGTTGTACAAAATAACATTTCCATTCTGTACAATATAACAATCTAAAATTAAGTAATGTGTCAAAATGATACTGGCTCAAAAATTGGGAAAAGTTATTGAAAATGATAATAATATTTGAAAATTAAACAAGACTTGAAAAAATTATAGAATATTTTAAATAATCGAGACTACTTGAAAAATAATTGGTAAAATTAATTAAAATTTAAGTGAAATAATTAAGAAAATTGCAGAAAATATATATGATGTAAAGGAAGCTTTTTAAGGGTCGTACACAATTTACGTAAGCCATTTTTTAGGATTTTTTACTCCCCCCACCCCATTGTAAGACACCATAAGATTTTTCTTGGCCCCCTCCCTTCTCCCGGAAATCTTACTATAAGATCCATGTTTTTTTAATTTTGTTCAAAAAGATGTTTTAAAAGCATTTTCTTAATTTAATTGAAAAGTAAATTTTTTATTATATAAAAATGGCTAGCGTAATTTATGTACGGAACCTTATTAACAATGTAAGACCGTCAATTAAATAATTGAAAACTACAATTAAAATTTCAGAAAAATAAAAAAAAATTTATTAAAAATTGAATCAACAAAACAATGTTTTTAATATTGAAAAATAATTATTATAGAAGTAATTTGAAAAATAATTATAATTTGTACAAATAATTGAAAAATGATAAGAAAAGTTGAAAATACATACAATAATTAATAAATAATGAAATTGAATTAATTTTAAAGAGAATAATTAAAACTAAAAAAGTATGTAATTTAAAAAAATTAAAAAAAAAGAATTGAAATTTATATAATCGAAAAATATCGAAAATAATCGAAAATTTAGGGAAAAAATGTAAAAATAATGAAAATAATTAATAATTGAAAAATCATCACAAGGATTATAAACTAAATACCGTTTTAACGGATCCATTCAATGTTGACGCTGATATTTGAAAATTTGTATTTCAAACACAATGTTTCTAATTTTTGTTGTTATTATTTTTTTTTATTGATAACAGCAAAATTAGTGTGCTCTATATTGCGAAATGGATTTTTTAAAAAATAACAGTTCAAAAATATTGGATTTCCAATATTGAATAGTTAAAGAATTCCAAAATATTTAAAGCGACAACGGAAATTTATTCTTTCGAAATATAACCAAAACTGAGTTAAAATTTTGCAGAACAAGATAATTATTATAAAAAAATTTTTTTTTTAAAATTGTTATTTAAATCCTAAAAATAATGTTCTAAAATGCAGTTGAATTTGTGTCAGTTTCAGGAACTCGTGAGCCAAAGAATCACATATATAAACGGCGTATACCTTCTGTCGGTATATTTTCCACTGATCTCATTAAAATTTGATTCATAAATTTAGAAATTCTGATTTTTTTTACACATTTGTCTAATGACTTTTCATTTTCGAATTTTTGTAATTTTATCTTCTAAAATTTACCAAATTGGTAATTTTAATTATTCATAATAATACATTCAATAACAATACTTAATTAATTAATTTAATAATAAAAAAATTAAAAAATTAAAAAATTTCTATAATTTAATATATTTAATATTTAATTTAATTTATAATATAAATTAGAATTTAATTTTTTTTTAATTTTTTAAAATTTTTACTTCGAAAATGAAAAAGCCTTGTAAAAAGTATTTTAACAAGATTTGAAATGCGAAGTGTAAAAAACGTTTAAACAATAGTACATAATAATGTAATTCATTATTCTAACTTTGTAACATATTTTCTAAATCTAAAATAATAAAAAAAAATTGATGTTAAAAATTCAGTCATTAATTCAAATTCTAATATTTGAATGAATTTATATTCTTACTTTTTATCAAAATTGTATTCTTTTAACTAATTAAATTAGTCGAATTAGTAGTTTTCTACTAATCATTAAGTAAAAAATAATTAATTGTTGGTTAGATTCATTTTTAGGTTATGTCAAAATAACTAATATTTCTGTAAAATTTTAGTATTCTATTTACTAATTCAATTAGTCAAATATTAACTATTTGGTATAGTTATTTTTTTACAAATAATTAACTAAGCATATTTTACTAATAATCAGTTATTTTTTACTAAATACAAAATAAGTCAGCCTCGATTTGACTAATGATTATATAGTTATTTCTAACCTAATTCGGAATTAGAGAGTAATATTAAATAATGTGTGAATTAATCAAACGATAATCTAGATCTGCGCAAAATCTGATAGAAGTGAAATTGAGTCGATAAATAATGCAATTATTATCTGCTTCTATTATTTTCAGTCGTAGTGATTAATTTAAAATTAATTATCAAAATTCTTATTTTTAATTCAAACTTTAAATCAAATTAATAATTTCCTACTTTATCTTTAACATATAAGATTTCTGCTTTACCCACTACCTGAGTTTTTTTCAGTTAATTATGCAATTAACCTAACCCTAATTAAATTTTACTAAAAATGTGAACAAATGTCTACCACGTGTTTTAAATTTTTTTAATAAAATAAAAATAGTGAACAACTATTTTATTAATAAAATTTAGGATTTTTATAGAATTATAATTTTAGAATATTTATAAACATACTATATATATATAATAAAATAAATATTTATTTAGGACAAAATTTATAATAGTTTAGAATGAAAAAGAATTGCAAAAAATAATTGAAATCAAAAAAAATAATTGCAAATTCTGCAAAATAATTGAAAAACAAAATGAAATCATTTAAAAATTAAGGAAAGTAATTTAAACAATCATAAAAATGTTTTAAACATAAAGAAAATAATTAAAATTTGAAAAAAATACTTGAGAATCTTAAAAGTAAATTAAAACAAAATTGAATAATGAAAAATTAGAGAAAATAATTGAAAATTGAAAAAACATGGTTAAAAAATGAGATAAATAAATTAAAATTAAAAAAAATACTTAAAATTTAAGAAAATAATTAAACAAATTACATAAAATATTTTAAATAAAGGAAAGTTAAACAAAATTTGAGAAAAATACTTAAACTTTTAGAAGTTCATTGAAATAAAAGAAAATAATTAAAAATTAGAGAAAATAAATGGAAAAAGATCAAAATAATTTAAAATTGAACAGAACAAGGTTTAATTAAAGGGAAATAAGTAAACATTTTTGGCAATTATAAAAAAGAACGAGAAAAAGAACGAAAGTAATTGAAAATTGAAGAAAATAATTTAAAAAATAATATAAATAATAAAATAATTGTAAAGTCAGATAAATAGTTAACAATTTTTGAAATTATGAAACAAATTTAAAGAATTGAAAATTGAAGGAAATAGATTTTGGAAAATAATTGAAAAATGTTTTTAAATTTTAAAGCTTGACGAAAATAATTAAAATATGATACAAACAATGATAAGTTGTAAAATTAAATGACATTTAAGTGTGATAATTGAAAAAACTAAAGAATTTTTTTTAAATAAAGAAAAAATAATTGAAATTTGAAAAAATACATGAAGATCTTAGAAATCATTTAAAAAAAAAAGAAAATAAATAAAAATTGGAGAAAAGAATTGAAGAAATAAGCTAAAAGTAATTGAAATTTACGATAATTAATAAACAAATTTTGAAATTATGAAAAAAAATAAAAATAAATAAAAATTGAAAATAACAATTGAAATTTTAGAAAAACTCTCTAAAATCTTAGAAAATAATTTTGGAAAATGAGAATAACTAAAAATTAGAGAAAAGACTGGAAGAATTATTTCTTTCAAATTTTATTTACTGTTTTCAATTTTTCATATTTAAATTATTTTTAGCATATTTAAATTATGTTTTCAATTTTGAATTAATTTTATCATTTTGCAATTATTTTCCTCGATTGTTAATTATTATTTTCATTTTCTAAAATTATTTTCTAAGATTTTAAAATATTTTTCCAAAAATTCAAATATTTTCTTCCATTTTTAATTATTTTCATTTATTTCATAATTTCCTAAAAAAAAATTATTAATTATCGTAAATTTCAGTTATTTTTAGGTTTCTTTCAGTCCTTTTCTTCAATTTTTAGTTATTCTCATTTTCTAAAATTAATTTCTAAAATTTTTAAAGTATTTTTCTGAAATTTCTATTATTTTCTTCAATTTTTATTTATTTTTATTTGTTTTCATAATTTCAAAATTTGTTTATTGATTATCGTAAATTTTAATTACTTTTAGCTTATTTCTTCAATTCTTTTCTTCAATTTTGATTTATTTTCTTTTTTTTAAATGATTTTTAAGATCTTCATGTATTTTTTTCAATTTTTAATTATTTTTTCTATACTTATTTAAAAAAAATTCTGTAGTTTTTTCAATTATCACACTTAAATGTCATTTACTTTTTACAACTTATCATTGTTTGTATCATATTTTAATTATTTTCGTCAAGTTTTAAAATTTAAAAACATTTTTCAATAATTTCCAAAATTTATTTCATTCAATTTACAATTCTTTACATATTTGTTTTATAATTTCAATTTTTTAAACTATTTATCTGACTTTTTAATTATTTCATTTAATTTTTAATTATTAATATTATTTTTTATATTATTTTCTTCAATTTTCAAATACTTACGTTCTTTTTCTCGTTCTTTTCCATAATTGCCAAAAAGTTTTTACTTATTTCTCTTTAATTAAAACTTGTTCTGTTCAATTTTAAATTATATTTATCTTTTTTCATTTATTTTCTCTAATTTTCAATTATTTTCTTTTATTTCAATGAACTTCTGAAAGTTTTAAGTATTTTTCTCAAATTTAAATTATTTTGTTTATGTTTAAAACATTTTTATGATTGTTTAAATTACTTTCCCCAATTTTTAATTGATTTCATTTTTTTTTTTCAATCAATTTACAAAATTTGCAATTATTTTGTTTAATATCAATTATTTTTTGCAATTCTTTTTAATTCTAAAATATTATAAATTTTGTCCTAAATAAATATTTATTTTATTTATATTAATTGATTTTTAAATATAAAAAACAGTGGTGAAAGTGTCATGGTTATTGGTAGTTCCTTTATACAATATCATGATATTAAGGTACAATATTTCGTTATTAAAATACTAAAAAATCTGTATTACGTCTTAGAAACTAAATATTTTTTACAATAGTAGTTCATTTCTACACATAAATACATAAAATAAATAAATTATTATCAACATCATAACCAATTTATAATATTATTACTTCTTTGTCATTGTTTGTTCTTTAAATCTGTCTTACTTACATTATACATTTCATTCAAATTCAACACTTTATACTTGGGTTTTTCAAAATTAATTATATTAATATACATTTATTATGAGATCAATTACCTACAATATTTATATATTTCTTTCAGCTAATAAAATACAGTCACTGACGAAGACCTTACATTAGGGGTCGAAACGTTTGACTTAATGTAAAAAACGAAACAAAGTTTTTTCTTTATTTCTTCCAAACCCTAAAGCCAAAATAACACAAAACCAGAAATTTATTACTTAAGGGTTAAAATAATTCCAAAAAATGTTTCGAATTTATATTTAAAATATTTATTCCTTCTTATTAGATAAATATTATTTATCGATTTGTTATATTTATTATTGTATTTTATAATTTCTAAAATGTATGAAAAACTAATCGCGCGCTTTTCATTTTGCTAGTTACAAATAATTAATATCAAATATTATTATTCCGTGAAAGGTTAATAACAATTTGTGATTATAAAACGAATTGACGTTACGATAAAGTTAAAATATTTTACTATGGTAATAAGATCCAATTTCTTGAGATATTGACGTGAATTCGATTGCATCAAAGTTTTTGGAATGAAGGAAAGTTTAATTTATCCGTTAAAGAAAACTTTTTATATTACAAGAATAAAGTCAATGTTCGTTTGAGAATGTTGCAGATCTGTCACGTTCTGAGTCAAGTAAATTCAGACACTCAGTTTTCTTGTTAGATGAGTTGAGATAGAATAGAAAAAGTGTACGAGTCATACAAATAAATATTTTTAGCAACCCTAAAACCCTCTGGAAATACTGATAAAATATCTTGATTTGCTATGAGCCATCTGGCTTGTCCACCCAGTGAACATAAAGGGAGACAAAGAGCCTGAAATAGGAGGCTTCGAGTGGGGTAATAATTTTTTTTAGAAAGGAGAAAAGATCATCTATTTTCATCTTTGTGTGTACACAAAGAACAAACAATAAACAATCTAGCTTTTTATCTAAATTTGAAATTTATTAAAATGCTTTTTCTATTTATTTTATCGAAATAGAAACTCTATTTATATTTTGAATACTACAGGAATGTAAAAAAAGTAGAATTTTTATATAGAACTGATTATATATAATTAAATAATTCCAAATTTCTAAAAAGCGTATAGTTTTATGGGCAAAGCCACGAAACCGTACGATTTCATGTTATAAATTTTAGAATTTTAAAATTAAATCTAGAAATATATCAAATCTTATAAAAAAATTGTCTTTTCATTTTAAAACCCGAGATACTTTTAATGCAATACTTAGACGAAAAAAATTTTTGGTAAAAATGCTTGTTCTGCGTTCACTATGAAAGTGTCGTCATTGCCAGTCACCAAAATTTAACCCTGCCATCCTAAAAATTTTACAAGATTTACTAGTAGAACTTATAAGACAGCACAGTAAAAATGATTAGTAGTTATGACACTTTTTTAATCAACAAGAATTTTTTCCGTATAAATTAAACTTCAAAGTAAGAAAGTTAAAGTTTTTACACGCCAATAAAATTAATGCGTCATATTTAATTAATGTCTTGACTGCAACTTTGTTTTTCATATAATTTACATTCAGTTTTTTTTTTCTTAAAAAGAAAATGTAAAAAAAACGAAATGCAATAAACGTTTTATTAATGGCACACACACAGAGACACACACAAATCCGGACATCTGATCAGAAACTCATATAACACATTTTTAAAAAGAAAAAAGTTAATTTAAAGCATTAAGAAAAAGTGGTAAATTTAAAGGAATAAAAAGATGACGAAACAAAATAAAAAAAAATTTTATATCAAAGAAAAAGTTTTGAGAAATTAATTAAAAAGCAATAAAAACAATTAAAAAGTACAGAAAATAATTGAAAAATGATGAAAATAAATGAAAATTGAAAAAATAATTGAAAATTGCGATAAATAATTAAAAAATTAGCAAATTAATTGAGAAATAGTTAACTATTAGGTCAAAATTATGTCCATTTCGTGAATATTTTGCTTTCACGTAATATAAATAATGTAAAAGTTAATTAGAGAAATTACACAGGCCAACAAAATTTGATTCGATTTAGTTTCCAAGAATCAGACAATAGTTTTCCGAAGGTTTTTAACGTGCTGAATCCGAATCCGGCTTCAGAATTGACCCTGCACGTCAGGTTTTCGAGATATTTTAACCTAAAAGTGCAAAAAACCCGTTTTTTAGCTATGTTTGACGTCATGTAACATGAAGAGATAACTTTTTTTCCAAAAGCTCAATATTGCATTTAAAAGCACTACTTGTCCCCTTTAAAATCCATTTTGAAAAATGAAAAAATCTTTATTTGTCTCTGAGTAATCGCTCATTCAATTTACTGAGTTTAGCAAATTTTTCGATATTCGAAAACTGAGTAAAAAAAGGCAAAACTTTGATAAAACAGAAAAAAATAATTACCAACAACTAAATTTCAAATAGTTCTGCGGATTTTCGGTAAAACTAAACACAAATTTGGTGTCAGATTTCTAAAATTCAAAATGGCGGATCCAATATGGCAAACGATTTTTTAAAACTTGATTGTATTTGCTTGGAATTTGGTACTCGGGGGTTTTTGGGGTCGCTGAACACGAATTAAACGTCAGATTTTCAAAATTCTAAATGGCAGATTCAATATGGCGAACGATTTTCTTAAAACTTAAATTTATTTGCTTGGAATTTGTTACTCGAAGGTTTTTAGGGTCGCTGAACACGAATTTGATGTCAGATTTTCGAAATTCAAAATGGCGGATCCAATATGGCGAACGATTTTTTAAAACTTAATTGTATTTGCTTGAAATTTGTTACTCGAAGGTTTTTGGGGTCGCTGAACACGAATTTGATGTCAGATTTTCGAAATTCAAAATGGCGGATCCAATATGGCGAACGATTTTTTAAAACTTAATTGTATTTGCTTGAAATTTTTTACTCAGGGGTTTTTGGGCGCCGCTGAACACGAATTTAATGTCAGATTTTCAAAATTCTAAATGGCAGATCCAATATGGCGAACGATTTTCTTAAAACTTAAATTTATTTGCTTGGAATTTGTTACTCGAAGGTTTTTAGGGTCGCTGAACACGAATTTAATGTCAGATTTTCAAAATTCTAAATGGCGGATCCAATATGGCGAACGATTTTTTTAAAACTTAAATTATTTTGCTTGGAATTTGTTACTCGAAGGTTTTTGGGGTCGCTGAACACGAATTTGATGTCAGATTTTCAAAATTCAAAATAGCGGATCCAATATGGCGAACGATTTTTTAAAACTTAATTGTATTTGCTTAAAATTTGTTACTCAGGAGTTTTTGGGGCCGCTGAACACGAATTTAATGTCAGATTTTCAAAATTCTAAATGGCGGATCCAATATGGCGAACGATTTTCTTAAAACTTAAATTTATTTGCTTGGAATTTGTTACTCGAAGGTTTTTGGGGTCGCTGAACACGAATTTGATGTCAGATTTTCGAAATTCAAAATGGCGGATCCAATATGGCAAACGATTTTTTAAAACTTAATTGTATTTGCTTGAAATTTGTTACTCGAAGGTTTTTGGGGTCGCTGAACACGAATTTGATGTCAGATTTTCGAAATTCAAAATGGCGGATCCAATATGGCGAACGATTTTTTAAAACTTAATTGTATTTGCTTGAAATTTGTTACTCGTAGGTTTTTGGGGTCGCTGAACACGAATTTGATGTCAGATTTTCAAAATTCAAAATGGCGGATCCAATATGGCGAACGATTTTTTGAAACTTAATTGTATTTGCTTGAAATTTGTTACTCAGGGGTTTTTGGGGCCGCTGAACACGAATTTAATGTCAGATTTTCAAAATTCTAAATGGCGGATCCAATATGGCGAACGATTTTCTTAAAACTTAAATTTATTTGCTTGGAATTTGTTACTCGAAGGTTTTTGGGGTCGCTGAACACGAATTTGATGTCAGATTTTCGAAATTCAAAATGGCGGATCCAATATGGCGAACGATTTTTTAAAACTTAATTGTATTTGCTTGAAATTTGTTACTCGTAGGTTTTTGGGGTCGCTGAACACGAATTTGATGTCAGATTTTCAAAATTCAAAATGGCGGATCCAATATGGCGAACGATTTTTTGAAACTTAATTGTATTTGCTTGAAATTTGTTACTCAGGGGTTTTTGGGGCCGCTGAACACGAATTTAATGTCAGATTTTCAAAATTCTAAATGGCGGATCCAATATGGCGAACGATTTTCTTAAAACTTAAATTTATTTGCTTGGAATTTGTTACTCGAAGGTTTTTGGGGTCGCTGAACACGAATTTGATGTCAGATTTTCGAAATTCAAAATGGCGGATCCAATATGGCGAACGATTTTTTAAAACTTAATTGTATTTGCTTGGAATTTGTTACTCGAAGGTTTTTAGGGCCGCTGAACACGAATTTAATGTCAGATTTTCAAAATTCAAAATGGCGGATCCAATATGGCGAACGATTTTTTAAAACTTAATTGTATTTGCTTGAAATTTGTTACTCAGGGGTTTTTGGGGGTCGCTGAACACGAATTTAATGTCAGATTTTCAAAATTCTAAATGGCAGATCCAATATGGGGAACGATTTTTTTAAATTTTTTAAATTTTTTTTTTTTTCGGGTTGTCTAATTCGGCTGAACACGAATTAGATGTCGGATTTTCAAAATTCGAAATGGTACATACGGGTGATTCCAAATCAAATTTACTGTCCACTTTTTAAAATCGATTAAATCTATTTTTTATTTGTTCCATTTAAAAAATATTAGATACGTATTTTTTTATTTTTATATAAGTTTCCAAATTTTAGAGTTATAAATTTTCAAAATTCTAAGTTTTCAAAAATATATTTATTTTTAATCACATATAACTATAAACCTATTGAATTAGAAAATTTTTGCTAATACATAAAAAGTAACGTTTTTCTTCAACTTTGGAATAGTGTTTACAAATTTGTTTTTTTATTGTTTTGTTTTTTTAAATTTGGACCTGACTAAGAAACATTTTTTATATATACCTCGAAATGTCAAGAACATATTACAAAAGTATTCGAAAAGCATTATGAGTTTAAATTAATTTTCAAACTATATCTGTTATGTCTACGTGCTGTACTGTGCCTGCTTAAGCTACATAAAATGCTTTTGACTTAAATATATCTGCATCGCTTCTTTTTTTTAATGCCAAATCGAATTTTAACAACCAAAACAGGCACATTACAGTACGTGGATATAACAGGTAGAGTTTGAAAATGAATTTTAACTTATAACACTCATAATGCCATCCGGAATCTTTTTGTAATATGTTCTTCACATTTCGAGGTATGTATATAGATAAAAAAAAAATTTTAATCGGGTTGAAATTTAAAGAAATTAAATTTGTTTCTAAAAAAATGTTTTTTTAAATTAAAAAATATTATCTTTTTTTTGTAAACACTTTTTTGCCTTTTTTTACTCAGTTTTCGAATATCGAAAAATTTCCTAAACTCAGTAAATTGAATGAACGATTACTCAGAGACAAATAAAGATTTTTTCATTTTTCAAAATGGATTTTAAAGGGGAAGAGTAGTGCTTTTAAATGCAATATTGAGCTTTTGGAAAAAAAGTTATCTCTTCATGTTACATGACGTCAAACATAGCTAAAAAACGGGTTTTTTGCACTTTTAGGTTAAAATATCTCGAAAACCTGACGTGCAGGGTCAATTCTGAAGCCGGATTCGGATTCAGCACGTCAAAAACCTTCGGAAAACTATTGTCTGATTCCTGGTTATTAAACCTTGTCGGCCTGTGATTATTTAAAAAAAATTTAAATACAAAAATAATAAAAAAACATGAATTATTTTACGAATTTTGTATTAATTATAAACTTTATATATGTCAATCGATTCATTTTGAGATAAAAAATGTGATTTATCAAGTTGTATTTTTAGCATAAAAAAAAATTTTAACGAAAAACGATGTTTTTTCTGATAAATGGTGCTTAAAAAATTTGGTTTGATATTTTAAAAATTCTCTGTGTCTAAATTGAGATATTTATGAGCTTAATAAGCCATCTAAATTTTATTGAAATCCGTTGAAGCGTTTTTGGGTTATCTTAACGACAAAAAAACATATACACACGAACACATACATCTGGACATTTGCTTAAAAATGAAAATTTACGTTTTTGAGATGAAAATTATTCAATTTAGACTCTTTTTGGAAATTCTAAAGTGATGAAAAATTCGAGAAAATAGTTGCAAAATGATAAAAATATTTAAAAGTTGGAGAAAATAATTCAAATTTGAGAAAAGTGATTGAAAATGTTAATAATATTTAAAAATTAAACAAGACTTGAAAAAATTATAGAATATTTTAAATAAACGAGATTACTTGAAAAATAATTGGTAAAATTAATTAAAATTTAAATGACATAATTAAGAAAATTACAGAAAATGTATATGATGTAAAGGAAGATTTTTAGGGGTCGTACACAAATTATGTAAGCCATTTTTTAGGATTTTTTTACTCTCCCCACCCCATTGTGAGAGACCATAAGATTTTTCTTGACCCCCCCCCCCCTTTTTCCCGAAATCTTACTAAGATCCATGTTTTTTTAATTTTGTTGAAAAAGATGTTTTAAAAGCATTTTCTTAATTTAATTGAAAAGTAAATTTTTTATTATATAAAAATGGCTAGCGTAATTTATGTACGGAACCTTATTAACAATGTAAGACCGTCAATTAAATAATTGAAAAATACAATTAAAATTTCAGAAAAATAAATCAAAATTTATTAAAAATTGAATCAAAAAAACAATTTTTTAATATTGAAAAATATTTGAAAAATGATTATTACAGACGTAATTTGAAGAATAATTATAATTTTAATAATAATTGAAAAAAGATAAAAAATTTTTTAAATACATGCAATAATCAGTAAATAATGAAATTAATTAATTTTAAAGAAAATAATTAAGACTAAAAAAGTATGTAATTTAACAAAATTAAGGAAAATAATAGGAATTTGCAGTAAGTAAATTGGAAAATTAGGAGGAGCGGGGAATGGAAAAATAATAATAATAATTAATAATTGAAAAAGTATCACAACGGCCATAAATTAAATACCGTTTTAACGGATCCATTCAATTTTGACGCTGATATTTGAAAATTTGTATTTCATACACAATGTTTCTCATTTTATTGTTATTATTATTTTTTTTTATTGATAACAGCAAAATTAGTGTGCTCTATATTGCGAAATGGATTTTTTAAAAAATAACAGTTCAAAAATATTGGATTTCCAATATTGAATAGTTAAAGAATTCCAAAATATATAAAGCGACAACGGAAATTTATTCTTTCGAAATATAACCAAAACTGAGTTAAAATTTTGCAGAACAAGATAATTATTATAAAAATTTTTTTTTTTTAAAATTGTTATTTAAATCCTAAAAATAATGTTCTAAAATGCAGTTGAATTTGTGTCAGTTTCAGGAACTCGTGAGCCAAAGGATCACATATATAAACGGCGTATACCTTCTGTCGGTATATTTTCCACTGATCTCATTAAAATTTGATTCATAAATTTAGAAATTCTGATTTTTTTTACACATTTGTCTTATGACTTTTCATTTTCGAATTTTTGTAATTTTATCTTCTAAAATTTACCAAATTGGTAATTTTAATTATTCATAATAATACATTCAATAACAATACTTAATTAATTAATTTAATAATAAAAAAATTAAAAAATTAAAAAATTTCTATAATTTAATATATTTAATATTTAATTTAATTTATAATATAAATTAGAATTTAATTTTTTTTTTAATTTTTTAAAATTTTTACTTTGAAAATGAAAAAGTCTTGTAAAAAGTATTTTAACAAGATTTGAAATGCGAAGTGTAAAAAACGTTTAAACAATAGTACATAATAATGTAATTCATTATTCTAACTTTATAATATATTTTCTAAATCTAAAATAATACCCCCTCGTAGTGTCACCTTGTCGTGGTGAGGGGGCTTAGGACCGGCCAGGCGCTTGTCCTTCGGACGCCATCACTGGACGAGCTGTTCAGCTCTTCCCAGAACTCATCGACTCCCGATGTTTGGCGAGTTTGGGCACAGGGGAAAGAACGGGACCCCGTTAATTCGGGTAGCCGCCGTTTTTCGAACCTGTGCACTAGCTATCCTGTGCGGATGATGTTAATTCGGATTCCAAATGGGGGCTAACCATCCTCGTCAGCTGTGGACTACATGGGTTCTGGGAGGAGTAGGACACTCCTGCTTTCTTGGTTTTTCTAAGTTGGTGTGGAGTAGCCTCGATCCAGGGTTGGCGCCCGATGGACCGGTTGTCTGTTCGGTCTGACCAACGACACTAGCCGATCGGCACCCTGCAGGCAGTACACTGGGAGTGATAAGTCCTGTCACGGCGTTTCCAACCGTGACATGTACGAGTCTGATGTGAGCGTAGCTCCGCCGAGGTGGACCTGCGGTAGGGTGTCAGGAGCCAGCCCCTTCGGGATTGATCGGCGAGTGCGTAATGGATGTAAGGGATCGGAACCTGCATTGTTACTGGCGAGTCCGTTCCGTCCGTGTATTCCGGGAACGGCTAAGCAGCTGATTGGGCCTCAGGGATCTGGGGTAGGATCGCAGTATCCGAGGGTGTACCCGTTCTCAATCAAGGCGGCCCGCCACTTTACGCATGAGGCGCTGGTAAACTTAAAAGCATGGAGAATACAATTGGACAATTCTTTAAGAACTTAGAAATGGAAGTAGAGCTCTGCCCTATCGAGTCAGAGTCGTCTACAACCGAAACCGCAGTGGTCAAAACGGCCACCCCTCCAGAGGATCTTGACCTGGACGATAGAGTCAGGCAAGTTTTTTCAAACTTGACAAGACCTCTTGGTAGAAATACCAGGGATGCCGTTAAGGGAGTCCTTCGGACTCACAAGAGGGTTGCAAAGGACCAATTCGAGGCAAACGTCGCCTTGCAACTGGCATTGGTCCCAAAAATCTTGAGCGTCATGCGCACTGCCTGTTCGAGGCAAAAAAACATCAGCGTTGACGTTCAGGACGGTCTCTGCGTATTGGAGGCGGCCTTTGAAGTCATCCGCACAAACGTGCGGTACTTAGAACCAAAAGGGTCGAAAACCCAAAGCAGAGAAAAAGAGAACGAAGTGGGTAGCCCGGCGACTAGCCAGGAAAATCCCACAAGGAAGACGGAGAAAAGACGCGCTGCCGAAACGCCTCCTGAAAAAGTCCTGAAAAAAGGGAAGAGTTCGAAGTCGCCATTGCAGCAAAAACGGCAAACTCCGAGACCAGAAAAACCAAAAAGCCATCAGTCTGCAAAGACGATGGCAGAGATCGTGGCTAGCGGTACAAGCGCTGCCGGTCCATCACAAATCGCCGCCCCTGTAGGCAAAAATGACGGTGACTTCGAGCTTGTCCGAAGTAGAAGGAGAGAAGCTCGAAGGCCGCAAAGGTGGCGAAGGAGGCGGAGAAGGCGAAGAAAAAAGAAAAAGCGCCAACGAGGAAGCCAAGAAGCACTGAGGCAGTCAGGATTTCGGCAACGGACCCGAATTCGTACAGCGAAATCCTGAAGGGCTTCCAAAAGTCCTTGAAGCCCGAAGATTCGGGCACGGAGGTAATTTGGACGAGGAGAACTTTAAACAATGAAGTTCTCCTTGTCGTGAAAAAAGGGGGTGATACCTCCAAGTTTGCGGGAGCTTTAACAGCTGCCTTAAAAGATAGGGCTACTGTTACAGCTCTCGTAAACAAAAGAGTTCTTGAAATCAGAGACCTCGATGAAACCGCTTCGAAAGAAGACGTCATCGAGGCTCTGAATGAAAAGCTCGGATCATCCAATCCGGAGAGAACGGTCAGCGTCGTTCCCCGTTTTCGAGGAACGAAGTTAGCGCTGGTACGCCTGCCAGAAACAGAGTATTTTACTCTAATCAAGGCAGGAAAGATCCGGATTGGATGGATAAATGCATCCATCCGAGAACACTTAGAGGTTCCCAGGTGCCAAAGGTGCTTCGGTTTTGGGCACGCAACTCGCCTATGCAAAGGTCCCAACAGAATAAAAAACTGTCGGAGATGCGGCAAGGCGGGTCATATGGCGAAAAGTTGTGAGGTCACTGACCCTAGCTGCATTACATGCAGTGATTTGGGTAAACAGGACCTCAAACACTGGGCCGGCAGTAACGCCTGCCCAATATACAAGAACGGACTGCAGAAACTTAAAAAGGCAAAGGCCTAAAGTTTCTGCAGATCAATCTGCATAAGTGCGTGGAGGCCCAAGACCTCCTAATGCAAACAGCCGGGGAGAAGAAGATCGATGTCTTGTTCTGCACAGAACAGAACAGAAAGAACCCTGGTATCAGGATAAATCGGGAAGAGCAGCCATTCAGATCTGCAATTCCGAGTTGCGGGCAGATAAGTTCCTGGAGACGAACAGTGGATTCGTGTGGGTGGAAATGTCAGGCATACGTATGTATAGCTGTTATTTTTCACCCAACGATCAATTGTCAACCTTCGAAGATCAGATATACGACCTCGAAATGAGCCTTAGAGAATCCAGGTTGGATACCCTCATTACAGGTGACTTTAATGCTAAGTCACCAGAATGAGGCGAGAAAAGGCTCGACAATCGAGGAATCTTGGTCGGACCTAATGGTTGCGAACCGTGGGAGGTCTTGGACTTTTAGGAGAAACGGTCAGGGATCGATAATTGACTTGTCGATCACAACGGCCCTCCTAAATAAACGTATTAAAGATTGGCGCGTCCTGGAGGATTATACCCATTGTGACCACCAGTATATCGAGTTTGCAGTCTCAAGGGGAGACACGCTGCGGGCCAGGAACCACGGAGTTCTCCGCGAAAATGGCCCAAAGTGGAACATTAAGAAAATCGACAAGGAGAAGTTCAGCCGGTCCCTGGAAGAATCCCGCCTCATAGAGGATTTGGGATGGGTGAAGAGGCCGAATAACCTTGAAGGGGAGGTGCCGACGGTGAAAAATATGATTGTCACCGCATGCGACGCGTCTATGCCGCGTTGTAGAAGCACAACCCCAAGAAGAAGAAATGTATACTGGTGGTCAGAGGAATTGACCTCTTTGCGAAAGGCATGCCTCAAAGCAAGAATGAGATATGACCGTTCAAACGGAGATCCTCTGCTGAAGGAGGCATATACAGAGGCCAAGAGAATCCTCAGGAAGGAGATACGCGCTGCAAAAAGAAAGAGCTGGAAGAACCTAATCGGTGACGTCGAAAATGACCCATGGGGTCTGGCTTATAAAATCGTTAACAAGAAATTGTTATCGAGGCAAAAGACCCCCGGTCTAGACAATCCCGATTGGGTCCGGCAAATCATAAAGGCTTTGTTTCCTCCAGCAGAACCATGGCCTAGGATGGACTGGAGTAGCTGTCATGTCGGTGAGGAAGAACTCTTCACTCTTACAGAATTACAAAAAGCAGGCAGTAGGTTAAAGCCAGGCAAAGCGCCGGGATTTGATGGGATAAGCAACTAGATCCTTAAAGAAGTGATCGTTGCTACACCCCAGATTCTCCTAGACTGCTATAACAACTGCCTAAACAGAGGAGAGTTTTTCCGCGACTGGAAAAGACAGAGGCTGGTTCTCCTAAGGAAAGGAGACAAACCTCTAGATAAAGTCTCATCCTACAGGCCTATATGCCTGTTAGATACGATGGGTAAGCTTCTAGAGGACATGGTTCTGCAAAGAATGCAATCTCACTTGACCGGAGAGAATAGTCTGTCTGACAACCAATTTGGTTTCCGTAAAGGCCTGTCCACAGTAGACGCCATCCACAAGGCGGTGGACCTAGCCAGGGAAGGAAAAGCCAAATTGGGACCAGGGAAGAAAAAGGGCTTCTGCGCGTTGGTAGCCATTGACATACGTAACGCGTTTAATACCGCGCGATGGAAAGATCTCATCGAGTCGATGAGAAACAAAGGAATACCGCCCTACCTGTTGCGGATAATGGATAATTATCTTAGCGACAGGTGGGTTATATACGAGGGTGACACTTGCACTCTGAAGGAAGAGATGCTAAGAGGTGCCCCTCAAGGCTCGAGGATAGGACCATTCGTATGGAACGTCTCTTATGATGACTTCTTGCGAATGGGTCTACCTAAAGGCGCGGTAATCATCGGCTTCGCGGACGACGCGTTGATCGTATGCACTGCCGAAACTGTAGAAGCCCTGGGAGTATTGGTGAACGAATGTCTGAGACGGGCAAAGCGCTGGCTGGAGGCCAGAGGCCTGCAAATGGCTCTGGAAAAGACCGAAGCGCTGCTAGTCACAGACAGACGTGGTTATACGGCCCCTGGTATTCAGATAGACGGATTCGAGGTCCAATGGAGGAATCATATTAAATATTTAGGTGTCGAACTCGACAAATTTTTGAATTTGAAACACCATATAACCGTAGCATGTCAGAAGACCGAACAGTGTTCGGCAAGTTTGGCTCGTCTAATGCCGAACATTGGTGGGCCTTCTGAAGCAAAGAGGAGACTGGTGGCGAGTGTTGCCCTTTCAAAGCTGCTATACGCAGCATCTGTATGGGCTCCGACCCTGCGAAACGACAGAAGCAAGACCATCTGTAGAAGGGTGCTGTCCGCGCAGAGAACTATTACGAAACGTATTATTTCGGCCTATTGGACAGTACTGACGTGTGCTGCTCAGGTCCTTGCCAGCGTCCCGCCGGCAGATCTTTTGGCACAAGAAAGGGAGGAAGTTTTCCTCCTTTTCAAGAAGAGAAATTCTTCCGCATATACGGAAGATAATAGACCCAGCAAGGACCAAACTCGCCGAGATGCGAGAAGCAGACTCGTCGACAGATGGCAAGAACGATGGAGCGGGGAGGAGACAGGCCGATGGACGTATCGGCTGATACGTACACTCGCCACCTGGATAAGTAGGAAGCACGGAGGGGTTTCCTACTATTTAACCCAAGCTCTCACAGGGCATGGGTGTTTCGGCTCCTATCTGGAGCGATTTAAAAAAGTCGTTAGCTCGGAGTGTGTGTACTGCAAGTTCCCAGTGGACGACCCAGAGCACACACTCTTCAGCTGTAAGCGTTGGGACGCGGAGAGGCAGGTTATGTTTACCGGTGTTAATCGCAAGGTTACACCGGAGAACATGATCTCGCTTATGACTCGCTGTCCCGAGGATTAAAGAACCATCGAGACCTTCGTACATTACGTTATGAGGGTCAAAGACCTCGATGGTCGCCAAAGAATAGAGGTCCCGTAGAATAAGGGAGAAAGTCGTTTTGGCGACAGAGAAGGGGATATAAGACTACTCCCGATGGCGATACGCGCGAAAAGTGCTAGCCGGGAGTGGTCCTAAGGTCCCCAAGTAAGGGTGTGTTTTTAGCGGGTCGGCAGAACATCGCCACCCCCGCATAACCCTGTAGTACGGGCTACAGGGTACCTGAAGGCAGGTTTTCACATCCTACGCAAAACAAAAAAAAAATCTAAAATAATAAAAAAAAATTGATGTTAAAAATTCAGTCATTAATTCAAATACTAATATTTGAATGAATTTATATTCTTACTTTATATCAAAATTGTATTCTTTTAACTAATTAAATTAGTCGAATTAGTAGTTTTCTACTAATCATTAAGTAAAAAAGTAAATAAATTGTTGGTTAGATTCATTTTTAGGTTATGTCAAAATAACTAATATTTCTGTAAAATTTTAGTATTCTATTTACTAATTCAATTAGTCAAATATTAACTATTTGGTATAGTTATTTTTTTACAAATAATTAACTAAGCATATTTTACTAATAATCAGTTATTTTTTACTAAATACAAAATAAGTCAGCCTCGATTTGACTAATGATTATACACTGAGAGACTTTTAATTACAGTTTTTGCTTTTTTCAATTTCTATATTTGTAATAAAACGTAAGAATTTAGGGATAATCGAGGTTCGATCATAATAGTTCTTTTAAAAAAAAGAGATTGTGTTACCTTGTTTTTTATTATTGTAATTTCGTGAGAAAAAAAATTAATATATACAATTAGAATTAGTACTATTTGAGGTTAGAAAAAAGTAAATGTGAAAAAGCGATATTAATTTTTAACACATTTTGATCTATTTATTATGGCATGTCTAAAATTTTATTAGACTTTTTCTAGGACAGTTTTTCGAGCAGCCATATGTCTCATGAGCTATTCTACCCTGTAAATAAGGATTTATTAAAACTCCATGTTTTGTAATTGGAACTTGGAAAGTTCTAATTATAGAATTGCTTATTTTGTTGATTAGAACTCAAGTTCCAATTAATTGGGACATATTTTCTGCAAAAAATGAGAGAAAGGGCACTCTAAATAGCACAAAAGTATATTATGCACTACTATTTATAAATAACGAACACTATTATCACATTAGATCACATATTTTCATAGAAAAAGAAAAGTTAAATGATAAAACTGATTCCCCAAGATTTCACGGTGTCGACGGTATTGTCAGCTGATAGACGCCACTGGATTTTGACAGGAAAAGAATACGAGTGCTAGTCACATTGCTGAACTGAGTCACGTAGTCATTCTGTAACCAGAATTTAAATTTTTAAAATATTTATTGGACAACAGTGAATTCCATTTTCACTTTCTGCGTAATTGAAATGTGCTTATTATGATTTATTCTTATTAAAAATTATAAAAATGGTGTGCTTTAATAGTCATTAATTATGTATAAACATAATTTGAATTATAAATAAAACACTGTGAGAAGCATTATAATTAAATTTAAAAAGGGAAAAATGAAAATAATAAACAACGGAATTGATAATTACTAAATAAATTTTTTAATAAATATAAAAAATATTAACCTTACTAAATTAATTTTAATTTATAGAAAAATTGTTTGAAATTGAAGGAAGGATAAGAAAAAAATTTAAATTATAATTAATGGAATTAATAATTCATAAATATAATTATTAATAATGACGAATAATAATATTAAAAAATTAATTTTAATCCTAATTAAAATTGTAAGAAATTGAAGGAAAAATAAGAGGTTTTGTTTATTGAAAAAAAAATAAGTAAAATAATAATTTATAGAATTGATAATTAATAATTGAAAAGATGAAAAAATAATGGATGAAATTAATTATTCACAAATAAATGAATTCATAGATAAATATAAACTTTTTTTAACAATAAATTAATTTTTCCACACTGCATAAAGTAAGCATTTTAATTTAAGATACATTTTGAGTCACTTTTTAAGATGTTTCCGAAAAGTTAGCAAAAGTATCCTAAAATGCATTAGTTTTGTAAGATGGAAGCTGAAATATAAGATGCTTTAAACGTCTTAAAAGTGACTACAATGCATTTTAAGATGTTTCTTTTTACAGTGCATTTTACACTAATAATAGTGTTTCTTTTTTTTTAATTCGTTGTTTTTATAAAGTACATCACGTATATTGAGAACAATAATTTAAAACCTGACAAGGTAAATGAGATGGAAGTTGCTTTTAAGTTAATAATTCTTTATATTGAAAAATATATAATTTTTTTTTTTTTAACAATTATATATTTTTTTATTTTACACTATTAATAGAATTTTTTTTTTAATTCGTTGTTTATATCAATTACATCACATGATTGAAAACAATAATACTTAAAACCGACAATGTGAGTTAAAAATTTGAATTTGAAATATAACTAAAACATAAGTTAAATGGGATCGATGTTATTTTTTAATCAGATCATTATTTTTAAAACTAAATTTTAAGAGGACAAGAAGAAGAAAATTAGAGGTTTTTTTAAAGAGATTTTTGTAAACTTTGTAGTTTTCTCTATTAGTTCTTTTGATTTTATTATTTTTGTTTTCCTAATTTTTAATTTGAAGTTATGAAAGTCAAAATGGGATTTTTAAAATTTAGGTAACATTTTCAAAAACAAATTCTTCAGTACCACAGAATTTTAGACCGTTAAAAATATCTAACTTTGATCTTACGTACCTTGTAATTTAATTTTACTTTTATTTTAAATTTTAAACTCGCATTGTTAGTTTCTTGTACTTGATAGAGCAATGAATTAAAATAATAAAACTCTATTATAAGTGTAAAATGAAAACATATAATTTATTGTCAAAATGAAGTTTATATTTTTTAATGTATAGTATTATTATTTTACTAGTAACGTCAATCTTAATTACTTGTAATTTAATTTAGTTATCTTTAAAATTGAAATTTTTAACTCACAATGTCAGTTTTAAAATTATTGTTTTGAATAACACGATGTAATTGATAAAAGCAACAATTTAAAAGAAGAAAATTTTAATATTAGTGTAAAATGAAAAAATATAATTTATTGTTTAAAAAAATTATACATATTTCAATATAAAGAATTATTACTTTAAAAGTAACTTCCATCTCATTTACCTTGTAATTTAATTTTAGTTAGATTTCAAATTTTAAACTTCCATTGTCAGTTTCTTGTACTTGATAAAAACCACGAATTAAAAAAAAGAAAACTCTATTATTAGTATATAATAAAAAATGTAATTTAGCTATACCTTAAAATATTTATTTCTTGATATTAATTAACAGACGTTAAACAAACAAATTTTGGATCACAAACAAAAATTTTAAACTGGCATTGTCAGTTTTGAAATTATTTAATTAAAAAAAAAGAAACACTATTATTAGTGTAAAATGCACTGTAAAAAGAAACATCTTAAAATGCATTGTAGTCACTTTTAAGACGTTTAAAGCATCTTATATTTCAGCTTCCATCTTACAAAACTAATGCATTTTAGGATACTTTTGCTAACTTTTCGGAAACATCTTAAAAAGTGACTCAAAATGTATCTTAAATTAAAATGCTTACTTTATGCAGTGTGGAAAAATTAATTTATTGTTAAAAAAAGTTTATATTTATCTATGAATTCATTTATTTGTGAATAATTAATTTCATCCATTATTTTTTCATCTTTTCAATTATTAATTATCAATTCTATAAATTATTATTTTACTTATTTTTTTTTCAATAAACAAAACCTCTTATTTTTCCTTCAATTTCTTACAATTTTAATTAGGATTAAAATTAATTTTTTAATATTATTATTCGTCATTATTAATAATTATATTTATGAATTATTAATTCCATTAATTATAATTTAAATTTTTTTCTTATCCTTCTTTCAATTTCAAACAATTTTTCTATAAATTAAAATTAATTTAGTAAGGTTAATATTTTTTATATTTATTAAAAAATTTATTTAGTAATTATCAATTCCGTTGTTTATTATTTTCATTTTTCCCTTTTTAAATTTAATTATAATGCTTCTCACAGTGTTTTATTTATAATTCAAATTATGTTTATACATAATTAATGACTATTAAAGCACACCATTTTTATAATTTTTAATAAGAATAAATCGTAAATAAGCACATTTCAATTACGCAGAAAGTAAAAATGGAATTCACTGTTGTCTAATAAATATTTTAAAAATTGACCGCCAATAAGAATAACCAGAATGACTACGTGACTCAGTTAAGCAATGTGACTAGCACTCATATTCTTTTCCTGTCAAAATCCAGTGGCGTCTATCAGCTGACAATACCGTCGACACCGTGAAATCTTGGGGAATCAGTTTTATCATTTAACTTTTCTTTTTCTATGAAAATATGTGATCTAATGTGATAATAGTGTTCGTTATTTATAAATAGTAGTGCATAATATACTTTTGTGCTATTTAGAGTGCCCTTTCTCTCATTTTTTGCAGAAAATATGTCCCGATTAATTGGAACTTGAGTTCTAATCAACAAAATAAGCAATTCTATAATTAGAACTTTCCAAGTTCCAATTACAAAACATGGAGTTCTAATAAATCCTTATTTACAGGGTACCACTTCACAATATTTATTCAAAAATATATTTAAAAAAAAATCGGTCTTCAGAAAAATTTCCTATCATCCGGAATACTGAACACAGAATTTAAATATTATTACCATTTTCACTTCAATTTAGTAAAAAATCACTTCTCAAACCACATGAAACTTTTGCTAGTTAGTATATAAGGAAAGTTTAAAACACTCTTTTCTAGCGACGCGCGCGATTATTCGATGTCATCGAAATGTTATATGTTTGTAGCTTAGGATTAAAAGTGTGCGTAATGTATATATCATAGTATAGGTTGTTCGTTACACAGATTTCATCAAATACCACTATAAAGATACAGAATACTTGTAACTATACAAATATCAAAGACGAACTTGCATCTGTATCTCTGACCTGTCAAACAAATACTGCCATCTTTCTTTTTACTGCGCGCGCACCCCATGATTCTAAGTTTCTAACACGCGTTTTATAATTCTTGCAATTCTTTATTTTCATCTCTCTTAAATTTTTTAGAGGTAATATAATTATGTGTCTTATGAAGTATATAACACTTTTACTACTTTTTATCAAAAAGACAACTGTTGCATCTAAAACGTCTTTTCTTAAACAGTGTATTAGTTTTTATAACTACATCTCGATTATCCCTAAACTCTTCAATTTTATTGTACATAATAATAAGCAATAAAGCAGATATTAAAATCAAAAGTTTCTCAGTGTATAGTTATTTCTAACCTAATTCGGAATTAGAGAGTAATATTAAATAATGTGTGAATTAATCAAACGATAATCTAGATCTGCGCAAAATCTGATAGAAGTGAAATTGAGTCGATAAATAATGCAATTATTATCTGCTTCTATTATTTTCAGTCGTAGTGATCTTTTCCCAAAGGACACTATGTATTCATCGAATATCATGTATATCATCTCTAAAACTCATTTCACACGTGCCAGCAATTTCAGCGCTTGTCAAGGGCCAAAGTCTATCGTCTTCGATATAAATTGGTTAACAAACTTTATATTTCCCAATTACATGGTCTCAAACGATCTAATTTCCTGGATAGGTGAAAGTCGTAGATCCGTCTATCTGAGTTTATGGTCAAATTGGAAAAGCCAAGATTATTAATGACAAGATATAAAATTTTCTAATTTACTGTGCACGCTGTATATATATAATAATACTTACTGTTAATTTACAATGAAATGGCATCCTTTAGTCACAATTAGAATTTATGTGTCTTTTATTGAAAAAAAACCTTATTACTTTCAAAATTTCTTTCAAACCTTTTCCACTTTTATTACAAAGCAAAAATTAGACAATTTTCTGAATTTTCTTTTTAAATTTATCCAGGGCCGGCGGAAGGTATTTTTTCTAGGGGGGGGGGGTCAATGCATATATATATATATATATATATATACACCTACACAGACATACATATATACACAAATATATATATATATATATATACCTACACAGACATACATATATACACAAATCTATATATAAATAATCAGGGTTGCTACGCTTTCTAGAATTACTATTAAAAATGCTTACTTTTAAAAATTTTGAAATTGAATGCAGCATGTTTTATGCACAAAATAATCCTGGTTAATAGTATTTTTTTTTTTTTTTAAATTATCCACTTTTTCGTAAATTACTATATCTTAGCGTTTCTTCACTGTCTTACATTGAGAAAAATGAGTTAGCTACTATTTGGATAGCTTTTTTTTAGCGTTGAAATTAAACCAAATTTTTATTTAACAGAATTGTTATTGAGTAGAATTTTTCATAAGACGAATTTTTTAATTTTAGAATATCCATTTCACCAAATCTTCATTATTTATCGACTATTTTAGTTGCATTAATTGTTATTTAATATAATTAATAAAACGCTAAATTTCCATTTTTGTCGGATACCCTGAACTATTTAATATTTCGACTTACTCAAACTTTTATTAAAAGAAAATTCTGCTGAATTAAAATTTGGTTAAATAGAAATTCTTTAAATAAGAAGTTTGTGTTAACAAAATTTTGTAAAACAAAAATTAAATTAAATATAAATTCGCTAAACTTAAAATTCTGTTAAGTACAAATCCAGATTTATTAAAATTTGATTAAAAACAGTCTCGAAGGATGATAACACAGCCTCACAAACAAAAGTTTGTCTCAGACACTACAGTAGCTCTGTAGAAAAGTTGGGTGGGCGCCAGTTGGGCCCCATATGGGTTTCCCAAATTTAAGGTGGGCCCCAGTTGGGTCTTCCCACTGGGAAATTAGTGGGCTTGTAATGCTCAACCCGGTTAGTGCCAATTCACTAAAAAAGATCCTAAAAATGTAAGATCGTTAAAAAATATTCATTACAACTTTTAACAATATTTTCCACCAAAATTTTCTTTAATGATATAAAAATTAGTTAATAACAATTGTTGCATGTATTTTTTAATTTGTTTAAACAAATCAATATTGTTTATTTGAAACTTTTCATCTAATAGAGCTAAAAAGTTGTAATAATAAGTTGTATTAATAAAATACAAAAATCCACAATTATAAAAATTGTTTAAACAAATTAATATTGTTTATTTCTAATTTTTCATTTAACTGAGCTAGAGAGTTGAAACTTTCTCTTCATTTTGCAACTTTTCAAATCTATAAAAACTTAATATTAATAATAAACGAAAATCCACAATCAAAAAAATTGTTTAAACAAATTAATATTGTTTATTTGCAACTTTTTATCTTAGTGAGCTTCAGATTTAAAATTTTCTTTTAATTTTGCAACTTTTTAAACCTATGAAAGCTTAATATTAATAATAAACAAAAATTCACAATTTTAAAAATTGTTTAAACAAATTAATATTGTTTATTTGCAACTTATCATCTAATTGAGCTAATTAAGCTCAATAAGCTTAAAACTTAATTTTAATAATAAACGAAAATCCTCAAACACAAATATTGTTTAAACAAATCAATATTGTTTATTTGCAACTTTTTATCTTATTGAGCTTTAGATTTAAAATTTTCTTTTGATTTTGCAACTTTTTAAGAATACCAAAGCTGAATATTAATAATAAACGAAAATCCACAATTATAAAAATTGGTTAAACAAACTAATGTTGTTTATTTGCAATCATTCATCGAATTAAGCTAGAGAGTTTAATTTTTTCTTAATTTTGCAAATTTTAAGCCTATAAACACCCAAAACTTATAGTAAACGAAGATCCATAATTATGAAACTCTTTTCAATAAATTAATATTGTTTATTCGCAACTTAAATACAGTTAGGGAACTGTATTACAATATTGATATTAACAATCTTAATTTGTTTAAACAATTTTTATAATTGTTGATTTTACTTTACAATTAATTTTGGGCTTTACTAAGATTGAAAAATTGCAAAATTAATAAAAAGTTACAACTCTGTAACTCAATTAGATGAAAAATTGCAAATAAACAATATTAATTTGTTTAAACAATTTTTATATTTTTATATTTTAGTTTTTTTCTAATATTAGGATTTACTTAACTTAAATAGATGCAATATTAGAAAAAAGTTACAACTCTCTAGCTCTATTAGATAAAAAGTTTCAGATAAACAATATTAATTTGTTCAAACAAATTAAAAAATACATCCACTAATTGTTAGTAACTAATTTTTATGTAATTAAAGGAAATTTTGGTGGAAAATGTTGTAAAAAGTCGTAATGAATATTTTTTAACGATCTTACACTTCTTTTTCGTTTATGAAGATTTTTTATGGCCCTTTAAAAAATAGTTAATAATAAAAAAGTTGTCAAATAAATTATTGGATCTTATTTTCTAAACTTTCCTGAGGAGAAACAGCTTTATCCGATCGAAAAATGTTAATTTTCATGGATTTTATATCAATTCTATGAAAAAGTTTTTTTCCCCATGCATTTTGCATGGGAAACTTTGAGCGCTTTGACCGAATTTCATGAATTTTTAAACTGAAATGAAGGGAAAATGCAATATATAAAGCCAGATTGACGATAAGTTTAGTATTGAAACAATTATTTAGTAACAATTTACGTATTTGATAAAAACTGTGAACCCCAGGCTGACCCCAACTTGCGCCCACGTACAAACTGGGAATTACTGGGAACTTTTCTACACGGGAGTGTATTTCTACTTACTTTTTTTCACTGAATAATCAGATTGGTTAAAATTTTTGAAATAATCTTTAAAAAAAAATTGATGAAAACACGAAAAAATCGCTTTTTTAAGATTATCTAAAAAATTTTAGTTAATCTAATCATTTTGACTTTGAATGCGGATTTAGTGTAGAAAAATATACGTAGGAATACATTAGGGTAAAGACTCGGACCAAAAAATGCACATTAAAGGTCTGCAAAACCTGGAAAAGTCATGGAATTTTGTTCTAAGAAAGTCATAGCAACCCTGATAATTACATTAATTATTGTATAAAATGTTATTGAACTAAAAACTAAAAAGATTGTACTTTTTTGAAAAGTTTACATATTTATTTAAAAATTAAAATTATAAGTCAATTTTCAGAGGGGGGCAAGCCCATACATTGCCCCCTCGAGGTATTTCTAGAGGGGGGCATTGCCCCCTGTGCCCCCCCGGCTCCGCCGTCCCTGAATTTATCTTTTTAATTGTAAATTAAATTTATTTTTTTAATTCAAAATTATATTTTTAAATTCCAACTTTAAATCAAATTAATAATTTTCTACTTTATCTTCAACATATAAGATCTCTGCTTTACCTACTACCTGAGTTTTTTTCAGTTAATTGTGCAATTAACCTAACCCTAATTAAATTTTACTAAAAATGTGAATGCATGTCCACCACGTGTTTTATATTTTTTTAATAAAATAAAAATAGTGAACAACTATTTTATTAATAAAATTTAGGATTTTTATAGAATTGTAATTTTAGAATATTTATAAAATTGTAACTGAAGTATTGTTTCATCAAATTTAATTAATGTTATTAAATTATATTTATAGTCTTAAGAAGGACCCAAGAATATAATTTCTTTTATTACTTTTATTATATTTAATATTAATAATAATAATAATAAATTTAATGATATATTTATAAAATATTTTTTAATTCAGAGAATTATGTCTTCAATAATATCATTTTATTTTATTAGATTAATAATATATAAAATAAATTTTATATGATTAATAGTTTTGATTTTATTACTAACAATAGGGATATTTCGTTTTTATTATTAGGGGTCGAAACATTTTGTCAATTGGACTAAAATAAAAAAACATCCTAAAAACCACTAAAATGACCTTAATTTTCTTTCTTAATAATTTAAATACTAGCAAAATTATTCATTTTTAATTAGTTTTTCGTACATTTTACAAATTATAAAATACAATAATAAATATAAAAAATCGGTAAATATTATTTATCTAATAAGAAAAAATAAATCTTTTAAATATAATATTTAAAAATCAGTTAATATAAATAAAATAAATATATATGTAAGGGGTACCAATATGTAAAAACCTTGAATACACTGAAAAAAATATTTCCGTGGAACTGCGATAATTATGGGCAGATTGGCAATATTTTATTGCTGTTTTGGGAACTGCCATGCGTATTGGTGTTTTAGCCATAGGGATCATTCACATATCACGTGATACAAATTTTAGCTAATTTGAACCCCCGCCCCCCTCCTCGTGATACTTTTTCTATTGCTAAAAAATTTAATTTCCATGGACCGTGATATTTTGCCTACCCCCCTCCCGCCCCTAAAGATATCACGTGATATGTGGACGACCCCATGGGGCTGTTTGAAACCGCGAGTCATATTGTAAGGTAAGGTAAAATGGACAGTGGCGCACCGATGCATTATGTCAAACTTCTACATAACCTGTCAACCATACTCAAATGTCTAATCTCATCACAGTATTTTTTTCAGTGTAGGTATACATGGATTGAATAAAATATATATATATATATATAATAAAATAAATATTTATTTAGGACAAAATTTATAATATTTTAGAATTAAAAAGAATTGCAAAAAATAATTGAAATTAAACAAAATAATTGCAAAATTTGCAAATTAATTGAAAAAAAATGAAATCAATTAAAAATTGGGGAAAGTAATTTAAACAATCATAAAAATGTTTTAAACATAAAGAAAATAATTAAAATTTGAAAAAAATACTTGAGAATCTTAAAAGTAAATTAAAACAAAATTGAATAATGAAAAATTAGAGAAAATAATTGAAAATTGAAAAAACATGGATAAAAAATGAGATAAATAAATTAAAATTTAAAAAAATAATTAAAATTTAAGAAAATAATTAAACAAATTACGTAAAATATTTTAAATAAAGAAAAGTTAAACAAAATTTGAGAAAAATACTTAAACTTTCAGAAGTTCATTGAAATAAAAGAAAATAATTAGAAATTAGAGAAAATAAATGAAAAAAGATAAAAATAATTCAAAATTGAACAGAGCAAGGTTTAATTAAAGGGAAATAAGCAAATATTTTTGGCAATTATAAAAAAGAACGAGAAAAAGAACGAAAGTAATTGAAAATTGAAGGAAATAGATTTTGGAAAATAATTGAAAAATGTTTTTAAATTTTAAAGCTTGACGAAAATAATTAAAATATGATACAAACAATGATAAGTTGTAAAATTAAATGACATTTAAGTGTGATAATTGAAAAAACTAAAGAATTTTTTTTAAATAAAGAAAAAATAATTGAAATTTGAAAAAATACATGAAGATCTTAGAATTAAAAATCATTTAAAAAAAAAAGAAAATAAATAAAAATTGGAGAAAAGAATTGAAGAAATAAGCTAAAAGTAATTGAAATTTACGATAATTAATAAACAAATTTTGAAATTATGAAAAAAAATAAAAATAAATAAAAATTGAAGATAACAATTGAAATTTTAGAAAACTCTCTAAAATCTTAGAAAGTAATTTTGGAAAATGAGAATAACTAAAAATTAGAGAAAAGACTGGAAGAATTATTTCTTTCAAATTTTATTTACTGTTTTCAATTTTACATATTTAAATTATTTTTAGCATATTTAAATTATGTTTTCAATTTTGAATTAATTTTATCATTTTGCAATTATTTTCCTCGATTGTTAATTATTATTTTTATTTTCTAAAATTATTTTCTAAGATTTTAAAATATTTTTCCAAAAATTCAAATATTTTCTTCCATTTTTAATTATTTTCATTTATTTCATAATTTCCTAAAAAAAAATTATTAATTATCGTAAATTTCAGTTATTTTTTGGTTTCTTTCAGTCCTTTTCTTCAATTTTTAGTTATTCTCATTTCCTAAAATTAATTTCTAAAATTTTTTAAGTATTTTTCTCAAATTTCTATTATTTTCTTCAATTTTTATGGAAATACTGATAAAATATCTTGATTTGCTATGAGCCATCTGGCTTGTCCACCCAGTGAACATAAAGGGAGACAAAGAGCCTGAAATAGGAGGCTTCGAGTGGGGTAATAATTTTTTTTAGAAAGGAGGAAAGATCATCTATTTTCATCTTTGTGTGTACACAAAGAACAAACAATAAACAATCTAGCTTTTTATCTAAATTTGAAATTTATTAAAATGCTTTTTCTATTTATTTTATCGAAATAGAAACTGTATTTATATTTGGAATACTACAGGAATGTAAAAAAAGTAGAATTTTTATATAGAATTGATTATATATAATTAAATAATTCCAAATTTCTAAAAAGCGTATAGTTTTATGGGCAAAGCCACGAAACCGTACGATTTCATGTTATAAATTTTAGAATTTTAAAATTAAATCTAGAAATATATCAAATCTTATAAAAAAATTGTCTTTTCATTTTAAAACCCGAGATACTTTTAATGCAACACTTAGACGGAAAAAAATTTTGGTAAAAATGCTTGTTCTGCGTTCACTATGAAAGTGTCGTCATTGCCAGTCACCAAAATTTAACCCTGCCATCCTAAAAATTTTGCAAGATTTACTAGTATAGAACTTATAAGACAGCACACTAAAAATGATTAGTAGTTATGACACTTTTTTAATCAACAAGAATTTTCTCCGTATAAATTAAACTTCAAAGTAAGAAAGGTTAAAGTTTTTACACGCAAATAAAATTAATGCGTCTTATTTTATTAATGTCTTGACTGCAACTTTGTTGTTCATATAATTTATATTCAGTTTTTTTTCAAACACAAATCATTCATATTTTAATAAGGATGTTGCAAGGAGAGAATTAACATAACCTAAAAAATACTTTTCCAGGCAGCGTACAATTTCGACCTTTAGCCAATTTTTTCAGAAACAAAAAATGTAATTAAAAATATAACCATATGTACCCATAATTTAAATTTTATGCAGATTCTAAAACTAATTTGACATTTTAGAAATATGGATTATTTGGGCTTCTGTTTCTGAACAAAATATTGAAACTTATGAATACAAAAAAGTATACACAATTTTCAATATTTTGTTTAGAAATATGTATATTTATATACATTTTTTGGTTCTGAAAAAATTAACTAAGTGTCAAAATTGTACTCTGCTTGAAAAAAATATTTTTAAGGTTATGTTAATTCTCTCCTTGCAACACCCTTAAATAGCTGAAGATAAGAAGAGCGAAAGAATGTATCTATATATTACATGTATACAAATATACAAAATATACATATAAGAAAATTACAAAAGATGTAAATTGAGTTTAATTCTGATGGTCAATAAGTTGAAAAACCCGTATTACCATACATTAGAATATTAAAGCAGAATACATACAATGTCAAGTTTTACAAAAAAGGAAACAGAATATAAATTTTGAAATCAGTGTTTTGTTTAAAACCACTTTTTTCACTTAAACTCATGAAATTGGATTTCAATTAATTTTTTATTTGAAATATTATCTACTACACTGAGAGTTAAAATCTTCAGTGTGTTCAATTTATCTTCAGCGGGTCGAGTTTATTTATCAATTAAACGTGAAGTAGTTAAAATTGTTAAAGTGAACATTACGATTAAAACATAATTATTTTAAACAAACAGGGGAGAAATAGACAATAAATTAAAATAACCTTTCAAAATAATCATTTCAAAGTACCAGTGAAAAAAAATTAATTTAAAATATAAAATTTTAAGTTGATGTTTTAAATCTTATAAAAATTCATCATGCAGATTGAAGAAAACCAGATAAATACACCGATACAAAGTTTTTATGTGGATCAAAATATACTAATTACAGGTATACTAAAATTATAAAAATTATAAAAAATAACACCTAGATGAATAAAACATTTTCGTGTTAATATAGGAGGTACAGGATTTTTGGGAAAGCTCTTAATAGAAAAGCTTTTAAGATCTTGTCGCAAACTTAGTTCTATTTATGTTGTTATAAGAAAAAAAAAGAATCAGAATATCGAGGAGAGGATTCAACATCTTTTAGAACAGCCGGTAAAATATTATCATTATTAATTGAAGTTTTTTTATAAATCGGTATAACATAGTTTATATAAACGATTCCTTACTAAAAATTTAAAATACAGAAATATAATGCTTTAGATTTTTAATGGCTTAAGGAATGAATTTCCGCAATTTGTACGTAAAATTATTCCAATAGAAGGAGATTGTACTTTACCAAATTTAGGAATATCCAAAAAGGACAAAGATATTTTATTGGAAAAAGTGTCGATTGTATTTCATGTGGCTGCTAGTGTGAGATTAAATAATAAACTCAAACAAGCAGTAGTTGACAATGTTTTCGGAACAAAAGAAGTAATTGGTCTTTGTCAATCCATGACTAATTTAAAGGTATATATTTTTCCGAAATAAAAAATTTGTGACCAATAAATACTTAAGCATTTGTATAAAATTTAGTATCCATACTTTCAGAGAGTCTTTTATTGAATTTATTATAATATGATATTATAAATACTGCCCTAACTCGAGTTCTTTAAAAAAGTTGATTCTTTTGTTAATTTGTACAGGTTTTTATGCATGTTTCAACATTTTATTCTCATTGCACTAGGCAAGAGATTGATGAAAAATTTTACCAACCTCCAATAACAGGTTTGCATACAAATGGTGTTTAAAATTTTCCAACTAAATGTAAAAATTACAGTGAACACTTTTTCAAGAACTATTAAATATTTTACATTATACGTATTATTAAATTATTACTGAATTATTATATTTTAAGTTAATTTATTATTGTTCGTGTTACAGGAGACAGAATTTTGAGAATGAATGAAGTTCTAAATGTAGAAGAATTCGATAAACTCGAAAATATTTTAAGAAAAAATTATCCAAACAATTATTGTTTCACAAAGGCGATGGCGGAAGAATTTATTCAACAACATGCAAAAGAACTCCCTATTGGAATTTTTAGACCTTCAGTTGGTCAGAATTTTAATTAATCTTTCACATAGAAAATAATAGTAGCCATTACTGTTTATAATCAAAATTAAAAAAAAAATAAAGAATATTTAAAATTTATAATATTTTTAATAAAACTGTGATATAAAATTTTTGGTATATAAAAAAATATCTACATTTCCCTTTATATTTCACGTTACTTAAGTATTGCAAAATTTTAACTGTTATTCTTCTCCGTGTATTTGAATAAATTTTCTTTTATTGGTTTTTTGCTTCTAAGAAAGGTAATTAGAAAAAATACATTAAGATATATGTTTTTTTTTTAGTACTGTCAACATATCAAGAACCTATTGATGGGTGGACCGACAGTTTTGCTGGACTGAACGGCATTATTGCAGGTGGAATTTCTGGATTTTTAAAAGCAGCCATTGGTAATAAATCAAGGATACTAGAAATAGTTCCTGCCGATTTATCTACAAATGCTTTAATCACATGTGCATGGGATGTTGCCTTGAACAAGTAATGTTTGTTTAACAAATTTATTGATCTTAAGAGAATGTTTGTCGTCAAGACCCAACTTAGTCATTAATTAGTATAATTTATTTTTTATTATCATAACCAAAACTATAAGAATTTTACATTTTCACTGTTTATTTAAATTTAAAATAATAAAAAAATAAGAAAAAAAGATTTTCTTATCCAAAAGGCAATTAATAATTTATATATCACTCCAGTAGTTTTTATATTAAGACACAAAGAAAAATTAATGTTATGTCTAGGTCTAGGGAAAACGAGCCTTTTATATACAATTACAATTCTACTTGGACTAAAGCAATCTCCTTGGGAGAATTTTTCAATTTAGCGGAAAAATACGAAGTACCGTCGATAAAATGTTTACGAAGTTTTAATGTAATGATAACTAAATACTATTGGGCCTATGAGATTGCAAAAACCATTTTACAAACTGTGCCAGCAATTGTTTTCGATACAGTACTTATCAGTTTTGGAAAAAAGACTTGGTAAGCAAGAAATAAAGAAAAAATTCCTTGTATATGATAGGTGACTTTTTTTCTTTTTCTTAACCTATGAACGTGTTTAATAATTTATTTTCAGGGCAATGAAGACTAACAAGACATTAGATAGTATGGTAAATGTATCATCTACTTTTGCATTGAGAGATTGGGTAGCTAAAAATGAGAGAATGAAATCTCTCTGGGAAACAATATCGCTCGATGATAAAAAGTTATTTCCATTTTCAATGGAACATTTTGACTGGCATGACTATATGCAAAAATACATGATTGGAATAAGAGTTTATTTATTGAAGGACCCACTTGATACAGTACCAGCTGCCAAAATATTAAGATTGAGATACAATTATTTATATTATTTTGTCGCTTTTTCATGTCTAGCTTTAGTTGGTTGGTTTTTTATTTTCTTACTTTCTAACATGTTTCTGTAAAATCCTTTATTCAATTAAATTTGCTTCTACAATAACACATAAAAAACAATTAGTTTTATTTTTATTGAATAGAGGATTAAACATAATTTTTCTGCAAGTAGGAAAGTAAATCATTTCTGTATATTTCACTGTTTTTTATTGCACACAAAATCGATATTCAGTCAACTTTCAACTTCGGAAGAAATAAAATTAACGATGAGAGACGTCAAAACTATAATGGAGAAGACAGGAGCAACAAAATATAATTTTAGAAAATTATAAATTAATATGTAAAATAAAACAAATTTTTTTTCACACTTAGACGCAAATACCTACACATACACACATACACGTACTGATACACACACAGCTTAGGTAATGCTGGATTAATTAATAAAAAAAAAATTATATTGTATATACTTTGTATTTTAATTTCTCTTCAAAAAATGTTTGAGACTAAAAGAAAATATGAAAAGAGAAGTAGAGAGAGTCAGTGAGATAGAAAGAGATGTAGAAAAAGAGTCGACAACAATACTTACCTATACTAAAAATTAAAGCTTTTAAAGTGCTCAAATACTCTCAGAATTAAAAATAAATCATAATTTTAATAAAATGAATGATATTGATATTTTTATAATTTATAGACGACAATTGAAAAGGATTATTGATAATAATTATAATTATAATTTTACATACCATTTGTTCATTTAAATAGATAACGTACACTCCAGATCTGAATAAGTGAAATTTCGATTTTTTCATTTGGTTATATACTTTAATTAGATTATTTAATAAGGAATATAATTTAAAGCGTGCGAGATTTGAATTAATGGAGATTCAAATAACAGAGATGAACATTTATAAAAAATCTGCTGTGGAATTGACTAAATTCTTAAACAAAAGCCGACAAAATGCATGATTTTTAATAAACATTTAAAACTGTGATATCAAATCTGCTCTAGAAACACACTATAAGAATTAAATTCATATGGATGATAGTCAAAGCAGACCTTCAATGGAATGTTATCAGGTCCTGAATTTATAAAAACGATTGCGCAACACAATTCAATCTGTACTCTTTTAATTTCTTTATTTTAATTAGACTTATATTAAATTGTCACATTCTTTCCTATGGCTAAAAAGTTCCTGAGAGAAATAATTAATAATTCTTTTAATAAACAAAACTCAGGAAGCAATAAATGATATTCATGATAAACAATTGACAAATTCCTCTAGGTGTAAAGTCACATGCAGAGGATTTTACCTTGCTCAAAAATATTTCTAAGTCTATAAATTGCAAAATTTTTTTGTTTTAAACATTTTTTTAGTTCAAACTGCTTAAAATCACATTTTAAAGCATTTTAAATAAACTTTTAGAGATTTTTTTTCAATTGCTATCGCACAATCAAGTTTTAATTTACTTTTTGTTAATTGTGATTTTATTAGCCGGGACATATTTTTTTAAAAACAAAATGACAAACTTCACCATCCTCTATTTCTATATTTTGAATCATTATAACAAATTAATTGCAGCTTTATTAGAATAATTTTTACTTAAATAAATTGCGGAAATTTCTGCTGACTATATTCCATACACATTTATTGTTAAATTATTTAATTTTTTAAAAATTGGAATTTCTCGTAAAGTTATTGGAAAATTAATTTCAACATATTTTAATTTTTCAATAAAATCAGGATAAAAATTAGTAGGCTCTGCATGATTTTTAACCGAGTGTAGAGCTGCCATTATTGACCATAAGAAACAAAACACATCATCATATTTTGCATTCACTACAGCTCTTTTATCCGAAATCCCATTTAACCTAAGATGCATTTAGCTTAAAACCCATTTAACCTAAAACTCATTTAACCTAAATCCCATTTAACCTAAAATACATTCAGCCTAAAATACATTCAGCCTAAAACACATTTAACATAAATCTCATTTAAGCTAAATTTCATTTAACGTAAAATGCATTCAGCCTAAATCCCATTTAACATAAAATTTATTCAGCTTAAATCTCATTTAATGTAAATTTCATTAAACCTAAATTCCATTTAACCTAAAATGCATAGAGCCTAAAACCATTTGCTCCAAATCCCATTTAATTTAGGTCATTTAGGTTAAATGAAATTTAGATTAAATGAGATTTAGGCTGAATGAATTTTAGGTTAAATAAGATTTAGTCTGAGTGCATTTTAGGTTAAATAGCATTTAGGTTAAATGAGTTTTCGGGTAAATGGATTTCATGATAAATGCATTTTAGGTTAAATGGGATTTAGGTTAAATAAGATTTAGGCTAAATGCATTTTAGGTTAAATGGAATTTAGGCTAAGTGAATTTTAGGTCAAATGAATTTTAGGTTAAATGGGATTTATGTTAAATGGGTTTTAGACTAAATGCGTTTTAGGTTAAATGGGATTTAGGTTAAATAGAATTTATGTTAAATGAGATTTAGGCTGAACGAATTTTAGGTTAAATGGGATTTAGACTGAAGGCATTTTAGGTTGAATGGGATTTGGGTTAAATGAGATTTGGGTTAAATGAGATTTAGGTTAAATGAATTTTCGGTGTAATGCATTTTAGCTTAAATGAAATTTAGGTTAAATGAGTTTTAAGTTAAATGTGTTTTAGGTTAAATGAGTTTTAGGGTGAATGCAATTTAGGTTAAATGGAATTTAGGGTAAATGGGATTTAGGTTAAATAAGATTTAGGCTTAATGCATTTTAGGTTTAATGGAATTTAGGCTGAATGCATTTTAGATTAAATGGATTTTAGGTTAATTGGAATTTAGGTTAAATGGGTTTTAGGTTGAATGCATTGTAGGTTAAATAGAATTTAGGATAAATGTATTTTAGGTTAAATGTGTTTTAGGCTGAATGCATTTTAGGTTAGATGGGATTTAAGCTGAATGCATTTTAGGTTAAATGGGATTTAGTCTGAATGCATTTTAGACTATACGGTTTTAGGCTGAATGAGATTTAGGTTAAATGAGTTTTAGAGAATAATCATGCGCCTCCTTTTTAGAATTGCTGAAGAAGCAAAAAACGCAAATAATTATAGTTTTCGTTCATTGCAAAATGTGAGTTACATTTTTAAATAGTTGCCATTTAGTTTTAATTTTAGAGCACATCTTTTTTTAATGTGTAATACATTTTTTTTAACTAGAACTTTCATTTGTCATAAGTTTTAAACGATTTCGTCTTTTCTGCTGAAAAAATTATACTCAAAAGTATAATAATAAATTTATATCTAAAATTCCACCAAAGTAGAATTTTTGTAAAAAGTTCACAAGCATTTTTGTTAATATTAATAAAATTAACTGAGAATTTTTTCCTTAAAAGTTTTACAGGAAATTTTATAATTGATAACTGATTAATCCCTATTCGTTTATTTTAATAACTTAAGCAAAAATTTGTATTAAATATCTGATAAGCTACTAAATACAAAGAATTTGCAGATATATGAAATGCTATTACGTGATCTGTATTCATGATAAGACAGATAAGGCGTATTTATAAAAATTCAATGAGCTGCATTTTAGTTAGTCATAAATAGGTGAAATTCATACAGGTGAGTTTCGTGCAAATATTCATACAAAATAAGTTTAGAACGGAAATGTAGATTAATTATAAAACTATGGAAATGTTACGTAAACAAACAGAATTAAAGACAATATCAAAGCTCAACAAAAAATTGCATTTTATTTTATTTCTCTTTTCCGAAAAAAATTGTTCTTGTTTTTGAAAAAAAACAAATTTACCTTTGGGTTTCTTGAACTCTGCCAATAAAAGTAACAATACGGAAAATTTACCATTTTCTAAATTTACTATTCATTTAAGCTAAATTTCAATAATTTATCAACATTTTAAGAGAATCGTACAAAGTTTATGAGATAAGATAAATTTTTATGTAACTGGTTTGCTATTTCAGATCGTACTGAAATCAATTTAATTATTTGAACCTAAATTTTATATTATTCACCGCAAATTTAAATTAATATCTTTATTTTACCATTATTTTTGTAATTTTGCAATTATGATTTACAATTTTTAATTATTTTCATACTTTCTCAATTCATTTTCTGAACTTTCAAACATATATTTCAATTTTCAAGTATATTGGTCAATTTCCATTTCTTTTTATTATTTTGCAATTATTTTCTCCCTCATTTAATATTTCATTATTTTCCAATCAATTTCCTAAATTTTCAGATTTATCTCAAACTTAGATTATTGTCATAAATTTTCCATATTTTAAACAATTTTTTAATTATTTTCTTTTGCTTAAAAATAAATTCTGTAATTTCTCTATAATTTTCTTCAATTTCTAATTATTTTAATTATTTTGGCATAATTTGCAAAAATTTCAATTACTTTCATCAATTTTTTGATTATTCTTCCGATTTTTTAAATATTCTCTTTAATTAAAAATTTAAAAATAATATTGAAATTTTTTTTTTTACATAGGATTCTATGATTTTTTAAATTATTTCTCTCAAATTTTATTTACTGTTTTCAATTTGTCATATTAAAATTATTTTCATCATATTCCAATTATTTTTTTTCAATCTTAAATTATGTTCAGCATATTTCAATTATTTTTTCCAATTTCAATTAATTTTATCATTTTTCAATTATTTCCCTCAATTGTTAAGTATTATTCTCATTTTATAAAATTATTTCCCAAGATTTTTACGTATTTTTCTAAAATTTCAAATATTTTCTTCAGTATTTAATTATTTTCATTTGTTTTCATAATTTCCAAAGTTTTTTTTATTAATTATCGTAAATTTCAATTATTTTATCTTTCTTCAATTTATTTCTCCATTTTTTAGTTTTTTTAATTTTTTTCAATTGATTTCTAAGATCTTCATGTATTTTTCTGAAATTTTAATTATTTTTTTTTATTTAAAAAAAAAATTCTGTATTTTTTTTAATTATTCCACTCAAATGTCATTTATTTTTTACAACTTATCATTGTTTGTATCATATTTCAATTATTTTCTTTAAGTTTTAAATTTTAAAATCATTATTCAATTATTTTTCAAAATTTATTTCCTTTAATTGTCAATTTTTTTTTATTTTATAATTTCAAAAATTTTAAACTATTTATCTGACATTTCAATTATTTCATTCAATTTTCAATTATTTATATTATTTTCTTCAATTTTTAATTACTTTTGTTCTTTTTCATAACTTCCAAAACGTTTTCCAAAAATTATTCTCTTCAATTTTAAATTATGTATATCTTTTTTTCATATATTTTCTATAATTTGTAATTATTTTCTTCTATTTTTCAATTTACTTCTGAAAATTTTAAGTTTTTTTCTGAAATTTTAACTTTCCTTTATTTAAAATATATTATGTAATTTTTCAATTATTTTCTCAAATTCTAATTATTTTTGTCAATTTTAAATTATTTATCTCAATTTTCAAGCATTTTTTCTTCAATTTTAAATTATTTTCTCTAATTTTTCATTATTCAATTTTTTTCAATTTATTTTCAAGATTTTCCAGTATTTTTCTCAAATTTAAATTATTTTATTTATTTTTACAAAATTTCTATGATTTTTTAAATTATTTCCCCAATTTATTTATATATTATTTTATTTATATATACATTTATTTTTGAACAGGTATTATATTTAAAATATTTACAATAATTGGTTTATAACTCAAGATGCAGAAAATGTGAAACTTTAAAATTGGTTTAGTCATAAATAAAACAAATATGACAAATTTACTAAAGTACGCGTAATTGGTAAAATTAAACATTAGAATAACTTGTGCAAAAATGTAAAAAATCATGTCCTTTTTTTCTTAAAATTTTTTCATTTTAAAACTAATCACATTTTTTCATTTCAGAATCCAGCAGTAGTTTACAATATTTGGAATGGCATCTTTAAAATCTGTACTAATATTCATATTTCTGATAAGTGTCACAGTGGCATGGGGTTTTACACCTTTCAAAGGAAATCTTCCCGGTCATGATTTGTCTGTTGGAAGTCGTCTTCCGGGAGATAAATTGGCTTATAGAGAAAATATAGTGAAAGCTAGTAAACTTTTGCAAGTCGTGGAAGTTGTCAAAAAATTTGATGCTACTAGAGGAACGAAAATTACTCAAATTATTGCCAGAGATCTTGACCAGAAAGGCAACGGTGGTTTTGCAAAAATCATAAAAGGTGGTCCACAATATTCCAATGTCACCATGAAGTTCACTAGTCAAAGAGGTTCTCCAATTAATTTTCTTCTGGAAATTTACGCCCGATAAAATCCAAAAATTGTCAGCGTGAAATCATGATTATTTTTTTAACACTATTTTTATGATTATATTTAAACAATTGTGTAAAAAAAAATAAATTTAAAAAGAAATAGAGAAATACTTATAATTTGTGACTTACAGCGTTGTAAGTTGGGTTGTCTGATGCCAGGCGCACCAGGAAGATTGATTTTTAATTTAGTTTTAAAATAGGATTTAATATTTTCGTAAACATTTTATGTTTATTTATTTACGAATTTTATAATAAGTCATATCAATATCTTGTAGTTAAATGTCGGTTTACAAAATCAGAGTCAAAGTTTCAATTCCCTCGCATCAAAATAAATATTTTTGCACCATCATTCTCACTTTTGTGAAAGAAGCCGACAAGGCACCCCAAAAAATTAAAGGTCAAAATCTCCTGCAGCGCTTTTATTTCGCAGAATAATAATTTTCCGGACCTATCTATAATTAAAGAACTTTTTCAAATACACCTGAGAACATTGTTGGCTCATAATATTTGAACGAAATTTCCAGTTTCATTAAAAAACTAAAAATGATTGAATAGACATTTTTTCTATGTGAAAGGAAATCTTTAAAGAAACGCGAAATCAAATTTTATATCATTGATGACTTTCGATTCTTTTGAAATTTTTCATAAAAGAAATATATATAGATATTTAATATTATATATCCTCTAAATTATCCAATCGATTCTATTAGTTTTAATAATTCTAATACTTCTATTTTAGTTTTTCTAAACTAATAATAATTTTGTTTCATTAATTTCATTGATTTCTTTGAGATTGTACTAATTTTATTAATTTCAACAATTTCATCAGTTTAATCAGTTTTATCAATTTTATACATTTTACTCAGTGAGCTATAAAAATTAAATTTAAGTTAACTAAAGGGCTCAAAATGATTAAACAATACTGGGATCAGTTGACAACAAAGTCCATCTTATGATTTTTCTGGAAAGTAATGTGTAAGTGAGGTTTTATCGACTATAGAAATGTATGAATCGACCCATATGGTAACCGAAAGTAATTCCACGGACACTGTTTTATCATTGTATTATGAATAAATAGAGTATCCAAAATTCAGTTTAAAAATATTTTTTATTCTTATTAATTGACTTACAGATTTTAAACTAATTAAGAATTAAACATTTTCTATAAATCTTTATAAATAAAAAAAAAATAAATAAAATAAAAAAAGAAATAAAAAAAATTAATATTTTTGATACTTTTATATATATAATTTTGAATAAAAAACTGAGAAATAATTCTCAAGTATAGAGTTTATAGAATGTAATCTTTAATATAAAGATAATAATGATTGATACTTGAAACAAGATATCGACAGAAATTAATAAGAAGTTATTTGCTGTTTCGTAACAATATATCAAAAAGATCTAAATTAAATATATCCAGGAAATATAGACCTTTTCATCAAGTTTCTACTTTTTTTGATCAGTCTTCTTTCTTTTAGCAATTTTTCCCATGATCAAAAACTAATTTTTTTTTTTGATTATTGGTTTCATTATGAATTTATATAATTTCTTACTTTCGCAAAATATGTCATCAATTCTAAAAATTTAAAAAACAGTGAAAATAAACCATGCCAGAAAGATAATAAAGAAAAACTCTTCATCAATAGTCAAAATTTAATAATGAGACTGAAATTAAAAGCGACGTAGTTTTAAACATTTTCATCATCGAATTTTTTCAATCTGGGGTTATTTAAAGCCAAATTGACTAAGTTTCCAATGTACGCAGAGAAAAAATATAATTTAAATAAGTAGATAAAAATACAGCGAATCACATCTTGAAAAGTTCTTAAAAAACAATATTCCATAATTTATTAATTTTAACTATTTTTTATAGGGTTATAAACAACCCCAATTTTCAACAAAATTGTTACATATCGTCAATTTACAAATGTTTACAGATATTTTTATGTATTTTTAATTTATTTAAACAATTTATTATTGTTAATTTATAGCTATTATCCAAATAAACCTATGGAGTTGTAGTTTTTTTTTACTTAACTATTTTTTATATTTATAATGAAAAAAAGTTTTTAGTAAAATTAACCACCATAACCATTTGCAATTGTTTAAACAAATTCTTTACAAAATGCAACTAGATAGAAACACAATTTTTTCCTAACTTTACAAATTAATGGTAAAAACAAAATTTTTAACTGTGTAATAGAAAGACACAACTTTTTCCTAATTTAACAAATTATCTATATATGAAAATGATTTTTTTATGTAGATAGATAGTACTTTTTATTTAAACAAATAATAATAAAAAATAATAATAATTATTATTATTATTATATCTAAATTGTCGTCATAACTTATTTCCCACGTAACAATTTTTCCTTTTTTCTACACCCAGAGAAGTGATATATTTGACTCAAAGATAAGTTATTTGTATTGTATTTGTCTCACAGATAACTAACTTTTTATTTGTTTCAAATAAAAAAATTTATTTAAATAAAATAAAAAAATTTATTTGAATAAAATGAAATTTTATTTGTTACAAATAAAAATTTATTCGATTCAAATAAAAAAAGTTAGTAGGCTGTGAGTTAAGATATTTTTTCTCTGAATGTAGTTATTTGATATTCTTAGAATCTATTTTTGAATTTCAATTATAAATAAAATGTTTTTATTAGATTTAAATTATTACTTAAATAAATTACTCGCTAGGTGTTTTAGGATAAAAGTTATAAATTAGCAATAATAAATTGTTTAAACAAAATAAAAATAACAACTTGTAGTCAATAATTTTTCTTTTTTTAATCAGAGCCCATTAATTTGCAAATTAAGAAAAAGTTGTGTCTCTCAAGGTGAATTTGTCAAGAATAATTAATTATTAACAATAATTAATTTTAACAATGTTAAGTGGTGGTTGCTGTCAAATTTGCTAAATATCTTATTATTTTTAATATAAAAAGTTAACAAGGTAAAAAAAAACTACAACATGCTAGGTGTTTTAAAATGGAAGTTATAAATTAACAATAATAAATTGTTTATACACAGTAAAAATAATATATTATAGTTATAATAATTTGTTTCACTCTAAATCTGAATTAGTAGTTTTCTACTATGAATTAGTCAAATTCATGGCTCACTTTTCTCTAATTGATATAATAGAAAACTACTAATTTTTAGTAGAAAACTACTAATTGAAATAGTGAAATTTTCTTTTTAAAACAAGTAAATGTTTTTACTTATTTAATTAGTAGTTTTCTACTAATATTATAGAAGATAAAAAAAAATTGTGTGTCTATCTAGGTGCATTTGTACTAACTTAATCTGAATTAGTGGTTTTTCAGTAATGAATTAGAGAAAAATCGGTCACTATAAAATAGTGAATATTTCACTAATATTTAGTAGAAAACTACTAAATTAATAGTGAAATTTCTAATAATTAAAACAGTGAAGTTCACTATTTCAATTAGTAGATATTTCACTTTTGAATTAGTAGTTTTCTACTAAACATTAGTTAAATATTCACTATTTATGTATTTAACAGTGACCGATTTTTCTCTAGAACATTAATGAAAAACCACTAATTCAGATAAAGAGAGTAAAGAATTAATAATTATTAACAATAATTTGTTTAAACAATTGCAAATGATTGAAGTGGTCAATTTTACTGTAACCTTTTTTTCATTTTAAACATAAAAAATAGTTAAGCCAAAAAAAAAATTCAACTCGATACGTTTATAGCGAGTTTTAAACAATTATAAATTGTTTAAACAAACTAAAAATACATAAAATTATCTGTTAACATTCGTTAATTGACGATATATAACAATTTTGTTAAAAAAACCTAAAGAAACTATTAATTTGTAATTTAAAAAAAAAATTATTTTTTTGTGCATTTGTGGGGGTTGTTTATAACCCAAAAAAAATAGTAAATATTAATAAATTATAAAATAAATTATGGAATATTGTTGGTTATTGACTTTTTGCTGTATTGATGTTTTGAGTTATTCTTGGGGATTTTGTAGTGAATTTACGAAAAGCTGGGTTTTTCCATTAAAATCAAAGTAAAATTTCAAGGGATTTGAGCCACCCTTTAATATTGTTATTGTCCGATTTAAAAATAAAATAATAAATTGTTTAAACAAATTAAAACTACAAAAAAATATCTGTAAACATTCATAATTTGACGATATGTAACAATTTTGTTGAAAAAACCTGAAGAAACTATTAATTTGTAATTTAAAAAAAATTATAATTTTTTCGCATTAATGGGGGTTGTTTATAACCCTATAAAAATAGTTAATATTAATAAATTATTAAATAAATTAAGAAGTATTGTTATTTAAGGTCTTTTCAATATGTGATTCGCTGTATTAATGTTTTGAGTGATTTTTCAGGATTTTGTAGCGAATTTACAAAAAAATGCGATTTTCCCATGTAAAATCAATGGAAAATTTCAAGGGGTTTGAGTTATCCCTAAACATTGTCCGATTTAGAAAAAAGGGGTATTTTTTTATTTTGAGACCATTCTTTTTATTTTTCTCTTACCTATAATTTCCAATAGGTCCGATAAGAAGTTTTTTTTTACTTTTTTCAATTTTGTAATACATTGTAATAATAATCTAATTTATGTATGGGTAATTTAATAAATATATTGATAATGTTAATAATTTATTAAAAATATTAATACAGGGTGTCTACTAATTTCGTCTCAAAAAAAATTCCCGGTCATTTCCCGGTTTTTCCTGGTTTTTGTTCCTATTTCTCCCGGTTTTTTCTCTTGAAGACAACAGTTGCTAATTGAAGAAAATAATTGAAACTCAAAGAAAATAATTGAGAATTGAATAATTAAATATTAAACTTTACAAAAAATAATAATTTAGAATTAAAAGAAACAATTAATAATGGAAAGAAATAATTGAACAATGACGAAGATATTTGACAATTAGAAACAAAATTCAAAAAAAGAAAATATTAATCTACAACACTACAACTGAACATTAATTGAAAAAATTGAACAATGGTTATTAAATTCAAAGAATATAAATAAAAAATGGTCAACTAAATAGAAAAAAAATCAAAATTTAAGTTAATAATTCAAAATTGAAGAAATAAATTGAAAATTAAATAATGAAATTGAAATCGGAAAAACACAGACTTATTGAATATTAAAAAAAAACAATTGAAAATTGAGAAATAGAATTGAAATTCGAATACAATAATTGAGAATTAAAGAAAATTACTGAACAATTGGATTGAAAAATGAAGAAAATAATTTATAATTAAAAAAAAAATGGAAAATGATAGGGATTATTTAATATTAAAGAAAACATTAAAAATTGAAGATCAGAATTGTTATTTCAAGAAATTAATTTAGAATTAAAAAAAATAAATGAACAATTGAACAATTAAATTAAAAATAGAAAAAAAATATTGAAAATTGCAGGAGGTTTTGAAATATGAAATAAATAACCAATAACTGAAAAAAGTCGAGATTACTGAATATTGAAATGAACAATTGAAAATTGAACAAAATAATTATCAAAAATTGAAGAAAATAATTGAAAATTGAAGAAAGTACTTAAAAATTGAGGACAATATTTGAAAACCGCAGAAAGATTTGGAAATCGACAGAAATAATTGCGAATTGATGAAAATAATTTAAAAATTATCAATTTAAATAAAAATTTAAAGAAAAACATAATTTAAACAAGCTAAGAATTATTGAATATTGAAGAAAATTGAGAAAAAATTGAAAATTGAAAGAAATATGAAAAAATAATTGGAAATTGAAGAAAATAATTGAGAATTTAACAAAAATCATTCTAAAAAGCTTAGATTCATTGAATATTGAAAAAAAAATTGAAAACTGAAGAATGGAATTGAATGTCGAAAATTATAATTGAGAATTAAAAAAAAAATTGAACAATTGAACAATTGGATTAAAAGTAGAAGAAAATAAGTGATAATTAAAAAAAAAGAATTTGAACAACCCAGGAATTATAGAATTTGAAGAAAACAATAGAAAATGAAGAATGTAATTATTGTAATTTGAAGAAATTAATTAAAAATTGTAGAAAATAATTCCAAAAAGAAGAAAATAATTGTAAATTTCTGAAAATAGTTGAATAATTGAAGAATTGAATTGAAGTTTCCATAACATAATTGAGAATTGAAAAAAAATATTTCCAAAAGTTGTGAATTATTGATTATAGAAGAAAATAATTGCAAATTGGAGGAGTTATTAAGATGTGAAATAAATAAAGGATAATTGAAAAAAATAGTTGAAAAAAGTCGAGAATTATTGAATATTGAATTAAGTAATTGAAAATTGAAGGGAATAATTAAACTAGATGAGAATTATGTCCATTTCATGAACATTTCGCTTCCAAGTAAGCAAAATAATTTGCTTCCTCATAGAGAAAGCAAGAAATTAATAATATATAAGTTAATTGGGAAAGTTGATAAAAAAAAAATTTTTAATGCAAAAAAATGTAAAAATACGAATTATTTTACGAATTCTTGATCAATTATAAAAGTTATATAAGTCAATCGATTCGTTTTGAGATAAGAAATATGATTTTTGTATTCATTAAATTGTATTTTTAGCATGAAAAAAATTTTTGTCAAAAAAGGATTTTTTTCGATGAAAAAAGGTGCTCAAAAAAATTTGGTTGTGTATTTTCAAAAATCCTTGTGTCCAAATTTAGATATTCATGAGCTTAATAAGTCATCCAAATTTTATTGGAATCCATTAAAGCGTTCTCGAGATATCTTGTACACAAAAAACGTTATACACACACACACAAACATACATACACACACACACACATACATCTGGACAGTTGCTTAGGAATGAAAGTTTACGCTTTTTAGATGAAAATAAGTCGATTTAGACTATTTTTGGAAAATCGAAAATCTTAACAATCACAAAGCTTCCTCTATGAGAAAGCAAAATTGTTGAAAATAATTGAAAATTGAATCAAATAATTGGCAATTGAAAAAAATAATTTAGACTATATTTAATACGTATATACGAGCTGATACGGGTTAAAAAGAACCCATTTAGGCCATTTAAGAACCTATTTTAAGATATTAAAATACAAATTGAATTTAAGAATTGAAAAAATTAATTAGAAATTGATAAAAATAATTGAAAATTGAAGAAAATAATTGGCAGTTGAAGAAAATAGTAATTGAAAATCGTAGAAATATTTAAGAATTGAAAAAATTAATTAGAAATTGATGAAAATAATTGAAAATTGAAGAAAATAATTGTCAGTTAAAGAAAATAGTAGAAAATCGAAGAAAATATTTGAGAAATGAAGAAATAATTTGAAATAAATGAACAAAATTTAAAATTGAAGAAAATAATTGAGAATTGTAGAAAATTATTGGAAATTGAAGAGAATAATTAAGAGTTGAAGAAAACAATTAAAAATTGAAAAAAATAATTGGCAATTGAAGACAAAAATTGTAAATTTCTGAAAATAGTTGAATAATTGAAGAATTGAATTGAAGTTTCCATAACATAATTGAGAATTGAAAAAAAATATTTAATAAAGTTGACAATTATTGATTATAGAAGAAAATAATTGAAAATTGGAGGAGTTATTGAGATGTGAAATAAATAAAGGATAATTGAAAAAAATAGTTTAAAAAAATCGAGAATTATTGAATATTGAATTAAATAATTAAAAATTGAAGGAAATAATTAAAAACTGATGAAAATAATTGAAAATTGAAGAAAGTAATTGAAAATTGAATCAAATAATTGGGCAATTGAATCAAAAAATTGGCAATTGAAAAAAATAATTTAGACTTTATTTAATACGTATATACGAGCTGATACGGGTTAACAAGAACCCATTTAAGTGATACAAATATATTAAAATACATTTGTATTATTGATTATAGAAGAAAATAATTGAAAATTGGAGGAGTTATTGAGATGTGAAATAAATAAAGGATAATTGAAAAAAATAGTTGAAAAAAGTCGAGAATTATTGAATATTGAATTAAATAATTGAAAGTTGAAGGGAATAATTAAATATTGATGAAAATAATTGAAAATTGAATCAAATAATTGTCAATTAAAAAAAATAATTTAGTGTTGAGGAAAATAATTAAAAATTGATTAAAATAATTGAAAATCGTAGAAAATATTTAAGAATTGAAAAAAGTAATTAGAAATTGATGAAAATAATTGAAAATTGAGGAAAATAATTGGCAGTTGAAGAAACTAGTAGAAAATCGAAGAAAATAATTGAGAGATGAAGAAATAATTTGAAATTCATGAAAATAATTCAAAATTGAAGAAAATAATTGAGAATTGTAGAAAATTATTGGAAATTGAAGAGAATAATTGAGAGTTGAAGAAAACAATTGAAAATTGAAAAGAATAATTGTCAATTGAAGAAAAAAATTGTGAATTTCTGAAAATAGTTGAATAATTGAAGAGTTGAATTGAAGTTTCAAGAACGTAATCGATAATTGAAAAAAGCCGAGAATCATTGAATATCGAAGAAAATAATTGAAATATGATGAAAATAATTGATAATTGAAAGCATACCACAGAATTGCCCATAATTATGTAAACTATTATGCAATGTACGGTCTATAAAAATACGTTCAGATATAAAAAATAGTTAATATTAATAAATTTTTAAATAAATTATAGAGTATTGTTATTTAAGGAATTTTCAATATGTAATTCGCTGTATTGATGTTTTGAATGATTTTTCAGGATTTTGTAGCGAATTTACAAAAAAATATGATTTTCTCATGTAAAATCAATGGGAAATATCAATGGGTTTAAGTTACCCCTAAAAATTGTCCGATTTAGAAAAATGGGTATTTTTTCATTTTGAGATCATTCTTTTTAGTTTTTTCTTACCCATAACTTGCAATAGGTCCGATAAGAAGTTTTTTTTACTTTTTAAATTTTGTAACACATTGTAATAATAATCTAATTTATGTATGGGTAATTTAATAAATATATTGATAATGTTCACAATATATTAACAATATTAATAACATAACAAAATTGCCATAAATATAATCACTACTAACTAAATTAGTAAACAACTGGCAATCATTTTATCAAATAGAAACAGGTGCCTGATAAAACGCAGTGCCGTACAAATTTTCAAGATTAATAAATTTCTTTTCCCACTCATTTACAACAATTTAACAATATTTAGACCCTAAAACCTAATTTTAATGATTATAATTAAATTGTTCATCTTGAATAGTCTGTAGAAACAAAACAAATATAAAATAAAGTATTTGTAATTTAAAAATAATTATGGTCTTTTTACATTAATGGGGGTTGTTTATAACCCTATAAAAATAGTTAATTATAATATATAATAATTATGCATACTGCATAATAAATTATGCAGTATTGATATTTTGAGGGATTTTTCAAGATTTTGTAACGAATTTACAAAAAAATGCGATTTTCCCATGGAAAATCAATGGGAAATTTCAAGGGGTTTGAGGTCCGATTTAGAAAAAAGGAGTATTTTTTCATTTGGAGACAATTTTTTTTAGTTTTTTCTTACCTATAACTTCCAATAGGTCCGATAAGAAGTTTTTTTATACTTTTTTTAATTTTGTAACACATTGTAATAATAATCTAATTTATGTTTGGGTAATTTTTCCGGGTTTTTTCTCTTGTTAACTTAAAATATATTTTAATAATATATATAAAAGGTATAAATAAACCTACAAATGGCTACAAAAATTGAAGACAACAGTTGATAATTGAAGAAAATAATTGAGAATTGAAGAATTAAATATTAAACTTTACGAAAAATAATAATTAAGAATTAAAAGAAACAGTTAATAATGGAAAGAAATAATTAAACAATGACGAAGATATTTGACACAAAATTCAGAAACAAAATTCAAAAAAAGAAAATATTAATCTACAATTGAACAATAATTGAAAAAATTGAACAATGGTTATTAAATTCAAAGAATATAAATAAAAAATGGTCAACTAAATAGAAAAAAAAAATCAAAATTTAAGTTAATAATTTAAAATTGAAGAAATAAATTGAAAATTAAATAATAATATTGAAATCGGAAAAACACAGAATTATTGAATATTAGAAAAAAAAACAGTTGAAAATTGAGAAATAAAATAATTAAATTAATGAGGGTTGTTTATAACCCTATAAAAAATAGTTAATATTAATAAATTATTAAATAAATTATGGATTATTGTTATTTAAGGAATTTTCAATGTGTAATTCGCTGTATTGATGTTTTGAATGATTTTTCAGGATTTTGTAGCGAATTTACAAAAAAATGCGATTTTCCCATGTAAAATCAATGGAAAATTTCAAGGGGTTTGAGTTACCCCTAAATATTGTCCGATTTAGAAAAAAGGGGTATTTTGTTATTTTGAGACCATTCTTTTTACTTTTTTCTTACCCATAACTTCCAGTAGGTCGGATAAGAAGTTTTGTTTACACTGCAAAAACTGCTTTCTTCTAAGTGTCTTATTTTAAGACACAAGACATTAAGAAAGCGTCTTACTGTTATTTCAAGCTATTTCATTGGTTAATAGTTTTTAAAGATTCTTTTTCATTGGTTTAAAATCAAGACACTTTAAAACGTCTTAAAAGTGAAGACGAAAATGTCTTAAAATAAGACACTTGTTTTTACAGTGTACTTTTTAAATTTTGTAACACGTTGTAATAATAATCTAATTTATGTATGGGTAATTTAATAAATATATTGATAATGTTAACAATATACAGGCCCGGATTGGCCATTCAGGATACCGGGAAAAATCCCGGTGGGCCGCCGCCAGGCGGGCCGGTATTTTTGTGGGTCTAATTAATAATTTAATTTATGTAATTAAATTTCATTTAACTTTCAATTACTCTTTTCTATTTTCAATTAATTTTACAACATTCAATCATTTTCGGCTTCTTTCTATGTTCTTTTCAATCACAGAAATTGTAGAATTTCAATTAAATTGTTCAATTCTACAACTATTTTTTACAATTCTTATTTATTATTATCTTCAACTTTCAATTCCATTCTTCAATTTTCAATTCCATTCTTCAGTTTTCAATTATTATTTTTTTCTATATTCAAGAATTCTAGACTTTTTCAATTACTTCTTTCAATTTTTAATTACATTTTTTAAATTTCCATTACATTCCTCAATTTTCAATTATCTCCTTCAATTTTTTCAATCCTCAATAATTCTCAAAAATTTTTATAACTAATCTTTAACTTTTTAAATTATTTTGTTCTCTTGACCATTATTTCTTAGTGCTTTACGATATCAAGACGATATCATATTTGAGCAATATTGATATTGATCTCAAAATCTCTTGACCATCCAAAAATGTTCTCGAGTTGATAATATCGACCTAAAATAACTAAAAAATGACGAAAATAATTGACAAATGAAAAAAATTGGAATAATGACAAGATTAATAAATCGACAATTGACAAAAATAATTTAAAAAATTAAAGAACAAATATAATATTTTAAAAAAACAATTGGAAATTAAAAAAGGAAAAAAATTACAGAAATAATAATAATTGAAAAAAATTTTAATTTTAAAAAATTGACCTGGATTGAAATTTGAAGAAATAATCACAAATTGATAAGAAGAAAATAATATTAAAAAATGCCAAAATAATTAAAAAATGAAGAAAATAATTGTGAATTAGACAGAAAAATTGAGGAATTAAGGAGTTAAATTGAGATTTCAAAAAAATTATTGATAATAAATAATTTACAAATTACTATATTAATAAATAAATAAATAGTATAAAAGAGTGAAAAAGCCCAGGATTGGTGAATATTTAAGAAAATAATTGACAATTAAAAACTGAAGAAAACTGTAGGAATAATTATAACAAATAATTGAAAATTGAATGGGATTTCAAAAAGTTAAAGTTGGTTGAAAATCGAAGAAAATAATTTCAAATTAGAAGAAATAGTTGAAAATTGAAGAAAAAAATTCAAAATTAAAGAAAATAATAATTGTGAATTTAAGAGGATAGTTGAAAAATTGAATTGAAAGTTCAAGAAAAATATTGTTAATTGAAAAAATCATCGAAAAAAGCCGAGAATTATTAAATATTGAAGAAAATAATTGCCAATTGGAAAAAATTCTAAACATGGCAAGATTATTAAATTAAAAACTGACAGAAATAATTTTAAACAGAAAAAGATAAACATGAAATTAAAAAAAAACTAAAAAAGAAAGAAAATGATAGGAATAGTTCTAGAAACAATTGAAAGTGTAATTGCGTTTTGAAAAATTAAACTTTATTAAAATTTGAAGAAAATACTTCCAAATTGAGAGAATAATTGAAAATGAAAAAAAGTATCAATAAAAGACAAGAATTGTGATTGGATACAAATAATTAAAGAATTAAAGAACTGAATTGAAATTTCAAGAAAATGATTAATAATTGAATAATATGAAAGAAAATAATTGAAAAAAGACGAAAATAAAGGACAATTGCAAAAAATTCGAAAAATTGCAACATTAAAAAGTTTACATTTCAACAGAATTATCTTAAAAGTTAAGAATGTAAATTAAAATTTAGAACAGAAATAACTATGAATAAAAATTAAAAGAAAATTACTGTAGTAATTGTAGAAAATAATTGTAAGATTAAACGAACTTACCTAAGTGAAGTTCTATCTTAATTGTATGAAGCGCCTCCTCCGAAGATCACCATTCGTAGTACCCGCTCTAGTGCACCTAGCGCCACAGTGTTTATAGCAAGGAATTAAAATTTCCCCGCTCCCTTGGGCTACGCGGTATGCCCCTGTTCCTCATTTCTTTAAAGTACTGCCGAATTATAAGATAGGGGTTTAACTCAAGAGTTAAGGATGGGAGATATAAATAGGGTGGGAATGATCTTCGGAGGAGGCGCTTCATACAATTAAGATAGAACTTCACTTAGGTAAGTTCGTTTAATCTTACAATTGTATTACGCGCCTCCTCCTTCAGATCACCATTCGTAGATGTTTAAAGATACAATGAAGGCAGTAAAAAGCTTTAATTATTGAAGTATAGGAACGAAATTATTAACATTGAAATGCCTGTTATAAGAATATACTTTCATTTTAAGTTCATAATAGTTTTAGCAAATGAAGCTGGGTCATCAACAACTTTGAGATCGTAGAACCTTGCAAAGGTTTGTGAGGAGGTTGTCCACCCAGCGGTCTTTTTAATTAAATCGATATTAAGTCCACTTCTTTTGGCTGCAGACGTCGCAGCGTGGCGAGTGCTGTATGCTGAAAATTTGGTCGTATCAATTCCACTTTCAGTGAGGACTTCTTTCATCCATCTGCTCAGTGTTTGTGATGAAATAGCCCTGTGTGGTTTTTTCCAGGAAATAAATAGGTTCGACGTATCTTCTCTAATTTCAATTGTCTTATTTAGGTAGGCTTCTAGCGCTGAAGCGACGCAGACTTTTGGGTCTTCCATAAAAAACGGAATTATTAAATTTGGCTGTAGTCTACTTGGACCAGTCGTTTTTAATTGAGCTGGTATTTTGATCTCAAACTGACTGTCAGATCTCTCAATATCATTGATGTTGATTGCAGTCAGGGTTTGAATTCTGTGACCTGTTGTGAGGGCAAGAAGAACAGCAGTTTTTTCCGATAGTTTTTGTAGAGAGATATTGTCGTTGGGATACCAAGTTGAGATGAGGTCTAGAACCACCTTAGGGTCCCAAGTTGAGTTGTACTTGGGTTTAGGTGGACGGCATCGTGCGACTCCTTTGCAGAATCGCTTAACATCAGTGTTTTCTCCGATATTTGAGCCTAATATGAGGGCCACTGCTGACCGCATAGAATTTATAGAGCCGTATGATGCTCCCTTTTTCACTTCATCTGTGAGGAATTTTAAGACATCAGGGACTTCAGCTGTGAAAACTGAAGTATTGCTAAGGTGGCAGAAATTCCACCACTTTTTCAGTGATACTTCATATTGTTTAAGCGATGACTTAGCCAGAGATGTGATGCTAAGATCAATGGTCTCGGGTGTCATTCCTCTCAGTGAAAAAGCTTGTACGATGATATTCCTCCCACCAGGGAAAGCTGATTCCAAAGTGGATGAGGTTCCCTGTTGGAAAAAGAAAGAAGTTTTTTATTTGGTTCAAAAATAATTGGAGGAGATTCAAACATCTTCATGCATTGAGGAAACCACGCTTGAGAAGGCCATCTTGGAACAATAATTATTCCTCTTGCACGATCGTTTCTAATTTTCTTTAAAACTCTGGGAATAATCGCGAAGGGAGGAAATGCGAAGAAAAAATATTCTCCCCAGTCTAAGGTAAATGCGTCTATGGTAAAAGAGCCAGGATCCTTTTTCTAGGAGACGTATTTTTTACACTTCGCGTTAGTTCTGCTAGCAAAAAGGTCTACTTCGGGTTTGCCGAATTTTCGGCATAATTCTTCGAAGGCCTCAGAAGACAAGCTGTATTCGGTTTCTGGTTCGAGTCTTCTAGATTCATAGTCAGCAATTTTATTTTCAGCAGATTGTATGTATGAAGCAAAAATGGTGATATTGCGGTATTCACACCACTGCCATATTTCTTTGGCAACTTTACTAAGGTTCTGGAACTGAATTCCACCCATGCGATTTATATATGAAATCGCTGTGGTGTTGTCGATTCGCAGTAGGATGTCACAGTCCTTTCAATTTTCCGCGAAGCATTTAAGACCAAAAAATGCTGCTTTCAGTTCCAGTAGATTAATCGGGTCCTTTCTTTCTTGTGAGTCCCAGAAACCATGAACTCTTTCGTTGCCGCAGCAGGCACCCCAACCTGATAGCGAGGCGTCAGAAAAAATTTTTAATGCGTAACTAGGACTCTTAATAGGGTTGTAGGCTGTCATAATGTTATGCCGCCACCATTCGAGGTCTTCTTGTACATTTTGGGAGAGTACTGTAGATGCCTCGTAGTTTTCATTTGTCCTTTGGAGGGCTAGAAATTTTTCTCTCTCGAGACTTTTCATGTAAACCCATCCATATTTAGCTGCCTGACACACTGATCTCAGAGTTCCTACCAAGGAAGCGAAATCGCGGATTTTGTGCTGAGTGTTTACTTTAAATTTTGTTAATAACCTGGAAATCTTAAAGCGTTTATCTTCAGGTATTTTAATTATCATTTCGGCCGAGTCTAAGTTAAAACCTAAAAACTTTTGTTCGTGTGCTGGAAGCACGCTGCTTTTGTCCCAGTTAATGACAAATCCTAGCTGAATTAGAAGCTCAATCGTCTTTTGTAGGTTCTCCTCACACTCTGTTTTGGTGAATCCCAACAACAGGAAGTCATCGATGAAAATGACTGAAGAGAAACCCCTTTCCCTAAGAAGAGTAACTACTGGTCTCATAATCTTCGTAAAGACGTACGGAGCCGTGCTGAGACCAAAGGGTAGACAATTAAACTCAAAGATTGACCCGCCAAATTTGAATCTTAAAAATTTTCTACTGACTTTAGCAACTGGGACTAAGTAATATGCTTCTTTAAGGTCTAATGTAACCATGAAACAGTTTGGTTGCATTAGATCTCGAGCAACTCGCAGGTCTTCAATTTTGAAGTGCTCGGTCTCTATGAAAACGTTAAGTTTTTTAAGGTTCAGTATAAATCTAGAAGAACCGTCTGGTTTAGGGGCTAGAAATATACTTGAGAGAAATTGATTCTCGCATTCCTTACTTTTGCTTATAGCCTTTTTTGCTAGAAGTTCGTTAATGTGAGAAGTAAGATGTGATTTTTCACCTTCTGACCACCGTGGTTCCTCAGGGATGATGTTTTGGATTGGTGGAGAGGAAAAGGGAATAACATAACCCTCGATCCATTGTAAAACAGTTTTGTCAGAAATAAGGTTATTCCATGCGGGTGCAAACTGTTTCAGTCGCCCCGCATGTACACTCACCGGGTTTATTGGCGGCGCCTCGGAGGATGTTCCGTTTTCCTGGTTTGTTGACGTTGATTGTAACCCTTCTGCATCTGGTTCGTTGGTTTGCGAAATCCCCCCGCCTTTGAGAACTGATTCTTCGTTTGTTGACGGGGGCCTTTCAAGTTTTTTGGAGCCTTAGATGTGGACTGTGAGGACTTGGTCATTGGTTTCAAGTCCTTTGATGAGCGCTCCAAAGATTTTGCCGTCTTCAAAGTATTGGCAAGATCTTCACCAAACAGCCATTCATCGGCCGAGGTGGCATTGAGTGTTTCTTTTAAGGCAGGGTTCAGGAGAGACGAAATAATGAGACGTCTGGTTGCTGTTTCGTCGCGCTGTAGGTCGATTAGAACTCTTCCTATTTCGCTGAGGTTAGTTATCAGGTCAATTTTGTCCGGCATTTCATCGGATATCAGACCTGAGAGAATGGATGCAACTGCGGAGAGACAAATAGTTACCTTTTGTTGTTTGTCTAGAATTTTTTTATCTCGATGGATTACTGCATCCGTGAGTGTTGCTTTTATCTCTGCATTCAGCTTAGGTGGCTCTATGAAGAGACAGTTTTTTGGCGTAAGAAATTTTTTAGGTAAAGTCTTACGCTCTTCCTCTGGGAGTCCTTTATTTAGAATTTGCTCCCAGCGGATAACTATGTCGTTGTGAATTGCCGGTGCTCGCTGATTGTCGGCATCGAGTCTTTTTCCAATAGCCTCTAGTACCTCTGGTACGAGAGTTGGGTCCTGAGTTTTTTCCGTGTTCATCGGAGGATTATTTGTTTTTTGTTGGCCACTGGTCGACGCAGCAAGTTGATCAGGCATTGTGACTGCTTGGGTAGATTCTCCGACTTTATTTGGATTAATCCCGGAAGTTTCTTGTGAACTTTCTCCATTTATCACAGAAACCGTAGATGGATTATTGGTTCCATTAATTCTTCTCTGAGGAGATGGTGAGCGACTCTGTGACGGAGCTGAGCTTCTTGAGCTACTGCCTCTGCTGTAAGAGCGAGAGCGGCTGTGCGACCGACTAGTGCTACTTGAGTCGCTAGATTCGGACGAACTGGACGGAGATCGACCTAAAAAATATATAATCAGTGTTTACACATGTCGACATATTAGTCTCTTAACCTATTTTCTAGGTAAGCTACTAAGAAGAGTATTTTTTGTGACTTGCACACTACTCAGTTGTCAGAATTTAAGAATATTTACGCCTATGTTGTACTTGACAACGTGTAAGCTTAATTGTAATTTTTAGGTTAACTAATAGAGAGAGTAACGAATGTGGCTTGCACCGTACTAGTCTTTTTGGTGAGTTGAAAATAATTAATTTTCGGGTGGGAACTTGTCCCTTTTAGTGATTTTCTGTTTCAAACCATGGAATGAAACTTGTGTTCCATCGTTACTTGAACGATATTGGAAATGCACGATGTATGAAAGTAACTAACTTTCAAGTGGGAACTTGTCCCTTTTTGTGCAGTTTGTTTCATCACTTGGATTGAAACAAGTGTTCCATCGTTACTTGAACGATATAGGAACTGCACGAACAGTTGTGTCAGCATAAGTCAAAAACGCGCTGGCACCATGTTCTATAGAGAGCACAAAAAAAAAGAGAGGTTAACTTACGTTTTCACTTGAGTTTTTGAATTTCTTTTTCCTGGTCGTTCATTTTATGTCGTATACGTTTCAGCTGCTTGAGTATTTCATAGTTCACGTCATCACCAGGTCTTTTACGTTTATTTTTCATTTTATTTTCACTTTTAGGCATTTCGTCAAATTTCACTGTGGCTTTCTTTGTACACAAAGAAAAGGAATGAGGAACAGGGGCATACCGCGTAGCCCAAGGGAGCGGGGAAATTTTAATTCCTTGCTATAAACACTGTGGCGCTAGGTGCACTAGAGCGGGTACTACGAATGGTGATCTGAAGGAGGAGGCGCGTAATACAATTGTAAATTTAATTGGATTATAAAAAATTGAACTGGATTGAAATTCTTGGATAATAATTGCCTATTGAAGGAAACAAGTGAAAATTGAAAAAATAATTGAAAAAAAATCGAGAATTATTGAATATTGACTGAAATAATTAAAAATTCAAGTAAATAATTGAAAACTGAAAAATAATTGAAAAAATGAGAATATTTGAAAACTGAAAAAGTAATTGAAAACTGAAAAGAAATAATTGAAAAACCGACAATATTTGAAAATCGAAGAAAATAATTGAAAACTGAAAAAATAATTGAAAAAACGAGAATATTTGAAAACTGAAAAGAATAGTTGAAAAAAACCGAAAATATTTGAAAATTGAAGAAAATAGTTGAAAACTGGAAAAACAATTGAAAAAATCTTGCAGAAATCTTAGGTTTTATTTGCCTTTTTTTGTTTCATGGCATAGGACAAACTATGGTTATAATTCGGTTTTCTCTAGACTTAACAGAGAGGCTAATCTTGTCTGTGATAATATTGACCTCTTCGGTTTTAAGCTAAGTATTTTTGTTTCAAGATTAAGGCAATTTTTGTTTCAACGGAACTCTACGATTGTTTAAAACGCACATGTTTTTATTGTAATGCGATACGGATTTTTCTTTTTTCGTTTTGTTATTCTATATATAAGAATCTAATTATTATTATTTTTTTTTTTAAAAAAGGGTGTTTTTGTAGCCCGTATATCTGGTTAAATAAATAAATAATAAATAATAATAAAAATGAGAATTGTTGAATATTGAAGAAAACAATTGAAAATTGATAAAAATATTGAAAGAAGCCGAAAATTATTGAATATTAAAGAGAATATTTGAAAATTGAAAAACATGATTAAAAATTAATTAAAATAATTGTGAATAGAAGAAAATAATTGAGATTTGAAGAAAATAATTGTAAATTAAAGAAAGTAATTGGGTATTCAAATATTAAAAAAATGATTTTTAGGTGAATGAAAGCCGACTTTTTTTATGCTAAAGGGGGCAAAGTAGATAGAAATTCATTCTGAGCGATTTTTAAAGCCGGGGAATTCGCTAAAAAACTTTTTATTATATTTATTTAATAAAAATTGTCCATTTCTTGATTGAAGATTAGGGAATGATTTTAAAGGGTTGTTTTTGATTCTGAAGGAGTTAAGGTAGATAGGAATACATTCAGAGCAATTTTTAAAGACAGGAAATTCTCTCAAAATTTTTTTATTATATTTGTTTAATAGAAGTTGTCCATTTTTTGTCCTTTAAAATTGGTTAAAACCAGATTGAGGTGTTCATTAAACTAAGAAATTACTGCTGCTTTCGTACAAATGGCAGTAGAGAATGCTACTGTTCAAGAAATTCCAAATAATTAAATTATTGATAAGTTTAAATAAAATAATTTAATAATTTAATATTTTTATATTTTAGTTTTAAATGTTAATAAAAATTTTCAATTATATAGAAAGGGGCCGCTTTGAATATTTTTCCCGGGCCGCTTTTAATTCCCAATCCGGCCCTGACAATATATTAACAATATTAACAACATAACAAAATTGCCATAAATATAATCACTACTAACTAAATTAGTAAACAACTGGCAATCATTTTATCAAATAGAAACAGGTGCCTGATAAAACGCAGTGCCGTACAAATTGTCAAGATTGATAAATTTTTTTCCCACTCATTTACAACAATTTAACAATATTTAGACCCTAAAACCTAATTTTAATGATTATAATTAAATGTTCCATCTTGAATAGTCTCTAGAAACAAAACGAGTATAAATTTTCCTTATAAAAGTGTTGAAATTATATCGCAAAGGTTTCTTATTTCCCACATACGTGACTGCAGTATGTGAGGGTGGGAAATGAGAGAGACTTCAGTGGGGGAATCCCTACCTTGATGCGCAGAGCGCGTTCGCGACATTAGTCGATTGCCGGCTCCGTTAGGCGCGCAAACTCGTGTTATATCAAACCGCACTGATATCTATAACACACCAGGAAACCATCATTGTCTAACTTAAGACTCAAATTTATCTGCCTTCTTCGTTCAAGGCACAAAAATAGGATAACATTTTCGTTGATCGTCGCACAGTGAAAATCGTCGAGAGTGATCTGTTGTTTTTTTTCCCATCAGTGTTCTCAGTTGCAAATCAAATTCACGTGCGAGTTTCTTTTTTTCCGTTTGTTTCATTGTGAAGAGTGTGTTAGAGGGATTTTTTTTTGCGCTCAAGTCCAGATTAGAATTGGCATCAAAATACCTAAAGAAGAGACTTTGAAAGTGAGAGAAAGAGATTAACGAGATGAGTACGCCGGTGAAGAAGGTGCCGATTCATCTGCAGGTGAGCCTGGGAAAATAAAAATTAGAAAATCTTTAAACAAGGGGGATTGGATTTTATTGAAAGGTTGTCACCCCCGAGACGCAATTGTCGACAACCCCTCGAGAGCTTTCGAGCTTGCAGATTAGAGAGTCAACCCCAGACAACCGATTCTCGTCAGATCAGTTACAACCCTTTTAAGTAAATGCTCGCATGTTTGATTTCGAGGTTTTCCGGATTAGTGGGGCGTTAACCATGCAAAATCTGAATTAAAATACCCAAGAAATGTTTTTTCTTTTTATTCTAGATCGAATTTTTAAATTATTGAATTTAATTTCAAATTGGATGTAATATTTGGAAAAACAAGACTGTTATTTCTCTAGTAAAATACAATTCGGGAATATTTTGTCAATATTTTTTGTCTCAAATTATTACTGAGTTGATCGTGTCCCAGGGAGAGTTATTGATTGGTTCAATTCATAGAAAGAAAGGAGATTTTTTTTAGCTATGGGAAAACAGCTCTTTGATATAAAATAGATAAATGTGACATTAGATGTTTGTTGAAAATGTTAATAAATAAATATTTCAGAGAAGATGTTTATTTTAAAAGTGGTTTTTTTGGGTCATATTTTATAAATGCGCGTAATATGTGCGTGAAAAGACTGAAGTTAGACATTTTTTTTATTGAAATTAATTATTTTTAGAATTAAATAATTTTTATTTGTTTAAACTTCATTTTTCAATATTTATAATCTGGAAATAAGAATTTCGGGATTTGATGATTTAAAAAATTTGCCTAAGTTACCTTCAGTTTTATTAAAACAGTTCTCTAAATCTCAATTAGGTAAAAATAACTAATTATTATTAGTAAAAAAAAAATAACTAAAAAGTAGTTAAAATTTGACTAATTGAATTAGCAAACAGAATTTCATTAAGATATTAATATTAATTATCATTTATAATATTATAATATAATTTGTAATATAATTATAATATTAATATTAATTTCACATGACTTAAAAATGTTTTTGACCAATAATTAGTTATTTTTTACTAAATTATAATAAAACTGGTAGAAATATAAATATTTTAATATGAGTGACTGAGTTTTGGATTTCAAATCAGTTATCTTTAAGTAAATGTACCTATTTCTGCGAATGCACCAATTGCTGCAGTTTTTTGAAAAAAAAGTTATCATCAACTATTTAAAAGTATTATATATAATAAGAAATAACATAATATGAACTAATATTAATAATTAATATTAATTTAATATGAATATTACTTAATTAATAATATTAATTAATAATAATTACCTATTAATATTAATAATATCCAATAATAATTAATTCAAATTGATTGAGAAAATTATTTAAAACCTTATTCGATACAATTGACAATAAAGAAGTACATTTCAATTATTAATAATTTAACTATTCAATTTTAAATTACATCTTTCCGCAGTAATTGGTACATGCATGTGTTTCTATTACTGCTGACACAGAGGTAACCTAACCTCCAAATACACGTCGTTATTATCGCCGCAGTAATTGGGACACAGTAATTCATGCATGACCGTAGTAATACCAACACAGAGTAGTTTTTTCATAAATTCGTTATTTTTAAGAATACATTTTTTTTTATATTTCAATTAGTGATTTCCTCTTCAATAGATAACAATAGTGCTTTTAAAATCAGCAAAATAGTTATCTTTCATTTGCATTTATCTTCATTTGCAATTTTTTTACCGGACTTTGATTTCACACCTCAGTAATTGGTAGTACATTTACCCTAATTCAGTTTTAGTTTAATTTAATTTTCTTAAGTTAATTTTCTCGTTCCATTAAAAAAATTCTATTCTTCAGTTTTGAGAAGAAAAAAGATCTTTTTGACTTTCGTGAATAAAAAAATTCTTGAAAAATGTAACACAACTTATTTAAATTGAAAGTGTTGAATACTTTTAAATTAAAAAATACTGCTTTTAAGTTTATGGTGGTTTTTCATAACTTATTTTTCCAATTTTTTCAATTCTTTAAATATTTTCAATAAATAATTGATTCTATTGTTTTTACTGAAAATATTTAAAGAATTGAAAAAATTGAAATTTTTCTTGGAAAAAAACAACTGATTCATATTGAAAATGTTAAAAGAATTGAAAAAATTGGGAAAATAAGTTAATAAATTGGAAAATGTTTAAAGTTAATTTCTATTGCTTGTTTTTTTTCCAAAAAACGTCACTTACATTTCTTCGCAGTTTAAGCTTAATTTTTGTTATTTCAACCAGAACGCTAGTTAATTTTACTTAAATTCTGGAAAATAGTAAATAAATACCGTTAAAATAATTGGACACTTTTCTTGAATAATAACTACTAAATAATTAAATAAAGCTAACTTAAAACTTTTCAATTTTCTATTAAAAAGAGTTCTGAAAAAGTTACTTATGAAAATGCTGGAATCAGAAACTTTTACATATTCAAATAAAAGTTGAGGAGTTCAGAAGCATTTATAATTCATTAACTGGATTACTATTGATTAGATCAATTACTGTAATTTATTAAATAGACAATATTTGTAAAATTATATAATTCAATAAAATTGATTATTATTTCATTAATCAATTTATTGGTTGTTATTACTATTATTTATTTACTTATTTTTTCAGAACAAGTTTAGGAGAGGAAAAAATAAATTTACTATTATTAATATTATTATTATTATTATTATTTACTGTTATTAGTATATATAACTATCACTATTTATTTACTATTTATCTTATTATAATGTTAGCCTTTTATTGTTTATTTTATTATTAGTAAAAGTTACTTCACTGAACTTAATGCAAAAATACATTAATTTAACATAATAAAGTATTAAAAATAATAATATGCAGTAAATACTTTAATGCTATTCTTAAACGAAAAACCTAATTTAGAAAAGATTGGATTTGTTGTTACATAGCATCGGAAAATTTATGTTCAATAAAACAGTACCACATGTGGAATATAGTACCAGACTTGTTCATATTCTATTCTTAGATCGACAGCGGTACATCATAGACAATTGAATAAATTTTTTTTAAAAACAGTTGTTTTATTGACAAAAAAAAGCTGTTTTTAAACAATTAGACTTTTTTTTTAAAACACACAAAAATTTGATTTATTTATTTGTTTTAGTTTTTTTACTTATTATATAAATTTATTTATTTAAAAGAAAATCCATTTTTAGTACGTTTATATAAACAGATCAATTTTTTTCCTTTAAAGACGCAAAAGCTTGATTAATTTATTTAAATTTAACTTGATTTATTTAAGTCGATTCATTTAATTGAGAGATTACAATTAATTAAATTAAATTAAATTAATTAAGTGCGACTAAATTGATTTACTGAAATCGATTTACTTAAATTGATTCATTTAAATTGATTTCCTCAAAAGGAAAATCAATTTTGAAATACGTCGAAAGAGACAAAATGTAACTTTTTTTTTTGAAGTTCGAAAATTTAGACATTGAATAAACTTTACAAGAATATTAAATGTTACATCTAGATTTGTGCTATTTTCCTTTTTTTTTTTTGGTAGAATGCCAATATTTCTATCATGAGTAATAAATCAAACATGCCAGCATTGATTTTACGTCTAATATAATTCGGATCCTCTTCACTACTTCAAAACAAATGACAATTTCTTACATAAATTAATTAGTATACACGAGTTGAATTTGAATTTTGAATTATTCAACAGACATTTATATATTATCAGCATAATTATATTAAATTAATTATATGACAGATTATAATAATTAAATATTAATAATGTGAAAAAAGAATTTAAAATATATACATAGGTATATATATTCAATTTTATTTTCTTTCTTTCGCAGGTTGTAAATTAAATTTTTAATTTCCCACAGACAGTGTTTTATTGGCGCCAGAAAGTGCCTGACCACTTTCGTAGCTAAAACTTGTTTCTCATTAATGTTTTTTTGAACGTATTTCCGCGGGTAATTAGAAAATTACAATGAAACGTTTCTTGATTCGCCAAGTGTTTCAATGACATATTTAACCTTGACTTTGCTGCTCCTTATATTATTTCTATTCATAATTCCTACACACACGAATAACTTTCTAAAGTTTATGAAATTATTCATGTAAAAAGTATCATCATTTCCACATTTGCGGCTTAATGGCTTCATCAACGACTAGTTACATTTATGTATTTTCTTTTCATTTCTTTATAGAAACTCACCTCTTTACATCGTCACTTCATTCTTAGCATTATCGTATTAAAAATTACTCTAAACTTTTTTTTACACAATATAAGCAGGGGGTAAAATGACACTCGGTGTCATTTCTGGGTAATTTAACTAGAATTAAAACGTTAATTACACACGGAAGAAATTAACGACGAGAACGAGGGATATTGTAAACTTAATTAATATTATGAAGTACCCACATAACTAATTTAATTAAAAGTTTTACAGTCGAATGTTTAGCCAATTAATGAATTGAAAGATATAATTGAAAAAAATTGAAAATGCACTTTAAATATTACTTTATAGGTTGTCCTTTTTCAATTATTTTTGCTCAATTTTTTTTATTTCACTTTTTAATAATTTTTCGGTATTATATATTTTTTTATTTATTTATTTAATTTTATTTAATCTTATTGTCATTCTTTATTAGATTTATATAGTAATTTTCATTCTTATTCAAGTTGCAGTCTAATTTTTATTTTTTCTGAATATTATTTTACTTTTTAGTAAATTTTCTACATTTTCTAGTTATTCTTCAGAATATTCTAGTAATTTTCACCAATGTGTAGTAATGTGTAAGTGTTCTACACTTTCTAGGAATTTTTTAACACTCTAGTACTTAATCTTAATTTTCTAATTATTTTTCTTCGATTTTTAGTTATTTTTCACGTTTTAGTAATTCTTACTTAAGATTTTTTTCCCCTTTAATTTGTCAGTTTTTTTCACTCTATAGTAATTTTTTGACATTTTCTTGGTACCATTAATCAATTTCTATACTTATTACTTTACTTTCTAGTAATTTTTTTTCTAGTTAATACTCAATAAAATTTTGTAACTTCAATCAATGCATTTATTTTTTTACACTCATTCTAGTTATTGTTTAATACCCTTGTACTTTTTTATCATATATTTTTTCCAACTTCTATAGTAATTTTTTTATTTCCTAATAATTTTTCTTGTTTTTATCATTTTTTGTCTTCAATTTGTAATTCTCTTCTAACTTTGTGGTAATTTTTCTTTCTTTCTTAGCTATTTTGAATCAACTTCTTCTCATTCTTATAATTATTTTACTTTCTAGAAATTTATTCCAATGTTTTCTAATTTGATTATGTTTACCTTTTCTAGAATTTTTTTTTATTTTCTAATTTTAATAAATTCTAGTCATTTTCATCAACTTACAGATGTTTTTGTCCATTTTTTGCAATTTTTATTAGATTTTAGTAATTGGTCTTTATTCTCTAGAAAATTTTTTAAACTTCTCATTCTTGTTTTCCTCGACAGTTATTTATCTTTCTTTTTGGTTATTTTTAATCAAACTCTAATTATAATTTTATTCCTAGTGATTTTTCTTTATTTTCTACTTATTTTTTATAAATCTGAATATTTTTTCTTTTAAAATTTATTTAATCCTATTTTACAGTTATTTCTCAAACACTTTCCAGTGGATTTTTTAAAACCATTTTCTAGTTATTTTCGGTAAATTATGCTAATTTGAATCACTTTTCTGACATTTATTACTGATTTTCTATTTTATTCTTTTTTAGGAATTTTATTCATTTTTCAATTATTTTTCAAAACATTCTAGTAATTTTCATCAATATATAGTCATATTTTACACTTTCTAGTTATTTTTTAACACTTTAGTAGTTTATTTTTATTTTCTAATTATTTTTCATAATTTCTATAATTATTTTTCAGTGTTTCGTAATTTCCATTTAAATTGTAGTTTTTTTTTTCAATTTCTTATTCTTCTTAAAATTTGTAATAATAATTATTCGCTTTTTTGAATTAGTGACTTTTTATCATTTTCTATAGTTTTTTCAACAAATCATGGTAACTTCATTTAATATATAGTTATTTTGTACTATTTTTTTATTTTATTTATTTTTAGTCATTTTCCCATATTTATTAGTAATTTTTTTATTTTTATAATTTCCGTTTGTTTACTTTCTTGAAATTTATTCTTTCTTTCTTAAATATACTTTTATTAAATCTATACCTACAAATTTTTTTTATCTTCAGTTAAAGTGTTGTTTTTTATTCGTTGGTATTATATAGTTTTGTTCCTTTCGATGAATTTTTCTTCATTTTCTAATTTTTTAAAATAAATTCTAGTAATTCTTATCAATCTATATTTTCTTTTCATTCTACTCATTTTTTTTAGATTAAAGTTATTCTACTTTATTTTTAATTATATTCCTTCAATTTTGCATTTTTATTCAATTTTACAGTAATTTTTCATCTTTTTTTTTTAATATTTTTAATTATTTAAAATTTTATTCTATTTTCTAGTTGTTATTTTACATTTTCCTTTATTTTCTAGTTAGATTATTTACCTAAATATTTTTTCGTCTTTATATAGTTCTTCTAATTTTACTTGTTTTACTTAAACCTAATTATCATTATTTAAAGATTTCCTTTTTTTCTAGTTATTTTTCATGAATAGTATAGTTGCGATTGTATAGTTAAATTTCATCTTAGTAAAATTTTCCTTTATTTTCAACTTATCGTTTTTAAAGTCTAATTTATTTTTATCAATTTATTTTTCCAAATTTTTAGTTGTTTTTCTTTGTATTCAATAATTTTACATTGTCTAGGATAATTTCCTAATTTTCTAGTTATTTTCCCCCAAATCTTCTAACAATAATTTATAGTTTCTTTTGGAATTTTCTAGTAATTTTTCCCACTCTTTAGTAATTCTTTATTTTATAGTAATTCTTTATTTTATAGTAATTTTTCTTTATTTTATAGTTATTTCGAAGCAACTTTTAGTTATTTTTCTATAACCTAGTAAAATCTTTTCTTTTTGGTTTGTTATCGTTTTGAATGTCTAATTTTTTTCTTTTTAATTTTTTTTTCTCATTTACAGTTGTTTTTCTTTGCCTTCATTTATTTTTCATTCTCTAGGAAGATTTCCACATTTTGTATTTATTTTTCCATGATTCTTATAACCATAATAAATTTATAGTTTATTTTGGCACTTTCTAGTAATTTTTTCCATTCTTTAGTAATTCTTAATTTTTTACTCCTATTTTCAATATCTCATTTCTCTTTTACTTTATCTTTATAGTGGTTTTTCATCATTTTATAGTTATTTTTAATCAATTTCTAGTTATTTCCTTGTATCCTAGTAAAATTTTCAATTATTTTCTCGTTATAGTTTTTAAAGTCTATTTTTTTTCTTTGTAATTTATTTGATCTCATTTCCGGTTGTTACTCTTTATCTTAATTTATTTTACATTTTCTAGGAAGATTTCCTCATTTTCCAGTTATTTTTCCTTAATTCTTGGAACTTTAATCAATTCATAGTTTCTTTTCGTACTTTCTAGCAATTTTTTTCACTCTTTAGTAAATCTTCATTTTTTCTTCTTTTTCTTGAATTCCTTACTTTTCTGTCACTTAATAGTAATTTTTTCTCATTTCTAGTTCGTTTACATAAACTTCTAGTTAATTTTCTACATCCTAGTAAAATTTTCCTTTATTTTCTAATTATATTTTTTCAAATCCCTTTTTATTCTTTTTAATTTATTTTTTCTCAATACCAGTTTTTTCCTTATCTTCAATAATTTTACGTTTTTTCAGAAGATTTCCTCATTTTCGAGTTATTTTTCCTTAATCTTTGTAAGTTTAATCAATTTATAATTTTTTTGTCACTTTCAAGTATTTTTACCCACTATTTAGTAATTCTTCATTTTTCCTTCTTTTCCTCCAATTTCCCATTCTTCCTTCACTTAAAGCAATTTTTTCTCATTTTCTAGTTCGTTTACAATGTTTACATAAAATTCTACTTATAACTTTCAGAACACTTTGGGAACGAATTCTTCTCTGTCGGATGGGGCAAAAAATAATATCTATTTATATTAATGCATTAATCGATGTAATTTCTGAAGTTGGGGTAGGTGGCAAAAAATATAGTTATTCCAACTATTCTTCTATCTTATCACTATTACATTACGGTATAAAGTGGAAGAATTAGAAAGTCACTTTGAAATTACAAGTGTGAATGAAATTCTTGGACCAGAGACCTTCTCAGATTTACTGTAATTTTTTTCATGCTTTTCAAATTAGCGTTCAGTGTCCTGCGGGCAATTACCTTTCCAGCAAAGACACGTAACAAATCGTTGGATTTGTATGCGGAACGCGCAAAATAGAAAAGTTGCATAATCCGTTTAAAGTCACGTCTAGTACAGGTTGCTTTTTACCAGGCTTTCTGGATTTTTTAGTTGGTCTGTCTCGTGCCATTTTAGGCAACGAGTCACGAGTTTCCAGACCGTAGGCATTTTCGCATAATGAAATTTTATGTCTAATTGACATCGTTTGATTGGATCCAGCCTCAATTTTACATTTACTTCTCACAGACTTTTTTGCATTTCTTTCAGAGAGATTCTTCAAGAGAGAAATTCTTTTTCTTCACAACTCATTGGTTTTTTTTTTATTTTTTTTTTTATATAAATAAAAAACGCAAGATAAAACTTTGTTAAATAAAATCAGCAAACCTATATTTACATTCTTTTTTCTTTCTTTTAATTGTAATATTGTCTATTATCACAAAAATAGTAAATCAGAAGTAAATTTAAAGTTCTATTTTATGGCACAATTTATGGCGCGTTTACTATGTGGATTGATAAGACTCTTAATTGTAACTCATTGTTTTTAGTTTTATGAACTGCAATTTTGCGTCAAGTTATAATTCATGTAGAATTTAGTTTCAACTCCTAGTTTACACTTTTGAGTTCAATGAGCCGACTGAAATCATTATTATCATGTTTTTCATGCAACAGACAGTGTGAACTATTTCAAACTAATTCACACCTATCACGAGAATAAATGGTACCTGCACTATATCCCACCAGTTATAATTTTCTCCTGTACGAATTTTGTATAAAAACAAACTTAAACTGAATTTATAATTCTATACGAAACTAATTAAATTAAACATGTAAATAAGCCGTTACGGTTGTTAGATTAAAACTCACTAAACCGTGTCTAATCGAAAACTGAATTATTTATATGCTGGGTTTTTAGAAAAATTGGGAAAACGAGCAGATTACTTATTTTTAATCAGTAATTTCAAGGTATGCATTATTATTATTATATATTATAATATTATTATAGTATTAATTTCTTTTTTAATATTTAATTCGGTATATTTTTTAAAACAGTTTTATAATTATATATAATAATTTACAAGTTTCTTTCTTTCATTCCACATTTTTCTTAAAAGTATCAAATTGATAAAAAAAGTATCAAATTTGTTTTCGATACCAATAATGAGATCAAAACGTTGCAAAATGATACTTTTAGAAAACTGTGGATCATTCTTTCATTAGATGTTTTTTGTTTTAAATTTTTACATCATATTTCACATTTTCAAAATGTTCTCAAATTGAACCTAAATTTATAGCAATTTTTATTTCTTTAAAATGTTAATTTGAGCTTGAATTGATTAAAAGTTCAATTAATTAAAGGTTCAAATATACTAAATCTAAAGTGATTTAAAAATATCTAAAATTTTTAATAATTTTTTTCTCTAATGGTTACAATTACTTAAACTACAATTTTCAAATATTTTTATCTTTTTTCAATTATTTTCTTCAATTTTTAAATATTTTCATTATTTCTTAATTTTTTTTTTCTAAATCTTAAATCTACCTTCCGCAAATTTCAATTATTTTCTTTAATTTTTCCAATCACTTTTTCAATTTTAATTATGTTCTCTTCGACAATAAAACAATTTCATAATTTATTGTAAAATTTTATACTATTTATCGCAAATTTAAAATTTAAATTAATTTTTTTTATTTACGAATATTATTTTTATTTTGCAATTATTATCTTCAATTTTTAATCATTTTCATTTTTCTCAACTCATATCCTAAATTTTCAAATATATATCTCAATTTTCAATTATTTTGTTCAATATTCATTTCTCTTTATCATTTTGCAATTATTTTTAAATTAATTTCCTAAATTTTTGGTTGTTATCACAAATATAGATTAATGTCTTCAATTTTCAACTTTTTGTACGATTTTTCAATTATTTTCTTTTGCATAAAAAAAATCCCCTAAATTTTCTATTATTTTCTTCAATTTCTAATTATTTTCATTCTGTTGGTATAATTTTACAGAATTTCAATTATTTTTATGAAATTTTACTTATTTTCATCATATTTCAATTATTTGTTTAAATTTTTAATTATTTATTTAATTATTTAAATAATTTATTTAATAATTCATTATATATCAATTATTTTTTTCAATTTAAAATTATTTTGATCATTTTTCAATTACTTTCCTCAATTTTTAATCATTATTCTCATTTTGTAAAATTATTCTTTAAGATTTTTAAGTATTTTCTCAAATTTCAATTATTTTCTTCAATTATTAATTATTTTCATTTATTTTCATAATTTCCGAAAAATTTAATTCATCTTAAATTTTAATTATTTTTAGCTTTCCTAAATTTTTTTCTCCAATTTTTAATTATTCTCATTCTTTTCAATTAATTTCTCAGATTTTAAAGTATTTTTCCCAAATTTCAAATATTTTTTTTAATTTAAAAAAAATTTCTCAATTTTTTTAATTATTTATTTCAAATTTCATTTTTTTTTCAATTTATCATTGTTTTTATCATATTTCATTATTTTTTTCATGTTTCAAGTATTTTTTTAAATTTATAATTATTTTTATTATATTTCAATTATTTTTTTCAATTTTGAGTTATCATTTTTTAAATATTTTCCTTAATTTTTATTCATTATTCTCATTTTGTAAAACTATCCTTTAAGATTTTTAAGGATTTTGCTCCAATTTCAATTATTGTCGTCAATTTTTAATTATTTTCATTTGTTTTCATAATTTTCAAATTTTTTTATTAATTATCTTAAATTGTAATTATGTTTAACTTTCATAAATTCTTTTCTTCAATTTTTAATTATATTCATTCTTTTCAATTCATTTCTCAGATTTTCAAGTATTTTTCTCAAATTTAAATTATTTTTTCTATTTTAAAAAAAACTCTGCAATTTTTTTAATTAATTATTTTAAAATAAATTAATTTTTTTCAATTTATCATTGTTTTTATCATATTTCAATTATTTTCTTCGTGTTTCAAGTATTTTTAAAATTTTTGGATTATTTCCATTATATTTCAATTATATTTTCAATTTTTAATTATTTCTATCATTTTTCAATTGTTTTCTTCAATTTTTAATTATTCTCATTTTTTCCAATCAATTTCTTGGATTTTTAAGTATTTTTCCCAAATTTCAATTATTTTTTCTAATTAAAAAAAGTTATGCAATTTTTTCAGATATTTATTTTACATTTAATTTTTTTCAAATTAACATTGTTTTTGGCATATTTCAATTACTTTCTTCATGTTTTAAGTATTTTGTTAAATTTTGAATTTTTCTCATTATGTTTCAATTATTTTTCTTAATTTTAAATTATTTTTGTCATTTTTTAATTATTTTCTTCAATTTCGAATTATTCTCATTTTTTTTCATTTAATTTTCCAGATTTTCAAGTATTTTTCTCAAATTTAAATTATTTTTTCTTATTTAAGAAAAATTCTGTTATTTATATCAAATTTCATTTATTTTTTCAACTTATCATTGTTTTTGTCATATTTCAATTATATTCTTCATATTTCACATTTTAAAATTATATTTCAATTGTTTTCCCCAATTTTTAATTATTCTTGTTTTTTAAAATTATTTCCTATATGTATTTTTAATTTTTTTAACAAATTTCCATTATTTTGTTCAATTTTCAATTATATCTAGGATTTTCTTGTGTTTTATGTATATTTTGTAGTTTTTGCAATTATTTCTCTTAAATTAGAAATTGTTTTCTTTAATTTTAAATTATATTTATCTTTTTTATTTATTTTCTTTAATTTTAATTATTTTCTTTTTTTTCTGTGAACTTCTAAAAGTCTTAAGTATTTTTCTGAAATAGTCTTTAACTTTCCTTTATTTAAAATATCTTATGTAGGTTTTTTTAATCATTTTCATTATTTCTGAGTTAATTTTCTACATTTTTAATTATTTATCATTTCAATCGTTTTTTTTTCAATTTTCAATTATTTTCTCCAATGTTTTATTATTCTAATTTTTTCAATTTATTTCCAATATTTTCAAGTATTTTTCTCAAATTTATATTATTTTCTTTAATTCTTTAACATTTCTATGATTTTTTATTTAAAAAATACTTTCGCCAATTTTTAATTGTTTTCATTATTTTTTTTCAATTATTTTGCAAAATTTACAATTATTTTCTGCAATTTTTTTTAATTCTAAAATTTTATAAAATTTGTGGTATGTATATAAAACTTGTTTTATTTATTTTTAAATATTATATTTAAAATATTAATAATTGTTGATAATATAACTAATCGCGCTCCAACGCGCGTTTGTTTAATCTTCTCAACAATAAATATTTAAAAAAAATTTTTAAAATTGTCTTTAAACGCATTTCGAAGAATAGGAAAAAAATGATAAATAATCACTGTGGCTCAAGTGTTTTGTAATTCGTTGGGATTAAAATTATCAAAAGTTAATAAAAATTTATCGCACTTAGGCAATCATATTGATTCACCTTTTTTGACTGATTATGTGTTATCGTGAAATAAAGTTTTTTTTTCATTTATTTAGACCTAAAATAAATTTTGTTTACTAATTAATATTAATTCGCTAGTTAAAATGATTTTTTACTTTTAGATGATTTTTTAAAATTAGATACTAGTTAACCAATATACACAAAAATGTTAATTATTGTAAATTATATACAATATCTTTCTAAAGAAATTCTAGTTGACAAAATAATTTTCTTCTCGTGTTTAAAACTGGATTTTCTAATCTGTCGCAGACGAAAAAAAGCAACGTGTGATAATTTAGTGGTATCTTGTGTATGTACTGTAGATTGTGATAATTATCAAATTACACATTGTTTAAAAATACTATCTTGTCAGAAACGAAAATTAACAATTGACTATAAAGATACAGCAGTGTTTTGAGTAAATTTAGAATGACCTTTATTTTGATGACTCAAATTTTAAGTAGATTTAAAAAGATTATTTTTTTTTTTATCAAGAAGATAAATTTTAGTTTATTTTTAAACATTTTTATTTTGTAATTTTGAAAAAAGTTTTTAACAATTTTATGTTATTTTTATCGTATTTTAGCACTAGTCGTAATACAAGATTATAAATATTGTCAATCTCGAAACAAAAAGTTGTTTTGCTTCTTCAGATAAAACTTCGTTACATAACTTCACGCATAAACAAACTCGAATTTCGAAATCACAATTTAATGCAATTCTTTTTTTTTATATTAAATTACTCTTCACTCACTGACAGCAGGACAATGAGGTGTTCCGTTAGAGAAAATATTCTGCGGCTACGATAACATTATTCACAATAACCCGATAGAAAAAAAAATCTCCAGTTACTTGATTTAATAAGATTATGAAAATATAGGCAAATTGGAATGAAACATGTTATAAATAAGTGATTTTTTAATTGATTAATTAAAAGTTTAGTTTGAGAAAAAATATAAAAATAATTACAAATTATAATAAAGAATAGGTGATGAATAATAATATTTTACTTTTCATTCAGAAATGGTCTTTTTGTCGTTCTGGACAATTTGCGTAGCTTTAATGAGTAAATCAATAGTTTGTCGAGACAGTCTGAAATATGCAAATTTGCTCACGTAATCTGAAATTTTGAATCTATTTTTCTTTCATACTTAGTAGAATTCATATTCTAATTGAAATACAACACGTTTGACTTTTTTTTTATTTTCTATTTGTATTTATTTTTTTTTTTTTAATTATCTTGCCTTTCAATTTTCTTTTTTTATAATAAATGAAAGTCAGTTTCTTTAAAGTTTTCTAAATACTGTTATCAACCGATTGAAGTTCAACTTAAATAAACGAATTCAATACGGAAATGAAAAATAATCACGCATTCGTTCTTGTTTAAAATTTTTGTTTATTTATAAGAACATTTTCTTATCGAGTTCAAAAACAGTGTTTGTAGCAAGTACTTTGTGTACTTCCTGTTCCTTAACTAACAATTATATAATATTTATATAAAAATGTGTTTAATAAATAATCATATAACAGAGAAATCCCTGTTATAAGGAAACAATAAAAACAAACATTTTAATAAAAGAAAGCTTTGCGAGAAAAACGTATTTTAAGTTTAAAAATTAGTTTTGAGAAAAGTGTTTTAATCCTAAAAATGTAGAAGGTATAAAAAAACCGTGTTTTCAAAAAGTTCAATGATTACTCGCATTTCGTCCTCCATTTTGGATTTTAGAAAATTGACAAGGTCCGTTATAACCTCAAAAACCACACTATTTTAATCTACCCAATTTTCATCAACGTAAAATTAAAAATCGCATCATTTTTTATTAATAAAAAGAAAAATTTGGATCTCATTAAATTAATAGATTTTAAAATAATCAAGAATGTAAGTGAGAAATGCAACAGGAAAAAAAAATGAAATATAAAAGAAAAAGTAATTTTATAGAATAAGAATATAGAATGCGAGTTGGTTGGAATAAAAAGTTGGCGATTGGAACGAATAAAGTTGCAGAGAAGACTGAATCATAGTAATCGTTGGGTTGCATAAGAGTTTAATTCACTGGCTGATCAAAAGATACATAGTAAATGTTTAGTGCGCCGTTCTCTTTGTGTTGAGATTCTAAAAATGTAGAAAGACAAAAATAGATGTGCTTTCTGATGGGGATCCAGGTGTGACCTAGGTCTGCCATTTCCGGGGCGGTCATTTGCAAATATACACGAACTAGACCGTGTTTCGTATGACCCCTTTTTATGGCTTTACTCAAGTGAACAACGTAAACAGTCATGCTGGTGTACGCTCGTAACCACGTGCAAATACCTTCCATATTGTTTTCCATCTGATTCTTCTGCAGCTCATCCGTGACATAAGGGCCTCACTTTACGGTAAAAGACTATCATAACAATTTTCTATAGCACGCTTCACAATCATTTATACAGTTACCTGCTTTATCGGACTGTAATACCAAAAATAAAATTCAATTTTCATTTTTAAAAACTGACATTTTGGTATATGATTTTTAAAACAAACTAAAATCGTATATAAGGAATTACGGAAAAAAAGACAGGGAAAATGAACGTTGTACGAATTTCGAGAAGGTAACCTGAAAATAAATTGAACCACTCCTGTCGGAGTGAGATTTCACTCTTAAAGAGTAAATTTTCACTCCATTCTTTTGACTGGAAATTAATTTCAAAATTCTAGTGAGAATTCACTCTACAGTACAGAGATCTCGCTCTTTTAGAGCGGGTTTTTCACTCTGATTGGAGTGATCCACATTCCACTCTGCGCAGAGTGAAAATTCAGTCTAAGAAATTTAAAGAGCAGTCGTACTTTTCTAGATAATGACATGAATTATTATATATATAATTATCTTCAAGTTTTAATAATTATTTCATTCATTCATTCTGTCGACACCTGCTCTCTAAATTTCTCTCGGTGAGTTTTCACTCCACAAAGAGTGAAAATTGAGCCACTCCAATATCTCACTCTTATAGAGTAAAATTTCACTCCAGGTCGACTAGAAATCCAATTCATAATTAGAGTGAGAATTCACTTTTTGGTTGGAGTGAATTTCCTCTTGAATTGGAGTGAAAATTTAGTCTATAGAAGTGAGATCTGACTCTTTTACAGTGGGTTTTTCACTCTTTTTAGAGAGACTCAATTTTCATTCTTCATAGAGTGAAAATTCCCTATGAGTGAGATCTCAACCTTGAAGAGAAAAATTTCATTTAAATTTGAGTGAAATTTCACTCTTAAAAGTGTAAATTTTCACTCCAGTTCGAGTGATAATTAACTCGAAAATAGAGTGAAATTTCACTTTGGCTTGGAGTGAATTTCCACTTGAATTGGAGTGAAAGTTCACTCTATAGGATTTAGATATCACTATTTTAGAGTGGGTTTCTCACTCTGATTGGAGTAACTCAATTTTCACTCTTCGTATATTGAAAATTCACTATGAGTGAGTTTTCACTCTTAAAGATTAAATAATCATTTAAATTCGAGTAGAATTTCACTCTTAAAGAACAATTTTTCATTCCAGTTTGAGTGAAAATTAACTCGAAAATAGATTGAATTTTCACTTTTTGCTTAGAGTGAATTTCTACTTGAATTGGAGTGAAAGTTTACTTTATAGGAGTGAGTTCTCACTCTTATAGAGTTGGATTCTCACTCTAATTGGAGTGACTCGATTTTCACTCTTCGTAGAGTGAAAATTTATTAGAAGTGATATCTCACTCCTAAAGATTAATTTTTCACCCCAGTTCGAGTAAAAATTATCTCGAAAGTTAGAGTGAAATTTCACTTTTTGCTTGGAGTGAATTTCCACTTGAATTGGGGTGAAAATCCACTCTGTAGGAGTGAAATCTCACTCTTAGAGTGGGTTTATATCTCTGATTGGATTGACTCAACTTTTACTCTTCATAGGGAAAAAATTTACTCCAAGAAATTTAGAGAGTAATCATACTTTTCTAGATAAGTAAATGAATTATTATATATATAATAATCTTCAAGTTTCATTAAATAATTCATTCATTCATTTATTCTGTCTATACATGCTCTCTAAATTTTTTGGAGTAAATTTTCACCCCTCAAAGAGTGAAAATTGAGCCACTCCAATCAGAGTGAAAACTCTCATAGAGTGAAATTTCACTCCAGTTTGACTAGAAATTTACTTCAAAACTAGAGTGAGAATTCACTTTTCGCTTGGAGTGAAAATTCACTCTATAAGAGTCAAATCTCACTCTTTTAGTCTGAATTTTTTACTCGGATTGGAGTGGCTCAATTATCACTCTTTGTCGAGTGAAAATCAACTTCAATAAATTTAAAGTGTGGGTTGGGATTATTAAGAGGAACTTGAAAACGCAAAATGTTTTTAAATTAGCTTTAAAATAAGTCGTAAATAAAATTTTAATTTTTCTCAACTCTTTAAATCTGAATCAATTAAAAATAACTATTTTGAAAGCAAAAACTCAGTCATTAATTCAAATAATTATATTTCTACTAATCATTTAGTAAAAATAATTAGTTAAATTCCTTTTTTAGGTTTTATGTCAGAATAACAAATATTTTAGTAACATTCTGTTTACTAATTCAATTAGTCAAATTCAAATAAATTTTTAGTTATTTTTTTTACTAATAATTAGTCATATTTAATAATAAGCTATTTTTTACTAATTGCTGATAAAACAAAAACTTAACAACGATTTTACTATTAATTAGTTGTTTTTAACTAATTCAGATTTAAAGAAAATGAACTAAAAGAAATACTTTTTAATGTTAGTCACTTATCAAAATCTCGGCCCAAGTTTGTCACTAGATGTTTTTTTTTAGTTTTTAATCACTTTTTTTAAAAATGAAATTATAATTATTTTTCTAAATTTTTAATGATCTTTTCAAAATTTAAATTTCTTTAGCTTTTTTTTTTATTTACTTAAATTTTCAATTATTTTCTACGAATTGCAACAATATGCTTTAATTTTCTCAATTTTTTTAATTAATCTTATTAATAGTTATTTTTAGTAAATTTTAATTAGTGTCGTCATTTTAAAATTGTTTTCTAATTACTTTTCTCAATTCCTCATTATTAATGCAAATTTCAATTATCTATTTCAATATTCTCAATTATTGTCATCTATATTCAATATTCATTTTTTTCATTTTTCTATTTTAAAATGGATTTTTTCAAAAGTATTTATTTAATTGTTATTAAATTTCCTGAAACCTGAAATAAATTGGCAGAATTTTTCTATGTTGTTCTTCGATTTTCAATGATTTTCTTCTATTTCAAATATATTTTTCAATTTTTATGTATTATTATTTTTCTCGAATTATTTTTGTCAATGTTCAATTACATGCTTCAATTCCAATTATATTTTTATATTTTTCTCCCGTGGTTTTCAATTATACCCTTTAAATTTCACAATTATTTTTTTCATTTTAATCAATTAAATTGATAAATAAATAATAAGAGGGAAAAATTTATTGACAAAAATAATTCAAAATTTGTTTAAATTTCTATTTTTTCTTAGTTATTTAATTAGTTTCTTTTAATTACAATTATCTTCAATTTTTTCAATTAATTAGATCAAAACTCTAATATATTTCAATCATGTTTTTTTTTCATCTAATTCATTTTTTAGAAGTCTCATTAATTATGCAAATTTCAATTATCAATTTCAATATTTTTAATTATAGTCTTAGATATTCAATTATTTTAATAATTTTAATTTGTTTTCTTGAAATATTAATTGCATTACTTAACTGTTCTCTTCAATTTTTTACATGTGAAGATTGTAACAAAATTAGGAATTAGGTTTTTCAATTTTTCAATTAACTTCTTCAATGCATAATTATTATTTTTTTTTTCATTAGTTTCGTCATTATTTAATTATTTTCTTATTTTTCCAATTGATGTTTTCTATTTTTTCAATTGTTTTCCTTGAAGTAGAAATTTTTTTAATTTCCTTTTTTTAATAATTTTTCCAAATTTCAATCACATTAAACATTGTTTGTTTGTTTAACTGTTTTATTAAATATTAAATTATTTCCTTTTTTTATATTTATGTTTAGTTATTATCTTAAATGTTTAATTCAAATTTTATAAAAAATCAAATTAATTCCGTAAATTTCTGTAGAAGTATAAAATAAAATTTCTTTCTTTTTTTAATTTCTGTTTTTAATTAAACTTTTTCTTATTTGAACATTATTAAATTTGTTATTTTAATATTTAAATATTATATTAAAAACATTTATAATTATATAACAAAAGTCGTTGAATCTAATCGCGCTCTTGCGCGCCTTGTATTATCTAGTGATAATTAATTATCTTAAAAAACAATGTTGATTTAATGACAAAAATGAATTAAAAGAATAACAGTAATAGAAAGAGCATAGAACAACGAGATGCAAAGATACTTAATACCGCATTCTCTTCTTTGATTGGCTAGAAAATTTCCGGAAATATTGCGGACCAATCAGAGACGTGAATCCATTTTCTACTCTAGTATCTTTGTATTTTATTATTCTATGCTCATTCTAATGTCAATGTTAGCTCTCTCAACATTATTTTCTAATATTCTCAGTTTTTAGCTTGTTTATATAACCCTGAATTCTATTTGGTTGTCTGCCTTCTTCTCTGCATCGCGTGTTATTTTGAAAACTACGATTCGTGTTATTGTGTACAATGTAATAATGAGAAAATTTTTTTTTTCTTTTATACTTTTTCATGAGAGTTTAAAATTCACTTGATTTTTTTTTACTCGCTCGTATAATTATTAGAATACTGATAATGAAAAGAGATTCATTTCTGCCAGATAATATTTTTAATTCACTTTGGGAAGAGATTTTGTCCCCTGAAGGTATAAGAAACTCCGACACGGTAGTAAATTTATTAAACCAGACAAGATTACTCTGGCAAGCGATTGGGATAGGAAGGAACTTATAATGTTCTAGCCTTTTGAGAAATTTATTATGCGAGCCCCCTGTCAATTACTTTCGCCTCTTCTAAGAAACAGAAATAATGCTGAATTTTATATTATTTTTTAAACGTAGAATTAGGCTGTTTGCAATATTTCTTAGAAGATCGATTCGTTTGTATTTTATAGCGAGCGCATTTTTCACTTTTAGAGAATGTAAACAGTAAAATATTTAGTTTTAATACAATTAAAATATTTATTAAAATTTATTATTTTTTGCTTATTCATGATAATGTTACTATTAACTTTTGCAACTCTAAATGTTTATATTTCTATACTCAGTACTTTTTGTATGAAAGGGTTATTTTTTACTTTCATCAAGACCCGTTTATGTACTACATAAATAAATAAATAAATATTACAGGTCGAAATTAAAAAAATACAAAAAGTTTTCAGGTTTTTTTTTAAACAAAAGGTAGAATGAACTTTGATAAAATTGATTTTCAATTAAAGAAGCTCAAATTCATTCGAGAGAATTTTTCCAAATGTAAATCGTGTTAGGGTAAAATAAAGGCAAATTTTTTGTCGAGACATCTAGACCTTGAAGTCTGCGGTTCATCTCTAAAATTCCTGCTTCGTACAGTATGACTTCTTCTATTTTTCAGGGTAGAAGAGCTATAAATACACACACACAAAAATACACACATTCTCTACAAATTTAAAATATTTATCAATTTATCATATTTATAAATATATGCTTTAGTCTATTTTATTTTATTTTTTAATATTTGAAATTTTAAATCTACTTACTACTTGCTTGATTATTGAAATTCAACATCCAAATTTACCGAGTTAATAAAATTCGAAATGTAAATTTACCCGGTTATTAAAATTCGAAATTTAATATTAAAATTAAATTAAAAAATCAAATCTAAATTTACTTGATTATTAAAATTTGAAATTCAAATCCGCCCAATTACTAAAAATTTCCAATTTCTTAAACCCTTTTTCTAAAATTGGAGATGATAATTTATTAATTGAAATAGAAAATTAGATGCATGGAAAACTGTTACGTGCAAGGCAAAACCTCCTCCTGCGCAATCCACCAAGTCTTTTAATATTCAATTAACTGTTATTCTTATATATTATTTTAATCGATCTATTTTCAAGGCTACTGGTCTGCTCGCAGTCAGTCATCTTTTCATTTCTTAGAAATAATTTTGCAATAATACGCACACACATAGTGTCACAATTACGAGAGCAATATTATGTTATTTTTTCATACGCAATCTAGAAAGAAATAAAGTTATAATAGAAAGATATACGTATTTTTGTGAAAACTCAATTGTTTACTCTGCGAAAAGGTTATCAGCGCGAATTATTAAAAAAATATTTTTAAATAAAAACAAATTAAATAAATCCAAATAAAATTTTGTTAAATCAAGAAACCTAAATTCAATTTTAAAAACAAACGATAATTAAAATTGAGAAAGAGGAAAGTTTAAATTGAAGATAAGTAAAATTAATTGAATATTTCTCTCCTCCGTTGACTCTTGTATGAAGTGTGTGGATGTCATAAATATATCGATAATAAACCGAGGAGTTCCAGAAGGGAATATAAAAGTAAAGTTAAGCTTCTGGGGTTGAAAAAAATTGCATGAGGAAAATCTATACAAGGGGTTGGCTAAACTCAGGGGCGCCGGCGTTATGGTGAAAGTGAAGGGTGGCAGACACGAGGGCCATAAAGACTTTTATTTTCTTTCTCACTTCTTCGAGTAGATATTCAAAAAGATCTTTTTTCTGTTTTCAACTCCCTTTCGCTCTCAAGTCTATCCTGTATTCAATATCCCTTCTTGTTTTTAACTCTTATGCGGGAAAAAATCTTTATTGAAATTTGTTCAATTACATTCTACTCTTTTTTGAAAAATTGACAAATGTAATAAAATTTTATCATTTTTTACATTCTCGTTCTAAATAAGAAGATATTAAATTCGTGCAATTTTGAACTTTTGATAATTTTTGTATATCCATAAACAATAAAATTAAACTCGCACACAAAAATCAAAGTCTTAAAGTCATGATTGGCAAATTTTAAGATTTGCCTGAAATTAAATCGATAACTGAATTAAAGTGCTAAAATTTCTTCATAGCATGAAAAATGTTAAATTTTGACGCAAAAAATTAAAAATGACTCTTTTCTACACAAATACACCAAATTTCCAACTGTGTAATAATAGAGCCTTAAAAGTTGAGGATTCGTTATAAATAATATTCTTCTGTTTAGTATATTTTTTTATTTTTTAAGTTTTTGTTCTAGTGACCAGTGACGTAACTGTTAAGGGGCAAAGTGGGGCAATGCCCCGGGGCCCTTGAGCTCAGGTGGCCCTTGGTCGACCCTAATAGACCTTTATTATTAAAAAAAAAATTTATATAAATAAAAAGAAAAAATTAAATTTTGCAAATCAAATGAAAAAAAAACGTAATCAATTAAAAATTGGAAAAAGGATTTTAAAAAATCATTAAAATGTTTTAAAAATAAAGAAAATAATTTAAATTTGAGAAAAAAAATTTAAAATCTTAAAAATAATTTTAAAAAACATTAAGTAAGGAAAAATTAGAGAAAATATTGGAAAATTAAGATCAATAATATAAAATTAAAAAAAAATAAGTAAAAAAATATAAAGATAATTTAAAATTGAGGAGAACAATTTATAAATAAAATGAAATAATTAAAATCTTTTTGGAAATTATTAAAAAGAACGAAAGTAATTTAAAATTGAAGAAAATAATATAAATAATCGAAAATTGAATGAAATAATGGAAATCTCAGAAAAGTAGTTTAAAATTTTTAAAATAATGAAAAAAATGAAAATTTTAAAAATGTAAGGAAATAAATGTTAAAAAAAATAATTGAAAAAATTATATTAAAATTTGAAACTTGAAATAAATAATTGAAATGTGATCCAAACAATGATAAGTTGTAAAAAATAAATGACATTTGAGTGAAATAATTGAAAAAATTACATAAATTTTGTAAATAAAAAAAATTATTAAAGTTTGAAAAATGAATTAATAGAAATAAGAATAACTAAAAATTGGTGAAAAAACTTAAAAAAAGATAAAAATAATTTAAATTCACGATAATTACTAAAAAAAACAACTGAAAGTGCCTAATTATAAATTAAAGAAAATAAATGAAATTTTAGAAAAATACTCAAAAATCTTAGAAAATAATTTTAGAAAATGATAAAAATGATAAAAATGGAGGAAAATAATTAAAAAATGATAAAATTAATTTAAATTAAAAAAAAAATTGAAATATGCTGAAGATAATTTAAATATGAAAAATTGAAAACAGTAAAAAAAATCTAGTGAAATAATTGAAAAAATCATAGAATATATGTTTAAAAAAAGAAGATAATTACAGAATTACTTAAAAAATTTTCATAAAAGGGAATAATTAAAAAGTCGCAAAAATAATTGGAAATTGATGAAAATAATTGAAATTTTAAAAAAATAGTTAAAAAATTTAGAAAATAAGTTGTGAAAATGAAATCAATAATTACCAATCAAAGAAAATAATTATAAAATTAACTCAAAATTGGAAAAAATAATTTAAAAATGCTGAAAATAATTTAAGATTGTAAAAAATAATTGAAATATGATGAAAATAATTTAAATATGATGTATTAAAAATAGTAAATAAAGTTTGATAGAAATAATTGAAAAAAAACACAGAATCTGTGTTTAAAAAAAGAAAGAATTACAAAACTTAAAATTTTTTTTTAAAGAGAATAAGTAAAAACTCGCAGAAATAATCGAAAACTATTGAATATTCCATTAAAGAAAATAATTAAAAAGTCTCAAAAATAATTGAAAATTGATAAAAATAATTTAAGATTAAAAAAAAATTGAAATATGAAAAGTTGAAAACAGTAAATAAAGTTTGAGTGAAATAATTGAAAAAATTATAGAATATATGTTTAAAAAAATAAGATAATTAAAGAATTACTTAAAATTTTTTCATTAAAGAGAATAATTAAAAAGTCGCAAAAATAATTAAAAATTGATGAAAATAATTAAAATTTTAGAAAAATACTTAAAAAATTTTAGACAATAATTTGAGAAAATGAGAATAATAATTAACAATCAAAGAAAATAATTGAATAATTATAAAATAAACTCAAAATTGGAAAAAATAATTTAAAAATGCTGAAAATAATTTAAGATTGTGAAAAATAATTGAAATATGATGAAAATAATTTAAATATGACATATTGAAAACAGTAAATAAAACTTGAGAGAAATAATTAAAAAAACACACAATCTGTGTTTAAAAAAAGAAAATAATTACTAAACTTAAAAATTTTTTTTAATGAGAATAAGTAAAAAATCGCAGAAATAATTGAAATTTCAGATAAATAAATGCAATTTTTGTAAATTATGAAAAAATAATTAAAATAATTAAAAATTGAAGAAAATAATACAAAAAATGTAGAATTTATTTTTCAGCATTAGAAAATAATTGAAAAATCGTTTAAAACATGGGAAATTGATGACAATAATTTAAATTTGAGATGATAACTGAAAATTTCGGAACTTAGTTAAAAAATAATGAAAATATTAAAAGATGGAGAATATAATTGCAAAATAATAGAAAGAAATGAAAATTGAACAACATAATTAATGGAAATATTTGAAAGTTCAGGATATTAATTAAGAAATTATGTGAATGATTAAGAATTGAAAATAATAATTGCAAAATGACAAAAATAATGGTAAATTAAAAAACCTTGTTTAAATGTGCGATGAATAATATAAAAATTAGGAATAAATAATTAAATTGATTTAATGACGAGGGAGAAATAATTAAAAGTAAAAAAGTGATTGAAAAAACTAAACAAAATTTGGAGAAATTTGTAGAAAGTCAATTCAAGAATTAGAGAAAAATTTAAAAATAATTAGAAGTTGCAGAAAATAATTGAAAAATTATAAAAATAGTACAAAAGTGTAGTTTAAGTAATTTAAGACATAACAGATATAAGAATTATTAAAAATCGAAGACATTTTTAAATTACTTTTAATTTAGTACTTTTGAAACTTGAATTAATTGAACTTTTAATCAATGCAAGTTCACATTAACTGAAATTTAAAGAAATTAAAATTGCTATAAATTTAAAAACATTTTAAAAAAGGTGAAATATGATTTAAATTTTTAAATTTAAAAAGAAAAAAACATCTAGTGACAAATTTCAGATGTGGACAGAATAAATATATAAATATATAAAAAGAGAACAAACAAAAAACTAGTAATTATAATAAAAAGTCATACAAGTTTAATTGGCGTTGACATAAAAAAGAAGGAAAATAAAGCACAGAAGTCAGAAAGAGAAAAAGTCTTAAAATCAAAGGGTCGATGACACAAAGAGTTACATTTGAACGGTCTCAGAAATAAAATGCCCTTTTTCTGAAAAAAAGACACAGATGTAATAAAAATTTGAAAAAAAATCGAAAGTCCATTTTATAAGGAAGATTTTAAAACATCCTGTCGACAATGCTTGGCTCATTCTAAATTCAGTATCGCCGGAAGTGCGTGAAAGTGAAGCAATTATTGGTGTATATATGGCCATATTAACCGGATGCCCTTCTTAATATGTTGAGCAGGAAAACCAGAGAAGTGTTCAATGTTATGAGAATGCTTCTGTTTGAATAAATTACATTAATTAATTAACCTTTTATTTTCCTACTAATTTATTTCTTTTGGTATAAACAGTGTTAATTACGCTTTAAATTCATTTAAAAATATACTTAAATTTCACGAATACATTAATTCGAGAAAATTTATTGTCTGGCAACTAAAAGTTTCATGTTTATTTAGAAATTTGAAATAAACACGCAGAAATTATGCAATTTAATGAGATGAATTTATCACTTGGTAAATAATGTGAATGAGGTAAAAATCTCTCTTATCTCGACTTGGATTGAGATTTGTTTTTAGATTATTGATAAACGTATAAGTTTTGTTTAGGAAAAACAAGAAAAACTTTGAATTAAATTCAATTAATTAGATGAAATTGAATGTTTAAAAAACTACATTAAAAAAAATTAAATTAAGTTGAAATTAATTAAATGCAGTTTATTAATAGAAAAACGATTTTTTTCTAATTTCAGAGCGCACAGAATCGGCTTCTGATCAAAAATGGAAAAATTGTCAATGAAGATGATATGACTGATAATGATGTTTACATCGAGGATGGTATAATCAAGTAAGTTAATTATCGATCTCTAATTATTATTATTAATTTCTAATTTTTTTCATTCTTATCAATTTTCGTGAATTATTATTAAATTTATTTAAAATTCCCATAACGTCCAATTTCAAGTATATTGCAAAAACCAATTATTTCAATTTTTATTTATTTTAAATTTTGTTTGATTATCATAAAATTATATGGAAAAAAGAGAATAATCTGACTCTGTTTTATTAAATGCAATTTTTCAATCTTGTATTATCTCGCTTCCTTTGACAGTAACTATACGTGCGTGTAATAACAGTGAGGATTAGAATATTAAATGGAAATAAGAGTCTTTTAATCACAAGCGATTTTACATGCTGTCTGCTTTCATCATAATATAAATCCTTTCAATGTACGTGTACGTGAAACTTGACACATGTAAATAAAACTCTTAACATGCAACTTTTTCAATGAGACAGAAATGAATGAAGTGAACATAGATAATGTGTATGATATATATATGTATATATAAATATATACATAGTACCTATAATATAGTATAAATTTATAATGTAAAGATATAAATCATATTTATTCCTGAATCAAAGAAAAATTGAATTGAATTAGAAAAATTAGGATAAAGAGAATGTTTAGCAAAAATTTCCCAAGTATTTTTTATAGTATATATAATTTTTTATAATTATATATAATAGTCTTATAAACAATGTGTGCGTCTAGATGTAGACATTTACTGGTAAAAGTGCGTAATTCACTAAATACTAGTAATTACATAATATCAAGAAGAATTCACTTACACGATTGGCCTTCAGTATGAGGTCACTTTGTGAATCGTTAACCCCTCAGAAATCGGTCATCTGGAAAATGGCTTTCAATTTATGCGTGTACGCGTCCTTCACGCACAAAGAACACGTAAAATGTAACAAAAATAATCCGGAAGCTTTTCATTTTTCGTAATTAAATCAAAATTTAATCATTTTGACGTAAAAAAACAAAACAAAACAAATCTCGGTTGAAAGAAATTTTTACAAATTAAATAATTAAAGTGATAATTAGAATTTATTAAATTTTATTAAAACTGGATTATACATCGAGCGCTAGCGCGCGATTAATTTCTAAAGCTTGTGCCATTAAGAATTATAAATAATTTAAATATAATATTTAAAAACAAATAAAACAGGTTTTGTTTAAATATAACGAAATTTCAAAAATTGTAATTTTAAAAAAAAAATTGAAGAAAATAATTAGAATTGAAAAAAGTAATTGCGAAGTTTAAAAAAATTTCCGTAAAATGAAATATATAAAATATATTAGCTGAAATAATGAAAAAATCGTAGAAATATTTTTAAATTGAAGGACATAATTGAAAATTAAGAAAAATACTTGAATATCTTAAAAATTAATTTAAAAAAAATTGAGAATAATTCAAAATTGGGGGGAATAATTGGAAAATTATAGAAATTATAGAAATTATAGAGAATTCAAGAAAATCATTAAAAATTGAGAAAAATAATTTTAAAAAAAATTACAGAATAGGTATTTATTAAATAGAAGAAAATAATTGCAAATTGAACAAAACAATTATGAATTGAAAAAATAATTTAAATTTGAGACAAATAATTAAAAATTTAGGAAAATTATTGAAAAAATTACAGAAAATAATTCAAATAAAAAGAAATAATTGAAAAATGTTTTAAAGAATTCTAAGTTGATGAAAATAATGTAAAAATCATATATATATAATTGATAATTGAATAAAATACTTGAAATTTCAGATTTATATTTAAAAAATTAAAATTTGAAGACTATATTTTTGGTTTGAGATAATCAAAGAAAATTAGGAAATTAACTAAAAAATAATTAAAACAGTTAAAAAGTTGTGAAAATAATTGTAAAATGTTAATAATGACTGAAAATTGAGAAAAAAAATTGGAAATTGAGATAACTAATTGAAAATTTAGGAAATTAATTAAAAAAAAATGAAAATTATTAGAAATTGGAAAAAATAATTTAAAAAATTACAGAAAATAATTCAAATAAAAAAAAATAATTGAAAAATGATTTAAAGAATTTCAAGTTTATGAAAATAATTTTAAAATCATATATATAAAAAAATATATTTTAAATATATTAAAAAGTGGCAAAAATAATTGTAAAATGTTAATAATAACTGAAAAATTGAGAAAAAGAATTGAAAGTTTAGGAAATTAATTAAAAAATAATGAAATTGATTAGAAATTAGAATAAATAATTAAAATTTCAGAGAATTGAAGAGAATAGTTAATATTTAATAAAAATAATTCAAAATTTAGTAAATTAATTGAAGAGTCATAAGAAAACTTTTTTTAATTGGAGAAAATAATTAAAATTTGAGAGAATTATTTCTGAATTGAAAAAAATAATTAAAAATTTAGTAAATTAATTGAAAAGTAATGGCAAAAAATTAAAATTGGAGAAACTCCAATTTTACTGAAAAGAATAATTGAAATGTGAGATAAATAATTGAAAATGTAGGAAGAAATTGAAGAAATTTTTAAATAAATTTTAATTTATTATTTTCAAGTGTGGATTAATTAAATTTTTAATCAATGAAATTTCAAATTAATTGAAGTTCGAAGAATCATAATATATAATTGTAATTGTAGTCTTGTTATCTTAAATATACCTATTCTGCAATTCTTTTAATTATTTCTTTAGAAAATTTTATTATTTTCTTCAATAAATAATTATTTCTATCAATTATATATATATTTTTTTCAATTTATTTTTAATTACTTTTTTGTCTTTTTCAATTATTTTTTTATTAATTTTCTAATTTTTTTATCACAAATTACAGTTAATTTTTTAATTTAAAATTATTTTCACCATTCTGCAATTATATTCTTTTATTACAAATATATGTTTCATTATTCTTCAATTAATTTCCTAGATTTTAAAATATTTTTCTCAAATTTTCGTAATTTTTTTTCAATTTTCAATTATTGTTGTTATCATTTGCAATCAATTTCTGCAATTTTTAATTATTTTTACTATTCCTTAATTAAATTCCTAAATTTTCAATTATTTATCTTATTTTTAAATTATTATTTTTAATTTTAATTTTTCTTCATCTTTTTGCAATTATTTAGTCCACCTTTTAATTATAGATATACTAATTATTTTTTAATTAATATCCTAGATTTCCATTTATTATCTCAATTATAAGTTAATGTATCCACTTTTTATTTTTTTAATCATTCTTCAATTATTTTTCTCAAATTTTAAAGACTTTCGTCAATTTATAATTATTATGTTTTTTTAATTTGCAATGATTTTCACAAATTTTACATTATTTTGAATATTTGTGGATTAATTCCAAAAAGTTCAATTATTTATCTCAAATTTCCATTTCTATCATTTTACAATTACTTTCTGTCTTTTACAATTAATTTTTTATTAATTTTCAAATTTTTTCTATTATTTACCTCAAATTCTAGTTAATTTTTTAATTTCCTATTTCCAATAGGAAATGTTTTTAATTTCCTAGATTTTAAAATATTTTTCTCAAATTTTATTAATATTTTTCAATTTATAATCATTCTTCATTCCTTTGATTAAATTCCTAAATTTTTAATCATTTATCTCAAATTTCGATTATTTTCTTCAATAAATTTTCGATTATTTTTACAATATTTTCTTTTTTTTTATTTTCTTTTACTTAACAAATATTCTGTATTTTTCAACATTATTTTTTTGAAATTACAATTAAGGGCATGTGATGGAGTATGACGTCACTTGTATAGGCAAAATTTGTCCGTAACTTTTCTCTTAAAATATTGAATATTTTGTCATGAAACTTGGTAGAATTACTTAAAATGTCATTAAGAAGGTCTCTCAGACCCAAGTTTGTTTAAATTTTAGCTAAAAATTGATTTTTAAGAAATATTGCAATTTTTCGAATAGTTCCCAAAATTAATTTTGGGCCAAACTTCAAACTATTTCGGGTCTGAGAGACCTTCCTAATGTCATTTTAAGTAATTCTACTAAGTTTCATGACAAAATATTTAATATTGTAAGAGAAAAGTTACGGACAAATTTTGCCTATACCAGTGACGTCATACTCCATCACATGCCCTTAATATCTACAAATTTCAACAATTTTTATCATTTTTCAAAAATTTTCTTTAATGATTCTGATGATTATTTTTTAATTTCCCCCCTAAATTTTAAATTCACAAAATTTCCGCAAGTTTTAATTATTTTCTTTAATTTTTTCAAATTAAACCATTTCAGTATAAATTATTCTTTCAATATCAAATTACTTTCATTATTTTTTAATTCACTTTCAATTTCTTTCGTCATTTTTCAATTATTTTTACAAAATATGATTTTTTTTTTTTAAATTGTATTTTTTTGCTTCAAATTATAATTAATTTCTTCAATAGTTGTATTTTTCAAATATTTAAATGATGTTCTTCGATTTTCAATCACCTTCATTTATATTAAATATATTTCAATATTCTGTAATTTTCTCAATTTTTTTTTTTAAATTTCCATAATTAAATTTATTTCTATAATTTCCAATTATTTTTATCTTTTTTCAAGTAGTTTTGTTTATCTCAAATATATTCTGTACTTTTTACTATTTATTTACAAATTTTTATTGAATTCTTCAATTTTTAATTATTTCTATCATTTTTCAATTAGTGTTTGTAGTTTTTAATAAATTCTCTAATTTTTTTTATTATTTATTTCAAATTCCAGTTATTTGTTTAATTATTATTATTCTGCAATAATTTCTGTTTTATTATTCTGCAATAATTTTCTTTAATTACAAATATATGTTGTAATTTTTTCAATTATTTTTTCCAAATAAAAATTATTTTCTTCAAATTTTATTATTTTTATTACTTTTCAAATATTTTCTCGATATAGTAATTGTTTTCAATATTTTTCAATTAATTTCCTATAGATTTTAAAATATTTTTCTCAAATTTTAGTAATTTTCTTCAATTCTCAATTATGATTGTTATCATTTGCAATCTAAGTTATTGCATCCAATTTTTACTGTTTTAATGATTCTTCAATTATTTTTTTTCATTTGCAATTATTTTCACAATTTTAAAATTTTTTTTTTTTATTTTATAATAATTTTCACAATTTCTTTATTATTTTGATTATTTGTTTTTTAATTCCGAAAATTTACTCCAAATCAAATAAATTGTCAACTTTTGCGTTATCTCTCTAAATCTGAATTAGTTAAAAATAACTAATTTGAAAGCAAAAACTCAGTCACTAATTGAAATAGTTACATTTCTACTAATCATTTAGTAAAAAATAACTAATTATTAGTCAAATTCATTTTTAGGTTATGTCAAAATTACTAATATTTTAGTAAAATTCTGTTTACTAATTCAATTAGTTAAATTTTAACTAACTTTTAGCTATATTTTTACTAATAATTAGTCATATTTTACTAATAATTAGTTAATTTTAACTAATTGTAGAAACAAAAACTCAGGCACGATTTTACTAATAATTAGTTATTTTTAACTAATTCAAATTTAGAGAGTACAATAATTACGCTAATTAAAAAACTCTTTAATTTAATTTTTTTTCTTCTCCTCCCCCCCCCCCCCCTCGCTCCGGAAAATATTAAGAGTGCAGATGGCAAAAATTTACAAGTCACCGCCCCTGTAGGTAATATAATGAAAAAACATAGTGATTTTAAAAGTTACTAAAATGATATTTAAAGTGTAAAAAAATAGTTGTGAAAGCACTAAATTTTATTTTTTTTATTACAGACAAATTGGAAGAAACTTGATAATTCCTGGTGGAACGAGAACAATTGACGCCAGAGGAAAATATGTTATGCCTGGTGGAATTGACCCCCATACTCACTTGGAGTTTGAATTCATGGGAACGACAAGTGTGGATGATTTTTATCAAGGTACTAAAGCTGCGGTTTCAGGTGGAACCACAATGATCATTGACTTTGTCATCCCGAGGCAAGATGAAAGTATTCTCGAAGCCTACGAGAGGTACAGGACCAATGCCGATGAAAAAGTTTGCTGCGACTACAATTTGCACGTTGGAATCACGTCCTGGAATGCAAGGGTAAAATATTGCCAATTTTCTCTCATTCATTCACGATCTCAATTCTAAGACGCATGAATAATATTTTAATTAGAATTAACTGGGACAAGAATAATAAATAACAGATGTTCACATAAGATTGAAAAATGTTTCTTTTTCACTAAAGCATTACTGATGTACAATAAATCACGATCTTTTATTTATTTTCTTATTATTTAGTTTCTATTTCTTTTTTATTTACACGTCTAATTTAATTCTTATTTATTTGTTATTTATTACACATTTAATATTAATATACTTCTAATTAATTTCGGGATTTATATTTATATAACTGATAACTGTGCTAATTCTTTTAAAAACGATCAAAAAAAAAGAATATATGTGTCTTGTTTTTTTTTTTCAAGTTATTGTTCGTGTAGAAAATAAGGTTAATTACAGGCTGGTAGTGCATAAACAAACTTAATTTATTGAATATAATTAACGTGCTGAAGACGTTAACAGTCAATGTGATCTTGAACGTGTCAACCCTTGTATTGTATTAAAGAGGTCATGTGTGGGTGAAAATTTCTTTTCTCATATTAACGAGAGATATGTTGCAGTTGTTACAATTTTGCCTGAAAGAATAATTAGGAACAATGTGTACTGAACCGTGCGAACCAACGACCTCTTACGATGTGAACTCATCCAGCGTCACCGGTAGATCTTGTTAACGTAATTCTGCAAAAAAAAAACAACGGATTCCCTCTTTCAGTTTTTCCTTATTCTCAGAAAATTTAAATAAACTGCGAAATTTCAATTTAATTTAATTATTCACGCTGTTTTATGTTTTTTTTTTTAATTTATTCAGATGATTTAGATTTAAATAACTTTAATTATAAAAAAAAGTAAATAAATAAATACAATGAATAAAATTAATTCTTCTTTTAAGAATATTTCTTGTCTCTTTTTTAAGAGTAATATGAAGAACATTTTATTATTTAAAACAGATATTCTTAAAAGAGGAATATATCTTTGTCAGTGTACAGTTGTACACGGAAAGAAACTAAATATCAAATTTTATAAAAACAGTTGATATTTTCTAAAAGTGTTTTACTATTTGAGAATAAAATGCAACAAAACGAATTTTTTGTCTCATAAATACTAAATTCTAAATTTTCCACTAATTCGTTAATCAATATGGTTAATTTTTTTTTAAATTCTTGAAATTCGCTTGAAACTTGTTACTCGGTGGGTTTTCGAAGTCTATGATTGTGAATACATTGTCAGATTTACTAAATTTTCAAAATTCAATATGGCGGGTCCAATATGGCAAAAATATTTTGCAAAATAACTCAAAATCACTTCAAACTTGTTACTCGGTGGTAATCCATGTCGCTGGTTACTAATCTGAATTTAGATTTTCAAAATTGTAAAAGCGTAACAAGTTTCAAGCGAACTTGAGAATTTTCAGGGCTGCCAGTGACACACTTTTCCCACTTTAAAAAAAAAAAAAACTCTTCTCACTTTCTTCGTAAAATGATAATTATTATTATTATTATTATTATTATATACAATTATTTTCATTAAATTTCAATTATTTTTGACATTGTTTAATTAGTTCCCTCTAATTTTAATTAATTTTTCAATTTTGTAATTAATGTCTGCAAATTTTTAATTTTTAAACCAGTATTGTCAATTACTTTCGTTGTCTTTTAATTTTTTCATCAAATTTCAATTATTTTTGTTATTATTCAATTATTTTTATCATTTTTCAATTATTTTCTGCATATTTCTATTAGTTTTGACATTTGAAAACTATTTTCATCAAATTTCAATAATATTTTTCAATCATTTTCTTTTATAGTCATGAACTTCTCAATTTATTACACAGTTTTCAATTTTTTTCTACGAATTTCAATTATTTTCTTCAAATTTTAGCAATTTTCTTCAATAATTTTATTATTATGTATCAATCATTTTTAAATACTTTACACCAATTGCCAATTAATTTTTACAAATTTCATTTATTTCTTTCAAATTTCAATTTTTTTTTCAATCTTCCCATTTTCAATTATGTTTGTCATTTTCAAATTGTTTCTTAAAATTTTCAATTAATCCAGTAATTTCTCAATTGTTGTTAATATTTTGTATTTTTGACATTGTTTTCTTACTTTCTCCAAATTTTATACTTATTTTCTTTTATCTTTAAATTATTTTCAAGAATTTTTTAGTTTCTTACTTCAATTTTCATTTGTTTTTGTCATTTCTCAAATTATTTTCAAATTTTAATTATTTTTATCATTTTTCAAGACTTTTCTTTAAATTTTTTATTTTTTACTTAATTTTTAATTAGTTTTGTCTTAATTATTTGTCTCAAATTTTTATTATTTTTGTTATTTTTAACGTATTTTCTTTAAATTTAAATTTTTTGTGATTTCTCAATTATTTTCTTAAAATTTTAATTATTTTTGTTATTTCTCGATTATATTTTCCCATTTTCAATTATGTTTGTCATTTTCAAATTGTTTCTTAAAATTTTCAATTAATCCAGTAATTTCTCAATTGTTGTTAATATTTCGTATTTTCGACATTGTTTTATTACTTTCTCCAAATTTTATACTAATTTTCTCATATCTTTAAATTATTTTCAAGAATTTGTTAATTTCTTACTTCAATTTTCATTTGTTTTTTTCATTTCTTAAATTCTTTCCAAATTTTAATTATTTTTATCATTTTTCAAGACTTTTCTTTAAATTTTTTATTTTTTACTTAATTTTTAATTAGTTTTGTCTTAATTGTTTGTCTCAAATTTTTATTATTTTTGTTATTTTTAACGTATTCCGTTTAAATTTAAATTTTTTGTGATTTCTCAATATTTTTCTTCTAATTTCAGTTATTTTTGTTATTTCTCTACTATTTTATCATATTTTAAATTATTTTTATCATTTTTTAATTGGTTTTTATAATTTTTAATTAATTTAGTCATTTCTCAATTAATATTAATATTTTCGACATTTTTTTATTACTTTCTCCAAATTTGACTTATTTTCTTATATCTTTACATTATTCTCATGGATTCTTTAATTTCCTACTTTAATTTTCATTTAATTTGTCCATTTTTCAATTGTTTATGTCATTTTTTACGTCTTTTCTTCAAGTCATAAATTTTTTACATAATTTTAAATTAGTTTTATCATCTTTCATTTTTTTTTCTGGGTTCAATTATTTTTGTCATTTATCGACTATTTGTTCCCTTTTTTGATTATTTTTGTAATTTTCAATTATTTTCGTTATTTCTTAATTGTTTTTCTCTTAATTTTAATTATTTTTATCATTTTTCAAGTATTTTCTTCAAATTTCTATCAATTTGATGATTTTTTAATTATTTAATTATTTTCTTTATTGGTCAATTTTTTTCTCCAATTTTTTAATTATGTATTGACATAAAATTTTGTTTTTATTTCGGTAGACACCCTGAAATTAGTATTTAGTATAGATACATCAAATACGTCTATCAAATTTTAATATATAACTTTACCGAAGTTTTCAGTAAAATCTGACAAATAAATTCTCTCCGTGTAGAAAAATCCTTATTAAAAGTTATTTTTTTTTATTTATCTATAAATATTATATTCTATTTTCTGTAAGTTAATTTCTCTATTTTTAAAAAATAAGGTCAATGAAATTTATTTTATAAATTGAGAAATGGTATTAATAACCAATTACAACATCTACATTTTTTAAAACAGACAATGGAACATTTTTATATTTTAATTGCCTTTTCAAGGCGCCCAACGACCTTAAAAACTTTTAAAAGTTTCACCTTGTAAACCTAGAAATCACCTTGAATTTAAAAAAAATATCGAATTACAAAAGGCAGTTTGTATCATTAAATTAAATTCTTCACCTTTTTAAAATTTGGTCATCTTCTTTTAAATTTATGAAAACTACAAATTATTCAAATTTTAATCGATTCAAATTTGAACCGATTAAAAATTCAATTAATCTAATAGCTTCAACTATATATTTGAATTTACTCAAAATATTCTTCGATTTAAAATAATTTCTTACAAGTTTTAATTCTTTTTCGTTACGATTTCAATTATTCTCTTCAATTTTCCATTAATTTTATTATTTTTCAATTATTTTATTCAATTTTTAATTATTACCATGTTTTTTCAATTAATTTTCTAAAATTTAAATTGCTCACTTTAAATTTTAATTATATTCTTTCAGGGAAGTACGCAGAAAAAAATTTCGGAGAGGATTTTTGAAATTTGTGGTGAATTTTTGAAATTTTTAGAGGGGTGGGGAGTGTGGAAAAAATTGTACTTCAAATGACATTTTTTTAATAGGTTTTTTCGATTTAAGCTAAAATTATTTTCTTAAAAATAAATCAGAACAATTATATACTTTCTTCTCTATTAATTTTCTCAAAACATAATTATTATTCTTAGTATTTTCTATTTAAGTTCATTATTTTTTATTTTCATCTTTTTAGGAATTAATTTCTTCAAATTTCAGTTATATTTTTCAATACTTATTTTCAATTATCGTTTTCTATAATATATGCAATTTTTTCTCAACATTGAAAATAAACTGCTGTTTTGCTTCAATTTCTTTTTTCCATCTTCAACTTCATTTCTTTTTCTTAAAATGTTAATTGAACTTTTCGAATTTTTTCAATTATTTTTTAAAATTATTTCTTCAGTCTATCAATATCTATCAGAGCTTCATTTTTTCCTTTTTTACGTCCTTTAAAAAATATTTTTCATCATTATTTTCAATTTTTTTTTTTTAATATATTAATTAATTTATTAAATTTTTTTATTGATTTCAATAATCTTCTTCATAATCTTGTTCGATTTTTCAATTATTTTCTTTATTTTTTAATACTTTCGTCAATGTATAATTGTATCCTTTAATTTTAAATTGATCTCTCAAATTTTAGTTATGTTCTTTAATTTTTTAAATTTTAAATTTTATGCTTTAATTTTTTCAAGTACTTTGCTTAATATTAAATTCTTTTTTTTTCGATTACATATTTCTAACAATTCTAAACTATTTTCTTAAAAGTAGAATTACATTCTTCAAATTTTTAATTTTTTTTTTTTTTTTGCAAATTTCGATTATAGCTTTCAATATTTTCCATTATTGTCATCTATGTTCATTTTTTTTCATATTTCAATTTTAATATTGTATTTCTTTTTTGTTTGAACCTTTTCATTAAATTTTTATTTATATTCTTGAAATGTTAATTGTATATTTTTCAATTCTTTCTTCTATTATAAATATATTTGTTGACTTTTTCAATTATTTTCTTTAAGTTTTAATTACTTTCGTCAATGTTCAATTGTATTCTTTGATTTTAAATTGAATTCTCAGATTTTTCAATTATATTCTTCAAATTTTCATTTTTTTAATATTTCTCTTTATATATCATTTTTTAATTTATCAATTACTGTCTTCAATTGTCTATTTTTTTCTCGTCATTTTTCCATTCTTTTCTAAAAACTACAATTGCATTCTTAAAATTTTTAATTAATTTCTTCAAATTTTGAATTTTCTTTTTTTTTGCAAATTTCTATTTTAGTTTTCAATATTTTCATTTATTGTCATCTATGTTCATTTCTTTTATTTATCAATTTTAAAATTGTAGTTTTCTTGTTTTTACCTTTTCATTAAATTTCTTGAAAATATGAGAATATGATGAAAATATGAAAATATGAGAATATGATGAAAATATGAAAATATGAGAATGTGGTTTCTTTATATTCTTGAAATGTTAATTGTATATTTTTTCATTTTTTTTTTCTATTATAGATATATTCTTTAACTTTTTCAATTACTTTCTTTAAGTTTTAATTACTTTCGACAATGTTTAATTGTATTCTTAAATTTTAAATTGATTTTTCAGATTTTCCAATTATATTCTTCAAATTTTTATTTTTCTAATATTTCTCTTTATATAGCATTTTTTAATTTATCAATTATTATTTTGAATTGTTTATTTTTTTCGTAATTTTTCAATTATTTTCTGCAAATTTTAATTATATTCATCAATTTTTTAAATCAATTTTATTCTTTTCTCAATTATTATTATTCTTTAATTCTTTAATTAGTGTCATCATTTTTCAATTTATTGTTTTCTTTCTTTTTTCAATTCATATCTTCAATTTTCTGAAACGCCAATTTTATTCTTCAATTATTTTGAAATGTAGTTTTGAAATAATTTATTGTCGGCTCTGAAAATTCTAAAAAAAACCTTGAATTTTTTTCAAAAATATCTAAAGACCCTCTTTTTAAATTTGATTCAAACTTAAATTCTTTTTTTACTCAAAACTATAATATTTTCTATATTTCAAAAAAATAAAGACCATATAGAAGCTGTAATTGAAAATACATTATGAATTAATTTATTACGATAACGTTTATTTATACACGTCATTTAAAATCACTTGCATCATGTGTGTTTTTAGTTATGCTATGACTCTCGCTCACAAAGAGTGTGCGAAGTCTGCTTTTTGAATCGTAATGATAATATCATAATTTCGCGTTTAACAAAATTGCTATCCATTTTCCATCTTTCATGGTTTCCATTATTACAATAAAACGTGCAATTTCTGCTCATTAAATACAGTTGAGTTAATCGACTTTATTATATCACGAGCTAGTAATCTTTTCAATAAAATTTCTCTTCAATAAATTCCACATTATAAAGTACACTTTCTTTCAATTTCGATTTCGTTCAAGCAGAACTATTTCCTAATAATTATTGTAAAATTATCTTTCAATTTTAGACGTGTTTATAAGCGAATAAAAATTCTCTTTTTTTTTATTATTGCTTCTCACATTTCGAAAGTTTCTATATCTTTTCTTTATTATAAATTAAATATATACACTTTTATCAAATGTGAGAAAGGTATATATAAGTTTTATATCTCGACTTTTTTCATTGGAGGAATTAGTTCGCAAAAAGTGAGAAAAGATTAAATCTTCTTTGGATAGGAAACAATTCATTTAAGTGCATCTAAACAACTTTCAAAGCTTCAGGTATTTCAGGTACTGCTAATGTGTAATGACACTTTTTTCTCGACAAACGACATTTGACGAAAGAAGTAAATAGACGTGATCTTTCCAGAACTTGAGAAATTTCTCATGATTCATTGAAGTAGATTCCAGGGCGGCAATTTTTTCTTGTTGTTTTGTTTTTGTTATAAACATTGTAAAATGGACACTTTCTCTTACTCCTAATATGTTTCGAGTAAGAATGCGAGAATCGTGAAGAGCTAAACTGTTACGATAGACATTCGCAATATGAGCTCAATTCAATGAAAGAAACTTTTAACCCACATTTCAAGCGCCTGATAAGTTCACATATAGTCTTCCCATTAGAAAATCTTCATCCTTACTCACTCTTTCGAAATAATTGTATGCAAATTTCGAACAATTGAGATTGGAAAAAATGTGTCGTTTTGCCAGAGAAATAAAGGCTGTATTAAAAAAAGCAATAACGACAAGTTTTTACAATTTTTTTAAACATGCTAAAAATTTTGTTTAATTAAGAATATTTCTTCCAAAAGAACTATAATTAAAAAATATAAATTGCACGAGTTACAGAAAGAGAAGAATTTTCAAATGTCAAATACCCACATTTACATAAATATGAAAATATTTCTATTTTAAAAAAAATGTAATTATTCATTATAAATTGCAGGTTAAAGAAGAAATGGCAATTTTAGCACGAGATCATGGTGTAAACAGCTTCAAATTTTTCATGGCTTACAAAGACTTGTATATGTTGAGAGATCAAGAGTTGATTGAAGCTTTTGCTTATTGCAAAAGTTTGGGCGCAGTTGCAATGGTCCATGCTGAAAATGGAGACATTATTGCTGAGGTAAAATTTACTATATAAATATAATTATTATTATTTATTTTCTAATAAAATGCGTGCGGACATTAAATTATTCTGTCAAGAAAATATTAAACAATTGGAAAATGTTTCAAATCTAATATTTTATATAGAATTTAAGGATGTTTGACCCTATAACATAACCCCAAACTGAAAAATATTTTTTTATATGGAAATAAAATTATTGGGTATTTTGTGTGTTTTCTTAAAATCTAGTGAAAAATTGCAATTTTGATCCAACTATGCGAAATAATGGTTTATTTTATTCGTTGGAATATTTTCTAACTAAACATTTTTAATAAAATTCTATGAGTAGGTTATATTTTTTATATAAAATGTTTCAAAAAACAAAATTAGCCATTATTTGACATGATTGGATAAAAATTGCAATGTTTCATTAGATTTGAAGAAAAAAAAAATGTCAAATAATGCGTAAATGACACAATATTTTAATCCAAAATAATTTTATTTGAAAATTGTACAAGTAGATCTTTTACAATTTATTAAGGGCAATTTTTGTTTACTTTATTTTCATGATGAAAACTAATTTTTAGTTTGAGGTTATGTCATGGCGCCAAAAGTTTGATGTTAATTTTTGCTTAAATAAAAAGAAAGAAATATTTTGAGGTATGAAATATTTATATTTTGTTGAATGAAATTTAAATTCTAGATTTAAAATGATTTTTTTTTAAATAAAATTTTAGGTGTTTAAACATGTAAAAAAGTCCTGAAAAGATTAAAAATTAAAATTAGACTTGACCGTATTAATTGTTATTAAATTTCAAGAATAAAAATTAGTCTTCACTGTAAATCTAAAATATCATTTATTTTATTAATTGATTTTTTATAATTCTTTTAAATTTTCTCATATTTATATAAATTATGTTAGTTTCATGCAGTTTCTTTTGACTAAAAAAAAGTTTAATTGTTATTTTTGTTCAAATAAGAAAAACGAAACATTTCGATTTATACTTTGTTGAAAGAAATTTAAATTCGTGATTCTTGATTCAAAATGATTTTTTTCAAAATAAAATTTTAGGTTTTTAAACATGCAAAAAAGTCCTGAAAAGATTAAAAGTTGAAATTCGACTTAACCATATTAACTGTTATTAAATTTAAAGAATAAAAATTAGTCTTCACTGTAAATCTAAAATATTATTTATTTTGTTAATTAGTTTTTTATAATTTTCTTAAATTTTCCCATATTTATATAAACTATTTAGGTTTCATGCACTTTCTCTTGACATTTAGTAAATAAAATTTCCATTTTTAGCTGATTTTCTTGTTTATCTTAATTCTTGTAAAACGTTTAAGCAAATTATTTGAGTTTCTAAAAGATTTCCTTGTTTTTTATACATTTTGTTTTTCTTTTCTCTCACTTCAGCATTTTTTTAATTTTTATTTATAATTTTTTCGTACTTTCTAATTTTATAAGTTTTTCTTTAATTATCACCTGGCATTTCTAATTTTTATTATTAATATTTTTTCTTTAATTTTCGATATTTTCAGGCTCTTTTATTCATTCAAAGTTGAAGATTTTCCTAATTTTCTTTTTTTTTTTACTTTTTATCCATTAATTTGCAAATTATTTTTTTATAATATTCCTAGTGTTTTTCGATAGTTTCTATAAATTAAATTTTTTGGGGATTTTTAATAAAGTTGCTATATATTAGAATTTTTTCTTAATTTCAAAATTTCTTTAATTTACTTAAGTTTTTAATTATTTCATTGGGAAAAGTCCAGCTATGGTATATTTAACATTTAATTCTAGTTCAATTACCCAGAATTCTGTTTATTTTAACCACATTTCTGGTTATTTTAACAAGGACTGTTATTAGAATATTAACCAAACTGTTTTTTCATTGTGACTCAATTTTTTTATATTTAAAAAATATTTCTCTCATTTCTTTTGTAGGCCTTTAACTTATAACTTTAACTTAAGATATTCTCTTTTCTTATTTTAATTTTATATTTCCTAATATTTTAGTGCTGCTGGACTTTTTCTCTAATTTTCACCAGTTTTTTTAGACTCGTTGATTTTTTTAACAACAAAAGAATTTTTCTTTATTTTTTTTATTTCTTAACACAACATTCTCAAATATTGTCTAATGTTTAAGTTGGTTTAAGTAGAATTTAATTTTTTCGGATTTTCTTTTGTTTTTGATATTTTGGTTTTATAATTTTTAAAAAATATTTTTCATCCTTCTTCATATTCTTGTTGTTTTTTCTACAAAAGTCATAATTTCTACAAAAGATTTTCTTTTTATTTAGAGATTTTTCAATTATCTTTTCTATTTTTTTCATTTTTTCTTATTCTTTCAGACCGTTAGTTAAATTTCCTTATTTTTTCTAGTATTTTCATATATATTAATAATTTTTTAACTTATTAGTTTCTCGTAAATCTTTTTGAAAATTTTTAATAATACTATTATTTTAAAAATAATAAAAGAAAAAAAAAAGTTATTATTTCAACAGAATTTCCATTATTTTTTTTCCAATTTTTAGATCTTTTATTAAATTTTTTTCGTATAAATATACTCTTTCCTTCTTAATTAATTAAATAAATTAATTATTAATAATTATCTTGCTTTTTAAAATCCTATTTCAAAAATAAAATCCTCATTTTTAAAAAAAAATAGATACCTTTTAAAATTGGTACCATGTCAACAACATTATAATATATAATTACATTTTTTTTTTTTTTAAGAATACGAAAAAACTACTAGCTGCTGGAGTAACTGGACCGGAAGGTCACGAGATGTCTCGTCCCGAAGAAGTCGAGGCGGAAGCAGTAAACAGAGCTTGTGTCATTTCTAACCAGGTAAGCCGTTGCAAAATCTTTTTTTTTTATTCTTTATATTTTCATCACGTTTCATTCTCCTCTCTATTGTACATACAAATTTGTTTTAAAAATAGTTCCTTATTGAACGTACGTATAGTTATTTTTTAAATTGATGTTGTAACTGATTAGAGCATTGTTTCTTATTACAATTAATCGTTATTGTTACATTGTTTATTTAGCTTGCCACTTTGTATTTCTTGACAATTAAAAAAAAAAATGTATATTAAGTAGAATATTTTATATTTAGAAATATTTTTAACTTGATATTGTAGCAATTGTGTAGTTTCACAGTAGATACACACTTTAAGAGTCAGACAAACTCGTCTCTCTTAATTTATTCGAAAATATCGTAATTTTAAAAATCATTTCATTCAATTTCAGAATTTCGTTTCTTAATTTTTTTGTAATAAAAAAATTTTATAAATTGTAATTTGATTATTGTTATTTTGGTAACTTTGATCAAAAATGTATTTATTGTTTTTTTATACAAATTCTTGTTAATTTTTCTGTTTTATGTGCAATATTGTATTTCTATAATTTGCTTAGGAGAAAAGCTTAAAGTACACATTTGTTATTTAGCATTGAGTATGTGCAAATGTTTATCGAATGTCGTTATCTTACCAACATTCCAGAGCCAAAACATTAGTTTGATTAGAAAACGCGAAACTAGCTTTGAATATTTGCTAAAAATGATTATTTTTGTCTATTTGTGTTAATAAAAAATCAGTACAATTACCGATTCAACAGCAAAGTAATTATTATTTTAGGTACATATATAAACACAATGTATAAATAAAATATTTAATAGACGTATATAAAAGGAACAAATAAATATAAAGGACACAATAAATATTAACACTAATAATAATAATAATAATAAAAATAATAATTAATTGTTTAGTTGTTTTGAAGAAAAATAATATAGTAAATTATTTAAATTAAATTTTTGTATTTAACTTTAAAAATGATATGTTTTAGATTAACTTTTCAAAAAAATATAAAAATCTATGTTTCTATGAGAATTTTTATTTTTTTTTAAATTTTTTAGTCTTTAAAAAAAAATTTTGTGGGCGTATTGCGTGAAGTTGTGAAATAATAGGCAGTCATTCAAGAACCATATGAGCACAAGTGGTATTGAAATACGCACTCTTATGTCATACGTGCGTAAACATGACCTACAGTTTTTCCAATAGAAGGGTTCTAAACAGTACTTGAATTTCTTGAGTCCTCGTCTTACCACACGTAAATTTACTATGACGTAACTCTCAACAGAAGCTCTTTTAAGTGGTCAAAAGAATGCCTCTACTAAGTCTATAATTGTCTCTCTAAATTTAAATTACCACAAATGAAACGTATCACATGAATGAATTTCTTCAACTCTTGTTTACACAATATCACATTTCACTCCAGGTGTCTGTTTCACTGGATTCATAACACATTTATGTATTTAAATTTTCGTTTCTTAATACTAAAATTTCGTATTATTTTCGTTTCTTAATATTAGAATTTTTTATGCCTTCTTTTCATTACCTAATCTTAGGACTTTTTTTCTCAATTCTTTTTTCTTCTGCTTCTTTAATGCATAGTTGTAAATTAATCCCGGCACTTAACCTCAGTAATTTTTTTCTTTTAGTCTTCTATTGCTTTTAGAAGTCAAGCTTTTAAAAGCTGGGTCAAAAGTGATTTTAAAGATTAAAGTGATGAAAAAAAAACAGAAAAGAGTTCAAATGGATAGAGTTAAAATAGAGATTTGAAGAAAAATAGTGAAAAGTAGATTGTTACAATTTCCTCGGAATTTGCATTAATAATTAAAAAAAGATTTTAAATATCATACATCAAATATTTGCTTATTATTTATTGTATAATATTTACTCGTTATATTTACTTCATTATTCAGTAACATTCTTTTAGTTCGAAAAATTATGATATTTATTTTAGACCCAAAAGTTGATGTTACTTTCATATTTTGAATTTTTTTTTAAAATTGTCAAATCTCCCGTTGTAATTAAGAATTCTTAACTCTTCAAGTTGATAACCTGAACTTAGGTCGATACCTAATAGAACACCAAGTTTCGTTTAAATTGGTTCATCCGTTCGAATGTGAGAGTCGTACAAAGTTTTGTGGCAGACGGACAGACAGACAGACGTAAAATTTTTTTATCCGCATTTTAGGGTTCCTTAGTGCTCAAATTAAATATTTATGTTAGAAATGTCAGATTTTAAGCAAAATTCTGATTTTATTTACATAAACACACATATAAATGTGAATACATATTTAAACACTTTTAAAGATACTTTTACATTAAAATAAAAATTCTAATCTTTGGCTCTGGAATTTTCGGTACTTAGATTACATTACAGGGTGTCTAGCGATTCGGGAAATCCGGGATAATTCTTAAAACCATCCGGGAATTTTTAAGAAATTCCTAAAATTCGTAAATAAATCCTAAACAAATGCAAACTTGTATTCTGCAATAAATTCAAAAATTGAATTTGGAATGGTCAAAATGAGGTTTAAAAATCTTGGGTAGAAAAAAAGTAATTTTTATTATACACGCATAGAAGAAATTTACTGTGGCAATAAAGTATTCGCTACCACGTCAAAATAAGTTTGCAAATATAGGGACAGCGAACAAATTTGCTGTGAGAATAAAAAAGTTTACTGTGAGAGTAAATTTCATAATTTTTTTCTAATATTGCTTATCACAGCAAACTTTGTTCATTGTCACAGTAAATAATTTTCTTCATTTTTATTCAGTATTTTTGACCCATTCTGCAATTTATTTATTCTTTCGTTGGATTTTTGTTTCATAGTATTTCCAAAGTTTTAACAATTTTAAATAATTTACTTGTATTTTGTAGTTTTTATTTAAACTAATCTTAATATTTCATTCAAACCACTGAATATTTAAGGGCGTATCTCAGAAACCTTTAACTTTTCATTTAAAAAAAAGTCTGAAATTTTTTTCTCAGCACACCATTCAAAATTTACCCAAGTAAAGTTTAAATTCCAAACTTGTAAATTTTTTTTATGCACAGATAACACTGCAAAAACATGGTGTCTTAAATTGGCAAAAAATGTCTTAAATTAAGATACTTTTGGTGTCTGAAACACGAAAAATGTCTTATTTTAAGACATTTTTTAACAATTTAAGACACCTGTTTTTGCAGTGAAAAGATTTTATCTCTAATTAATTATAAATGATTTAAAAATAAAAACTTCTTTAACCTATAATAAAGGTAAAATCAACAAGTGGTTATTTATTTAGCTGAGAAACGATTGACAATTTCCCGCACATTTTAAAATTTGTATTTCGTTTTTTGACTAATTTGTTTAAAATGATTTCTTTTTATTTTCGTTTCTCGTCAAATATTCTTCTTTTAACATTTATTTCTTCTCTCTTTAGTTCTTATATACAAAACTATAATTCTTAATAGAAAACTAAAACTTTTTTATTTTACACATTATTAACAAATAATCATCTTTCACACATAATTCAGAAGGTTTGAAATAATTTAATTAATTTTCGCTGAGTACTTAATGAATTATGACCTTCCTTAGTTTTGTTACAAGGTATTTTCAGTTCTTCAAATTACAATTACTTTAAGGAGATGTAAGGCACAACTATTTATATTATCCTAAAATCTTTATAAAAACCTAAAGATTTAATTTCAATAAAGGTTTTTGATGTGCCACGAGTCTCCTTCAAGTAAATAAATAAACAAATTTTTTATATTCAAAATGGTTAAAATAAAGGGACAATTTTCGAGTGTTTATAATTTCTAAGATAATTAAACATTTATATTTTCTTTTGAGTAAAATTATTCCTTATTTCATTAACTTTAAATCCATCTGACACAGAGTCATTAATTCCTATCCTTTTTTATTTTTCATCACATAAAACATTCAAAACTTGGGTTAGGGACAACTAGACTTACAAAAGTAAAGTCAAACATTTAAAAATTAATAGACCCTTATTTAAGCAACAAATTTATGTAACATTAATTGGAATAGGTAGCTCCTATTATCAGGGACGGCGACTTGTAAATCTTTGCCATCTGCAAACTTAATATTGACCGAGGGGGGGGGGGGGGGGGGAGAGAAATAAAACAATAATAAATTAAAGAGTTTCTTAATTAGCGTAATTATTGTAACTCAAAAGTTGACAACTTTATTTGATTTTGAGTACATTTTCAGAAATCAAGATAATATAAAATTTATGATCAAATCATTACAAGTTAAAAAAATAAAAAATTGACGAACTTAATTAAAATTTGAGAAAAAAAATTGAAAAATGATTAAAACATTGAAAATTTGAAGAACAAAAATCATATTTTTTAAATATGATTTTTTTTATATAATTGAAAAATATCGAAAAAAATTGAACTTAGAAAAATAATTACAACATTATAGAAATAATCGTAAATTCAAGAAAATAATGGAAATTTGAGAGAAATAATTAAAATTTTCGGAATTAATCAACAAATATTCACAATAATATAAAATTTGTGAAAATCATTGCAAATGAAAAAAAATTAAAAATTGAAGAACGTAATTAAAATTTGAGATAAAATTTGAGAAAAATAATTAAAGATTGATTGAAACATTGAAAAGTGGGGAGTATAACTTAGATTTAAAATAATAAATGAAAATTAAGGAAATAAATTGAAAAATAATTAACATATCTACTTAAAAGGTCGAGAAAATAATTGCAAAAGGATAAAAGAAAATAAAAATTGAAAAAAAAAGATAAATAATTGAAAATTTAGAAATTTAACTGAGGAATGGAATAGTGAGAATAATTGGAAATTGAAGAAATTGATTGCAAAATGATAAGAATAGTAATTAAAAATTGAAGAAAAACGATACAAATAATCGTTAATTCAAGAAAATAATGGAAATTTGAGAGAAATAATGGAGATTTTCGGAATTAATCAACAATTAATCAAAATAATATGAAATTTGTGAAAATCATTGCAAATTAACAAAAAAATAATCAAAAATTGTCGAAAGTATTTGGAATATGAATTAGAAAATTAATTGAAAAATAATTCATATATTTAAAAAGTGGAGAACATAATTGCAAAAAAGATAAAAGAAAATAAATTTGAAAAAAGAAAAAACTAATTAATGAATGAGATAAATAATTGAAAATTTACGTATTTAATTAAGGAATGTATAGTGAGATTAATAAAAAAATGAAGAAATTGATTGCAAAATGATAAAAAAAATAATTGGAAATTAAAGAAAATTATTAAAATTTAAGAAACATGTTTCAAAATCTAGGAAATTAATTAAAAAGTAATGAAAATCATAAAAAATTCAAGACAATATTTGCAAAGTAATAAAAATAATTAAAAATTGAAGAAATTAATTACAAAATGATAATATTAATACTTGAAAATTAATAAAATTTGAGAAATATATTTTAAAAAGTAGAAAATTAATTGAAAAGTAATAAAAATAATAAAAAATTCGAGACAAAATTTGCAAAGTAATAAAAATAATTAGAAATTTAAGGAAATAATTTTATTTCTTTTGAGAAAAATTAAAAAAATTGCAACAAACATTTGTAAGAAAAGAAAATAATTTCAGAATGATAAAAATAATTGTATATCGAAAAAGTAAGTGCAGGTTGTGATAATTTATAAAAAAATTAAAAATTAATTAAAAAATAATTAATGTATCTAGTTAAAAGGTTCTTTTTAAGAATTTTTTTTAATGATTTTAATTATATTTGCTACAATTCTCAACTATTTTTATCATTTTTCAATATTTTTCTTCAATTTTACTTTTAGTATTTTTTATTTTTTCCCCTCATATTTAAATTCAATTTCCCAAGTTTCAATTCTTTTCTTTAATCTTTAAGAATAGTAAATTTAAAATTATTTAAAAATTTCTTAAATTTTTAACAATTCTTTTCTGTTATTATTTTAATTACTTGCTACAATTGTCAACTATTTTTATTATTTTCCAAAAATTTTCTTCATTTTCTAATTATTTCCATTTTATTTTTCAATTTTTCCCCTAATTTTCAAATTCAATTTCCGCAATTTTCAATTCTTTTCTTTAATTTTTTCAAATAAAACTTTTTTTTCAGTTTTAATTATTTTCTTCAATATCAAATTAGTTAAATTATTTATTAATTAATTTTTAACTTCTTTAGTCATTTTTCAATTATTTTTACAAAATATGTTTTTTTTTAAAATTTTAATCATTTTCTTCGAATTGTAAATTCTTTCATCCACATTCTTATTAAGAAATTTGTTTTTTGTCAGTAATTTTGCCATATGGAATTCCATAGGGCGAATTTTTTGCTCCATGGAATTTGCAGAAAATCAATAAAAAATACACTACCGTCGGAAATTGTTGGTCCGATCGATTGGAGCGGATCAAAAAAATACAGCTCAAATAAGACCACGATATCTTGGTTAAAAATTAAGATATAAACTTAACGTTTAAAAATTTGAAAAGATTATTAAATTCTGCGTTAGAATACCTATTAGTTAAAATATTTTAAAAATCCAAAGTGATTATATTACTTGATGTGTTAGAAAAAAAAATTCTCAAATTTTTCAATTATCGTTCCATATGTTCAGTTCGTTGCCTGATGTAGAAAAATTGAATAAAAAAATTGAATTTTATATTGTTCTCTTCGTTGAATTGCTAGCTTTAATTTGAGCTAAGGGAACTTGAAAAAAATATTGAATGGTTCACGAGATATGACTAAAAACGTCCGAGCATATTTTTCTCAAAAACCTTCATTTTTAGGCAAAAACCACGTTTTTGATTGATTTTCGAGAAAAACATGCTCGGACATATTTAGTCATATCTCGTGAACCATTCAATATTTTTCAAGTTCCCTTAGCATAAATTAAAGCTGGCAATTCAACGAAGAGAACAGTATAAATTTCAATTTTTTTATTCAATTTTTCTAAATCAGGCAACGAACTGAACATATGGAACGATAATTGAAAAATCGAGAATTTTTTTTTCTAACACATCAACTAATATAATCACTTTGGAATTTTAAAAAATTTTAACTAATAGGTATTCTAAGGCAGAATTTAATAAGCTTTCCAAATTTTTAAATGTCAAGTTTCTATCTTAATTTTTAACCAAGATATCGTGGTCTTATTTGAGCTGTATTTTTTTGATCAGCTCCAATCGATCGGACCAACAATTTCCGACGGTAGTGTACATCGGAATCATCTAGATATATCCCAGGGACATAAAGTTTAAAGGTTCCTGAGATATGCCTTTAACAATAGTATTGTTATTAATTAATAAGCTAACGAATCCGGGAAAATTGCAGTTTACGAACCGGGAAATTGAAAATGATTATTCGCTAGACACCCTGGAGATTGCACGTGCATAAAATTGAGTATGTCTAGAAAGAAGAGCTTTACAATTTGCACGCTTAGGTCGACTGTCCGCTGTACGTAGTGCATGTGATGAGTCGTAGCGCAGCGGAAGCGCTCGAGGCTGCCCGGAAGCGCGGCGTTTGTGTTTGGGGCGAAACGCTAGCTGCGGCAATAGGCACTGATGGTACCAACTATAGGCACAAATGCTGGAGGCACGCTGCCGGACACATACTTAGCCCTCCGTTACGCCCGGACACCAATACACCACGAGCCCTCATTATCAAACTGGCCACGTGAGTTTAAAGACGCTAACAATAATACCCACTAATGACCAACAATCATCGAATTAAGTATATTCCCCATTTTACAAATAACCTCAACTCATTCCCTTTTTGAGAACACCGTTTCCCCTTTCCAGGTAAGAAGAATTTTTTTATTATTGCGCAGGTCAAGAATCTTGCAAATTATTCATTGACTTTTATACTTTGGTTTTTTATATTTTTTTCATCATTTTGTATGGTTGTTTATTATCATATAATATTTATAATTTTATACACCTTTTTACTTGTAAACAGAAAAAGAGATCGTTTTTGTTGCGTACAGGCCCGGATTGGCCATTCAGGATACCGGGAAAAATCCCGGTGGGCCGCCGCCAGGCGGGCCGGTATTTTTGTAGGTCTAATTAATAATTTAATTTATGTAATTAAATTTCATTTAACTTTCAATTACTCTTTTCTATTTTCAATTAATTTTACAACATTCAATCATTTTCGGCTTCTTTCTATGTTCTTTTCAATCACAGAAATTGTAGAATTTCAATTAAATTGTTCAATTCTACAACTATTTTTTACAATTCTTATTTATTATTATCTTCAACTTTCAATTCCATTCTTCAATTTTCAATTTCATTCTTCAGTTTTCAATTATTATTTTTTTCTATATTCAAGAATTCTAGACTTTTTCAATTACTTCTTTCAATTTTTAATTACATTTTTTAAATTTCCATTACATTCCTCAATTTTCAATTATCTCCTTCAATTTTTTCAATCCTCAATAATTCTCAAAAAATTTTATAACTAATCTTTAACTTTTTAAATTATTTTGTTCTCTTGACCATTATTTCTTAGTGCTTTACGATATCAAGACGATATCATATTTGAGCAATATTGATATTGATCTCAAAATCTCTTGACCATCCAAAAATGTTCTCGAGTTGATAATATCGACCTAAAATAACTAAAAAATGACGAAAATAATTGACAAATGAAAAAAATTGGAATAATGACAAGATTAATAAATCGACAATTGACAAAAATAATTTAAAAAATTAAAGAACAAATATAATATTTTAAAAAAACAATTGGAAATTAAAAAAGGAAAAAAATTACAGAAATAATGATAATTGAAAAAAATTTTAATTTTAAAAAATTGACCTGGATTGAAATTTGAAGAAATAATCACAAATTGATAAGAAGAAAATAATATTAAAAATTGCCAAAATAATTAAAAAATGAAGAAAATAATTGTGGATTAGATAGAAAAATTGAGGAATTAAGGAGTTAAATTGAGATTTCAAAAAAATTATTGATAATAAATAATTTACAAATTACTATATCAATAAATAAATAAATAGTATAAAAGAGTGAAAAAGCCCAGGATTGGTGAATATTTAAGAAAATAATTGACAATTAAAAACTGAAGAAAACTGTAGGAATAATTATAACAAATAATTGGAAATTGAATGGGATTTCAAAAAGTTAAAGTTGGTTGAAAATCGAAGAAAATAATTTCAAATTAGAAGAAATAGTTGAAAAATGAAGAAAAAAATTCAAAATTAAAGAAAATAATAATTGTGAATTTAAGAGGATAGTTGAAAAATTGAATTGAAAGTTCAAGAAAAATATTGTTAATTGAAAAAATCATCGAAAAAAGCCGAGAATTATTAAATATTGAATAAAATAATTGCCAATTGGAAAAAATTCTAAACATGGCAAGATTATTAAATTAAAAACTGACAGAAATAATTTTAAACAGAAAAAGATAAACATGAAATTAAAAAAAACTAAAAAAGAAAGAAAATGATAGGAATAGTTCTAGAAACAATTGAAAGTTTAATTGCTTTTTGAAAAATTAAACTTTATTAAAATTAGAAGAAAATACTTTCAAATTGAGAGAATAATTGAAAATGAAAAAAAGTATCAATAAAAGACAAGAATTGTGATTGGATACAAATAATTAAAGAATTAAAGAACTGAATTGAAATTTCAAGAAAATGATTAATAATTGAATAATATGAAAGAAAATAATTGAAAAAAGACGAAAATAAAGGACAATTGCAAAAAATTCGAAAAATTGCAACATTAAAAAGTTTACATTTCAACAGAATTATCTTAAAAGTTAAGAATGTAAATTAAAATTTAGAACAGAAATAACTAAGAATAAAAATTGAAAGAAAATTACTGTAGTAATTGTAGAAAATAATTGTAAATTTAATTGGATTATAAAAAATTGAACTGGATTGAAGTTCTTGGAAAATAATTGCCTATTGAAGGAAACAAGTGAAAATTGAAAAAATAATTGAAAAAAAATCGAGAATTATTGAATATTGACTGAAATAATTAAAAATTCAAGTAAATAATTGAAAACTGAAAAATAATTGAAAAAATGAGAATATTTGAAAACTGAAAAAGTAATTGAAAACTGAAAAGAAATAATTGAAAAACCGACAATATTTGAAAATCGAAGAAAATAATTGAAAACTGAAAAAATAATTGAAAAAACGAGAATATTTGAAAACTGAAAAGAATAGTTGAAAAAAACCGAAAATATTTGAAAATTAAAGAAAATAGTTGAAAACTGGAAAAACAATTGAAAAAATGAGAATTGTTGAATATTGAAGAAAACAATTGAAAATTGATAAAAATATTGAAAGAAGCCGAAAATTATTGAATATTAAAGAGAATATTTGAAAATTGAAAAACATGATTAAAAATTAATTAAAATAATTGTGAATAGAAGAAAATAATTGAGATTTGAAGAAAATAATTGTAAATTAAAGAAAGTAATTGGGTATTCAAATATTAAAAAAATGATTTTCAGGTGAATGAAAGCCGACTTTTTTTATGCTAAAGGGGGCAAAGTAGATAGAAATTCATTCTGAGCGATTTTTAAAGCCGGGGAATTCGCTAAAATACTTTTTTTTATATTTATTTAATAAAAATTGTCCATTTCTTGATTGAAGATCAGGGAATGATTTTAAAGGGTTGTTTTTGATGCTGAAGGGGTTAAGGTAGATAGGAATACATTCAGAGCAATTTTTAAAGCCAGGAAATTCTCTCAAAATTTTTTTATTATATTTGTTTAATAGAATTTGTCCATTTTTTGTCCTTTAAAATTGGTTAAAACCAGATTGAGGTGTTCATTAAACTAAGAAATTACTGCTGCTTTCGTACAAATGGCAGTAGAGAATGCTACTGTTCAAGAAATTCCAAATAATTAAATTATTGATAAGTTTAAATAAAATAATTTAATAATTTAATATTTTTATATTTTAGTTTTAAATGTTAATAAAAATTTTCAATTATATAGAAAGGGGCCGCTTTGAATATCTTTCCCGGGCCGCTTTTAATTCCCAATTCGGCCCTGGTTGCGTATCGTTTCAAAATTTGATTATTTAGGAGCTTTAGATTGCTTCATTTACCTAGAGTTGCAAAATTCTCGGTAATTTAAAATCCGGTTACATTCTCGAGAATATAACCGAGAATATTCTCCTTCCGGAGAATTTATGAGAATTTTCTATGTTTAAATGAGCCTCACTATTTTAAAAAAACAATTTATTAAAAAAAAAAAAAATAAATGGAAATATAACAAAATAATTAATCATTACAAATTAACTATAAGTCAATGAAGTGTAAACATTATTATTAAATATTTATGAACAATTTTAAAATGAAAGAAAGTAATTTAAATTTGAGAAAAAAATTTTAAATCTAGGGAATAAATTGAAAACCATTAGGGTGTAGAAATTGGAGAAGATAATTGAAAATTGAAAAAAATTATTCAAATTGAGATAAATAATTAAAACTTTAGAAAATTATGAAGAAATAATATAAATAATTTAAAATTAAAGAAAACAATTATAATTTAAAAAAATGATTAAAAAAATTGAATAATATATTTTAAACAAAGTACATTTTAAGAAAATTTCAGAAAACTACGTGACACTTTTAAAAGTTAATTGCAAAAAAAAAGAAAATAATTAAAAATTAAAAAAGATATAACATAATTTAAAATTGAGAAAAACAATTTTTAATTTAAGAGTAATAATTGCAAAACATACAGAATATAGGTACATAAAATACAAGAAAATCGTAGATATAATTGAAAATTGAATAGAAAAATGAAAATTTCAGATAAATAATTAAAAACTTTTTGGAAATTATAAAAAAGAACATAAATAATTGAAAATAATAAACAAATAATATAAAGAAAATAATGTGAAATTTGAGAAAAATATTTAAAAATTTTAGAAAATAATTGAAAAAAATAATTAAAACTTGTGGGAAATAATTGGAAAATGATTTTAAATCTTGAAACTTGAAGACAATAATTGAAATATGATGAAAACAATGATAAGTTGAAAAAATTTTTGTTATTTTTCTTTCAATTATCAACTATTTTTTTAAAATTTCAATCTTTAATCTTTAATTTTATTCTTTAATCTTCCATTTATTTCTTTAATTTTCAGTTATTTTCTTCAATTTTCAATTCAAAATTAAATAATTATCGCATTTTCTAAATTATCCAATATTTTCTTGAAATTTCAATAAAATTCTTCAAATTCCAAATGATTTCTTTAATTTTCATTTATTTTTTACATTTTTCAATTGACAATTTATTTTTCTCCTTCAACTTTATGATTATTCATCAATTTAGAAATTTTGTTATTCGAATGCCGATTATTCTCACCATTTTTTGAATTCTTCTTTCTATTGTTAACTATTTTTTTTAATATTTAATTATTTTCTTCATATTGTAATTTTTCTTCTAGTTATCAACTATTTTCTTGAAATTTACATTTAATTCTTCAATTTTTAATTATTTTCTTCAATTCTCAAAAAATTTTCTATAAATTTTAATTATTTTGATCGATTTTCTATTAATTCCTTAATATTAATTAATCTCCGCATTTTCTCAATTTTCCACAATTTCCATCAGTTTTCAATTGGCAATTTATTATTCTCCTTCAATTTTATGAATATTCATTAATTACAAATTTATCTTGTACGAATGACGATTATTCTCACCATTTGTCGAATTTTTTTTCAATTGTTAATTAATTAATTATTTTCGTCATATTGTAATTTTTCTTTTTATTGTCAATTATTTTCTTGAAATTTCTATTTAATTGTTTAATTTCCAATTTATATCTTCAATTCTTAATTATTTTCTTCAATTTTCGACTATTTTCTTTAATCTTCAATTTTTTTTATCGATTTTCAATTAATTCCACAATATTAAATAATGCTCTTATTTTTTCAATTATTTTTTTCACTCATAAACATTGTTTCAAAATTTCAATTCAATTATTGAATTCTAGAACAATTCTCTTCAATTCTCAGTTATTTTCTTCAAATTTATATTTCATTTTAAAATTTTCAATTATTTTCTTTAATATTAAAAAATTATCGACACTTTTTCTATTCATTTTTCGATTATCATTAAGTTTCTTTAATTCTCGGCTTTTTTTAATTAATTTTTTTCATTTTTAACTATATTCCATAAATTTTAATTCAATTCTTCAATTTTTTATTGCTTTCTTCAATTTTCAATTATTTTTTTTTCAATTTTAATTATTTTTTTTATTTTCTATCCAGTTGTTAAGTGTGCAATTATTTCCAACAATTATTCCTATAATTTTCTTTATTTTCAAATTTGCAATTATTTTCTTTAAACTTAATATTTCTTGTTTAATTTTTTAAATTATTTTTTTCAATTGTGTATTAATCTAGCCATTTTTTCAACTATTTCCTTCAATTATTAATTATTTTCCGCAATGTTTTCAATTTTTAATTATTATCTTAAAATTTTATAATTATTCTTGAATTTTTTTAAAATATTTTGTTCGGTTGTGTTTTAATTTAGTTATTTTTTTAATGTTTTTTCCAATTGTCAATTATTTTTGTCATTTTGTAATTTTTTGTTCAATTTATCAATTATTTTTTCAAATTTTAATTTAATTCTTAAATTGACATTTTGGCTTAATACAGAATTACTTATTAAAAAAATTCTATTTTCACCGAATCTTCATTCATTCGAATTTTTATTTGCATTAATTGATACTTGATAGAATTTTTAAAACGCCGAATTTGAATATTTTAGAGTTCGAAATTGTCCGAAAAAACATCCAACAGAAATACTTTCGGCACGAATTTTAAAATTGACCAATTAAAAATTATCAAGAAAATTGTTATTGATCAATTTTAAAATTAGCGTAAAAATCTTTGTCTGATGTTTATTCGATCATATAAAGTTTGAACCAAATCAAAATTCGGAGTTTTAACATTTCTGTCGATTGTCATTTGATGCACTTAAAAATTACAAATAAAGAATTAAGATTCAGTGAAATAGATATTCTGTCAATTAAAAATTAGATCCACTTAAATTCGGTTAAATGTGCATTCTGCCTAATTAAAATTCGATTAAATTGGAATTCCTTTGAATTCAAACTTGATTAATAGGAACAACTGTAAAATGAAAACTCTGTAAAATGAAAATTTGATAATATGAAAATTCTATAAAATAAAAATTCTGTTAAATATAAATTCAGCATCTAGAAGATTCTGATAATTAAAAATTGGAATTCATTTAAATTCGATTTGCAACTAATTCGAAATTTGAAAATCCGGCTAAAAGTTGATTTTTTAAAATTAAATTCTGTAAAATTCTGTAATTATTTTGAGTTTTTAAATATTCAAACTAGCGGAAAATTTTAGTTAAAGAGTCTTTAGAATTTACTGGAAACTTATTACAAGAGGATTTTTAAATGAATACCAATCTAATATTCGATTTTCAAAATTTAAAATGGCGGACGATTTTTAAAAAATATATTTGATATTTTATTACATATTCTCTGATTTATGAAAATATATTAGATATTTTATTAGATATATTCTCTGAGATTTTCGGATTCGCTGGATATGAATCAGTCATTAAATAATAAAAAAAATACAAAATTCAAGGCGACCATTTTTTATTTTAAAGTAACTTTTTTCAGATTTATTTAACTTCAAATTCTGTTAAATGACAATTCTGCTAAATTACAACTCGGTTAAATTAAAATTCCGCTAAGTTGAAATTCGATTAAATTAAAATTCCTCTAATTTCAAATTCAGTTAAATTTGAATTGAACTGAATTAAAATTCTATTAAATTAAAATTCCACTAATTTAAATTCAGTTAAATTAAAAATTATTAATAATACCAATAAATAATTCTCGATTAATAAATTGCAAACACGATCATTATTTTATACTCTTACATTTGTGTTTCGCTTTCCACAGAGTCGGAAAAGGTATAGCTTCTAATTAATTAACGAATAGAAAACTGATTTAGAAAATGAAGCAATCAAGTTCATGAGGCCTAATTTGGATAAAGAGGGTAAATAGAGAAAAAGAATTCAACGTCTAATGGATTGTTCACTTTATAAAAAAAATTGAAGGAAATTACTTTCCCCTCAAAACCCGACAATATTCTTACTTTTATTTTTATTTTCAATTGCTTTTATTGTTTTATCTGCTTTTTTTTCCTAAAATTATAACTTTCATTACAAATAATACTTTCGTGAAATAAAATTAGTTCACGGTTGCTTGGAATAAAAATTGCTATTTTACAGGAAAAAAGTAAATTGTACTGGGAAAAATTAGTAGTTACGGTAAGTAGTTACGGGAAGTATCATTCAGACAGTGGTAATTTACTTGAATAAGAAAAACAGAGCAAATAAGTATATTTCCGAAACTCAAGATAAGGGTTTAAAAAAATGTTTGTCAATTTCTTAAATTTTAAAACTAAGATATTAATGTACTCCTAATCAAAAGTAACAATTAAAATAATCCAAGTTTTCTTATTAGACTTCCCTTTTAGTTTTAATTGCAAGTGAATCGTATCAGTTTTTTTGCCTCGAGGAAAAAGAAATGTACACGCTTTTCTCGAGTGTTCCACTTTCCCGAATTTTCACACGAGTTGTTCAAGGAAAGAAGATTAGAAAAAAGAAAACTTTTTTTTTAAACACCTCACATACTGACATGAATTCTTACCGCTTAAAGTCGAGAGTAGAGAATTTCTTACAATTCTTTAAAGGGGGAGAAAACAGTTTTGTTTAATTACTTTTTTCTTTGGAAGATTATATGCAGAGGTTTTTTTTATTTATATTAAAATTGACATTATATTTATATTATATTAAAATAAAATAAACAAGTAATTTCGATATTAATATTTGACATCGCTTTATAATAATTTTTATTCTTTTTTTAAATTGTTTTGACGATTCAAAAGTTGGTATGTAATAAATTGAATTTTTGTAGTTTTATAATAGATGTTTATTTAATATATATATTTATGTAATATATATTTATGTGACTTATATTTATGTGATATATATTTACGACCTATACATATTTATGTAGAATTACGCTTTTTTCAAAAATGCTAGTTTCAGCTTTTGATGTCGTATTTTTAAGAGCATGTTTCACACATCGGCTGTTATTTCAGTTTTCCTTCGTTCTCGCATTTTTATTTCTCTATATTTTTGGATATGTTTATCGCACCCGAAGCACGAACCAAAGCATTTTATTTTCCATTCTTAGAATTGCTAATCTTGCTTTCTTAATAAACATCATTACACGTTTACTGTTAGAACCACAATCATTTTAGCAAATGTCAAAAATATCTGAAAATTGAAATTTCAATAATAAGGTAAAATTAGATCCTTCGTAGTAAAACATTAAACTAGCGACTTTTTGAAACTTGACTATTTCAGAAAATTTAATTCATTTTATCGAGAATGTGACAGATGTGTGACAGAAATAAATATTCCGAAAATTTAAATATGCACAATGGTAAAAGAAGCAAAAGTGTACAATTAATAAAAGTTACAATAAATTTACCCAATTAATAATAAAGCATTTTAAAATTACTGAAAATTATAATAATTAATTTTTAAGTGATTATTAACTAATTTCATATTTATAGAATCAGGAGAATAAAAAGAAAACATTTCGAATGTGATATAATTTCCTGAGTTATATAATTATCATCTTTGTTTATTTAATTATCATCTCAAAAGATCGATCATGCGGTAACTCGTGTAGTTTGATATCGCTATATTCCAGTTATTTACTTTTTAAAACTAAACACGCATAGGATGTGGTTTATCTACATTTATTTGAAAAATGTGCATTCAAACTCAAAATAAAATTAAAAGGTGCACCTTGTGGTTAAATTAAACCTCTGAATTTTTTAAAAGATTCCTTATTCAAAAACCATATTTAAAAAATAGTTTCTTTAATCAGAAAATCAGTTTTTTATTATTCACTTTTTTAAGGATCTGCAACCGATTGACATAACCTAAACCTAAAAAATAGTTTTTAACATAAAATTAAAACATTATTGAAATTGATTTCACCTAGTTTTAAAAAAAAAAACGTTAATAAAAAATTTGTTATTAAATAATCATTATTTAACATTTTGTGTTTTTCTTTAAAGTTTGTGATCCAATTTTGACAAATAATAGCTTATTTTAATCTTTGAAATATTGTCTACAATTCAGTTCGTTGGATTTTGATAAAATTTTTCTTGTTTAAAAAATATAATTGAGTGAAATCAGTTTTAATAATATATTTATTTTATATGAAAAACCATTTTTTAGTTTGAGGTTATGTCAATTGGTTAAACATCCTTAATTCAATTTTTTGTTATTTTTTTAATTACTTTCTGTTATTTGTTATAAAGAAAGGTAAAATTAACACTTTTATTTTAAATTAAAGTCGATCTGAAACTAGATTACTGCAGTTTTACACATTCTGCGGAATTTCAGCGCCAATTCGATACTTTTTAATTAATGTGAAGTGATATGAAAAGGTAAAAACTATTGATTAAACTTAATTCTCGCTAGTTTGACTGAAACGCCCTAGTAGAGTCTATAAATCATCCTTTCCCATTGCTCTAGTTAAATCCCACACGAACAACTACATCCGTCAAATACTTGTCCTGAATCGTGTTCATACTCTGAAGATTTTCATTGTTTCGAAAAATTTGTTTAAAAAATGAGTATTAAATAACATAATTTTACAATAATTTTTAAATTAATAATAATAGAGCGTCTAAAATTTTTTTTCTTGATCTAAATTAGAATTGCGGAAAATAATGATGACCCTGAGCGAAAGTCTAAAATAACAAAATTCACTCTGCCAAATCACACAGGTCGTTTTCTATTTTAGTGGTTCTCGATTCCAAAACTGAACATGAGGCATCAATTTAGGTCAATGGTCCTCGCATACTTTTTTGACATAATTTGACAATATAAACATTTTTTTTAAATTATGTAGATATCATATTTTTTAAAAAAAGTAGATAACTTTTTTTCTACGCAACGTGTGTATGTTTAAATATTTTTTTCTTGATGCATTCTGTCACATTTTCCATTAACATTATTTAGGGTGATCATGCTTTTGATAAATATATTAATATATTCATGGACACCCTACTTATAAAAAGTTTGTTATTGAGAAAAAAAGAAAAGGGTCAAATCATTGGTCGCTGACTAATTTTTAAATGAATTCAAACACTTTCAGAAATGATTCGGATATTTATTTTTTAAGTATAAAATACGAAGAATTATTTTAAAGTTATAGTTATTTGTTTTAAATTATGAGTTTAAACGCATAGGAATCACTGAAAACTGTCATTTTTCCAGCTGGTAGAAATTGCAAAAAAAAACCTAGAATTATCCTTAACAATGTGAAAAGATTTATTTGTATTTGTTTAGAATAATTGAATTTATTATTTTTAAATTATTAAAGCAGTTTATTGTATACAACAATAGATGAAATATGAATTCAAAGTTCATCTAAAATGTAACCTAATTTAGCGTATTTCAGAAATTATTTACAAAAAGGTGAATTTATGGAAAGAAGTTTTAACTTGCTCAATTTAAAGTAATTACGTTAAACTGCAATTTTTCTTAACACTTTTTTAATTTTCTATTTAAAAATATAGGCATTTTTAAATTCAAAATCAAAAATTTCTTCATTATTGCGAACTTTGCAATTTAAGGGTTTTTTAATTGAATGTAAACTTTCTTTTTTTAGAAATAAGTTACTGCTTATTTTTTGGCAAAAGATTGAATTATTTACTCAAAAAGTGCCCCATTTCTACAAAAATTAATTTAATGAACATAAATTTACTCGACTTAAAAGTTTTGAGTTGGTCCTGCAGATATTTTTGGAAATAATAAAGTTTAAAAATTGTCTTGCATTTTGAGCTTAAAACCATATATACTTGTCAAATGTTATAAACAACCTTCAAAGTATAAATTATAGTTTTAACCTAAAAATACAAGACAATTTTTAAACTTTATTATTTCCAAAAATATCTGGAAGACGAACTCAAAACTTTTAAGACGAGTAAATTTATGTTTAACTTAAGTGTCAAATGTCCGAAAGTGCTATATTTCTGAAACGTCTTCCAACAAAATTATTAAGTTGCAAAGTTCGCAAAATTGAAGAAATTTTTTAATTTAAATTTAAAACTTCCTATAAAAAATTAAAAAAGTGTCCAGAAAATTTTAAAACGTAATTACTTCAAATTGAGTAATTTAAAACGTCTTTTAAAAATTCACCTTTCTGTAAATAAATTCTGAAATACGCTAAATTACGTTATTTTTTAGGTAAACTTTGAATTCATATTTCATCTATTGTTGTATATAATAAACTGATTTAATCATTTAAAAATAATAAGTTCATTCATTCTAGACAAATAAATAAAATAAATTAATTAAATAATAATAATTTTTAAATGATTGCTCGTATTTTATACTTTAAAAATAACACCGAACTATTTCTGAAAGTATCAATTTTTTAATAATTGGTCCTCGACCACTTTGGTTATGGAACAAAATGGTTTTACCCCAAAAATAAGCACAATAGAAGAGAATAAAAAATAATTGAAAGTAAGATACTGTTTTAAAAAGCAATTAAGAAAAATAATTGTTAATAATTTGAGAAAATTTTGATGAAATGGAAAATATGTTGAAAAAAGTTGTAGAGACTGAAAAAGAGATGTTTATCGCGTTTAGGTGAATTGTCCGCTCTACGTGACAGCGGTGATGAGCAAATCTGCCGCAGACGTGATATCTGCTAAACGATCAGATGAGATGGTCGTTTATGGAGAAACTTTAGCGAGTAGCGTCGGAATTGATGGTTCAGATCAGTACGGCAAAGATATCAATAAAGCCAGGTGTTATATTACAACTCCTCCTTTGAGACCGGACCCAACTACTCCGGCCTACTTGATCGAACAATTAGCTCAGTAAGTAATAATATATATTTCACAAAGAGCCCATTTAAAAAGAAGAAATAAGAAGAAATTCAGTACATTTTATCTTTATGTAGTTTTTGAGTTTTTAAATTTGATTTTAATCTAATTCAAAAAAAAATATATAAAATATATCAACAGCACGCACGGAATATTGCAGTTTAAATGGCAATATCAAATACTGGCTCGATATTGATTAACTTTGCTGTTATCAAAATTTTTCAAATTGTTGAAGGAACAAGGCTTTCAAATTTAGGATTTTAAACATGTTCTATAGACAGTTTTTCAACTGGTTGTAATCAGTTGATAAGTAACTTTTAAATAGAATTCCAAAAGGTTCTCAACAGTTTTCAAATAGTTCCAAACAGTTTTTAACGGTATATAATATTTTTCAACTAGTTTTAACAGCTTTAAATATTTTCAAACTAGTTTAAACAATTGCAAACAGTTTTCAATTAGTTCAAACTAGTTTTAAACAGTTTTGAACGAGATTCAAATCTTTCTCAACAGTCTGGACTAGTTTAGTTATTTGAACTAGTTCTAACCGGTTTTAAACTGTTTTAAATTAGTAAGAAACAGTTTTAATAGTTTAGAGAACTTATAAACCATTTTGAACTAGTTATAAGCAGTTTTTAACAGTTCTCTACTAGTTTTAAACAATTTTAATCAATTTTGAACTAGTTCTAAACAGTTTCAAACAGTTTTTAACTAGTTGTAAACAGCTTTAACAAGTTTAAAGCAAATTCTATACAATTTTAACAAGTTTGGAACAAGTCCTAAACAATTTAATAAGTTTTAAACTAGTTCTATAACTGATTTTAAAGAATTTCCAACAACTTCCAAACATTTTTCCACAATTTTCAAATACACTGAAAAAAAAGATAAAGTAACTTCTACTATTTAAAAGTAAAACCTAAACTGACCAAAATTTCTGCGCATATCTGGCAATTTTTACAATTTCCGAAGTAAGTTTTAATTATTTTACTAAAAGTTACTTCAGAAATAGTAAAATTTACTCCGGAAATAGTAAAAACTGCTTGACCTGCGCAGAAATTCCAGTCAGTTTAGGTTTTACTTTTAAATAGTAAAAGTTACTTAATATAAGAATTCCGTTTTCTCAGTGTAGTTATCAACAGTTTTGACTAATTTAATAATTTGAACTATCTTTAAACAGTTTTAAACTGTTTTGAATTAGTTACAAACAGTTCCTAACAAGTTTTGAACTAGTTCTGACTAGTTTTAAACAATTTCCAAAAAGATCCAAACATTTTTCAATCGGTTCCAAATAGTTTTTAACAGTTTTGACTAGTTATATTTCTTTAAATAGTTATAAACGGTTTTAAATAGTTTTGAACTTGTTTTTAACAATGTTAACAAGTTTGGAACCAGTTCTAAAGAATGTTAACAAGTTTGTAACTAGTTCTAAACAATTTTAACAAGTTTGAAACTAGGTTTAAACAATTATAACAAGTTTTGAACTAGTTCTAACTGGTTTTAAAGAGTTTCCAACGACATCCAAATATTTTTCATAAACTTTTGAACTAGTTCTAAACAGTTTCAAACAGTTTTTAACTAGTTGTAAACAATTTTTAAAAGTTTTAAACTAGTTTTAAACAGTTTTAACAAGTTTAGAACAAATTCTATACAATTTTAACAAGTTTGGAACAAATCCTAAACAATTTAATAAGTTTTAAACTAGTTCTAACTGATTTTAAAGAATTTCCAACAACTTCCAAACATTTTTCAACAATTTTCAAGCAGTTATCAACAGGTTTGACTAGTTTAGTTATTCGAACTATCTTTAAACAGTTTTAAACTGTTTTGAATTAATTAACAACAGTTCCTATCAAGTTTGGAACTAGTTCTGACTAGTTGTAAACACTTTCCAACGAGATCCAAACATTTCTCAACCAGTTCCAAATAGTTTTTAACAGTTTTGACTAGTTACATTTCTATAAAGTAATTATAAACGGTTTTAAATAGTTTTGAACTTGTTTTAAACAATGTTAACAAGTTTGTAACTAGTTCTATACAATTTTAACAAGTTCTGAACTAGTTCTAACCGATTTTAAAGAGTTTCCAACGACATCCAAATATTTTTCATCAATTTTCAAATTGTTGTTAACAGTTTTAAATAGTTTAGGTAATTGAACTATCTCTAAACAGTTTCAAACTGTTTTGAATTAATTTCAACCAGTTTTTAACTAGTTCGAACTAGTTCTCACTAGTTTTAAACAGTTTTTAACAAAATTCAAACATTTTTCAACAAGTTTTAAATAGTTTTTAACAGGTTTTGACTAGTTATATTTCTTTAAAGTAGATATAAACAGTTTTTAATAGTTTTTAATTAGTTCCAAATAGTTTTAAACGGTTTTGAAGTAGGTAGAGACATTTAAAAACTAATTATAAATCGCTTTGAACAGCTTTGAACTAGTTGTAACCAGATTTAACAAATTTTGAACTAGTTCTAAAAGGTTTCAAACAGTTTTTCACTAGTTGTAAACAATTTTTACAATTTTGAAACATGTTCTAAACAATTGTAACAAGTTTGTAACTAGTTTAAATCTATTTTAACAAGTTTGGAACTAGTTTTAAACAATTTAATAAGTTCTGAACTAGTCCAATCTGGTTTTACAGAGTTTCCAACGATATCCAAACATTTTTTAACAATTTTCAAGTAGTTATCAACAGTTTTGACTAGTTTAAATATTTGAACTATCTCTAAACAGTTTTAAACTGTTTTGAATTAATTACAAACAGTTTATAACAAGTTTTGAACTTCTTCTCGATAGTTTTAAACAGTTTGCAACAAAATTCAAACATTTTTCAACCAGTCTGAAATAGTTTTTAACAGTTTTGACTAGTTTGAGTTCTTTGAAGTAGTTATAAACGATTTTTAATAGTTTTGAATCAGTTCCAAACAGTTTTAAACGGTTTTGGAGTAGGTACAGGCAGTTTAAAACTAATTATAAATCGCTTTGAATAGCTTTGAACTTGTAATCAATTTTAAAAACATTTGTACAAGTTTTAAACAATAATAACTAGTTTGTAACAAGTTCTAAACAATTGTAACAAGTTTATAACTAGTTTCAAACAATTTTAACAAGTTTTGAACTAGTTCTAAGTAGTTTTAAACAATTTACAACGAGATTTATACATTTTTCAATTAATTTCCACGAGTTTTCAGCAGTTTTAACAAGTTAGAGATATTTCAAGTGGTTCTAAACGGTTATTAACAGTTTTTAATTAGTTCAAAACAGTTTTTAACAGTTTTGAGTAGTTAGAAACAATTTTAAACTAATTATAAACAGTTTTGAACAACTTTAAACCAGTTGTGAATAATTTTAACAAGTTTTTAACTAGTTTTTAACGGTTTTAGACAGTTTGGAACTAGTTCTGAACAATTGAAACAAGTTTTGAACTAGTTTGTACTAGTTTTAAACAATTTTAACAAGCTTGAACTAATTATAGCCAGATTTAAACAGTTTCCAATTAGAATCGATCATTTTTTAAATATTTTTCAACAGTTTTAACGAGCTAGAGTAATTTGAACTAATTCTAAACAGTTTTAAAGAATTTTGAATTAGTGTCAATTATTTTGAAACAATTTTGAATAGTTATTTAAGCAGTTTTGAAGTAATTATAAACGGCTTTGATATTAACTAGTTTTGAACTAGTTTTAAAAGGTTTTAAATACTTTGCAACTAGTTCTAAACAGTTTTAAATTAGTTCCAAACAAGTTTTAATAATTTTTTCCAGTTATAAATAGTTTTTAACAGCTTTGAACTAGTTGTAAAAAATTTTAACAAGTATTAAACTAATTTTGAAACGGTTTTCAACAGTTTTGAACTAGTTATAAACAGTTTTTAAAGTTGTATGCAATTTAAAACGAGGTTTAAACAGTTTTAAATAATTTTAAACAAGAGCAAATCACTTGTAAACCAGTTCTTAGTAAAAGTTCTAAGAAGCTTTAAATAAGCTTTACATATTTTCAAGTAGTTCTCGACTAATTTAGTCAACACTTTATAACTAGTTACAAACAGTTTAAAATTAATTCTTAACAGATTTTAATAATTCTAAGCAGTTTTGAAAATTTTTTTATGAGTTTTAACAAATTCTAAATAGTCTTGAACAAGATTCAAACAGTTAAGTTGTTCACAACAGTTCTAAGTAATGTATGCTATTTGTAATTTATTCTTAATGGTTTTAAACAAGATATAGTCAATTTTAAGCCAATTATGAAATATTTAAAATTATTGTTAACACTTCTAAACTGTTTGAAGTAAGCCTGTACAAATTTTGACCTGGTTCTAAAGAGTTTGAAACCAGTTCTAAAAAGTTTTAAATTAACATTTCTAAACTGAATTGAAATAGTTCTATAAAATGTTTAAAACCTAAATAGTTTCAACTTTAAACAATTTTGAACTAGTTTTATTTAGTTTTGAACTAGGTATAAACAGTTTCTAATAATTCTAGATCAGTTTTAATTAACTTAGATGTTTTACAGATTATTTAACTGATTTAGGTTTAAATAATTCTTAACGATTTTAAACCTGAATTAAACTGTTTCTTTAACTAAGTTTGAATAATCCTAAACCGGTTCACACAGTTTTGAACAATTTCTGAAAGTATTTAAATATAATTTAAATGCTTTTAAGTAATGTTTAACCAGCTATAGTGAGTTTTAAAAAACTTCTAAACAATTTTAATGAATTCTAATCAGTTCTTAAATAGTTCAAAACTATTCTAATTAGTTTCAAACTAATTATAAACAACTTTTAACCATTTTTAATAAAATTTTAAGAAGTTTTAAATGGTTTTAAGTTGTTTAAAATACTTTTATGTAGTTGCAAATACTTTTAAACAGACATAAAATAAATTTAACTGGTTTTAACTAGTTTTAAATGTTTTTAATTAGTTTTAAAAGTTTTTAAATAGTTTTAAACTGTTTTTAAATTATTCTAATCAGTTTTAATTAGTTCTAGATGGTTTTAAATAGTTAAAACGCTTTTTAATAATTTTAAGCCATGAGTATTAAATAGTTTCTAAACAATTTGAACAGGTTCTAAGCTGTTTTAAGTATTTTTATACTCAAAGTAGTTTAAAATAGTTCTAAATAGGTTCTAAATAGATAAATGATTTGAAACTAGTTCTTAATGATCCTAAACAATTTCAAACATATTATAATGAGTTTTAAACAATTTCTGAATAGTTTAATTAGGTTCTGAACAGCTCAATTGAGCAAAGGAAAACTGTCATAATATGCTCGTTCTTAGATATAATAGCAACAAAGATCATGGATTTTTTTAGTTACAAGCAAGTAATAGAGGAATTTAAAAAAAAACTCTTTTTACAAAACTTCCTTTCTCTTTAAAAAATCTATTTTTCAATCTAAATCTAATTTTTTTTATTCTTACTAATTACATGTCGATTATATCCCACTAATAAAATTACTGAAACTAATTTACTTACAATTGTCGAAAAATTACTAAATTCTTAATGCCACACGTCTTAATTACTAATATTTTATATTATTGTTATAACTCCTATTTTTTATTACTCTACTTTATACTAATCATTATTATTTTGTTTTTTAATTCAATATTTAAACTGAAACCCTAATACTTTATTATATTACTATTATAATAATTATTATTATCCTAATAGTCAGTTCTAGAAAATTTACCGTTATTTTATTGTCAAAACAAAATAAAAAGCAGTCAAAAATAAAAACAACTATATACTTATTCCTTTCATGAAAAGTGTACCCAATCATTTTTTCACACTTTTAATATTTCGGAAATGACTATTATTTCATTGTCATTAATATTATTACTATTATTATGTTACAGTGTAAAAAATAATTCATTTCTTATCATAATATTTTCTCTTCCGTAAAAATAGCGCCGGAAAAAGGATAATAACAATAATTTCAGTATACACTTCATATAATGATATAATTTCTTTTTCAAATGTAGGGACGGACTGCAAGTGACCGGAAGTGACAATTGCACATTCACAAGTGAACAAAAAGCCCTTGGAAAAGACAATTTCACGAAAATTCCAAATGGAGTGAATGGAGTTGAGGACAGAATGTCGGTACTTTGGGAAAAGGGTGTACATGCGGGAATTATGGACCCAATGAGATATGTTGCAGTGACAAGCACAAATGCTGCAAAAATCTTTAATCTTTATCCAAGAAAAGGAATCATAGACATTGGATCGGATGCAGACATCGTCGTCTGGGATCCAAGCAGGAAGCGAACGATTTCCGCCCAATCGCACGTCCAGGCTGTTGACTTTAATATCTTTGAGGTAGCTATATGCAATACCGGATGTTTATTTCAAAGCATCAACAATCGCAAAATGCAAAAATAGCGTAATTGTAAAGGTCACGCGAAATTTCGAAATCATCGTGCAATTCTGTTGCTGTAATAATAATCATCTTACAAAGTTACATTTTATTCTTATTTGGTTAAACAATTTTGCCTTGCCTTTTCCAGGGGGTCGATTATGTAATTTGATTTGATTCCGAAATCATTTGATTTCGCCTGACTTCACTTATTTTCACTTTTGTTGATTTTTGTTGTCGAAAGTTTTGACAGTTAAAAGTCGGACAATAAATAAAAAAAAATGAAAAAAAAGTGAAGTCAGGCAAAATCAAATCATTTCGGAATCAAATCAAATTACATAATCGACCCCCAGATTAAATTTGTCAAAATTGTGCTAATTTTATTTATTTAAAACTTTCAAATTTAAATTCTTCCAAACCTAATGTAGGGTAAAAGTACCAGTTATTAGATAAATTTCAAGTTTCTATGATTTTAGAATACAAAACGACTTACTAATTGTCTGTAATATTTTTTATTAAAGAAGTTGCAAGCTTTTTTATATGTCACAGTTAACATATTATAGTACATAACACGTAAAGAGAATTGAAAAAAAATTATTAAATATTACGATGTACGAAATCTGATTTATAGAGATTTTTTTAAACAAAAAGTTAGGAAAATGACATTTTTCAAAAGTGTGTACAATTATCATTTATATAGTTTTTTACCATGAATCTGTGATATCCTGGTTCAGTATACTTTAAATTAATCATGAAAACAAGAAAATTGAGGTTTTAATCATTATTTTTCAAATTGATCAAATGTCGGATAACTGGAGCAATTTTTTACTAAGTGCCAGTTATTAGATTCTAATAATTAATGAATAGATTAGTTCTTTATGTTGTGATTATCAGTGACGTAACTATTAAGGGGCAAAGTGAGCTCAGGGGGCCCTTAGTCAACCCTAATAAATCTTTTTTTTTTTTTGACAAAATTTAAAAAAATTTAGAATTACAAAAAATTGGAAAAAAACATTTGAAATTAAACAAAATAATTGCAAATTTTGCTAAATGATTGAAAAAAAAATGAAATCAATTAAAAATTGGGGAAAATAATTTAAAAAGTCATATAAATGTTTTAAAAATAAAGAGAAAATAACTTACAAAACAGAAATATACTTGAAAATCTTAATAATAAATTGAAAAAAATGACAATAACTAAAAATTGAAGAAAAGACTTGAAGAAAGCAAAATATAATTTACGATAATTAATAAATTTTTTTGGAAATTATAAAGACAATTGAAAATGATTAAAAATTGAAGAAAATAATTTAAATTTTAGAAAAATATTTAAAGATCTTTACGATTTGAAAAACTAATTTTACAATATGAGAATAATAATTAAAAATCGAAGAAAATAATAGACAAACGATCAAAATAATTTAAAATTGGAAAAAAAATAATTGAAATATGCTGGAAATAATTTAATTAAATTTAAATAATTTAAAAATTGAAAAAAGATGAAAACAATTTAAATATGAAAGATTAAAAACAGTAAATAAAATTTGAGAAAAATAATTGAAAAAATCATAGAATATGTGTTTAAAAAAAAGAATATAATTACAAAATTACTGACAAATTTTAATTAAAGAGAATAATAAAAAAATCGCTGAAATAATCGAAAATTTATGAAAAGAATTATTGAAATCTCAGATAATTAATTGAAATTTTTGAAAATTATGCCAAAAGAATGAAAATAATTAAAAATCGGAGAAAATAATTAAAAAATCATTTTAAAAATTGAAGACAATAATCTAAATTGGAGATAATAACTGAAAATTTAGGAAATTAATTGAAAAATAATTAAAATATTAAAAAATGGAAAAAATAATTGCAAAATAATAAAAAGAAATGATAATTAAAGAAAATAATTGAAAATGGAGTCCCGTGTAGAAAAGTTCCCAGTATTTCCCAGTTTCTAAGTGGGCGCCAGTTGGAGCCCACCTGAGGCAGGTGGGCCAAGTGGGCGCCAGTTTGGCCCCACTTGGCTTTTCCACACGGGGTTAAATGAATTAAATAATTTAAATATTTAAAAGTTCAGTAAATTAATCCAGAAATTATGAAAATGATCGATTAAAAATTGAAAATAATAATTGCAAAATGACAAAAACAATGGTAAATTAAAAAAATTAATTTAATTTTGCGATGAATAATATAAAATTTAGGAATAAATAATTAAATTTATTTAATGTCAAGACAAAAATAATTAAAATTGAAAAAGTGATTGAGGAAACTAAACAAAGTAATTGAAATTTGTGGAAGGTAAATTTAAGATTTAGGGAAACAATTTAAAAACCATTAAATTAATTGAGAATTGTAGAAAATAGTTTTAAAAAATGATGAAAATAGTACAAAATTGTATTTTAAGTAATTGAAATCATAAAAAGAAAAGAATTATTAAAATCTGAAGAAATTTTTTAATCACTTCAAATTTAGTATTTTTAAAACGTGGATTAATTGAACTTTTAATCAATGCAGGTTCGCACATTAACTGAAATTTGAAGAAATTAAAATTGCTATAAATTCAAAATTTGAGAACATTTTAAAAAGGTGAAATATGATTTAAAATATTAAAAGAAAAAAAATATCTAGTGACAAATATCAGGTGTGGACAGAATAAATGAATGAATGAATTAAACTTGAAAATTATTATATATAATTGGGGCCTCATTTTCCTTTTTGTCCCAGGGCTCTTGCTCTCCCAGTTACGCCACTGGTGATTATGAATTAAAATAAAATTTATTTTTAAATATGAGTCGTGTATTAACACTAACTGTTTTAATTCGTTATTTAAAAAAAGATTGTTAACAAAATTTAAGTCTACAAATATGTTCTATACTTGATTCTAACCTAAAAATTGTTTTAAATACGAGTTTTTTCTACATTTAATTATTTTATTTCATTCTTTCTTTGTTTCACTACCTCTTAATAGATTTTTTAAATTTTATTATGCTTGATGATTAAGCTACATCACTTAATTTTTAAATAGGTATATTATACATTTTAAGAATCCAATAACTGGGGCACAATAACTGGATTTCCAATGTTTTTCAAGTCTAATAAATGGGGCATGTGATTTATCTTTTTATTTTCCTTATATTTTTTTCAAATACAGTATTTAACTTCAACAAAATTGTTTACATGTACAGAAATAATGAATCTACCCTATTTCCTATAACTTGTATTTTAAATGTTGATTAATTTTTGGAAAATAATTATTTAAGACAAATGTTTAAGGAGTTTTACACCATTAACATAACCTCAAACTAGATGTTTGGCGTAAAGTTAAAATTTATATTAAAATTTATTTCGACAAATTTGAAAAGAAGTACATTTTTCAAAAGCTAAAATCTGTTGTCAGACATCAATTGTTTAACATTTTGAGTTTTTCTTAAAATTTAATGGAAAATTCGATGGATTCAACGAATAATAGTCCATTGTTTTATTCTCATCACAAAAGAGACTATTACATTTTTAGTTATCCCTTCATTTGCAGGTAAAACAGAAAATGTTAAATAATTATTATTTGACAATTCATTTTGTCTTGACGTAAGTTTTTCGGTAAAATTGGATCAAATTCTGAAATTAAATATTTCAAATCAATTTTTGTAATATTTTTATTTGAGGTAAAAAAAACCACGTTATTTCAATGGTGTGGACTTCCTTAATTTATTAAGTATATAGTTTTATCAATTTCTTACATTTATTAAAATTTTTCAGGGAATGGAAATTAACGGCGTTGCAGAATACGTGATTGTCAATGGACGCATTTGTGTTGATGATTGTAATTTAAAAGCTGTTCATGGCTTCGGAAAATATATAGAAACTCCTGTCTATCCACCCTATGTGTATGACATCGTCAATGACAGAGAAAAAGTGAGTTTTTTAATTCCTCCAAAGTTATTTGAATTTCGCTTTTAAACATTATTTATATAAATTACCAATTAATTTATACATTGAAAAAAATATTCCGGTTAAAAATAACAAACTTGTTTAGGTTAATAAATTTCAGTTGAGTTAACTACAATTTCCGGTTTAATTTTCGGTTAAAATATTTTAGTTAAATAATTTTCCGGTTGAAATTACCGGAAATTCTAGTTTAATTTGCCGGAATAATATATTCAGGTATGAATGAAAAAACCAGGATTAGATAACCAGAAAATAACTGAGAAAAAGAGGTTATGTTTAAAGTCAAAATTTTGGTTTTTGAAATAGAAAAACTAATATTAATATAATTTTTCTTAGACAAAATGTGTCACATTCAATTTGAAACAAAATAAGACATTTAAAACTCGTAATTAAATAACAATTAAAGATTTTTAACATTCATCAACGTTTTAGAGAAACAACATAAATTATATATTTGTTTCTGAATGTCAATAATCTTTAATTCTGATCCAATTATGAGTTTTAATGGTTTATTTTGTTTTCAATTGAATTTGTCACGTTTTGTCTAAGGAAAATGATATTAAAAACAAATTTTTCTATTTTAAAAAGCGAAATAATGACTTCAAACATAACCTCTTCTCAAGTATGTATCCAATTCTTCTTTAAGGAGTAAAGTGTATTTTTATTTAAAATTACAATTTTTCAGCTACTGAGAGGAATTGCTCGAAGTGAGGCCGAGGCTAAAAAATTCGCAGAGGAAGATGTTGCTATTCAGAGAGCAAAAGAAGCCGCTAGATCTGCAGCTGCAGCCGCTGCAGCAGCAAATGCTGGAAGAATGAATCATACAAATGGCAATCACGATTCGCCAAGATCAAAATTGGCCAATATTTCCTGCACACCAACTCTGCCAGAATCTGCAGTTATCACTCCATTATCAAAAGGACCTCGACTTGAAGGTCAGAGGAATCTGCAGCACTCCACCTTCTCCATCAGTGGTAAGATAAATTGAAATATACGTATTAACATTACAAAAATCCACGTATTTACAAAAATGTAGAGTAAAAAAAAAAAAATTTTAAATGTTTTGCTCCTAACAGGGTGTCTACTTACCGGGAATTCCGGGAAAAACCCGGGAATTTGCCTGGAAAAAAAATTATATCCGGGAATTTCTAAAAATTTCAGCTAATTCATTTTCATAATTCTTCAAATTCGCTTGAATCTTATTACTCGTTTTCGAAGTCTCTGATTGTAAAAACAATGTCAGATTAACCAATTTTTCAAAATTCAAAATGGCGGATCCAATATGGCAGACATTTTGCAAAATTGCTCAAATTCACTTCAAACTTGTTACTCGGTGCTAATCCATGAACCTGGTTACTAATCTGAAGTTAGATTTTTTTAAAATAGTAAAAGTGTAACAAGTTTCGACCAACTTTGAGCATTTTCAGGGCTGCCAGTGACTTACTTTTGTCATTTTTATTCATGTTTTTTAAAATCACTCACTATTACTCACTTTAAAAAAAAATCACTTTTCTCATTTTCTTAGTAAAATAATAATTATCTATTATTATTATTATTATTATATATCATCAATTATATATCATTCAATTTTTCCATCAAATTTCAATTATTTTTATCATTTTTTCATTATTTTCTGCATATTTCTATTAGTTTTAACATTTAAAAATTATTTTCATCAAATTTCATTAATTTTTTTCAATCTTTTTTTTTAAGGTCATTAATTTCTCAATTTATTACACAGTTTTCAATTTTTTTCTACGATTCAATCTTATTCTTCAAATTCCAGCAATTTTCTTCAATAATTTTATTATTATGTATCAATAATTTTTAAATACTTTCCACCAATTATTTTTTACAAGTTTCATTTTTTTTTAAATTCACTGAGAAAAATGGATGTTTAGAATTAGATGTTTAAAACAAGATTGTAACGCTTAACCTCTAAATATTAAAGGTGAACATATAAGATATTAAATTTTAACATCTAGATATTAAAGTTTAATATCTAGATGTTAACCCTGAACATCTAGATAGCTGTCCCTATGTTAAGTGATCAATATGTTAAGCGTTAACATCCAGATGTTAAGGGTAAACATCCATTTTTCTCAGTGTTTCAATTATTTTTTTTCAATCTTACATTCTTTTAATTATTTACACCAGTTATCAATTATTCTTGTCATTATTCAATTATTTATCTCAAATTTTTATTATTTTTCATGTATTACCTTAAAATTAAATTTTTTGTGATTTCTCAATTTATTTTCTTCAAATTTCAATTATTTTTGTCATTTCTAACTATTTTTACCTATTTTCAATTATTTTTGTCATTTTTAATTGTTTTTTAAAAATTTCAACTAATTTAGTAATTTTTTCTACGAATTCCAATTATTTTCTTCAAATCTTAGTAATTTTCTTCAATAATTTTATTATTATGTATCAATAATTTTTAAATACTTTAAACCAATTGCCAATTAATTTTTACAAATTTTATTTATTTCTTTCAAATTAAAATTTTTTTTTCAATCTTTCCATTTTCAATTATGTCTGTCACTTTCAAATTGTTTCTTAAAATTTTCAATTAATCCAATAATTTCTCAATTGTTGCTAATATTTTGTATTTTCAACATCGTTTTATTACTTTCTCCAAATTTTATACTTATTTTCTTATATCTTTAAATTATTTTCATGAATTTTTTAATTTCTTACTTAAATTTTCATTTGTTTTTGTCATTTCTCAAATTCTTTTCAAATTTTAATTATTTTGATCATTTTTCATGTTTTTTTCTTTAAATTCTTTATTTTTTACTTAATTTTTAATTAGTTTTGTCTTAATTATTTGTCTCAAATTTGTATTATTTTTTTTTATTTTTAACGCATTACCTTCAAATTTAAATTTTTTGTGATTTCTCAATTATTTTTGTTATTTTTCGATTATATTTTCCCATTTTCAATTATGTTTGTCATTTCCAAATTGTTTCTTAAAATTTTCCAATAATTCAGTAATTTCTCAATTATTGTTAACATTTCGTATTTTCGACATTGTTTTATTACTTTCTCCAAATTTTCTTATATCTTTAAATTATTTTCAAGAATTTTTTAATTTCTTACTTAAATTTTCATATTTTTGTCATTTCTCAATTTCATTTCAAATTTTATTTATTTTTATCATTTTTTAAGTCTTTTCTTCAAATTTTTTATTTTTTACTTTATGAGTTTTGTCATCTTTTAATTATTTGCCTCAAATTTTTATTATTTTTGTTATTTTACATGTATTATCTTAAAATTTAAATATTTTATGATTTCTCAATTATTTTCTTCAAATTTCTGTTATTTTTGTTATTTCTCGATTATTTTTGCCTATTATAATTATTTTTCTCATTTTTTAATTGCTTTTAAAATTTTCAATTAATTTAGTCATTTCTTAAATATTATCAATATTTTCGACATTTTTGTATTACTTTCTTCAAATTTTGTTTATTTTCTTATATCTTTAAATTATTGTCATCGATTCTTTAATTTCTTACTTTAATTTACATTTAATTTTTTTCATTTTTCAATTATTTTTGTCATTTGTCAATTGCTTCTTATTTTTAATTCTAATTATTTTTATCATTTTTCAAGTATTTTCTTCAAATCTCAAATTTTTTGGGATTTTGCAATTATTTTGTCATTATTTAATTATTTTCTTTAAGCGTCAATTTTTATCTCCAGTTTTTCAATTACTGATTTTAAATTTTTATTCTGTTTCTCCATTTTTTAATTATTTATGTCATTTTTTACGTCCTTTTTTCAAGTCATAAATTTTTTACATAATTTTTACTTAGTTTTATCATCTTTCATTTTTTTTTCAAGGTTCAATTATTTTTGTCATTTCTTGACTATTTGTTCCATTTTTTGATTATTTTTGTCATTTCTCAATTGTTTTTTTTTTTTTAATGTTAATTATTTTTATCATTTCTCAAGTATTTTTTTCAAATTTCTATCAATTTTATGATTTTTTAATTATTTAATTTTTTTCTTTAATGGGCAATTTTTTCTCCAATTTTTTAATTTTGTATGGATATCAAATTTTTATTTCGTTTTTCCATTTTTCAATTATTTTTGTCATTTTCCAAGTCTTATCTTCAAATTTTTAATTATTTACTTAATTTTTAATTAGTTTTGTCATCTTCCATTTTGTTTCTTCAAATTTCTATTATATTTTAACATTTTGGAATTATTTTCTTCAAAGATCAATTTTACCTTAAAAACTTATGTATTACGCACTTACTTTTTCTACTATCTTAATATTATAGCTATTAATCATACATCAAAGAAATCCGGGAAAAATGTGAGTTTAGATCCGGGAAAACCGGGAATTTGAAAATCATGTTTCGGTAGACACCCTGGTCCTAACCCCCAAAAAGTTTCAAAATCGAAAAAAATACCCCTATTTCATCCAAATTAAATTATTTATCTATTCGATAAAATTTTTCATTAATAAATATTTCGAGCATCAGAAGTTGGGATTGATTGAAAATTTCGTTTGATTCTTTGAATATAGATTAAATATATTTTTAATTGTTAATATTAAAATGACGAAAAACTACACCTTTTTTCGAGCTAGTAATAATAATAATAAAAAAACAATTTTTCATTTTTTCAGAAGATACAGATGAAGGAAGAAGAGCCTGCATTCGCGTGAATAATCCACCGGGAGGTCGTAGCGCCGGTGGTTTTTGGTAATTTCGTACAATCGAAATTTGTAAAAAAAAGATGGTATTTAATGACTAATAATATACATCTATATCCCTCCCATTTACCTCACCCTTCCTCAATTTTTCACTTCGAAAGTTCAAGTCTTTTATAAAGTAAGCTTTCGAAAATCTCAAATTTGGAAAGCTTATTCCAAAAAAAAATGAGACCTTTTCTTTACACTTGCCTCTTCTTCTCAATTCATAATCCTCATTCATTCACGTCGACCTTGAAAACTTCAACAGTAAAAAAAAATTGCCAAAATTTACTATCAGCATTCAATCAAGCCGATAGTAATAATAATAATAATAATAATCAGAAGTGAAAGAATTGTTCGATTTGTAGAAGTTTCAAGGTCTAAGTTACATGGGCATCTTAAGTTATTTGTATTTTTAATAGACGCTTAGAATTATTTAACGAAGTTGAAAAAGCAGAGAGCTTGGAGAGGAACAAAACAAAAATTTCAACCAAAAAAAAATGAAAAGAACTAAAAGTTGTAATAAACTTTTTCTGTATTTTGTTCGTTTTGTGTAATTCTGACAGCACAAAGTTGTAGTGGATATTAGCAAATGACAGATTGTAGAATTATTGTGGATATTTATAATCGTTGATTGTTACGTTTACGTCGACTTGATTAAAATTATGATATAATGATAATTATGCTATGATTATTACTATAATTATATTATAAAATGATTGAGATATATTGTGTTATTTTCAACGCATGGAATAAGAATTAAAATATAATTATAATTAGACATTTTTCTAATTAATAATATTATCTTTATTAATATTATCATTATATAATCCTGACGAATATTACAATTACTAATATTCAATTTTGAAAGTTAATAAAAAGATCAACTGTGTATATCAAACACTATAGAAAGTATCGGCTCTAAATAATCAAATTGAACGAGAATTAATTAGGAAAATTGTTTGAATTATTTCTTCGGAAATATACGAATTGTTAATAAAAATACATTTTATTATAGATACTGTGTAGCAATTATTATATAGATTGTATAATTGTACATTTTATATCGAATCTTTAATTACTGTTAACAATCTACGTAATTAGAATTTGCAAAGAAACCATTTCGGAACAATTTTAAAAAATCAATTTTTCTTTATTCGTTTTGCGTTACCTTGAAAAGAAATACTTAAAATCAACATTTCTGCTGTAGTTTATTAGCGTAACGATTGTCAACGAACAAGTAATCTATTAATGTTAAGTTTTGCATAATCAAATCAATTATTAAAAATTTATTCCATGCGTTGAGATCATTGCGGATTTTATTAATTTTGTGATCACAAAAATAATTACGAGCACTTCTTAATTGATTAGAATTTAATAAAAAAAACAAGAAAAACGAAATTGAAAAATCAAGTTTTTAAACTAAAAAATAAAAAAGTAAACAACAAATAAAAGGACAATTTTCTATCAAATTCTGCTTAAAATGTATGCTTCCTTTTATTTATTCTTCTGGATGTGCTCTCTCTAATTATTATTAAACTTGAATAAATTCGTAATTTGAGGAAGGAACGTAAATGGAAAAAGAGCTTGTTGCAAATATCGAAACTGAAAGTCGCTTTACGCTGGCTTTAAAAGCCAAAAATCGTTATAATTATTAAAAAAAAATTCCAAAACTGCGACCATATCTCTGAATAATGATAAAATACTGAAACTTGAACTGAGCCAAAAAAAAATATAAAACGTATTGCGATTTTGTAAGCATTTTTAGCCAAAGACTTCCTCTCGATTTTCAGACCAATATTGTAATCTGAAAGTGTCTTAAAGTAGTTTGACTAAAATTTAAACATTCAATGTGTTCATGTTTTCAAATTTGATAAGACAATTTATAATCGAAAATCTAGTTTAAGAAGAGCAAAAAAAAGTAACTACATTTTCAAAATGTTCAAGAATCTTTCCTATTCGTGTTTTTAAAACATTTTCTAATTGAACGGAACAAAAGAAAAAAATTGAAAATTGATTTGTAGACGATTCAGAAAAAATTCAAGTTATCCTCTAAATCAATTTTTGCAATTTTCTTCTAGACAAAAATTGACAACTTTAAGACCTAAAAGAAATTTATAGACTGCTTAAAAATGTGAAAAATTCAGTTTTAATAGATTTAACGCACACCATTTATACTAAAAGAGTAAATTTATACTAAAAGATTAAAAGGACAAGAAATTGAAATAAAGACTACTATTAGGAATTTGCGATTTTCAAATTTTATTACGTTTTTAATATTATCCCAACTTGTGCTTTTTTTAAAAATTGTACAATTTGCTTTATGGAAAACAGTAAAAAGTGGAAAAAATATTAATCGCTTTTCTAAGATAATTTCAATTGAATTAATTAATTAGTTTCTAAAATTTATTCGCTTATTTAATATCCATTTATTATTGAAATTTGTTTTTTTTTTCTAAAATAAAAATAAAATCAAATATTTTTTATTTAATGATTATTATTAGCGTCTAATATTTTTCACATTTTTTAAACCAAAAGTATTAAACGCGAGTAAAATAAGAATTAAAACGTAGATTTGAAAATTAAGAATATTTTCACTTTTTTCAACAATTTTACCGAGATCGATTTAAATGACAAATTTTCACAATTTTTTATTATATTAATCTTTTAATTCGACAATGTTAAGTTTATAACTAAATAATTTGATGATTTAAGCAACACAGGGACAACTTTTATTTTATTTTAATTATAAACTAACTAAAATTATTATCAAAATTACATTTAAATTAATTTGTTTACCTTAATTTTAGTTTAACAAGTTATAACTGAACTTAGTTACATTTCGTAATTTATTTTAAAACTTTTATCAGTATTTTCACTTGTTTTTATAAATACAAAAATTTAATTATTAAACTATAATTACAGATATTAAATTGTTTAATTGTTAAAAATAATTCAATTCACTGTCAACTTCAAATAATTGGGGTTATTGTCCACAAAATTAAACGTAGCTTTTACACAAAAATGTAAATGTTTTTCTTAAAACGTAGAATTTGTACTCCAATAGTATATTAGAAAATATTTATAGGCGCATAGAATCGTTTTTTAAAGGCAATAAAATGACAACGTATTTTAAGAAGAAACTATTTATAAGAAATAGAATAAGAGACAAGTTGTATTAAATTTTTTTTTTAATTTTGTGGGCTTTAACTTTTATTTTTCCGAAAGTCCCTGTTTTTTAACAAAATAAAAAAATGCACAATGACTTGAATCACAAGGTCATTTGTGCTTTCGCAAATTATAAATTGAAAGTGTATTGATTAACGATCGATAAAGTCGTTAATAACTCAAGATTGATCTTCTGTACCTAAAAAGTTAATAATTTTCTAAAATTATTAACAATCGCAATATATTATATTTTAACGATTCAATTATTAATTAATTTATTAATCACATTTTTTCTTTACAGGAAGTAATAATTAATAATTTTATTTATTGTGAAGTAGGTACTAAAGATTTTTACAAAAGAGTTTCATTAAAATGAAAAATTCTAATTTTTCTTTTCAACGTCACATTGAACTTAATTAAAATTTAATTAAGTCGGAAAATTTTCTAAATATAAATTTAATTACAGTTAGCAAATTTTTCATTGAAATGAAACTTGCAAAGAGAAACTTATCAAGAGACTATGATTATGCTAAAATGAATGTAACGGAATTATTGTTACCGTCTGTAATAGAAACATCATTTTTCATTATAAGAACGAAAATGTTGACAAATAAATATTTGTATCTGTACGTGAAGATAATAAATGTACGAAATAATTAATCTATTGAATTATTCATACTTTGAATTATAATTTTTCAAATTATAAACTTATTTATATTAATAATTTATTTATAAATTTGTTCCTCTGCTTTATTGATATATTTGTTTCGTTATTTGTTCACGCTTATAATCTATTTCTGAATAAAAATAATGTCCAAGTTTTTAGAAAAGAGAAGATAAATTATTTCCGTACTGAATTTTACAATTATTTTCTTACTGAATTTTACAATTATTCTCTTAACAAATTTTACAATTATACTTTTTTTTTACCTACAAGTATTTTTTTAACGAATATTTTCTTAAATAATAATTATTTTTAACTAAAAATAGTATGGACACTTTCAGTTTTAACTATTTAAATAAAGTCGCTATATTAATTCGTAAATTAATTATTAATAATTCTCTTTATATCAAGGCTTATTCACAGTTCCTTCCTTGCGAAATTCTCCCAGAATTCGTTTCAGTTCCGAAGATCGAGAATTTTTTTGCTGCAATTATATTTTCGTTATTTTTAATTAAATGGACAATTTTTCTTAAAGTTGAATTAAAAATTAATGTTTAAGTTGCTATTTTAATGAATTAAAAACTATCTTACACTATGTGCATTTCGAAAATGATTTAATTCTCCATCTAGTCTTTTTCCTTCAGTACTTCCACAATAGTGTTCCAGTTCTCTACTAGATAAGGTTAATAATTCGGCCCCAGTCATACCTTTCAAGTGTTTAGAAATCCTATTTAAAAAATCAAATAATTAGTATGTTTCTTAAAAATAATTAATTCTGATGTAAATTAAAAATTCAATTTAAAAATAGTATACGAAATAATAACAAAAATAATATGTAGTTACAAATGTAGAAATAGAAAATTTTCATTTTGCAAAAACATTTTTTATATGATTCATTACTTTATTCAGGAACGGCGACTTGTGTGTGGTAGGTCTGCACAAAATTACAGACAAAAAAAAATTTCTTAATAATTTCTGTTCATTTCTTTAATTTCTAATTATTTTTCAATTTTTCCCCTAAATTTTCAATTCAATTTTCGCAAGTTGCAATTATTTTCTTTAATTTTTCAAGTAAAACTTTTTCAGTTTTAATTATTTCCTTTAATATCAAATTAGTTTAATTATTTATTAATTAATTTTCAATTTCTTTTGTCACTTTTCACATATTTTTACAAAATATAAATTTTGTTTTTCAATTGTAATTTTTTTCTTCAAAGTACAATTAATTTCTTCAATATCGATTTATTAATGTAAATTTGTAATGTCAATTAAATAATGGAAGGACATAACTCATCAAATTTGTTAATTAATTATCAGCTTCATTATTTTCATCGTTTTTCATAATCATTTTCCAAATATTGCTTCATCAATTTATATTAAAAAAACTAAATTACGAAATTTTTATTTATTGCTTTTAAATTTTAGTTGTATTTTTCAAGTCTTTAAATGATGTTCTTCGATTTTCAATCACTTTCTTTTATATCAAATACATTCTATAATTTACTCAATTTTTTTCCTTAATTTTCCATTATTATCTTTAATTTCCAATTATTCATCCTGAACACACCTAAAGTTTGTCCCTAAATGTTTTTTTCTTTTAAATTTTAAATCATTTACCACCTGCATAAAATATTGTCTAGTTTATAATTTATAACAATTTTAATTTCTTCGAACTTCAATTAATTTGTTATTTCATTGATTAAAGATTTAATTAATCCACGCTTTGAGAATAGTAGATTTGGAATTATTTAAAAATTTCTTAAATTGTTAACAATTACATTCTATTATGATCTCAATTATTTGCTACAATTTACAACTCTTTTTATCATTTTTCAAAAAAAAAATTCAATTTCTAATTATTTTCATAATTTTTCAATTTTCCCCCTAAATTTTCAATTCAATTTCCGGAAGTTGCAATTATTTTCTTTAATTTTTTTCAAATAAAAGTTTGTCAGATTTTTAATTATTATTGCCGTCGATATCAAATTAGTTTAATTATTTATTAATTAATTTTCATTTTCTTTCGTCACTTTTCACATATTTTTATAAAATATGATTTTTGTTTTTCAAATTGTAATTTTTTTCTTCAATATCGAATTATTACTGTCAATTTGTAATGTCTATTGTTTTAAAATTTGTTAATTTGATTATCAATTTTATTATTTCGATCATTTTCCATAATGATTTTATAAATATTTTTCAATATTAAAAAACGTGTTTCATGCTTTATCAATTTTTATTTAAAAAAAATAAATTATTAAATTTTGTTTATTACTTTTAAATTTTAGTTGTATTTTTCAATTATTTAAATGATGTTCGTCAATTTTCAATCACTTTCTTTTATATCAAATAAATTCTGTAATTTTCTCAATTTTCTTTCTTAAATTTTTATAATTATCTTTAATTTCAATAATATTTATCATTTTTCAAGTAGTCTTGTTTATCTCAAAAGTATTCCGTGATTTTTTCAATTACTTGTTACAAATTTTTATTATTTTCTTCAATTTTCAATTATTTCCATCATTTTCAAATAATTTTTGTCATTTTCGATTATTTTTAAATTAATTTTCTAAATTTTTTATTATATACAATCTCAAATTTCAGTTACTTTTTCAATTTACAATTATTTTTAAAATTCTGCAATTGTTTTCTTTTATTAGAAATATATATTGTAACTTTTTTAATTATTTTTCACAAATTAAAATTATTTTCTTCAATTTTTAATTATTTTTACTATTCCTCAATTAAATTACTAAATTTTCAATTATTTATCTCATTTTCCAATTATTTTTTTCAATTTTCATTTTCTTTCATTTTGCAATTATTTTCTCCACCTTTTAATTAGATTTATTAATTATTTTTCAATTAATTTCCTAAATTTTCATTTATTATCTCAAACCTAAGTTATTGTATCCACTTTTCAATGTTTTAATCATTCTTTAATTATTTTTCTCAAATTTCAATTATGTTCGTCAATTTTTAATTTTTTTTTTAATTTGCAATGATTTTCACAAATTTTATATTATTTTAATTATTTGTTGATTAATTCCGAAAATTTCAATTATTTTCTTCAATTTTCGATTATTTCTATAATGTTTTAATTATTTTCCTCGATTTAAAATTCTTGAAATCATTTTGTAATTAGATACTTTCTTTTACTTTACACATATTCTGTATTTTTTCAATTATTTTTCTAAAATTGCAATAATTATTTTCAATTTTCTATTATTTTTTAAATTTTTTCTCACAATTTTAATTATTCTCAATTTTATCCATTCTATTTCTAAAATTTATGAGAATTTTTATCTCAAATTTCAATTATTTTTCTTAATTTTGTTGTCCCCTACCCGGTCAACATTAAGTGTGCAGATGGTAAAAATTTACAAGTCACCGCCCCTGATTTTATTTAAATTTTTAATATCAATTTGTATTTTTATGTTAATTATTCTACTTTTCGGAAAATCCTTTTTTTGCCAGCCAATTTTGAACGTCACGCGGGGTTGAATACTGATCCAAATTTCCACTCGATTCTAAATTTGCAGCACGTTTCTTTTCACGAAACATCGTTAGCACAGATTTCAGCTCCTGTTGAACTTCATGATGACTACTAAAGCCTTTTAAAAATCCAAAATATTAATAATAAAATAATGACTTTTGTTTTATGCAGGGTTTTCTAATCAGTTAATAAATAAATAATATAATTTTAATTACATAATAGTATAATTGTGACGCGTTACGAAGAAGGAGACTTGAAAAGCTAAAAGTGTTAGGTTATGTTCAACGATAGTTTTACCCATAAAGCGTCACAATTATAAAATATAAATAAAAAAATATAAATATTTCAATATTCAAATAATTCTGTTTTCAATATTTAAATATTTATCGCTTCTTGAGTGACATATTCACAGTTAAAAGGTTAAAAATAAACAGAAAATATTGTATAAATAATACCTTCAGGCATTGATCGGATGCTCATGTTGCTTTTAGTGCTTTTTATTGACCCCATTTTATTTTCATCTTGGGATGACTTCGGGATAAATACCGGTAGAGGTGGAGGAGGAGGGGGGACATTTTTACTATCAGAGGATTCTAACTGATTTTGACAAGTTTTGGAAAAAGGTTCAGAAACTTGTTTTTGATAAAAATTCGGCTTTGACACTGTTTGTGGATTTTTTGTAAATTCCACCGAATCGTGAGCCTTGGAAGATTCTGATCCAGAGCATGAAGATAGCTTTTTATTCATTTCCCATGAACTGACAGTTTTTATACTTCCGGAAGAGTGCAAACTATCGGCAATTGAAACCACGTCGTCACTCAGAGCGTCACTTGAAACACTAGGTTCATCTGTGTTGAAAATATAATTTTTAAATTAGAATTCGAATAATGTCATTATTTAATATAAATATAATAGGATTCACATTTATAAACATAAAAATAAATTGTAATTTTCTACGAAATTATTTAAAATTCCAAGTTTTTTTCTGTATGGACACAAATTCACTTTTATTTACCTTGAGTTATAAAGTGTTCATTTTTACCTTAGGGTAATAAATAATAATAATAATAATAAAGTTAAATTTTTCAACTAAGGTAAAAAATTAATCCCTTTTTCACCCAGGATAAAAAAGAGTTTTTATTATCCAAGGTAAAAAAATACGCTTTATTAACCAAGGTAAGAAAGTACATTTTTTTATTTATTTTTGGTTAATATATTTTATATTAATAATATACTTACCAAAGCAATTTAAGAAACTTTTTTCCCCATGTTCAGAATAAAATACATATGTAAATTTTTCTCAGAATAAATGATAAATGCAAGACTCGTAAATATCATACAAGAAACAAATGCAATAATTGATAAGCAGATTTTATGAAAAGGAACACTCTTAGACAAAACATTTTGATTTAAAGAAGCAAAAGAATAATAAAAGCCGACAATTATAACCTAAATGTGAAATTGGTGACAATAAAAAACCAAGGTCTGTTTTTTAAAAATGTCAATTTGTAATTAGTACAAGCTAATTCCAATAATACAGAGAGGTATATGTATACACTTAAATACATACCCATAAAAGACGAAGAAAAATAAATTTAATAATTACAAAGTCACTTAAAATTAAAATAGTCCACTAGGAATCTTAAAATTCCTTAAAATTTTGCACTTGAGTCATCTCATTTAACGAAACTTATTTATTTTTATTATATCCACTTTTAATGACACTTAATTTATTGGATATAATTTATTTCACAAAAATATGAATTTAATATACTGAAATTTTATAATTGATCAAAAATGGATTGTAATTGCTTGGAATTTATTTAGTTTTTATTTATTTAACAAAAATAATAATTTGAGATAATTAATAATAATTAATAATAATATTACTATTATTATTAGATATTATTTTCAATTAATAGGTGAAATACTCAAGTCCAATTTTAATTTATACTGCGATAACAAGTTAATTTTATACGTAGTAAAATTTGGTTAGTCTATAAATACAGAACATTTAATAACATTTCGATCTCTTAAAAAATATTAACGTAATGTAAGACATTATGCTACTGGTAAATAAAAACAATGATTCTCCACGAAAATCATTTCATGTTTGATTATGTAATCTGCATATTCTCAAAACCAGAATATATAATATAAACAAAGTGCTTAAAATTCTATCAGATCTTCAGATTCAACTTCAATTAAGATTCCAGTCAGAAAATCCTACTTACATTTTTTTCCCAAAATATTTTTCTTTTCCTTTTTCTTTTTTAGAAAATAAAACTTTATACACAAATTTTTTTTTTTTTCAAAGCAGGGGAAAAAATGTAAATAACTGGGACAAACTTTGCTAGACGGAAACCAACATTCGCTTCAAGTCTCACAAAACACAAGACAATTTTCAGCCCGTTCCAAGATGTGTTTCTTTTCGCATTTATTTGTTTCAAAAAGGTAAAAATTTCAAAATTCTAAAGTATCCAAATACTTTAATTGATTGAGAATTTTTTAAAATAAGTTTAAAATTATTTCCAATTTAAGTAGAATGGAAAATTGTTTAAGCCTAGATTAACTTAAAAATTAATTGTTGAGAGAAAGATCAGTTTATAAAAAAAAAAAGATTAGTTTATAAAATCAGCTTATAAACAAAAGATTAATTTATACTTTAAAAAAATATTTTTAAATTATTAAAATTAAAAAACAAGAAGAAGGACAAGTTGGAACGTCCTGCACCCGATATTTTACCAAGATACAAAAATTCCTCAGTCTAGACGATATTAGCACATTTATCCTTATTTACAAAGACGTGGATAAGCAATGTTGCAACATAAAATAATGGACACTTGACAGATGTACAATATATGAAGCAACTTAAATCAGCAAAACCGAAAGGAATCGCTTAAAGTTAACGACGCTTTGTCATCAACGCAAATAATTTAATACAGATACAAAAATAATTTTGCACATAAATAAACAAATCTACCAAAATGAATAAAAATTTTAATTTATAACTGAATAATAATTCCATTAATACCGAAATTGTGAATTCGATTAAAGAAATAAAACCACATTTTCGAATTTTTAACAGAATTTTCACAGTTATATAACCAAAAAAGGAGATTTTATATTTTTATATTGGTAACATTGCCGTTCTAATTGGGAAATTTTAGTCACAAAGATATTTTTAATATCTTGAAATTAACTTTAACAATACGATATTTTCATTTTTTGTTTTTAAATTTTGTATTTTGAATTCCCATACAAATTTTTTTTTCTATTTTATTTGCATTAAATACAATTTAATTTGCTTCAATTTCCATTGAATTTGATTTTCTTTGAATTTGAATTAATTAAATGGTAAAAAAATGTTTCATGTGTGCAAAATAATTTTTGATTCTGTTATAGATTTACACTATCTCTGATGATTATGCAATTTTCTTGGAGGTGAAGAGAAGCTTAAAAATATCTGAATTCACCTTTTTTTCCAAGACGTTCTTTGCGTACCCATTCAGCTGGAGCCGGAGGTGGAATCGTATGGGGTCGATGTGACGTTTCCGGTCCAGGACTGGTGCTGGTATCTAATTCTGAATCCTAAAACAAAAATTTAATTTCATAAATTCTAACTAAACTTGTCAGAAAAAAAAGAAATTATTATCATTTTCATCTAAAAGGTCCCTAGAACAAAGTGTAATAATTAGTAAATTTAAAAAATATATATATATACATATATCTGACAAGTAGACCAAATCTGAGCTTTAAACTAAAACAAACAAATTTTATAAAATACCAGGCGAGCAGAATTTTTTAATTGAATTTTTTCACTTTATAGTAATTTCTCTCCTTCTTTAAGGTGGTTCTCTCCATTGACATAACCCCAAACTAAGAAATGACTGTTCCCATCAAATAAAACTATTATTAAACAAAATCTAACAAGTAAAATTGTAGAGAATGTTTCAACGAAAATAATGAGCTATTATTTGTTAGAGCTGGATAAAAATTGCAGTTGTTAATTAAATTTTTAAAAAAATTGATAATAAATTAATTAATAAATAAATTAAATAGTTATTATTTGACAACAAATTTTAGCTAAATCTAATTTTTTTCAGAAAAAGGTACAACTGGATTTTTCAAAATTTGGTGAAATTAATTTTAATAATAATTTTTATTTAGGATGAAAAACGACTTTCTAGTTTGAGGTTATGTAAATGGAGAGAACCTCCTTAGTTACCTTTTAACAACTTTCTAGTTATTAAATTCAAGTAATTTTGCTTCTATTTCTAGTTACTTGATAATACATTGTAGTAATTTTCATAACAATACCAATAGTTAATACACTTTTTATAGTTATCTTTTCAAACTTTAGATACTTTTTCAATTATTTTCAATTATTTCAATTATTTTTCTTCGACTTCTAGTTACTTATACATTCTCTAATAATTATTCTAGAGTCCATAGTTTCTTTCTTCAATTTCTGATTATTTTTTCACTATACAGTAATTTTTTTTCCAAGTATATTTAGTCAACTTCTAGTCATTCTAGTTATTATTTTACTTTCTCATAATTTACCACTTTTCCAGTTTTTCAATAAATTTTTGCAATTGTAATCAGTCTTTAATTATTTTGGTCACTTTCCACTAATTTTTCTTCACTTTCTAGTTATCTTTCAATACGTGTTAATCTTTTTAATAGCTTGTCATTTTTTACACTTTTTAGTTACTTTTAAAGCAGTAAAAACTCTAGTACTTTTGTTCACTTATTTTTCTTCAACTTCTGGTTATTTTTTCATTTAATAGTAAATCTTTTTGAATTTATAGATTTATTTCTTCAATTGCCGATTTCGTTTTTCATTTTGTGATAATTTTTCTTCCTTTTCGGATATTTTAAATCAGCTTCCCGTCATTTTTATATTTATCGTATTCTATTGATTTCCACATATTTTCTGTTATTTTTTTCAATGCCAAACTATTTTTGTTTCAATTATTTTTCTTATTTCCAGTTAATTTTGTTACACTTTTGAATATTTTTTTTTTTGTCATTTTCTAGTTATTTTCAGTAAAAATACTGTAATTTTTATCACATCTGTCTAGATACTTTTTACTCCATAGTAATTATTTTGTCTGATTTCTTTACATTTTTTTCTAATCATTTTTTCATATTTCTATACATTTTTTCTTTAATTATATTATTTATTATACATTGTCTAGAAATTTCCCTTTATTTTCTAGTTTTTTTTTTAATGTTTAAATATTTTTTTATTCCAATTGATTTTTCCTTTTATCTATAGGTGTTTTTATTTAAAGAGGTTCTCTCCATTGACATAACCTTAAACTGAAAAAATGACTGTTCCCATCAAATAAAACTATTATTAAAAAAAATTTCACCGAATTTTCAAGAATCCAGTTGTACAGTTTTCAGACAAAATTAGGTTGAGCTAAATTTTAATAAGTGTCAGTTTTTTGTGGATTTGTGCATGTTATATAAAAAACAAGTTTTAGGCCATTAATTCAAATTAATTCAATTATGTCCTAAAACTTGAGCTAAATTTTGTTAGATTTTGTTAGATAATATTGTGTTTAAAAGTTATTATACAACTAAAATTTGATTTCTACGTATTTCTTAAACACAATATTATTTAATAAAATCTAACGAAGAATGAGAAATGAGAATGTTTCAGTGAGAAAATGAGCTATTTGTCAAAATTGTATGAAAATTGCAGTTGTTCATTAATTTTACAGAAAAAACATAAAATGTTAAATAATTATTATTTGACAACAAATTTTAGCTCAACCTAATTTTTTCTGAAAAATGTACAACTAGACCTTTCTAAATTGTGTGAAATTGAATTGAATAATATTTTCGAGTTGAAAAACGATTTTCTAATTTGAGGTTATGTAAATGAAGAGAACCTCATTAATATCTAGTTATTGTTCATTTCCCAGTTATTTAATGATTATTAGTTATTAATGATTATTATTAACTTTATTAGTAACTTCATTATTTTTATATTTTCTATTAAATTATTCTTGATTTTCTAACTAATTTTCATTAGCAGAATTCAGCAAAATTTTCAATTTTTGTAAAAAACAAAATATGTAAAAACAAACTTGTTTTGCCATAATCTTCTAGTAATTCTGTTAGATTTTAGTAATTTTTCTTTTTATTTTCTAGTTCTCTTTTTTAATATTTAAAAAAAATATTTTCTCGTTTCTATATTGATTTTTTCTTATTTACTGTTTTTTTAAATAATTTTGAGTTATTTTTCAATAATTTCTAGTAATTTTCATCGACTACAGTTATTTTCATCACTTTCTAGTAATTCATTTTACTTTTTAGTAATTAGTCTTAAATTTTTAAGTTTTTTTTCTTCAATTTCTGATTCTTCTTTTACTTTATATATAGTGTTTTTTCTTTATTTTCTAGTTATAATTTTCAAGCGCGTAGAAATTCGAATCAGACATAGTATGATTGGCTAATTTTTAATTTGTTTTTGCTGAATTGGTATTATGAGAAATGGAATGTATATAAAAAATGATAATTCTAAGTTTTGAAATTTTTACAGATGGTATAAATTTACTAAATGATTTTTAGGTTATGTGATTATTCAGATTTACAAAATGTTAAATGATATTTCCAAAGGGAAACTTTACAAATGATACTTATTAAAGCGAACGGAAGTTAGGTAATTAATAAATTAGAGTTAATAGTTATTATTGGCAGTTTAAATTTACAAAACGTTCCTATCAGTTACTCTAGGAACTAATCAAATATGGCCGACACAACAGTGACATCAGAGTGAAAATTTACGTTATTTGTACACAGCAATTGGTATTTTTTTTTAAAACAAGATTTTAAGGCGTTTTCAGAAGTGAATGATAATTTTATAATAGTGATAATTATTCATTTTGTGTGAAAACAATGGAATTTGAACAAAAATTCCGAATTCTCTTTTTGTCATATTTTTTGATGACGTAGTAGCTTTGCAAAAGAAAACGAACTGTTTAAGCTTAAAGCAAAAATGATTTTAATTTGTAACACTTAAGAAATAATAATTTATTGCAAAAATAAACTTCAAACAATGAATTGTCTGAAAAATACACTCTTAAGTCGGCCATATTTGTTTTGAAACAAATATCGTCCCACTGACCACGGCAGTTTTCTTTGCCAATTCATAACGAGAATTTTGGCAAATCTACATAAGTAGAAATTGAAATTACGCAAAATAAACATTATATCGAATAGAGATTAGAAAGTAATGAAAATTGTGTAATGAATCAAACTTTTGAGATTTTCTACTTACGGTAACTCATGAATTGAGCAAAAAGAGGTTACATTTTTTGAATGTTAGAATATTTTAGTTTCCGTAAACTGTCATTATGAATCTTAAATTTCAATGGCATAAAATTTATATAAACTGCAGCTTGAAGAAACTTCAAGCGCCTCCTAAATTTAATTTAAATCAAATATCAGGGTTGCCACAAAAATTGTCTTTCGAAATTCCAGGCTTTTTCCAGGTTCTCCATGTTCAAATTCTCTCAAATTCCAGAGTAAATTACCCTAATATTTCAAGCTTTGGTTTAGACTTTAAACAGAATTTTAATACGAATTATTGTTTGTTGATTTTAATTTTTAAGTTGAAATTAAAGATTATACAGGGTGTCCAGCGATTTTTGAAAAAATAAATTCAAGGACATTTCAAGAATTTCAAGGGCAAAAATAATTGTTTACAAGGATATTTTTTGTTGAAGTAATTGTTTTTGTTCATTTGAAACCATAAATTTTTGTAAATACATATAATAAAAATTACGAGAATATTTACAAAATTAAAGAAACAGTCTAAAAAATGACGGAAATAATTCACAATTGAAAACAAAATTCGAAAAGTGTCTAGATAACTAAACATTTGAATAAAGTAATTTAAAAAATTAAACAAAAAAAAATGAAAAATTAAGAAAATTATAAGAATATGGAATAATAATTTTATGGAAATAATTGAACATTGAATAAATGTATTGAAAATAGAAAAAAATAATTAAAATTGAAAAAAGTAATTGACAATTTAAGAGTAAAATTGAAATTTAAAGATTATAATTAAAAATTAAAAAAAGCCGAAAATTATTGAATATAGAAGAAAATAATTAATAATAGAACAAACATTACAAAATGTCGAAAATAAATCAAAATACAACTGAACAAACTAATTGAAAATTTAAACAATAATTATAAAATTGTAAGAGAATAGTTTAAAAATAACGAGAATAGTTGAAAAAGTAAAGAAAATATCTAGAAAATGACGAAAATAAATATCAATTCAAAAGAAAATTCAAAAAATTACTAGATAGATAGAAAAAAAATGGTAAAAAATAAACAAGAAAAATTACTTTTAAAGAAAATAATAGCAAATTGAAAAATTAAGAAAATTATACGAATAAATGTTGAAAATAATTGAAAATTAAAGAAAATAATTCAAATTTTAAGAATATAATAAAAAAATGAAGAGAGTAAATAAAAAAAGTCAACAATTATTAAATACCCAAGAAAATAATTGAAAACCGAAAAAAGGAATTCGAAGTTGTAAAAATTGAGAATTGAAGAAAATAATTGAACAATTTAATTAAAAATTAAAGAAACTTATTGATAATTGAAAAAAATAACTGAAAAAGGCGTGATTTTTTTAAAATTAAAGAAAATGATTAAAAATTGATAATTGAAATTGAGATTTGAAGAAAATAATTATAAATAGAAGAAAACAGTTGTAGAATTAAAAAAAATCAAATAAATTACTTAACAATCTCTATAATTAAAATAAATAATTGAAACAATTCGAGAATTATTGAATATTCCAGAATTAATTGAAAATCGAGAAAATTAATTGAAGATTAATGAAAATAATTAAAAATTGCGGAATCAAATTAAAAATTAAAAAATTAAATAGACATTTTATGAAAATAATCAATGATTAAAACAAAAATTAAAAAATGATAAAGAAAAATTTAATAATTTAAAAAATAACGGAGAAATGAGGAAAATAATTGAAATTTGAAAAAATATTCGAAACTGGCGAGAATAATTGAAAACAGAAAAAAATATTTGAAAAAGTTAAAGAATAATTAAGAAATTATAAGGAAATAAATGAAAATGAAGAAAAGTAGAAAATAATTGACAATTAAAAAAAAATTCGAAAAGTGGGTAGATTAATACTCAATTGGAAAAAGTAATTAAAAGGAAATTCTGAAAATAATTGAAAAATAAAAGGAAAATTACAAAATGACGAAAATAATCAAATGTAAAAGAAAATAATTAATAAATGAGGAGGAAAATAATTGTCAATTGAAAAAAATTCGAAATTTGTCAGAAACAATCGACAAAAGAGCAAAGTAATAAAAAAAGTTAAAAAACAATTATAAAATTTTAAGAGAATAAATGAGAATTGAAAAAATAGTAGGAAATAATTGAAAATTAGAGAAAATAATTAATAACAGAAAGAAATAATTGAAAAATAACTATAATAATTGCAAAATGGAAGAAATTATCTGAAAAATGACAAAATAATTGACAATTGAAAAGAAATTTTTAAATTCCTAGATTAATAGAAAACTGAAAAAATTACACAATAAATATTAAATTTAAACAAAGTAGTTGAAAATGGAAAAATTAAGAATATTATAGGAAGAATTGGTGAAAATTATTTCAAATTGAACAACTGGATTGAAAATCGGAAAAAAAATTAAAATTAAAGAGAATAATTGAAAATTGAAGATTGGAATGAAATTAAAAGAATACCTATAATTAAACACTAAAAGAAACAGAGAATTTTTTAATATGAAAGAAAATCATTGAAAATTAAAGATTGGAATTTAGAACTGAAGAAAATACTAAAAAATTGTACAAATAAATTGAAGAATCAAGAATTAAATTGAAATTTGAAGACAATAGTTGATCATTGAAAGGAAAATAAGAAAATGACGAAAATAATTAAATATTATAGACAATAATTAAATCTGGCGAGAATTTTTAAACATTTTTAGAAATAAGTGATTAAAGAAATTTTTTTCTGTTTGGAATTTAAGGTTTTGTTTCCGAGTTCAAGACCATTCTAAGGACTTTAAGGACAAAAAATCAATTCAAGAATTTCAAGGGTCGCTGGACACCCTGATTATAATAATTCTTGCGCATATTTTACGGAAATTTTGATTGTGAAATAGAAAGAATTTTTTAAGTCTCTTGTGGCATTTGTTTTTAAAATTTCAGAAATATCAGAATTTTTGAAATCCTTAGAAAAAAATTCCAGAAATATTTTTAAATTCCAGGGCTGTTATTGATTTAAATCATGATTTAAATCATTGGAAAATTTGCATTAAAATCATGATTTAAATCAAAAAAACTTTAAAATTCTCCGGATGTCTAAAACTGCATGTAAAACATTGCAAACTATAAACAAAACCCACAAATTTGTGGATAAATCTTAAAAATTTCAATTTTAATATTTTAATCTTTATAAAATTAAAAAAATTGTGCTAATACAGATGATCAAAATTAATTATTCTTAATTTTTCAATTAAGTCAAATTCCAATTTATTCCAACTTTTAAATTACAATTAATGAAATTTAAATTCATATTAATTATTGCAAAATAATGAAATAATATTAATTATTTTTCATATTTACAATACTAATCCTTTTTTTTGGTATTATTACAAGATTTCTAAGAGATTTCAATTTTTCGAAACTGTTTAATTTTTATCTTATAATTTCTTATTTTTACAAAACTTTAAGTTTTTTTCTACCTTCACTTTTGATATTTTTTATTTTTCTTTTTTACATTTGTATTTTTACTTTTGGATTTTCTTTAATTTTCCTCTTTTTGTGCAAATTATTTAATATTATTTTACAAAATTTCGTTATTATAATATTCACTAAAATTTTTATTTCATTGATTTTCATAATTATTTCCATATTTTTTAAAATAAATACTCCCATTTTTTTGTAAGTTTCTTTAATTTTTTTAACATCTTTTCTACTTTTTGCGAGATTATTTATAAACTTATACTTATTCTTTCCTGAAGTTTTTAGATTTTCTGTATTTTTCTAAATTTATTGTTGGATTTATTTTAAGTGTAATATTATAAAAATGTGTTTGGTTTAATTAGCTTAAACTTGGTTATTTTTAAAGGATTTTTAAATTTCTTTTTATATATCTTCATATATACAATTTTTAATTTTATTTTTTGTACTCTTTACATTTTTTTTTTAGTTTGTTAGATTAAGGAAAAAAACATTTCTCTATTTTCTTCTTATTTATTTAATTTTCTTGATTTTTCACTATTTTTTTAGTTCTTTCTTGAGATTTAATTAATTCTCTAATTTTTGTCATCAATTTTCCATTTCTATAAGAGGCATTTTTCCTTCTTTTTAGTTGTTTAGTTTTTATATATCTTATAATAACTTATTATCTACATTTTTTAAATTCCCAAATTTTCTACTTTTTTGAAAGCTTTTATTCTTTTATTTTATATTATGTGAATTTAATTTTGTACTAAATATTCTCATTTGAACATCGTTCTTGTATTTCACAGAAATTCTTTTCTTTAAAATTTTTTTTAAATTTTACAAAAAATTGTATTAATTCTTTTTTTATTCAATTTGTAAAATAATTCTTCAATTTTTCTAAATTCAAAATTTTATTCTCTTTAGTAATATATTTAAACGTTCTTTAATTATCTTCTCATTTATTATTTTAATTAAAAAAAATGTCCGTAAATAGTTTAATTTTTTTAAAGGAGTTTCTACTTTTTGCATATACCATTATGTCACTGTTTCAATTTTTTGTGTTGTTTTTCTAATTTTTACTTCGTTTCTTTAATAAACTACTTACAAATAAACATTTGGAGATTTTAAATACTGATTATATTAAAAAAAAAATCAATTTTTGATTTAAATCAATTAAATCGGCTTTTTTTGATTTTTTTAAAAAAATCATGATTTTTATCAGCCCTGTTAAATTCCATACTATTTCCAGGTTTTTCATACCCTTTTGGAAATTCCATACCTTTTCCAGGGTCTGTGGCAACCCTGAAATATGTTTTAAATGTAAAAAATGAAAAAATAAATATATTTTAAAATTAAAAAAAGTCGTTCCTGTTAGCGAACACGAGAAATCATCATTAGAGAATTTTCTTATCCTCGTAACTTTCACATCATGAGCGTCAATTTTTGATGACCTTTAACTGTTCATAGCCCGGTTCCAATAGACCATTGTTCTTTCGAGATGGAAATGATGAGGAAGTGTGAAGGTGGGTAAATCTCACCTCGTAATTGTAGCCGTGCCCCTGTCGCTGATATCTGCCAGTGTATAGAGGATTGTTGAATACGTCATTGTCATCAGCATGCGAGGGATTGTGGGGCGTGACAATGGTGTGAGGAACATGAGCGACTTGACCCCTGGAGTTTCGCGCCTTCCACCACTTCCGGCTGTCGTCGAGGATCTCGAGATACTCGCCCCTGACCACGGTAAGTTCCTTGTCGTTGTTGGCCGTTCTTGGATAAGTGACCTGCACGATCTTCGCGTGACGAGTTAGAAGGTCGTCCAGCCAAGCCTCCTGGGCCCTCTCGTGACCTGGCACACCTCGAGGACCCCTCTCGATCGAATCTACGGATATGTCGCTATGAGCTCTTGTCTGATCGACCCTCTCTCTCTCCTCTCTCCCATAAAGCTCAGGAGCCGGACCATAATTCCTCTCGAAATACTCCACATTGCCGCGTTCCTCTCTGCTTTCATAGTCTAGGTAGTCACTGCTGTAATGCGACTCATCAATGTCCCTGAAAAATTCATAATTCTTAGTTAATAATATCATGCACTGAAAAAAATTCCTGACTACGTTTACTAGGAATTGATTAGATTGTTGATAGATGTCTTATTGCAAACTCGAAACCCTGACGTTTGAATCTCAACCGTACTGGGAATGCGCGTTAACGCACTCGACCAAGGGAGATCTTGAAGTGAAAATACATAATATCATATAGGTATTTCGGTCATAAAACAAATATTTTATTTTTTTATAATATAACTTACATTTTAATACTGAGTTAAGTTCAATAATATGTATTTATATGTATAATTTTATATATTCATATATTATCAAAGTAACGTTTGCAAAAATGCTAAGTTGAAACAGACAATTAGATTTGTACTAATTTTTTAACAACAAAAAAATAAATAAATAACTTAACCTAAAATATGACATAGTATATTATATATACATATCTGGATGTTTTATTGACTAAAAATAAGATGAAAGAGCCTGTTCATCTTGAAACTTAGATTATTACCAGGACGCGTAAGTAAAAATCGTTTAAAAACATTATAATTATAATTATTCACGTGTGTCAAACTACAACAAGTATCATATAGGTTTATTAATAAAGCTTCCTAGCTGATTTGACTAGGAAATTCAAAGTTAATATTGCTATTTTCTAATTTGTGAAATTAACCATAAGTGCATAATAAAATTAACTAGGAATTCTTATTAACTTAACTAAGTTAAGATTGACTATAGGTTTTAGTTAATAATGCCATTCAAATTTTTTTCAGTGTGGTTAACTAGTTAATATATCAAGGATGCAATTCATTTCTGAATCATTCATGTAAAAAAATATATATATATGGAGCATTCTTTCTCAATTTTACACACATGCTGATTATTTTCTGTTTTATCAAAAATCTTTTAAAAACCATTTAAAATTTGCAGAAAAATATAATAAGCTTTTGAAAAGCGAGTGGCAAGTGTCCAATTCAATTGGATCAATTTTTAAATTTCAGAAAATTTGAAAAAATAATTAAATTGGTCAATATTTAATATTCTAGTTAAGGATGTTGCAAGGAGAAAATTAACATAACCTTAAAAATATTTTTCCAATCAGCGTACAATTTCGACACTTAGCCAAGTTTTTCAGAAACAAAAATTGTAATTAAAAATATGACCATGTACCCCAGTACCCATAATTTAAATTTTAAGCAGATTGTAAAACTAATTTGGCATTTTAAAAATATATATTATTTGGACTTCAGTTTCTGAGCAAAATATTGAAAATTATGACCAAAAGAAGATACACAACTTAAGAAATAATTGAAAAAAGAAAAGAATAATAGTAAATTAAAAAAAATTGAAAACTTAAGTAATTAATTAAAAAATAATAAACTTAATTAAAAGCATTTAAAGACGATTATAAAACTAACCAAAGCTAAAAGAAAGAGTTCAAATTTGAGATAAATAATTGAAAATTTAATAAATCAACTTAAAAATGATGAGAATAATTAAAAAAAAATGCAAAAATGAAAACAATCGAGAATTGAGAAAAATAATTGAAAATTTAGGAAACTTTTAAAAAAATTATTAGTCTAATTTAAAAACGAAGACAATAATGAAAAGGTTATAAAACGAATTAAACATTGAAAACAAAGAATTAAAATTTAAGATTAATAAATGAAGATAAATCAAATTAAAAACAATTTTAAAAATTAAAATTTGAAGAAAACAATTGCAAAATTATAGAAATAATTGAAAATTAAAAGCTGTGCGTGATTTAAAATTAAGAAAATAGTTGAAAATTAAAGAAGACAATCGAGATTTGAGAAAAATAATTTTAAAAAATTACAGAATATATTATATCAAATTAAAGGAAATAATTGAAAAATAGCAAAAATAATGATAAATTTGTTAAAATAATTGAAATTTGAGATAAATACTTGAAAATTTAGGATATTATTTACAAAATACCGAAAATAATTGTAAATTTGAAAAAAAAATTGAAGTTTCTAAAATATATTAACAATTTTTTCAATTAATTGAAATTTGAAGACAGTAATTTAAAATTTAGAAACATTTCAGAATTGACGAAAACAATCGAGATTAGAGAAAAAAATTTGAAACAATTACAGAATATATTATATCAAATTAAAGGAAATAATTGAAAAATAGCAAAAATAATGATAAGTTTTTAAAAATAATTGAAATATGAGATAAATAATTGAAAATTTAGGATATTATTTACAAAATACCAAAAGTAATTGTAAATTTGAAAAAAATAATTTGCAAAATCTAAAATTCATTAAAAATGTTTTTAATCAATTTAAATTTGAAATAAATGATTAGAGATTTAGTAAATCAGTTAAAAAATAATTTTAAAAATTATAATTTAGAGAAAAAAATTGCAGAATTATAGAAATAATTGAAAATTGAAGACACTAATTTAAAATTTAAAAAATATTTGAGAATTGAAGAAAACAAACGAAAATTGTGGAAAATTATTGAACAATGGCAAAAATAATGATAAATTTTAAAAAGTAATTGAAATTTGAGATAAATAATTGAAAATTTAGGATATTATTTACAAAATTCCGAAAGTAATTGTAAATTTGAAAAAAATAATTTGCAAAATCTAAAATTCATTAAAAATGTTTTTAATCAATTTAAATTTGAAATAAATGATTAGAGATTTAGTAAATCAGTTAAAAAATAATTTTAAAAATTATAATTTAGAGAAAAAAATTGCAGAATTATAGAAATAATTGAAAATTGAAGACATTAATTTAAAATTTAGAAAATATTTCAGAATTGTCGAACATAATCAAGAAATGAGAAGAATTATTGAAAAATGGCAAAAATAATGATAAATTTTAAAAAGTAATTGAAATTTGAGATAAATAATTGAAAATTTAGGATATTATTTACAAAATACCGAAAGTAATTGTAAATTTGAAAAAAATAATTTGAAAATTCTAAAATTCATTAAAACTGTTTTTAATCAATTGAAATTTGAAATAAATAATTAAAGGTTTAATAATTCATAGGAATTTATCAATCACTCCGAGTCAATAAAATGACTCGGAGTGATTGATAAATTCCTATGAATTAATAACTTCACCGAGTGATAAATTCTTTTAAAATAATTAAAGGTTTAGTTAATCAGTTAAAAAATAATTGAAAATTAAGGAAATCAATTTAAAAATTATGGAATTATTCAAAAAATAATACAAATGACTAAAATTTAAGATAAATAAATGAAAAATGTAGAAAGTGTATGAAAAAATACTTTTAAAAACTAAAAATTGGAGAAAATATTTACAAAATTATAGAAATAATTGAAAGTTTAAGAAAATAAATAAAATTTATGAAAAATAAGTAATAAAATTACAGAACATTTTTGTAATTAAATAAAACAACTGAAAAATGATAAACACAATGGAAAAATAATAAAAAAAATAATTGCAAGTTTTGGAAATTAATTGAAAAATAGTGAAAAGAATAAAAAGAAAATAAAAGAATTAAAAGAAAATAATAAAAATTTAAAGAAGATTGAAAATAATTGAAAATCTCTAGATACCTTGACTTGAGATATACTTTCGTGAAAAAAAGGGTATTTTAGGGAAAAAATTTCTAAATAGGGGACTTTTAGGGGACATTAATAAGGGGACATTTAGGGGAAAAAGGGGACGGTCTGTGAAGCTTGAAATCTGCATGGGTATATACATAGTCATATTTTTAATTACAATTTCTGTTTCTGAAAAAATTAGCTAAGTGTCGAAATTGTACGCTGCCTGGAAAAATAATTTTAAGATTATGCTATTTCTCTTCTTGCAACACTCTTTAACTGCATAATGTGAAAAGTGTAAAATTCAAAATGCCAGATTCAATATGGCCGTCTAAAATTTTTAGGTTATGCAGCTGTCGGATTTTATTAAAACTTTCGTAACAAAGTGTTTTTTGGCTCGAAAAATGTAAGTCTGAAATAGTATTTAAAAAAATTCAAAATGGCGGATCTAATAATATGGCTGCCCGATTCAATATAGTCGTGAAATAACTTTTTTATCAATAAAATTATTTGGAATTTACGAAATGAATGCTGCCAAAGTGGATTGAGACAAAATTTGTTATTAAATAATGATTATTTACCCTTTTGTCTTTTTTTTTTAAATCGAGTAAATATGTGTAATTTTCGTCCAATTTTAACAAATAATAGCTTACTTTGTTTCTTGAAACATTTACTACAATTTCATTTGTTTAATTTTGTTAAATAATGTTTTATCTAAAAATTATCAAATAAATAAAATTGGGTTTCTATATATCTTTCAAACAAAATATTATTTAACAAAATCTAACAAATAAAATTGTAGAAAATGTTTCAAAAAGAGAAATGAGCTATTATTTGTAAAAATTGGATGAAAATTACATGATTTTTACTAGGTTTGAAGAAAAAACATAAAATGTTCATTATTATTTGACAACAAATTTCATTCAAAATTTTGTAAAATTATTTTATATAATATTTTTATTTTGCGTAAAAAATTTCTAGTTTGAGATTATGTCAATGCAGAGAACCTCCTTAATTAAATAAATTCTTGTTAAATTCACTAGAAAATCCGGTTATAATTTCTGGTTAAATATTTTACAGTGGAAATGTCCAAAAGTTCCATTAAAATATACCAGAATAAAAAGTTTACAAATAATAAAAAAGAAATAAAATTACATAGTCAGAAAATATTTTGTTCTTTTAACTGATAATTACTGTAAAATTTACAAGAAAATTGTATTAAATTAACTAGAAAATTTTAACCGGAATTTTTTAACACTATATTAACAGCGGAAAATTTAGTAAAGCTCTATTTAACATTTTTTTTCAGTTAAAATAATATGAAGAGTTTCGCAAAAAAAAACAACCCTTGTTAGACATATTCTTCAATCATAAAATAAACTTTGAGACCAAAAGTTGTTAAATTTTAAAAGTATTCAAAATTTTTTGTAAATAATTTTAGAGATTCTTAACGGCATTTCTTGTCCTTTTAAGGAAAACTGAAACTTAGTTTAAGGATGGATCGTAGCATTACTTATTAAAAGGAATAGCCAGTTGTCCTACAAACTCAAAACTACTCATTTCGTTCTTGTAAACATTATATTTATAGTGGTGTATACTGCCTATAAAGTGGAAGCAAAGAGTTTATTAAACCAGAGCCTTAATTCTCCAGAGACATCATGACAGGTTTATTAGGCCACCTGTGGCCGCAGATTCTCAGGTTATTTATGCTAATAGGTTCTTGCCCTTTGCTGCCACTAAAGTTAACCATGCACAGTTCAAAAAGTCATAATCGATTTTTTTTTTACCACGAATTAGCAGCGCTTTAAAATAAGACAAAAATTTACTTTTTACCCAAAATCTACAAGATTCTAAGGAGAAGAATTTTTAAAATTAATTAATATTAAATGAAGATACAATTACTCTTGAATTTTACATTTTAATTGTTATTATAAAGCAATTATGTTAAATTTATATAACTTAATAAAAGTAGATTTTAAATAGAAGACACACTGACAATGAGAAAAAAATGTCTTTGAATCAAACATAATATGTTCCGGGACAGTTTATTTTTTGTTTCTTACGTTTATATAAATTCTTTATAGTTTGAGGTTATTTCAAGTGTCAATTTGAAAAATGTGAAACACTGAAGAAAATTACACTTTTTATTAATTGTACACAATTGTCGAAATGTGGGACTTTACAAGAAAAATGTATGAAAAAGACAATATTCTTAGTAAATTCACTTGTGCACAAAAGTTTCAATCACTTCAGATACCCGTTTTACCGGAAAAGTAAACAACTAACGTTAGGTTATAACAGTGACGCCATATTGAATCTCACAATTTCTGACGATTGAAAAGTATTAAAATTTATTATCAAAACTTAACACCAAATAGCGACAATTAAATATAATGAATAAATTTTTAACTCTAAATTGTTGCAAATTGTGGACACTCGATTTCTTCTTTGAGGGCTATTTAATGTAAAAAATATCCGACAGCACGAACCAAGAACTTCTTGAGTAATATCTGTTAACTGAGATAGTGAAATCTGCATCTTGGATTAAAAAAGTGTTTTAATGAAAAAACCACTCTTTAACTGGCATAAAAACAATTAATTGTATATTAATTAGATGGCGTAAGAAAATGGTAAAAAACAAAAATTATGAAATAAATCGAATTTTTTTACAATTCACACTTTTAGGTTATGCTGTCAACAACTTATGAAGTATTTCGATTAAATATAAATTATTGCAGACATTTTATAGTTATTAGTTTTTTATTTTCTAATAACTATAAAATGTCCGCAATAATACATATTTAATCAAAATACTTCATAAGTTGTTGACACATAACCTAAAAGTGTGAATCGAAAAAAAATTTCATTATTTGAAGCCGCGCGTGGAAGAGGGGCCTTACTGACAAAAAGTCAATTTTGAGAAAACCGGAAAAACTGAAATTACTTTCTATTAAACAAACAATAGTTTGAAACGTTTTAAAATAAGGTAAAAAATATATAGGGGAGAGTAGTCAGAGTTGGATATAGTTTTGACTTTTCTATATAACTTCTCCTGTAGGCCGAATTTTGCGATGTCTCTTATATTATTGGAAAGTTCTACTAAAATGCAATGTTTTTGCTAAACATAGCAAAAAATTTGGACCAAAAGTTTCAAAGTTATAGGCAATTAAAAAAAAAAAAAAAAAAAGGTAGTCAAAGTTGAACATGATAGTCAGAGTTGGGTCACTGTAGAAAATCAATGAAATATGAAGATAAATGATTGAAAATGACAATATCTTTACCTTCGCATGATAGAATGGCACTCAAATACATTTGGAAATGACAAAAGGAAACATGAAATTGAAATAAATCATATTTCCTCTTGTATAGCGAAATTGATCTGAAAGTGAAAAGTATTACCAAAAATTTGAATTTTCTTTCTTTCCAATAGAAATGAAGTTTTTGACACCTTTTTAAGTTAACAAATTCATTTTGATTGCAAAAATGCTTCAGAATTGCAAAATTTTGGATGCACCAACCTTGACTCAAGCATCGTTTAGCTTCATATCACACACACACCATGAACGCTTTATACAAACACCAAATTACGTTCCACATTTTCGTATAACATCTTAATGAACAATTTTAGTCAACTTAATTTGTGATTGGCATATTTCTTCTACATTTAATTATCAAATTTTGAAACTACAAAAACGTTTTTTGTTGGGCGTATAACACGGACTCGCTTAATACGTCTATATAGTTCGCACACTTCACTGCAATCCATGTAAAAAGTTTGCTGGCATTGCTAACAAGTATTTACACACAACGACATATGGATCTACTGTAATAAAACAAAATAAACGCGATGATTCAACTCTGACCACTGTCCAACTCTGACTACTCTCCCCTAATACATTCATTTCTTTAAGATTTTACTTTCTTTAAAATACAAAATTGGCGAAAATATTCTTTATAGTGGAAGAGCAGGGTTGCCACAGGTCAGGGAAGTCAGGGAAAAGTCAGGGATTTTCATAAAAAATACTGGAACAATGCAAAGAATCTCTTAAAAAGATGAAAAATTATATTTTTCTGAAATTTACTAAACAAATTTTTGGAAGTCATATTTTAAGCATACTTAAAATAAATAATATTTGCAATCTGAAAAATAATTATATTTCACAATTTATCAATTTCTTCAATTTTTAACAATTCTTTTCTATTATGATTCTGACTAAAATTTTCAACATTTTCATTACTTTTCAATTATTAACTTCAATTTTTAATTATTTTCATTATTTTTCAACTTCTTCGTTAAGTCTTAAATTTACTTTACGAAAATTTCAATTATCTTTTTTTCAATTTTCCATTATTTTCATCATAATGCAATTATTTTTTTCCACTGCAATTCAAATATATTTTGTATTTTTTCCAATTATTTTTTTTTTAAAAAAATTATTTTCTTCGTTTTCAAATTATGTATATCATCTTAAAATTATTCGTCTCAATTTTTAATTATTTTTATTATACTTCAATTAATTTTCTCAAATTTGAATTTTTAATTAATTACCTTAACTTTGAATTGCTTTCTTCAATTTTTAATAATTATTCAAGGAAAGAAGAAAAGGAAAAACTAAAAGTGAGGTTAAATAAAATAGAAATACAAATTCAAGAAAAACAGCAACAACATAATACTAAAAAAAGAGAATTAGAAATCAGAGGGAGGAAAGAAAATGAAGCGACAACGGCGTCAGAATCAAATACAGAAACAGATGACAGCAAACCGGAAGCAATGCCAAAAAGAGAGCTGGAATGGGAACTTCAAGAAAGAAGAAAAAGAAAGAAAAATATAATAATCAAAGGACTAAAAGAAGAAAGCCATAGAATAAAAGATGAAGCAAGGGAAATGATTGTGAGAAATACCGGAGTAGACCCACAATATAGGGAAATTAAAATCGTAAAAGAAGGACTCTTGATAAAATTGAAAACAATGTCAGACAAATTAAAAGTAATGAATAGAGGGAAAGGGTTGTTGAGGGAAGGCATAGAAATTGAGGACGATTTCACACCAAGGGAAAGGGAAGTCCAAAAATGGATCAACGAAACAGCGAAAGAAGAGAGAAAACAGGGTAGGACCACAAAAACAGGATACATGAGAATAATGATAAACAGAGAATGGAGAATATGGAATGAAGAGAAAGGATGTCTCCAAAAAGATCCCTTTCGGAGTCAAAGAAAAGAAGAATAGCGCGAGAAAATCAAATAGGAATAATAAGGGGATAAAAATTGTGACTTGGAATATAGCAGGATATAAAAATATTTTTAAATCTTGGGACTTCTTAAAAGAATTTGACGTAATTGCACTGCAGGAAACATGGGTAGAAAATAAACATGAGCAAAATTTAAAGCGACAATTGGATAAAAATTATAGGTGGTACACGAAAGAGGCAACAAGGAAACATAAAAAAGGAAGAGCAATAGGAGGACAATTAGTGGGGGTAAATAAAAAATTAAATAAAAACATTGAAACAAAGGAATGGAGCCACGGAATTATTTTAAAAGGGATCGGAAATAGCCAAAACAAAATAAATATCATAACCATTTATAACAACGAAGGAGTTTCGGAAATAAGGGGAGGGATTAAAAAAGCAATAGAAGATATCGAAGGAAATGAAAATGTAATAGTATTAGGTGACTGGAACGCAAGAATAGGAAAAATGCAGGGGAGCAAGGAACTAGAGGAAGAAGGATATTACGACAGGGAATCGAATGACAAAATAGTCAACGGAGAAGGAAAAAAAATGCTGGAAATCTGCGAGGAACTAGATTTAATAGTGCTAAACGGAAGAACAGCAGGTGATTGGGAAGGAAAATTAACATGGGTAGGTGAAGGGAGTGGATCTGTAATCGACTATGCACTAATAAGAGAAAACAAAACAACAAATATAGTTAAAGATTTGAAAATAATCCCGAAAATAGAATCCGACCATCTACCACTGACACTTACGCTAGGAAAAGGAGATACAGAAGAGACGATCACGCAAGGGGAAAACAAAGAAAATCGAGAAACAAGACTTGTCTGGAAAGAAGAGAAAAAAGACGACTATATAAACGAAATGGAAGAAAAATGGGAAGAAACAAACAATGATTTAACAGGACAAAATAGATGGGACAGATTAATAGAAACAATTAAAAAAGTAGCTGAAAAAGTAGGGATGGTAAAAAAAGGAACAGCTAACCGAACAAACGGAGATAGAATAGGAAAGGAAGGTGAAGAACAAAAAAGAAAGGTGTGGAAAGCCCTTAAAGAATATCTAAAAACAAAGGGAAGCGAGGCAAAAGAAAAATTAAAAGAGGAAAAGAAAAAACTCAGAAAGATGAGGACAGAGAAGAAAATAGAGGAAAATGAAGAAAAATGGGAAAAAGTAGAAAAGAGCAAAAGTAGTAAAGATTTCTGGGAAGCAATTGGAAAATTCAGACCAAGGAAACAACAAAGAGGAAAAGAAATAACGAAAGAGCAATGGGTTGAGCATTATAAAAAGCTGTTGCTGGCCGAAGACAAAAAAGAAAAGGAAACAGAGAGCGAAGAAGGAGAAATGACAGTAAATGAAGAATCGGAAGAACTCAATAAAGACATTGAGGAAGAGGAAGTCCGAAAGGTTCTGAAGTCGATGAAAAATAAAAAAGCAGCAGGTGAAGATGGGGTTACTACTGAATTTCTAAAGAACTTGCCAAACGTATGGATAAATGAGTTAAGCAAACTAATAAACCAATTATGGGTTAAGGGTGAAATAATCAAGGGATGGGAAGAAGCGAGAATTTACCCAATTTACAAATCCGGAGAGGAAGAGTTAACTAAAAACTATAGAGGTGTAGCTTTACTGGATACAGGATATAAATTAGTGGCGAGCATTATGAGAGAAAGACTACAGAAGTGGCTAGAAAGGAAAGAGATAATAAAAGAAAGTCAGGCAGGATTTAGAAGGAAACGGAGCGCGAGAGATCACATCTTTGTGATAGCACAGCCTGGTAGGTAACAAAATCAAAAAAGAAGGGGGAAAATTATATGTAGCATTCATTGATTTCAAAAAGGCATATGACATGGTAGACAGGGACTTAATGATAAAGAAATTAAAAGACATAGGCGTAGAAGGAAGAATGCTAAATATGATCAAAACAATTTACGGAAAAACGACAAACACAATAATAACAGCAGAAGGAATCTCAGAAAAGTTCGAAACATGGAGGGGAGTGAGACAAGGATGCCCACTCAGCTCAGTACTTTTCTCTATAGGACTGAACGACCTCGAGGAAGAATGGGAAAGAAAGAAAGAAGGAGGGACGGTGATAGGGAAAACGAAAATTTACGCGTTAAAATTCGCAGACGACGTAGCAGTAGTGGCAGACGATGGGGAAGGGTTGAGAGAAATGCTAAAAACAATGGAGAAATATGTAGATAAAAACAAGATGGAAGTAAACGCGGAAAAAAGTAAAATAATTGTATTCAGAAAAGGGGGGAGAAAAAAAAAGGAAGACGTATGGAGATTCAACGGAACAGAAATGGAGACCGTGGACAAATACAAGTACCTTGGATTCTGGTTTTCGACGAGCAATACTTATAGTAAACACCTTCAAACACAGGGAAACAGAACAAGGAAAGCAGCGAACATAACGTGGGGAATAATTAAAAGGGCAAGGATTAAAAAATTAAGTAAAAAACAATATTTAATGAATACATTAGTTAAATCTGGATTTATGTACGGGGTGGAAATATGGGGGTGGAAAAGAAGAGAAGAGATGGAAAAGGCACAAGGAAAATGCACTAAACTAGCATTAGGAGTAAACGAGAACACACCAGGATACATTTGGAGAATGGAGGCAGGAGTAAGAAGAATCGAAGTAGAAGCAAGAAAAAGAGCGGGGGATTACATAAAAAAAGTAATACAAATGAATGATAACAGATGGCCAAAAATATGCTTGAGAGAAGAGCTAAGAAACATAGAAAACAAGTATCCAACGGAATGGGGCAAAGAATTAGAAAATGCAATGAAAGAAACCGGAAATGGAATGACTTGCAAAAGAATGAGAAATCTAGAAAACGAGGAAGAAATAGAGATGACAAAAAAAGAATTAAAAAGGGGAGTTAAGATAAAAGAAGACCAAGGACTTCAAGAAGACTGGGCTAAAATAGAAAACTCTAAATATTGGAAACTTTATAAGGAACTTAAAGATGATACAGATAAGGAGAAGTACTTGGAAAGAAAGGATATAGAGGGAAAACATAAAGAAACATGGACGCGACTAAGATGCGGAAATATTGGGAAAACGGAAAAAAAAGGCTACAAGGATATCTACTGTAGAGTATGCAGAAAAGAACCCGAAACACTGGAACATATATTTGAATGCAGAAAAAGTGAAGAAGTGATAGGAGGTAACGAAGTCGAGTGGATTAAAAAGTGGTGGAATAAAGCAAAAGATCAGGACAAAAAGAGACACATAATAAATATGTTAAGGGGGGAACCGAAAAGGGAACTTTGTACATATGTTATAAAATTTGAGGAATTAGCAAGAGGGAAATAATTCAAAATTGTTATAATTAAGAATTAGAAATGTAATATAGTTTGTTTAGGGTAGAATTGTTAAACTGTAAAGTTGTACATGGAATTAATAATAAATAAAAAAAAAAAAAAATAATTATTCAAGGATTTCATTTTGCAAGTATTTATTCCAATTTTTCAACATTTTTATTATTTTTCGATTAATTTTCTAAAATTTTAGTTGCCTATTGATTCTAATTTTAAGATCATTTTTCAATTATTTTTTGTTTTTTAAATAATTTTTGTAATTTTTTCAATTATTTCTCTCAAACTTTAATTACTTTTAAATGATTTTTCATTAATTTTCTTCTTATGCAATATTATTTTCTTCAACTTTTCATTAATTTTATTCAGTTCCAATTATTTACCCATTTTGTTGGTAGTGAAAACATTTTCTCCAAATTTTCGAATTTTTTTTTTTTTTTTCATTAGGTATTTATCATAATTTCTAAAATTGTGGTCCAAAATTTCAATTTATTTCTATTATTCAATATATATTCTGGAATTCTTTTTAATTAATTTCTGAGATTTTCAATAATTTTATTGAAAACGCAATTATTTTCTTCTATTTCATATATATTTTGTAATTTTTTCAATTATTTGTGTCAAATTTACATTATGATATTTAATTTTCTATTATTAATACATTTTTCAATTATTTTCTCAAACTTTTAATTATTTTTATTTTTTTCAATTAATTTCTAACATTTCCAATTATTTTCCCCAATTTATAATTATTCTCATTTCTTCAAATAATTTATAATATTATTAAGTTTTATTCTCAACTTTTAATTAGTTTCTTCAATTTGAGAATATTTTTGTGATTTTTAAATCATTTTCCCTAATTTTTAATTGTTTTCATTATTTTTCAATGGATTTGAAAATTAATTTTTCCCAGTATTTGAAGTCCAACTACATATTTTCAAATATGCAATTTTTTAAATTTCAATTATATTACCTTCAATTTCTTTTTCCAATTCTAAAATGTTATTCATAAATAAAACTTGTTTTACTCATATTTAAATATTATATTACAAATATTTATAATTGACGCTAACACAAGCCTCCAAAACTAATCGCGCGCTAGCGCGCGTTGTATAATCTAGTTTTATAGTAAATATACGGAAAATTGGTTTTAAAAACTCAATAAAGGTCAGGGAAAAAGAAAAAAAATTGGTCTGGAAATCAGGGAAAAGTCAGGGAAAATTATAATAAAATATTTGTGGCAACCCTGAAGAGGGATCTAAACCGATATTTCATGTAGATCCCTCTTCCACGATACAGAATTTTTTTAGTTTGTAAAACAGTATTTTAATTAAGTTTCCTTCATTTAATGTCCTTTGAAATAATATATCATTTGTTAGGAGGCGTTTAACATAATTTTTTAAGTATTTCATGAAAAACCTCATTTTAATTGTAGGTTACATGACACATTCATTATTGTTTATTATGCAGATAGATCCCTTTTCAACAAAGTACTTACTTGCAATATTAGGCTTAATTTCTTCTTTTTCAATATTTTATTTTGTGAATTATATCAACTTTCTATATTTTACAGATTTTTCTTTTATTATCTATCCATATTAAAGAATAATTTTCCCTTTTTTTAAAGATATTGATCAAGTTTTCTAAAATTAGTTGGTCATAACCTGTACTTGAAGAGTTGACATTTTGAAAATATGAAAATATTTTTTTAAATGTTTAATATTAAAATCTTAGTGTTGAAACATTTTTGTCACAGAAAGTGAAAGAGGATATTGAATAGAATCTATTTTTCTAATTAGTTCAAATTTGACAAAATGTGAGATAGGTCCCTCTTCCACGCGCGGCTTCATTTCATAATTTTTGTTTTTTACCATTTTCTACTTACGCCATCTAATTAATATACAATTGTTTTGATTCCAGTTGAAGAGTGGTTTTTTCATTAAAACACTATTTTTAATCCAACAGATTTCACTATCTCAGTTAACAGATAACACTCAAAAAAGCTACCTGTTAAAATCGAAATAACAGATTGCAGACACCAATGTGGTTTTCTCGGTTCGTGCTATCGGACATTTTTGACAGGGTACTCAAAAACAAAAACAAATGATTCAAAATTTACCTGTGATTGTAGTAGGAATCATTTTGAGGCTCAGGAATATCATCCCTCTTCTGCTTGTCAGCGTGAAGAAGCGAATTGAGATGATCATTGTCCCTGTCTTCGGGAATGGGATACTCGGGAGACCAGCCGTCCATGAAAACTGGATGATAAGGTGGCACGTGTCCCTTCCACTGATTCCTTGGGATCAACCACGTGTCTCCCAAAGAGTGCCAGAGCTCTGTCTCCTTGCTGGTGACACAATTGATCAGCAGATTAACAGCCTCCCTGGTTAAAAGAGGCGATACCACCTTGCTGGGTAAATTTGGATCGTAATTTGTGTCGTGAGAAGCATCCACAATGAGAGCCAGAGGTGTGAAGAGGAAGTGGACCAATTCAGGCGCATTTGGATCATGAATGTGAGCCTTCAATTTAGCAAGAAGATTAAAGGATAGTTTGAATTTCTGAAAGATGTCGATGAACTCTATCTCTGGAGGTGGTTTTGCTCTCATCGTGAGCATTCCATCGCCCAGATTTCGTTTCTTTGACTTCCTGTTTCGACGTCGACGTTCCAACTCTCTGGAAGCTGCTGCAGCGTGCTGAAGACGAGCAATGAATTTCTCAATGTCGTCAAAGCAGTGGTTCAAAATTGTCACGTCTCGTTCGTATTTTTCGGATGATGTGGACGATACCTCGTCATTGTTCTCGTCTCGCGATATGTCGTTGTGGCCATCATCTGAAAAAATTAGGTAAAAGCATCAGGTGTTCAAATTAGCAGACGTGTGAAGTGTTAGTTTTCAGAATGTTAGCTTTTTAAGATTCTGTTTTCAAGATATTACCTTTTTAAGTATTGGTTTTTAAAGTACAAGTGTATATGAATTGATATAATTGTTTAAATTTTTGGCTACTGAAGTTATCGCCTATTCGAACTCTTGTATATTATAATTTTATTGAGCTTTATAAACACCTCTTGCTAATGGGAATTAATCTTGATCTGTGACTTCAAATGCTCTAATACTAAATTAAAGAACCGCAACAATTAGATTTTATAAATGAGCAACCACTGATGATTATTTGTTTGAACCGGATAATAGAAAAACTAAACAATCCTATGGTTATTCATCATGCAACTAAACCAGAAGAAAGAATAGATCAACCTTTTAGTCATAGCTTAAACAAATTAACAGATCTTTTGTTTTAACAGATCAATAAATTAAAGAAAGAGGAAACCATCAACTATTTGGACAATTCTTTAAACAGATCTGAGATCAATAAACCAAAATGAGAATAAATCATCAATTGGATATTTGTTTAAGCATTATTTAATAAACCAAATGAAAAACAAATCATTAATTGGATATTTGTTTAAGCATTATCCATCCAATAAAGCAAAAGGGGAACCAACTATAAATTGGTTACTTGTTTAAGAATTATCCGGTAACAAAAGAAGAATAACAAACCATCAAGTGGCTATTTGTTTAAGTGCTATCCAATTGATCTGAGATCAATAAATCAAAAGAATAACTAACCATCAACCATTTGGACATTTGTTTAAATAGATCAATAAATCAACAAAAAAAACTATTTACTTAAGCATTATGCAATTAATTAACAGGAAAGAAACCATCAATTGGCTATTTGTTTAAGCGTCTTTCAAAACGAAAATAAATCACTAATTAGGTAGTTGTTTAAGGAATATCCAATAAAACAAAAAAAAACATCATTTGCTTAAACAGATCAATAAAAAAAATAAGAACAAACCAATTTTTATTCTAAAAGTATTTTAACAAAATAAACCATTAATCATTTGGTAATTTCTTAAAAAATCTAAATCGAAAGATCAATCATTTGGGTATTTGTTTAAAAATCAAACAAACAAACAGACGCGTAGGAACGATTGTTTTCCTGTTAGATTATTTTTTTCTTTTATCTTTTTTTTCTTCCTGGTTATTTTCATAAATCTGGTATTTAAAAAAAATTATCTTCTAATTATTAGTTTTCACTTTTTAGTGATTCTTCTTTATTTTATAATTTTGTTTCTTCAAATTGCTAAATATTATATTACTTTCTATTAATTATACATTTTCTAGTTTTTTTTTTTTTAAATTCTAGTGTTTTTCATCAATAAATTAGTTATACTTTACACTTTCTAGTTATTTTTTAACAGTCTAGTCCTTAATCTCTATTTACTAATTATTAATTCTCAAATTCTAGTTACTTTTCACTTGTTAGTAATTCTTTTTTAAGCTATAGTTCTTTTTCTTTATAGGTATTGTCATTCTTTTTTAACTTTATGGTAATAATTTTTTCCTTTTATAATTATCTTATCTTAACTTCAAGTTACTAATTTACTTTCTAGTAATTTCCTCCTATTTTCTAGTTATATTTTTTAATAGCTAAATACTTTTTCGTTTCTATTTTATTTTCTAATTTCTGGTTGTTTGTCTAACACTTTCTATTGATTTTTTAATCACTTTCCAGTTATTTTCAATAATCTATGGTAATTTTAATCAAATTCTAGTTCTTAGTTGTAGTTTCTATATTTTATCTCTTTTCTGGAATTTTTCTTTCTTATTTTCCAGATATTTTCTTCATTTAATTGTTTATACTTGTTCACTTTCTAGTAATCTTCCTTCACTTTCTAGTTACACTTTTTCACATCTGTAGATATTTTTTACTTTACAGTAATTAATATTGAACAATTTAAAGAATTTGGACTATTCACTAAATTTGAATTTAAATTTTGGAATTTGGTTTAGTAAGATCTTCATCATTTCTCTTGAGTAAAAATTCTTATTTTATTTTATTTTGTCTGTTTCTTAAAAATTCTAAAATTGATTCATTTCTTTTGATTAGATTGAATTAAATTAACTTTTTTTTTTTAATTATTTAAAACTAGATTTTGTTTTCTCCCCCTTTTTTTTAATCCTTGCTCAAAAACTCATCATTTTCTTTCTAAAATGTCACTTAATATAAAAAATTTGATTTGTTATTAAATTAATTTAGATTTCCTTTCGACCAAGTCCTGGAATTGTTCGCTCCCAACTTATTATAATTTAGAATTATTGTATTAATCTTTTATAATAATTTAACTTAATTCAACCTAACCTTATTTCTAAATTGATAAAAATTAATTGATTATTTAATTCATTATTATTAATTTTACAAAAATTTCCTAACCTCAAAGCGTGATTTGTAATAATTTATATTCTTTTAATTTTAATTTGAAAGTAGTAATATTTCTATTATAATTATTACTAGATTAGTTTCATATTAGTTTCTTCATAGTAAATTTTGATGTTTAATTTAAAAATAGTAAATTTTGGTTTTTATTTTTGAATTAAATTTGAATTTGATTTTACTTCGATTATTATCATTTCGATCGCTTTATATCGATTCGAACTTAATATCGATTCTATTTGCTTTTATAACCTTAAAATGTTATAATTTTTTAACAGACTGTATTTATCAACTTTTTATATTTATGTAATCTATCTTTTATACAGAAATCTCCTCTTGGAGGTAAGATATTTATATTTGTGATTTTTATATTGTTTTTCATCTTGTAAACTTTATTATTTTATTAAAGATTTCTATTTTTCATCAATTATACATTAAATGGAGCATTTCCTTATGTATGTACATTTGACCTGATGAGGACAATAAAATGTTGTCCATTAATTATAAATCTATCTAAGGTTTTATTCATTCACTACAAGGCCTCGTTAAAATTGATTTCAAATTTATATTCTTGTTTAAAAATTCACATTGCTTGCTTAAATAAAATGTTCTTCGTGTAGTGGCGGTTTTATGGGGGGGCGATTGGGGCGACCGCCCCCCCCCCCCGAGAATCTTATATTTGTATAAGAGAGAGAGAGAGAGAGATAGCACTATGGTGCTATCTCTTTTTATCCCATATATCGCCCCTCCCGAACACTTTGCCTAAAGCCGCCCCTGGCTTCGTTTAATTTAGATGTCTTATTTAAATCATATTTTTTATGTAATTAATCTTTTTAAATAAAATTAAAATTATTGAACGTGGAAGATTAATAAATTCGGGTTTCTTTTGGTTAGATTTCTTTAATAATACCGGCACACAAAAAAAAATTAATTTGGAGTGCTAAATACCAGACTAGTCAATTCCAGGCCTGGATCACATCACTGGTCAATTCTTACGGATTTTGAATCGCTGAATCCGAAACCGGGATCTTTTTTTTAAAAGTTAGCTCTCATTTGTTTTCTAACCTCAAAAAACCACAAATTTAAGTCTAACCTGTTGTAGTGTGCATAAAAGCTGTTGAAAAAAATATGAATCTCAAACTATTGTAAACTGTGCAGTATCACCTTTAATTTAAGCCCAGAAAACTTAAAAAATATTCAGTAGTTTCCGAGATATGATTCAAAACGTGCAAGCATTTTTTCCTTAAAAGTCAAACAAATCGTGACTTAACCTGAAAATTATGGTTTTTCAGAAAAATATGCTTTAACGTTTTGACTCATTTCTCGGGAAATACTGAATATTTTTTAAGTTTTCTGGGCTTAAATTAAAGGTAATACTTCAAAGTTTACAATAGTTTGAGATTCATATTTTGTCTACAGTTTTTATACACACTACAACAAGTTAAACTTCAATTTTTTGTTTTTTGAGGTTAGAAAACAAATGAGAGCTAACTTTTGAAAACCGACTCCGGTTTCGGATTCAGCGACCCAAAATGCGTAAGAATTAATTAGTCTGGTATTTACCACTCCAAATTAATTTTTTTTGTGTGCCGGTGTAATTGTAGTTAAGTTTCCTATTTGGTCGTTAATCTTATTATCTATTTTTTTAATTAATTTAATTTTTTTTCTGATCCAGGAAAGATCTGGCGCCCGATATTTTGAACTCTTAAACATCTTCCAGCTTGTAATCGCTAAATAAGTTTAATAATTAATTTTTTCTTTTTAGATTAATTACTTTATTCGATTACAAACAACAACAAAGATTTATTTGTTTGTTTGTCATTAGACAAATCAAGAAAGACGACATTTCTGACCATAAAGAAGGAAAAGAAAGTGAGCAAGCTTTCGACCCTTTTTTTTTCCTTTCACTGGCTTGTCTCAAGATCATTGTTAGTAATTAGTGACCAGCGGAGAAATTAGAAAGACTTACTATTAGCGGCATTGAATGCAGAGACCTGCTCTCGAACATTAACGCCATTTAGTGGAGGTTCGGGTGGTGGAAGTGCTGGCGGAGGAGGTATATGACCTCTGGGTCCTCGAGGTGACCCTCCGGGAACCAATTTTCCCATCTGCAGCATCTTGAGGTCTTCCACGAGGTCCTCAGCGGAAACACTCTGGCACTGGAAGATGTGCATCTCGGCTCGTTGCCCAGATGCACCGTCCTCTCCCACAGTGAAGACCAAGATGTTGTTGTACATCTCCATAGGATCGCGTGACGTGAAGGCCGTGGGCTCCTGAATCAGAGATGCAGGAAATCTCTCCATGACAGCCTGAAAATACAAAATTACAGTCCTTAGCTTTCTGCTGATTGATATCAACGCACTGCTTCGGAATCGACTATTGGTTTTAATTAAACGCATTTATTTGGTTGTATAACCTAACAGGTAACATATTTGTAATCATTCAGTGGGTCAGGGATAAGAATTCACGATCCAAAATTTTTTTATCCAATAGTTATTAAGGTCGATGTCTCCTGTTGATAAAATGCTTATTCAATTGTCAAAAATATATAATTCTAATTCGAAGCTCAGTTCAATATGAAGCTAGTTCGTGCTCCTTGGAATATGATTCCTATTCAATGTTCAGAATAATATAATGCTAATTCAAAGTTTCGTTTAAAGTGATTAAACTTCAAATTAACGTACAATAAATAACAAAATGCTAATTATTTCTAGTTTATAAACAAGTAACATGAAATTTAGATGTTACACATTTTGATTTAGGATTTATAAAAAACTAACTAATTTTTTAATCTTTCAATTAAAAATATCAACATTTTAAACAAATCTTAGTATAATTAATGCTAGATTATTATAAGTATTTTAAATGCTTGATATTGAAAATATAATTTTTAGCAATTCTTTATAAATGATAAACAAATATAAATTTAATAATAAATTGTATTAATTAGAAAAATTATATTTTAAATATTAAGCATTTAAAATACTTATAATAACTTATAATAATACTAAGATTTATCTAAATTTTTGATGTTTTAATTGAAAGATTCAAAAATTAGTTAACTTGGTTTTAAATTCTAAATTTAAAATTTCAAGATCTAATTTTTATATTATTTGTTTATAAACTAGATTCCATACATTAAATTATTCATAATAACAGGAGAAAGTAAACTATTCTTATATCTAAATACAAAAAACCGGGAAATAATATCATGATTAAATTAGCATTTAATTATTTATTGTAGGTACTTAAACTTGAATTTGAATTATATTAAACGCAATTTTGAGTTAGCATTATGATATCAAACATTTACAATGTGTATAATAATCTTGAATAATAATACTAAAGATTTGTCTAAAATGTTAATATTTTAGGTTAAAATATTAAAAAACTAGTAAACTTTGTTTCAAATCTTAAATTAAATTTAATCTAGTGAATGAGTAATAGAAGTTTAAGAACTTAATTTCATGTAATTTATTGTTTATAAAGAAAAAAATCGTGCATTAAATTATTTATAACAGGAAATTTAAATTATTTTTACATCTAAAGATGAAGACGAGTTATACAATATCATAATTAAACTAGCATTTTATTACTTACATTATTTTAACTTAAATTTTAATTATATTGAAAGCAACCTTGAGTTAGCATTATATTATTCTGAACGTTGAATTAGAATCATATTATACGGACAACGAACTAGCTTCATATGGAACTGTGCTCCGAGTTAGATTTATATATTTCTGACAATAGATTAAGCATTTTATCAACGGTAGGAAACGAAATTTTTTTTTTGATTTTTCACCTAGGGATTATTCTTTCGCGAAAAAAATACCAGTATTTTTTTATTTTTGAATTAAATGATATTTAGAGGTAGATCAAAGTTCATCAAGTTTCCCATGTAAAATGTTTGGGAAAAAAGATGTTTTCGTAGATTTGATATAGAATTTTGGAAAATTAATATTTTTTAACCTGATAACGCTGTTTTTCTTTAGAAATTTTTAAAGAACAACAACCATTAGTAATTAATTTTTTTTTTTATTATTAACAATTTTTTGCAGGAAAGCAAAAATACACAATAGAGGAAAGTCGTCTAAGACGGGCACCTATCTATATTTTGAAAAAAATTGTTTATAGTTAGTGAATTAAAAAGGAAACGAGAATGTATCTATTTTTATTTTAACATTTTCTTTAAATAATTCATAAGATACTAAATAGCGTTAGTTTAATATTTTGTTTATTATATAAAAGTGATTTTTAAGGTTAGAAAAAAATGCGGCAAATTTTGAATTTCTAAAATTTTCTTTGTAATATAGGTTATGATTACTGTTAGTACCGTACCTTCATAGGGTAAAGAAAATTTCACTTTATGCGACAATTTTATAAATTTATAGGGCCCATTTTAGGCGACAGGTTTGTTTTTAATATATTTACGTTTTTTGATTATATAAAGTAAATATGAATTAAATATATGTAAGATTTTAAAACATAAGAGAATATTCTTTGAGATAAAATCAATACTTCCATTTCAAATGACATTTAATTTAGAAAAATTCCAGTTTGAAAACTAGTTTGTAATTTATCTTTTGAAGTGCTAAAAATATTTTTCCTTCTTATTATTTATATTTCTTTGAAAAGTACAAAAAAATGCTTCTAAGTTAATTAGATACATCTCAACTACATATCTACATACACAATTGTTTAATAAGTTTCTTTATTTCAAAGATATTAAAGGGTGCCCGTTTTAGGCGCTATCCCGTTTTAGGCTACTCTCCCCTAAATTGCAAAATTATGGAAAAATCGTTATAAAGTTTTTTTTTACTATATTTCTTGGAGTTTTTTTTTGCTATATTTTACACAAATAACGTAAATATGGGTTTTTAGTAATTATTTTATATAATTGATCGTTTTGTTAAATAAATCATTATTGTTATTTATGAACTTTTTATACAATATAGCTAGAGATAGCGTTTTTTTTTAATTTTGCCACTTTTCATATATGATTTTACCAAACTGAAGTATCAAACGTAAAATTTATTTACATCCATTGTTTAAACAAATTATTGTTATTATTTATAATCTTTTTCAAAAATAAACCTAGAAACTTGAGGTTTTTTTTACATTTTACAGCGTTTCATGTACGATACAACCAAACCAAAAAATGTAACTTGAAATTTATTTATAACCATTATTTGAACAAATTATTGTTTAAAATAATATTATTTATCAACTTTTTCAAAAAGAAAGCTAGAGGCTTGAGGTTTTTTTTACATTTTACAGCTTAGGTTTGGTACTACCTTGAATGAAAAGTAGCAAAATGCAAAAACAAACCGCAATTAACGATTTTCCCATAATTTGACAATTTATGGGGTATTTTTGCGGCCCTCTAAAAAATAGTTAATAATAAAAAAATTATAAATAAATTATTGGTTGTTGTTCTTCGAACATTTCTGAATTTTGATTAAAAATCAAAATTTTTTTTTGGATCACTCTAATATTTATTGATCTAATAATTCTTGACACTTTAATTTTAACCTAATATTTTTTGCCCTAAGAATTGTAATGTTAAAGTTCGTTGGATTATAAATAATAATTTTTTACAGAATTTTATTTATTTTTTAATTTAATTTAAATAAGTTTTTTAAAATTATAAAAAATAATTAAGAACAATTGACTGCTTTGGGTATCATCTGGATTAAATGATCATATGAACGATTGTGGTACAAAAGTTCCAAAAAATAAAATCTAAAGTTATAAAATATCCTAAAGTTTATATTTCCGATCTACTAAATTTACACAGATCAAAATCTCCCAAAATTAAATGTCTCAAAGCAAAGAAGTTTTAAAATAAAAATTTTCAAGAAATGAAGTTAACTTTCTGTTTATAAAAGGTAAAAGTTCAAATATCGTATGTTATTAGCCATAGATTCATCAATAGACCTATCTTGATGTTAATCTTTATGTATTGACGGTACCCAGTACTAACTATTTTTTTCCGTGAAATTATTGCACAAATTATACACATAATTATTACTAACAATATGAATTCAACAACAATTTGTCACACTTGAAAAAAATTTGAAAATAATTACTATGAGAGTAACAGTGTAATAATTTGATTCAATTATAAAAATTTGTTTAGAAGGTTTTCTTTAGAAACACATGGTTGTCTTTTAGGTACTTTTAGCTATTATATTTGTCTATTAAAGATTGAATTCGCACTGAGACTTTTGATGAAAAATTTACCCCAGTTTCATTATCCATGATGAGAACCCAATTTCGCTCGAGGCGAAGTTGCATCTTCTGGCTCCAAATACCGTTACTTTTTTCCAGTTGTAAAAGACGTCGCATGCCATCAGCTGGATAAACAATTCCTGTTTCTTTTGTTACTGTAAATGTGGCCAAATGTTCCATTATGTAAGTTGGTTCCGGGGCACCAACTTGACCCCCGGATGTGCTCGATGGACCACTTGAACTTCCATCTGAAAGAAATTAAGATCATTGCAAAATTTTCATAAATTTCGTTTTAAATAAAAAGTGCAAAACAAAGGGTTTAAAACACTGTTAAAAGAGTTTAACAATTTACAAAATTTGATAATATTTAAATTCAAAAAATAAGGTTTTTAAAGAATAATAAAAATAAGAATTTTATGTCCGTCCATCCGCCTGTCCGTCCGTCATTCATAACCCATAGGAAATGAATTACCGGTTCTGACTCCGTTTTAAACAATTTTGAACCAGTAATGAACAATTTTATCCGTCCCGTTTATATTTGAATAAATAAATAAAATAACAATTTTCAACTTGTTCCAAATAATTTTAAACAAGTTCTAAACAGTTTTGAACTAGTTTTAAATAGTTTTTAACTAATCCTAAACACGATAAGACTGGCTCTAAACAGTTTAAAATAGTTCTCAACAGTTTTAAAATAGTTATTAAGTGACTTAAAGAAGTTGTAAATAGTTTTAAGTAGTTCTAAACAGTTTTAAACTTGTCCTAAACAATTTTAAATAGTTATAAACAGTTCTTAAACTTGTCATAAATAATTTAAAGTAGTTCTGAATAGTTTTTAACAAGTTCCAAATAGTTTTAAATAATTCTAAACCAGTTCTAAAAGGTTTTGAACACTTTCAAAATTGTTATAAGTATTGTAAACAGTTCTGAACTAGTAACAAACCAATTCAAACCAGTTTCGAACCAATACTGAGTACTTAAAAAAGTTTTCAATAGTTCTAAGCAGTTTTGAACCAGTTTTGAAGAGTTTTTAACAATTTCTAAACATTTTTGAACTAGCCCAAACAGTTTTAAGCAAATCTAAACAGTTTAAAGCTGGTTCTAAACAGTTTTGAGTGGTTTTAAACATTTTTGAATTCGTTCTAAACTGTTTTAAGTAGTACTAAACTGTCTTAAACAAGTTCTAAATAATTATAACAAATTTTAACTAACTCTGAAAAGTTTTTAACACGTCTAAGCAATTTTAAGCATTATAAACAGTTTTGAACCACTTATAAACAATTTCAAACCAGTTTTAAACATTTCTAAACAGTTTTTAACCGGTAGAAAATAATTTTAAACCAATTCTCTCCGGTTTTAAACAGCTTTATAATAGTCTAAGCAGTTTGGAAACAGTTTTAAAGAGTTTAAAACAATTTTCAAACATTTTTGAATCCGTTCTAAACGGTTTTAAGTAAGTCTAAATAGTTTTTAACTTGTTCTAAACAGTCTTAAATAGTTCCAACCAGTTTTGAACTCGTTCTAAACATCTGTAAATAATCCTAAACCATTTTAAACAGGTTCAAGTTAGTTATAACACTTCTAAACTAGTTTGAAAAAGATTTAAACATGTTGTAAACAGTTATAACCATTTTAAACAGTTTTAAACAAGTTATAAACAATTTGAAACCACTTTTAACCTGTTTTAAATAGTTTTAAACAATGCTAAACCTGTTTGAACCAATTTTTAAATATTTAGGTAAATGCTAAACAGTTTTAAACAACTTCTAAAAAATTTTAAGTGGTTCTAAGTAGTTCTGGACAGTTTTGATCTGGTTCAAAACCGTTTTATATTGTTCCAAACAGTTTTTAACTGGTTCCAAACATTTCTAGACTGCTTCTAAACAATTTTAATCAAGTTTTTAACTGTTAAAATATTTCTAAAAAGTTTTTAATCGGTTTTTATAAGTTTAATAAGTTATATAAACAGTTCTGTGTAATTTTTATTAGTTACAAACAGTTTTGAGTCATTTTTAAAAACAATTTTCAACTGGTTTTAAACTTTTCTTGGCTAATTTTAAACAGTTTTAAACAAGTTCTAAACAGTTTTAAACCAGTTTTTAAGAGTTCTAAATAAATTTTAATTATCCCGAAACTGTTTTAGACTAGTTTTAAACAGTTTTTAGTAGTACTAAAAAGTTTCAAACTTGTCCTAAAATGTTTGAAATAGTTCCAAATAATTTTAAACAAGTTCTAAACAGTTTTAAACTAGCTTTTATTAGTTTTACCGAATTTTAACAAGTTCTAAATAGTTTTAAACAGTTTTAAGTAGTACTAAACAATTTCAAACTTGTCCTAAAATGTTTGAAGTATTTCCAAATAATTGTAAACAAGTTCTAAACAGTTTTAATCTAGCTTTTATTAGTTTTACCGAATTTTAACAAGTTCTAAATAGTTTTAAACAGTTTTAAGTAGTACTCAAAAGTTTCAAACTTGGCCAAAAATGTTTGAAGTAGTTTCAAATAATTTTAAACAAGTTCTAAACAGTTTTAAACTAGTTTTTATTAGTTTTGCCGAATTTTAAAGAGTTCTAAATAGTTTTAAACAGTTTCAATTGTCCCGAAACTGTTTTAGAATAGTTTTAAACAGTTTTTAGTAATACTAAAAAGTTTCGAACTTGTTCTAAAATGTTTAAAGTAGTTCCAAATAATTTGGAACAAGTTCTAAACAGTTTTAAACCAGTTTTTAAGAGTTTTAACGAGTTCTAAATAGTTTTAAACAGTTTTTCATTATCCCGAAATTGTTTTAGACTAGTTTTAAGAAATACTAAAAAGTTTTAAACTTGGCGTAAAATGTTTGAAGTAGTTCTAAATAATTTTAAACAAGTTCTAAACAGTTTAAAACCATTTCTATTTGGCCCGATACTGTTTTAGATTAGTTTTAAACAGTTTAAAGTTTTGAACTTATCCTTAAATGTTTGAAGTAGTTCAAAATAATAAAATTATTTTATTAATATTATTATTATTATTTATTATTCTTTAACCATTTAATATCCATTATACATTATTTATTTTATTTCAGAATATTTTCAATTCACGCACATTTTGTACTTGAAATTAAAATTGAAAAATTAGAATTAATTAGAAGTCTGAGAGTAATACAATAAAGGGTATTTCAAATTTGCGTTTATAAATAAGGAAGAAATCTTTAATCAGCAATCATTAGAACAATATGGAATGATTGTATTCAACATTACAAGCATGTTCGTTATCTCCATATCATATAAAGAGAAAAGTTCATTACAACTGCAATCTGTTTTCTATTCAAGAAATTTAATTCTATCTCAACTTGATGTCGACAACTCTAAAATTAAATCCTCCCCCTTCATTAAAATTTATATTTCATATATTCAGTATTTAAAATTATTTTCAAAATATTTTTACCTTTGTTATAGGGCGCAGGTCCGTGACCACTGTTGTAATAAGGCATCTTGTAATTTATTTCTTAATCTGTAACATAAATTTAAAAAAATAAATATTATTTTATTATCTACATTCAAAAAAGCATTTTGATTAAAAAATGTTTAAATGGCTATTATTTAGGGGACTTTGAGGTAATTGAACACGAATCTAGAATTAAATTTTAAAAACACAAAATGGCAGACTGATTTTTAAAAGATTCTCAAAGAATTGTTATTTATTTTACACATTTTATTTTGATTTAAATCGTTATTTGTTTTTGAAATAAAAAAAAAAATCATTTCACTGACTACAATTTCGAGAAAGCTACTTCAAAAAATATTGAAAAAGCGGTAAATAAACAACAGTTGAAAAACTACAAGAAAAAAAAGACTCAATTAAAATGCGAAATTGAAGTTGAAGAATAATTCGAAGTTGGTATACAATGTTTGCACGCTATGTCGTATCCGGAACCGGATCAGAGGACCTTACTTGGCAACAAGAAAGCCTCCGGCGAAATAAACTTTTATTTGCCTTAGAAAAAGTTTCCTTTCCTATTTCACCAAAACAATCCCCATTTTAGATATATTCCCTTTCAACATTCTTATCAAAATTTAGTTACAAGAAATAGAAAAGTATGTTCACTGAAAAAAAGGTTTAGAATACAAAACAAAAGTTTTGTCGGCTCAACCAAATTTTTTTGGTTGTTTCCAAAACTTAATATATCCATTTTTTGTTATTTCGAAAAATTTAAACAAATGCCATTTCTCACCTAACCACTAAATTCAATTTTAAGATAGAAAAAATGTAATGAGTTATTCATAAAAGAAAGTTTTTTTGGATTTAATAGACTATTTGTTTTTTAAAGTCTACAATTATCATAATTAGGGGATTTAAAAGTTTTTGTAATTTTTTCTAGTAAACAAATTTAAATTTATAAATCATCTTGGTTAAGTCCAGATATTATTAAATTAAATTTCAAAAAATTTTTTTACAACCAGCAATCGATTTCGAGGTTAGGTTACAGACTTTTGTTTGATTTCGCTTTTTTATGAATAATTTTAATAACTGTTTTACAAATATAGCTTTTACTAACAAAACTAAAATATTTTTAAGTAAAAAATGTTTGTTATTTGCTTAAACTATTGATTAAATTAGAATAAATTAACTTTTTATAAGAATCTGTTTTGTGTCATTTGCTCAAAAAATTTTATTCAATACGATTTATTAATAAACTTTTAGTTTGAAAACATCCATATTTAATATATTTCATTAATTTTATTATAAAACTATTCTTGTAAACAGAAAAAAACACGCATCATATTTATGACATTATCAAGAAACGAGTGTTGGTCAAAATCAAACTGTACGCGCATGCGCTTACATATTTGGTACTGCCAACAAATATTTTAATAAACTCAAATAAAATTAAAGATTAATTACTCAACGAAATTATTTTTTTATGATTACACTGTTAATTTTTTCAGTGTTTTGTGAAAATTATATATGAAAAAATGTCTGTCGAGATTTCTGTCAAGAAAATTCTAAAGAATGAAAATTTTCCACCAGTTATAATAGTTGTTTATTTCATTCACGCCTCCGAGAGAATAATTTCATCTTACAAAAACATTTCACAACACTGATTTGAATATTAAAAATAGAAAGAAGATTCCTAAGTTACACATGAACTTTTAACATGTTCAACAAGCAGCTCATTTGCATTTTTTATTATCCGGATAGCATTGTACTTTATGAAACTAAATTTAATAGTGAATGCTTCTTTAGATTCTGGGAAATGTGACGGAAATGCGCCAAAGAATAATCAAAGGTGTTGATTATTGATGTCTCTGAATTCAAGTTGATGATTCATTCTATTTACTACACCAAACAGGTGAATCTGATTGACTCGAGACGGCGACGTATTGACAATACTAAAAAACAAACAATCCTTTTTATCACTGATTAAACTTCTCTGAAAATCCTTTCTTAAGGATGTTCAACCCATTGACATAACCTCAAACTAGAAAATAGGATTTTATATAAAATAAAAATATTATTAAAATTGATTTCACCCGCAATTTTAAACTATTCAGTTGTACATTTTTAAAAAAAATTAGAACAGAAATACGTAAAAATACATTGTCCGGGAAAAAAAAAAAAAAAATCGGGTTTTTGAGCAATTTTTTGAGATTATCTCAAAAATTTTAGCTAATCCGGTTATTTTGACTTCAAACAATGATGAAAGAAAATTGTAAGGAAAGAATATTTATTATAAAGTAGAAAATTTTTAAAATATGGGAAAGATTCAATTTTACTTAAAACGAATCACAAAATAATTAATTTTTGAATTTTAACTGTTAAATTTTGAAATAATTATAATTTAAAGCTTTGAATAACTTAAAGTTTAAGATCAAAAGTTTTTTTAAGTTTTTTCCACAATATTGTTTGGAATACAATTGTAAGCAAAAATTTGTAAAAACTAGCTTCATCACGTCTAATGAAAAAAATCAGGACATGTTATTATTCTCAATATCAAAGAAAGAAACAAAAGTATTGAACTTTTTGTCAACTTCAAAGTCACGTATTGAATCTATCCGTGACAAAACTCATGTTCGAATCGGAACTTGATTTACTTTTTATCTAATCACTTTACTTATACCAAGGAAACTTTTTCCCCTTCTTTCTTCAACAATCAGATAAAATTTGTCTCACAACAATTAATTAATTATTTATTGTCAAAAAAATTATTATCTATTGTTAAGAGAATTTAAACAAGACAAAATGCAGCAATTATATAAATGAAACTGAAGTAATGAAAAAAATACCGAGAAAGAGTAATGTATAAAGTACGATTGTGCATATAGAATGACATATTATCGGTATAGAAAATCAATCAGTCATAAGTTTCAAAGCTATGCAGTAATTTTACACTATGTGAATAAATCGAATGTTTGAACAACCATGAGAAATGATCGTAACAACGAAGAACTGCAATTCTAAGACCTTGCAACAGGTGAAGATTTTTTTCTTTTTCTGGTATCAATATATAGATCGCAGAAGGGGATGAATGGTCTTTGAAATGAAAGGAAAAGATTTGCACGTATTTACTCGCACGTACATCATCGGTTACTTGGCATGTTTCTATACCAACTACGTTACTTAACTATAGAGATAACGGTAAATGCGGGAAATCATTTTAAGTGTCGCATTGCATTCCATGCTACACACATTACTTCCCATGGCTAATGAACCCGTTAATTGTCTGCTTAATTATTTCCCATTCATGCATTGAAATTCGGAAAAAATCGAAATAAACATTCACAAATTGTGTCTATTTTTTAATCTGCGTATTTCCCGGATCATAAATTACACTTTAAAGAGTGGCCACTTTTTTTATGAAATTAAATTCCCGGTTTTAACAGGTCAATTTTTTGGATTTCCCGTTCACAAATTTTCGAACAATTAAAACAATATTTTTAATTCTAGGAAATTCGACTTTATATTTAAAATATTACTTTGTACTAGCTTTGTACTTAAGTTTAAAATTTAGACATACTTAAAATCTTATTAATTATAATTAAAGCTTAAAGAGTATTATTATCACAAAATATTAAAATCCAAATTTTTGGACAATAATTTATTTTAAACATTTTAAAAGAATTGTTTAATATAGTTACATTATAGTAACATTAACAAACAAAATTTGCATTGTTGTTGGTCATTTAAAACTATAGATTTTTGTAAATTCAAAAAAATGAAAATTACTAAGTTGAAGAATATATCTGAAAAATGACGAAAATAATAGACAGTTGAAAAAAAAAATTCGAAAAATGGGTACATTATTACGCAATTGAAAAGAATAGTTTCAAAAATGAAACAATAAATATTAAATTTAAACAAAATAGTTGAAAAATTATAGGAATAACTGTTGCAAATAATTGCAAATTGAACAACTAGATTAAAAATCGAAAAAAAATTATTGAAATTGAAGAAAATAATAAAAAATTGAGGGAAGAAATTGAAAATTTAAGCATTTAATTAAAATTTGCAAAAATAATTAACAAATGAAAAAAAAGATTACAAAATGACGAAAATAATTGACAATTGAAAACAAAATTCAAAAAATGGCTGGATTAATACACAACCGAACAAAATAATTTTAAAAACTAAAGAATAATTATATAATTTTAAGATAATAATTGAAACTTGAAAAAATTGTAGGAAATAATTGAAAATTGCGGAAAATAATTAATAATTGAAAGAAATAGTTGAAAAATGACGAGAATAATTGAAAAATTAAAGAAAATACAATGTGAAAAATGACAAAAATATTTGTCAATTGACAACAAAATTCAAAAAGTGAGTAGATTAATAAACAATTTAAAAAAATTGATATAATTAAACAAGAAATGTTAAATTTAAAGAAAACAATTGAAATTAAAAATCCAAGAAAATTATAAAAATAATTGTTGGAAATAATTGCACATTGAACAACTGGATGGAAAATATAAAGAATAATTATAATTGAAAAAAATAATTGAAAATTGAAGAAAGCAATTAAAAATTGAAGAATGGATTCAAAAAAGCCGTTAATTATTGAATATAGAAGAAAATAATTGAAAACTGAAGAATGAAAATAAAAATTTAAGAATTGAATTAAAAAATAAAGGAAATAATTGAACAATTGTATTTAAAATAAAAGATACTTAAGGATAATCGAAAAAAATATTAGAAAAAAGGTAAACATTTTTTTTAGTATTAAAGAAAATAATTGAAAATTAAAAAGTGAAATTTTAATTTAAAGAAAATAACTGCCGATTGAAGAGAATAGTTCTAGAATTGAATAATTGAATTAGAATTCATAAAAATTTTTATGAGTGAAAAAAATAATTAAAAAACTCCGAAAATGATTGAATATTGAGAAATTAGTTAAAAATCGATAAAAATAATTAGAATTTAAAGACAATATTTGAGAATTTAAGAAAATAATTTATAATTGAAAGAGAAATTACAACATGCCGAAAATAATTAACTATTAAAAAAAATAATTAACACTTGAAAAAAAATCAAAAATTGATGGTAATAATCGGCATTCGAACAAAAAACTTTTTAAAATTGATGAATAATTATAAAAGAATGTAATTGAAATTTACAGAATATAATTAATAATTAAAAAAAGCCAAGAGTTAATAAATATAGAAGAAAACAGTAGAAAACTGAAAAATGGAATTAAAAATTAAAAAAAATAATTGAACAGTTGTACTTAAAATTAAAGAAACTAAATGATAATCGAAAGAAGTAATATAAGGCGATAATTTTTTAATACTGAAGAAAATAATTGAAAATTGGGAGTTAAATTTGAAGAAAATAACTGAGAATTTAAGAGAATTGTTCTAGAATTGAATATTTGAATTGGAATGTTAAAACAATTTTTATGAGTGAAAAAAATAATTGAAAAAATCCCAAATATATTTAATTTTGAGGGATTAATTAAAATTCGATAAAATAATTGAAAATTAAAGAAAATATTTGAGAATTGAAGAAAATAATTTTAAATAATTGAAGAAATAAATTGGATTTTAAAGAATTAAATGGACATTTCAAGAAAACAATTTGACAATTGAAAGACAAATTACAATATGTCGAAAATAATTAAATATTTACGAAAATAATAAACTACTAACAAAATAATTAACAATAATTAACAAAACAATTGAAACAAAATTCGAAAATTGGTGAGTTATATTTCTACTAATTATTTAGTAAAAAATAACTAATTATTAGTAAAATTTATCTTTAGGCTATGACAAAATAACTAATATTTCAATAAAATTCTATGGACTAATTCAATTATTCTAATTTTAACTATTTTTTAGTTATTTTTCTTACTAATAATGAATTATATTTGACTAATTATTAGTTACTTTTCACTAATTGATGAAATAAGAACTCAGTCACGATTTCACCAATAATAATTAGTTATTTTGAACTAATTCAGATTAAGAGAAAAGTTTTCGGTTGAAAACTTATTTCAAATTTTAATGCATTGTTGATATTAAAAAAATGATAAAATGTACAAAAACTTAAAGTAGTTTTAAAAGTCTGAAAGAATGAAAAAAAAGTGGGAAACAATAATAAGAAAATTTACAAATTTGTTGTTTACAAAACAAGCAAACAGATTATTTAAAAATAATACAAAAATGTAGAAAGAACATCCTAAAAAAGAAAAGAAATTTAAAACTACAAAATAATTACATAAATAACAAAAATGCTAAAATATAAGTAAAAATAAAAGAACATAACAAAATACGGTGAGAAAATTAATGAAAATTAGTGACAAATGTTTAATTATCAAAAAATTATGAAAACTAATAAATAAAATCTAAAAAATGAGGAAAATTAAGGAACTATCAAAAACTGTATACAGAAAAATACTGCATTAAATTCCCTTAAAAATAAGAAACTTACGAAAAAAATTAAACTTTTTAAAAACGGAAAAAAAGTTTTAAGTCACATAAAAGAAAGCAAATAATTTTTTAAATTATTAAAAGATCAGGGAATCATAAAAAAAAGTTATGAAAGAGACATAAAATCGTTGAAAAAATTAATAAATTAGAAGAAAGTTGGAAAGTTTCAATTAAAATGAAATTGATTTATGTCTTAATTAAATAAGAAAATCTTTAAAAAGAAAAATAAATTCTGAAAAATAAAAGACAAATTAGAAAATAAATATTGAATACATTTTTTTGATAAAATGAGAAATCGTAAGATGATAAAATTTTAAAAGATATATTATAAGGTCAAATGATCGGATAATTTACTGCAAATTTGTCTTTTGCTTACGAAAGACTGAAAAATTTATTTACTTCAACATTACATTAGTAATTAGTTATAACATTTTTAGAAAGTTAAGGCGAGAAAATCTTAAAAAATTCATAATTTTCTGATTTTTCCATCAAAAAAGCAGAAAAGAGGATTTAAAAATATAAGATATTATAGGAAAAAAGAGAAAATTAAGATAAATGTGACTTGTGTTTGTATATTCGACACCTGCAGTTTTATTCTTAAATATCAAGAATAAATTTAGTAAACCGCAATTTGAGGCAGAGCAATACGTATTATTAGTATACGATGTGTGTTCTCGTGGTCATTATGCGGTTTCAAATTGATCTGACAAGTGACCACTGATATCCCAAGATATATCTGGAGTACTCTGAAGCACGACCAAAATTATCCCAAGTGTTGATATGCACTCAGAATAGTAAAAATTTTATTTCAAAAGTTTCAAAATTTCGAAATTTTAATATTGTGCAATTCTTTGGAAAATCTCTTTATTTTTTGACAAAAGATGTAAATTGAAAAAATAGTTGTTTCACATTCAAAAATTCTCGCATCACTTCACATTCCAAACATTTAAGATCGTGAATCGTGAATTTAAATTTTACCTAACTATTTTATTGAAATTTATTTTTAAATTAACATTTAGAAAAACTATTATCACATAATTTGTATTTAATAAATTATTTGAAATAAAAATTCATCAAAGCAATTTTGAATAAAATATTTTAATACAGGAGAGAATTAACATCAGTGATACACTTTTTTAAATGAGCCTTTTTTATTTTCTGGAAAATTATTGAGGATATAATAAATATGTATTTTGTTACTTTTAACATAATTAAATATGGAGTTTGATTTTTTTTAATAATCTGTCAGAGAATTGAAATTTATCATCAAAAATTTAATATAGGGGAAATTCAACATTACGTTTTTTTAATGAGATATTTTTATTTTCTGAAGAGTTATTGAAATATATCAATAGAGATTAAAATGTTAACTTGAAGTAAACCTAATTTAAATTTAGAGTTTTTTATACTTCAACAATTTATCAGAAAATCGAAATTTCGCATTTTAAAAAAGTGACCCACTGAAGTCGTTTTTCCCCTAAATTGAAATACTGCGTTTGCTTTTACGAATTTTCACTTCAAACAATTCGTACAGAAAAATTCGGTGATATAAATGTTGAGTTTGGTTTCTTTTAATAATTTATCAGAAAATTCAAATTTCTTTGTTAAAAATTTAATACAAGGGAGAGCCGACATCAGTCACTTTTTCAATAAAGTTAAAATATTAACTTAAACCAAATCAACTTTAAATTTATAGTTTCTTAGGTTTCAATAGTTTATCAGAAAATCGAAATTTCGCATTTTAAAAAAGTGACCCACTGAAGTCGATTTTCCCCTAAATTAAAATACTGCGTTTGTTTTTACGAATTTTTACTTATAAAGGAAAAATAATCGGTGATATAAATGTGGATCTTTGTTTCTTTTAATAATTTGACATTAAATTCCAATTTCTTTTTGAAAATTTCAAAATAAGGGGGAGTCGACATCAGTGATACACTTTTACAATGACATAGTTTTATTTTCTGAAGAATTGTTGAAAAATATCAAATAGACTTTAAAATTTTAACTTAATACAATCCTAATTTAAATTTAGAGTTTTTTTTTTAATAATTTACCAGAAAATTAAAATTCGTATTTAAAAAAGTGACCCACTGATTCCCAATATTTTACTCAAAATTGTTAAACGTAGACTTAAAAAAAAACAAGGTAGAAATAAATAATAAATAAATAGTAATAAATGAATAGAATAGAAGTTTAGAAAATAATTTGTTCAAGGCAAAAAAAAATGTAATTTAAAATTCGAAAATATAGTCGAGTTTTGGTGAAAATTGAGATTTGTGAAATGGAATGCATAAAAGAAATCGAATTTCTGTGAAAACGAAGACAGTGGTTTGAGGAAGGTTTTGAAGGCACATAATGGCTGGCAATCTAAAAAGGGAAGGGAACTGAGAAAAAGAAAGACTGACTTCACTGCAGGTATTTCCATAAGAGTTGCAACTGCTACAGGTATTTTCACAAGGCGTATCTCGCATACTTTAGCGACGCACCAAATTCCAGATTCCCATTGATCGCTGACCCGTAACAAGCTCGAGATGCCGTTCGAAAGTAATTTATAATCTCATATTGTGAATGATGCAGATTGAATTTTTAATCACACACAAGATCATTTCAAAACATAAAAAAATGACTAAATCAATTTTTCAGGGTTATTTTTATTTAGATACCTATTTTTAATAGCTTTTTTTTCTAATTTTTAAATTTGAAAAAATTACTTTGTTTATATCATATCAGTCAAGTATTCTGTCATTCAAATTTAAAAAAAAAAGTGAATGAAGGTAAAAATGAAAAAAAAAGACTTTTTTTTAGATTTAAAAAGAACTGTCATTGAATCGGGGAAAAAATGTTAAATACCTCTCAATGAGAAATAGAGATTAAAATCCCACTTTCGCAACATTATTAGTCGAGTATGTTCTTGCAAAGCTCTAGCCTCAAGAAATATGAAAACAAGTTGTGGAATTTGCAAAAATGCCAATTTTACTGATTCATCACTGTCGTTTATTTATTATTCTGAATGCAAAAGTAATTTAAATAAAATGTGAATAAAATTTAGATTTTTTTATCACCTGTTGTGTGAGTCGTTTTTAATATACTACACACGTCATTTGGCAATTAAATTAATTTTTATTACATAAACGGCCTAAATTTAGAACTTAAATAACACTTCAACCTCTTTTTTCTTTAACCTTCAATTCTGTAACCTTTTTTTATAACTTTTTTTCCATAACTTTTTTTAAACTTATTTTCTGTCATTTTTTGTCCTGTAAGTTTTTACATTCTCATTAAATTTCTGCGATTTTGAACCTTTCGTTATTTTCGCATTTCTCGAAGTGTCTGTCTGTCTGTAGACAAAATTTCAGAATCAGATAACTTGAGTAAAAACTCATATACCAATTTCATCTTTGGTATACTTTTTAAGTGACCAAAAATACAGATCTAGTTCGTTAGCCAACTATTTTGGATCAATATTGTCAAAAATAGAAAATTTTTACAAAAATTTCTAATTCTTGAAATTCTTTTTTAAAAAGCCCTTAAAAATGTTCACATTTAAACAGTTTCTAAATCGAAAACTTTACGAATCTATCTGAAGTATAAAATTGGAAAATAAAATTATAATCTAAGCCTTGAGACATCCTTGAAGTTTGCCCTTCGAAACTTTGAGTATAAAATTTTTTCGAATCTGGAACTTGTGACGGGTTTTTTGCGTTCTCAAGTATTGATGCGGTTTTAAGAGGTATTTTGACGTAATAGGGAATAAGAAAATATAATAAAAAATCAAAGTTACGATCCTTCTTCTTCCGCCTTCTTTTTCAAATCATCAACAGAACTTCCTGTAGCTAAAATGGGCGGAGTTGGAACAGCTTTGAGCCACCCTCCATCATTAGGGGGGAAAAATTCTTTGCAAAGAAGAAAACTGAAAGGTGCCTTGGCAAAAGATTATAAGCTACATTTCATTCATTGCGGATTTTCTTGGGAAACGTGAGAACAAAATTACAAAATAAAAACATTTTAGTTATTTTAGAAACCTAACCTAACCGAAAAAGTATTTATAAAATTGGAAGTATAGTTTAATCAAATTTAATTATTAAATTATATTTATAGCAGGGTGGCCATTTTTTTTATGAAATTAAATTCCCGGTTTTTCCCAGTCACAAATTTTCGAACAATTAAAACAGTATTTTTAATTTTGCGAAATTTGCCTTTATATTTAGAATATAACTTTATACTTGAATTTCACATTTACACATACTTATAATCTTATTAATTATAATTCAAGCTTAAAACAGTTGAAAAAAAAATTCAAAAAATGGCTAGATTAATACACAACCGAAAAAAAATAATTTAAAAAATCAAAGAATAATTATAAAATTTTAAGATAACTAATAATTTTTAAATTGAAAAAATTGTAGGAAATAATTGAAAATTGAAGGAAATAAATAATAATTGAAGGAAATAGTTGAAAAATGACAAGAATAATTGAAAAATTGAAGAAAAAATGTGAAAATTTAAAAATGACGAAAATAATTGTTAATTGAAAACAAAATTCGAAAAATAACTAGATTAATAGACAACTGAAAAAAATAGTTGAAAAAATTCAACAAGAAATATTAAATTTTAAGAAAATAATTGCAAATTGAACAACTGGATTGAAAATCGAAAAAAGTAATTGAAATTAAAGAAAATAATAAGAAATTGAGGAAATAAATTGAAAATTTAAGAATTAAATTAAAATTTGAAAAAATAATAACTTTGTAACTTCTAGTTGTAGTTAAAGGGCTCGTCCCGTTCATTTGTAATAAATAAATAAAAATAAATAAATAATTGATAATTGAAAAAAAATTATAAACGACGAAAATAATTAACAAAAATTGAAAACAAAATTCAAAAAACGACTAGATTAATACACAACCGAACAAAATAATTTCAAAAATAAAAGAATAATTATAAAATTCAGGGACCCTCACGAAATTAATTTGGTTTTTGGAGTTTTTTCAAAATATCTAGTAATAGTCAATAGATTTTACTTAAAGATTGAAATCAATTCATCAAATTTAAGGCAAAAAATGATTCTACGTTGTTAAAATTTTAAAATTGATTTTTAATTTTTTGTTTCTTCGCTTGAACCGTAATTCGAACCGAAACAAAATAATTAGGTTTCGAATTACGGTTCAAGCGAAGTAACAAAAAATTAAAAATCAATTTTGAAATTTTAACAACGTAGAATCATTTTTTGCCTTAAATTTGATGAATTGATTTCATTCTTTAAGTAAAATCTATTGACTATTACTAGATATTTTGAAAAAACTCCAAAAACCAAATTAATTTCGTGACGGTCCCTGATAAAATTTTAAGATAATAATTGAAAATTAAAAAAATTCTAGGAAATAATTAAAAATTAAAGAAATAAATTGGAAACTAAAGAATTAAATATAAATTTCAAGAGAATAATTCATATAATTAAAAGAAAAATTACAATATGACGAAAATAATTAACTATTAAAAAAAAAATTTACAATTGATAAAAAGTTAGAAAAATGGTGAGAATAATCGGCATTTGAACAAAATTTTTTTTTTTAAATTAGTGAATAATCATAAAATTGAAGAAGAATAATTAATTGTCAATTGAAAACTGATGAAAATTATTGAAAAAATTGTAGAAAATTAATGAAAATTGAAGAATTGTATTGAAATTTCAAGAAAATAATTGATAATTGAGAAAATGTAAAATTATTGAATATTGAATAAAATAATTGAGAATTGAAGAAAATAATTAAAGATTAAAGAAATAAATTAAAGATTAAAAAAATTAAATTAAAGTTTTAAGAAAAAAGTTGATAATTAAAAGAAAAATTACAAAATTATTATTATTATTATTATTATTAATAATCGCACTATCAAATTTCTGCATAATTCATTAATGAATTCATTAGGTTTAAGAAATTTTTATTAATTTAGTTAAAATGTTATTTAATAACTCTATTTAAACATGAAATTTCAATTTCAATTTCAATTTCAATAAAATAATTGATAATTGAGAAAATGCAAAATTATTTAATATTGAAGAAAATAATTGAGAATTGAAGAAAATAATTAAAAATTAAAGAAATAAATTGAAGATTAAAAAATTAAATTGAAGTTTTAAGAAAATAGTTGATAATTACAAGAAAAATTATTATTATTATTATTATTATTATTAAACGCAACATCAAATTTCTGTATAATTCATTAATGAATTCATTAGGTTTAAGAAATTTTTATTAATTTAGTTAAAATGGCATTTTATAACTCTATTTAAACATGAAATTTTTGTATTTTTCATTAGAACAAAATTATTAAAAAAAACTAAATAATAATTATTATAAAATTTAAAGAGAATAATATTGTATATTGAAAACTGTTGAAAATTATAGTTAAAATTATAGATTTATTTATTAATGAAATTAAAATTATTCGAACTGATATTTATAAATTTAATTTTTAATTTAGGTCGAATCATGTCAATTAGAATAAAAAGCATCAAAAAACCACTAAAATGCACGGAAAAAAAATTAATTATAAATTTTATTAAAATGTTATATGATTTAAAGAAAAAGTGACAAAAAGTGAAATTTTCAAACAAGAAATGTTAATCTTTCAAAAATTCATTCGAATCACTACTAAGTAATTTTAAAAATATATATAGTCTGTAGCAAATTTAATAAAAAAATTTTAAAGTTTGAAATTATCAATCAGAAATTTTCTCTTTTTGATTCTTTTTCCCTAAATTGTAAAACACTTTTCTAAAATTTATAATTAATGTTCTTTCTATGTGGTCTCGATTTTCTTTCAAAATTCGACGGCCCCCGTTGATAAAATGTTTATTGAAAATCCAGTGGAATAAAATGCTAATTCAAAAGAGCGTGCTATATAATTCTTATTCAATTGTTTGTGCAAAAAAAATGACACAACCAATTGAACAAGAATTGTATAGCACGCTCTTTTGAATTAGCATTTTATTCCACTGGCGTTTCAATAAACATTTTATTAACGGGGGCCATCGAATTAATTAAAAACAGTGGTTACAAATAATTTTGTTGAAAAATTATTATTAATTTTAATAAATAAATGGAAAAATTTGCAAGCAGTTAAATAAATCAATCCGAGTGTCAAAGAAGATCTTTTTATTTTATTGGATGTGGAATAAATTGCGGAGTGTGTGGACCTTTAAATAAGGGAAATAAATTGTAGAAAAACGTGTAAACAGGTGGAGTAAAAAAGCATTAAATAAAGGAATAAGGTAATTTGAAATTGGTTTCCTTCAACGTCAAATACCAATCGCAAGAATGCGGCAATTTAGAAAGCCGCTGTTAAATCCACTTATCGGTTGCTTCTTGTGGTTTCGAGTAGCTCGTTTTCCATCTGGAATATGCAAATGTTCCAGACAATCCGGAAAGCCGGTTCTTCCAGCAAAAATACTATTCTCAGCTTCTTTAGTAAACAAACAGGAGAAACGGTAACAAATTATTGAAATTTTTCGCAAACATAAAATATAGGCCAAGAAAGGAAAATATTCTCAATGTCTCTATTATTTCTATAACTCTAAGGAAAATTACCAATAATTGCTTCATTTTCAAACTTTGTTATGTTGTAATTATTATCTACTTCATTATTATAAGATTCTTTATTAAAATTCTCTATTATAAACTATAATTCTTTAAAATTCTTTATCACCATTCTCTTAACTATATAACTCTTTTATTATAAACCAACTTTCGTCGAATTAAAAAAATCTTTAAATTCAATTCCCATAAAGATCAATGGATTAGGCATTTACCTAATTTAACTCATAAATTTCTTTCCCTTTTAAATTTGATTTAAATAGGAAAGAAAACGGTACTTTCTTCTTTTTTAGAAAAAAAAATCAATGTATTGATCAATTTAACACAAAATTAGAAATAGAAAGTAATATAATTTACTGGAAAAAGTGAGATTTTAGAGAACATAAAATGTTTCTTTATGATAACATGATTTCAATTATTCCCTTTCAGTTTCGTCTGCACTTTTTTCATGCTTTATATTCTTTTATTGCAATACATAAAAATAATGACAACTATCTTGACTCATTTTCATGTACAAACTCCTCAAGATTACACTTTCATGCCTCAGTAATTGTGTAAATTAAGTAAATGATCCTTTCACTGCTTTTTACATTATTAAATTTTCTGTACTAACATTACTTGACGAAATTCTATAATTTATTAAAATTATGAAACGTTTACATTCAGTAAGCGTCTTTTTGCCGAGTATTTACACTCATAAATAAAGAGTGGAAATCATTTTATAACTTAATCATTGAGTCGACAGTAACCAATCTTTAGCAATATAATTTTTACATTCCAAATACAGATCGATCCAAATACCAATAGATGCAAATACTAATCGATTCGGATACTAATCAATACCAAATGGTGTATACTATAATTTTACAATACAAATGGTATTACTATAATTTTTAGTAATTTACTAATTTTACTACATTTCTCAGACATTTTTTTAAAACATTCTATAGTAATTTTTATCAAAATATAGGTATTTTTTTACAGATAGTACTTTTTCTTAATTCTGATACTTTTTTTATTTTGCCAATTATTTTTCTGTAACTTCTGGCTCTGTTTTCATTTTCTAGTCATTCTTCTTTATTTTATTGTATTTTTTTCAATTTGTCTGTTTTCGATTCCAAATGATTTTTCATCCTTTTCTAGTGACATTTAACCAACTTCTAGTGACAATTTCAATTTCTAGTAATTTTCCTTTATTTTCTAGTTATTCTTGAACTCGTTCTAGTATTTTTTACAACATATAAAGTTCACATTTAACTTTTTAATTATTTTTTAAAACTTTTTGTTCTTGTTTTTTTATCAGTTTCCTTAGACTATTATTAGTATTTTTTATTTTCTCGTAATTATTTTATATTTTAAAGTTTAATTTTTTTCAGTTGGCATTCATTTTCTCGGTTTTCATTTTCTCTAGTTTTTTCTCGGAACTCCTTTTCCGTTTCTAGTAATATTCTAACTTTTTGACAATATTTTACTTCCTAGTGCTTTAGTAAATTCTCTAGTTATTTTTACAAACATTTTTTATTTTATGGTGATTTTTTCTTCAATTTGTCATCATTTTTTTTAATTTAAAATAATTACTTATCCTTTTCTAGTTATATTTAAACAACATTTAGTAACTTTTTTACTTTCAAGTCATTTTTCTTAATTTTTTAATTACTCTTGAATTCGTTTTAGTAATTTTCGCAATGTATAGTTATTTTCTACACCTTCTAGTAACTTCTTAATGCTTTAATATTTTTTTCAATGGTTTTTTTAGACTACAAGTTCTATTGTTTAATATTCTAGTTATTATTTTTTTATAGTTTTGTTTCTTCAATTTGTTATTCCTTTGGCTATTTATAGCAACTTTTCTTACGTTTCTAGTTATTTTGAATTAACTTCAAAATATTATTTTATATGTTAGTTCTTTTTTACTATACTTTCTAGTTATTTTTTAAAATTATGGTATTTTTTCTATCCTAATTATTTTTCCTCACCTTAGTTATGTTTTCAGTTTCTATTTTTTTAACTCTGTCATTCCCTTTTTATTTTCTAGTAACTCTTCATTAATTTATAGTTTTATGTTCCTTTTAATTTGTCATTTTCTTTTTCTCGTTACCTATCATATTTTTGCCTATATAAATTCTAATAATTTCTATTTTCTGATTTTTTTCTTCGACTTTTAATTCTTCATTCATTTTTTAGTAATTCTTCTGTATTTTATAATTTCTTTAAATTGCTTATTCTTTTAATTTTCCTTCATTTCATAATTATTTTTAATAGAATTTGGTAATTTTTATTAGGCTATATAATAATTGCTGACAGTTTTTCTTTATTTTTTCTTTCCATAAATTTTTTCTTTTTTTTAAATATGAATTAGTAGTTTTCTACTAATGAATTAGCGAAAAGTGAGCTTCAATTAAATAATTAAGAATTTTACTATTTTTTAGTAGAAAACTACTAATTAAATTAGTAAAAAAATCTTATTTTAAAAGTAAAGTTTCACTATTTCAATTAGTAGTTTTCTACTAAAAATTAGTAGCTTTCTACTAAAAAATTAGTAAAATTCTTGGCTCACTTTTCGATAATTCATAGTAGAAAACTACTAATTCAGATTTAGTGAATTACTTGGACTTATTTTTCATAATTTTCTATTCATTTTTGTGATTTGCAAGTAATATTTTTCTCATTTTTTGGTTCTTTTTTAATTTCTAATTAGTTATTCACTCTAAAGAGATATTTTTTCTTCCTAGTAATCTTATTCAGTATCTAAACATTTTTCGCTTTTATTTGCTTTTATTAATATTATTATTTTTTTTTTATATTATTATATTATATTACTATATATTATTATCATTTTTTTTATTATTTATTATTGCTCTTATATTCCTTCTTATTTTTCAATAATATCTAGTCATTTCTTCTATTTATAAGGTTATTTTCCTCACTTTCTAGTTACTTTATAAGATTCTTGAATTTTTTTATATTAATGATTAAAATGGCAACCTTTATACATTTTCTAGTTATTTTTCAAAACATTTTAGTAGTTTTCATCAGTATATTGTTATTTTTTAAAATATTTATTTTCTAATTTTTCTTATATTTCTAGTTTTTTTTAATCAATTTTAAGTTCAAATCGTACTTTTTAGAATAATTTCTATATTTTCTAGTAATATTTGTTAATGTCGAAATATTTTTTAGTTTCCATTTATTTTTTCATATTTTCTGGATGTTTGTTTTATTCATAGTTTTTTGTTCATATCTTTTCCATTTTCTAGGGATCTTTCTTCATTTTATAGTTATTTTAACATGACTTCTAGTTATTTTATAGCAATTTATAGTTATTTTTTAACTTTCTAATTATTCTGTAAACTTCTAGCAGTTTTGTAAATTTTAAAAACATTATTATTCTTTTTTTAGCATGTTTTCCTTAAAATAACATATTCTTCTTTTGTATTATAGTAAATTTTCATCTTTTTCTAGTTACTTTTAAACAACTTCAACTTACTATTTTTATGTAATAATAATAATAATAATAATAATATTAATAACACTTCGAATTTATATTCATTTTCTAACATTTCTTCATTTTTTGTTTATTTTTTATCGACTTTTAGTTACTACTTTACTTTTTAAAAATTTCCCTCTTTTTTCTAGTAATCTTTGTTAATTTCTGAATATTCTTTCGTTTTTATTTTGTTTTTTTTTCCTATATCTAGTTGATTTTCTTTAATTTATAGTTATTTTTCATTTTCCTGAAATCTTTTTTCCTTCTGTAGCTATTTCCCGATAAATTCTCGTAATTTCCAGCGACTTATATTTATTTTTGACACTTTCTAGTTACTTTATAACTTGCTAGTAATTTTTTCACTTTTTAGTATTTCTTATTCATTGTTTAGTTTTTTTTTGTTTTTTCTCTCAAATTCTAAATCTTTTTTCACCCTATCCTGATTCCTTTTAGTTTTTTTTAGTTAAATTAACTTCTAGTTACTAACTTACAATTTTACTTTCTAGAAATCCCCATCTCTTTTTCAGTAACCTTTGTTAATATTTAAACATTTTTTCTTTTATATTTATTTTTCCTAATTGTTTTTCTTTAATTTATAATTATTTTTCAGTTTCCTGAAATCTGTTTTCACTTTACAGCAATTTCTCGATAAATTCTCGTAATTTCCAGCGAATCATAGTTACCCTCGTCGCTTTCTAGTTACTTTATAACTTGCTAGTAACTTTTTGCACTTTTTGGTTATTTCTTCTTCATTATTCACTTTTTTTTTGTTTTTTTCTTTAAATTTCTAAATCTTTTTTCACTCTACACTGATTCCTCTTCATTTTATCTAGTTAATTTAAATCAATTCCCAATCGACACAACTTTCAGTACTCCAAATTTCCATGTTCCTGACTCCAATCATCACTATTTTTCGATATTAAAAAAAATTCCTGTTTCGAAATGTTGATCGGATACTAATGGACACATAACCAGAAATCAACTATGGATGTAGACACACCCAGTGAGAGACATCAAACTTCTGGAATGCGTTGTTCGGTATTCACGTCCTTGAAAGTACTTGAGTAGCGATGCCACTTACTCGTTTGGCCAGAGGTTAGAAGCTAGAAACTGCGGGATCTGAAGCTGGACCGTCGTCACAAGGCTCTGGAAACTTGAATGCTCTTAAAGTTGCACAGAGAGTTGCTCAGTGTATATATAGTTGTGCTCGCGAGTATACATACATATATATATGTGTACATATTCTGCCAAGAATGCACTATAATTATTTTTCCCCGCATTGTATGATATCAAATATAAAATGTATTATTAATATAGAAGAACTCTTGCATCCATTATGGCGAAATGCCACCGCGACCTTGGAATTATGCTAGGAAGAATTGCATGCACCGATGAAGATAAGGAATTCTGAAGAATGGCCGCGAAGTAGATTAAGGTGCTTGAACCTACTCCTCTTGTTGATCGCACATAATTAAAACTTTTGCCTCATGATTTCCGCGCAAAAGAAATCGAAAGCAAAGATCCTTTACACTTTCTCGATTTCGCGTTTCCCGATCATCGATGTTCCACTCGGAAATGACCTTGATTGTGCAACAGTTGAAACATCTTACGTGAATGGACCGCGTCTCAATGAGAAGCCTAGCCATTGTAGATCTTGTTTCCCGGCTTTTACTATTTGCCGTAAAAACCCTCGTGAAATTATATAAAAAACGCTCTATATTAATTTCGAGGCTCATTATAAACTGACATTGATTAATGGATACTTTTTCAATTTTATAAAGTTACAAGTAATCTAGAGAATCTAATCTAATCTAAAAATTTCTTTAAAAAAGTTTAGCAAAATGTTTACTTTCTTGGTTAGTTTTAAAAAAAACCCACGTGGAAAAGTGGAACAGAAAAAATATTCTGCTGTAATTAATCATGCGGTTTTTTGTGAGTATGATATGATAAGTTCTGACAATATTTTGCAATTTGATTGCACTGTCAGTAACACGAATTGTATCTTTTAAAATAACACTGTCTTTTTTAAAAAAATGCACAAAAAACAGGAACTGAATTAACTTAACCTTCTTGACAAAATAACCAAACCTTACAGACTCGTGACCAGGGATCAGAAGGTAAATTACTTCATGTAATCTACGTAGTATTCTATACGTATATTACCTGGTAATTTACGTGGCAGTTTTCTACGTAATTTACCTCCCTTACTAACATAACCTAGAAATAATCAATATACAAATGTGACATGTAATTCTTTTGTGAATTTTTCTTTATTTAAAAAAAGATTATCTAGAAAGTTTGTTCCTTAATTCGTACTACTTATTTATTAAATAATAATGATAAATTTAATTCAATAATCTGTTGCTACATTAATATTACCAGTTGACAGTAAGTACATAATGAAGCAAACTTGAGAATTAAAAAAAGTGAAACATACTTTAAAATATAATCAAAGTATTAGGGTGAAATCATATGTGACCGTCAAAAGTTGCGTCGCAATGAGAAAGAGAAGGACGTAAATATTTATCTCCCTCACTCTCATTACGACGCAACGTTGAGACGCATTCATGTGACTTCATCCTTACAAACCTGTAATTCTGTAAATCACAAGTCTTTTATGACCAGTATTTTTTTAGAATTATTTGGCATATTAAACATTTTTTGAAACTGTTTTTGCTTTCCCATCAATGACAATGTTTTCGATTTTGAATTTTTTATCCTTCCGCATCTCATTTCCAGGTAAAAATTTCATGTTTACCTTTTCTTATATTCTGCTAGCTCATATTTATTTTATAATGTTAAATATAAACTCCTGCCGTTGTAAATGGTAAAAAACAATTAAAAAAGTTATGATTTTATATTGTTATTTGTTTATCTCGGACGCCATCTTTGAAACGTATTTTATTTAGGTTTTCTACAGCCTTCTACGTTTATTACGTATTCTACCTCTAAAACCAAAATGTCGCGTCAATTTCCAAACTCTGCTCGTGACATCAACATCATTGGTTTATTCTATAGAAAAAGATAAATAAACAAACGATCATAGAATGACAAGATGGAAAGATACCCAGCGCTGCATCAAAATGGATTCCCATCTCTGATTGGCTAGGCGATATCTGACTGGCCAATCAGAGACGTACATTCCTATTCAACCCAGTATCTTTGCATCTTGTCATTCTATGCTCGTTATAATGTCATTGTTACCTTCCTCAACAACCAAACTATTAATTTTTTTCGACAAACACAAGCAGTTTTGAACTTTTTTATTTGAGGAGCACTTTTTCTAAAGTTGATAAAGCCACATTTTGTTATTTCGAGAAAATTAAACAAATGCGTTTTGCATCTAACCCCTTATAGACTTAATTATACAGCAGAAAAATTACACGAAATTGTTGACATAAGAATATTTTTCGGACTTTAGACGATTTGTTTTTAATTAAAGTTTATCATAATTAGGCAATTTAAAAGGTTTTGCAGCTTTTAATAGGAAAAAATTAAAATGTTAAATCTTCTTGGTTAAGTACAGATTTTTTGAAATCTAAAATTCTTTGTAAATAAAATGTTTTTCTTTACAATAACGGATATTCTCAAGGTTCTTAATATGTTAAAATTGTATTTAACTCTACTCTTTTGGAAAATGGATTTATCAACTTTTGAAAAAGTTCTCCTCATATAATTTTCCAGCTTTTTGGTGTTATTTCAAAAAATACAATTCGTGTTATAATGTACAAATACTCAAGTACAATTTTTTTTTTCTTATTCCTATGAAATTTTTTCTTTACTTTTAAATAAGAAAACAATAAATAGCAGACATTAATATTGTTTTTAAAGAAATAAAGCATAAAATAAAGAAATCACTTATTTTTTTAAACGGAAACAATTTTCAGCTTTTAATGTCGTCACTTCATAATCGCTATTTAACGTCAAATTGTTAATGCGCCCGCATAAGTAGTTACTTTTTATAACAGCATTATATAGATTATGGAAACTAAAAAATTGAACATTATACTTTTATTCCACTGAATAAAAAATCAGGAAATCGTAAAAATTGCCAACTAAATTAATAAATTATGTATGCAAAATTATTATTTAACTATTTTTTTTTTAATGAAATTACCAAGATTATAAAACGTTGTAAATGAAACATTTTCATAAAAGTTAACGCAAATAATGCGCAAAAAATGGCATTTTTCGATCAATTGTAAATAATAATAACTATATCGATTACTTTCACTTTTCACAATATCCGTCAACAACAATTTTACCCAGTGTATTTAAATTGTTATACTGTCTTCACACAAAAACCCATTACTTCATTTGGCATGAAAAGAGTTGTATTAATAATAATTACGTCCATAATATCGATCTATAATCAGTTACGCGAATTATCGCAAATTGCGAATGGTTGCGCACTTTAATTTCAAAGTGTGGGAAGCAACAATAATAACACAATTAAGGATCGTTGCTCTCAAAGCATATCGACAAAACCTTTTGTGGAAACACACGAGTATCTTAAATCTTTAGACACGCCCTTTAAAGAAGAATTATCGACTTGAAATAAATCCAGTGCAAATGTAATCGAATAATAATATTCCAAGTAGTCTTTTCAGCGGTATAAATTCAACAGGATTTCACTTTAAAATCATAAATAGTGCATAATAGTATTTTGCCTTGCCATTGTTACTTTCAAAAGTACTTAAGTCAAATCAATTTTATAAATTGGATCGTTATTCTCGTAATTCCTTTTCCTACTTATTATTTATTCACACTGGAATAAATATATATTTTTGCATTCTAACTGCAGATAGAAAACAATAATACAATTTTAATTACACACTTCGTTGGCAAATTTTTCGAAAAAGAAACTTTCCCGTTGTTTCTTTTCACAACCCGAGGTCCCCGAGAAGAAAAACTACTTTCCTTTAAATTAGTATCGGTTTTAGTTATTGGAAAAGATCGGGATGATAGAATCCGGATTGAAGTGCAGAAAGGTGTGCTACTCATGGACGCAAATGGACGACGAGAAAAATTAGCGACTGGAATGCGACACGCAGGTAATACGAGATTCAAGTCCCTGAATGCCCTGCAGGCTGAGTTGCAGAAAAAAAAATGGAGGAATGCGCCGCTCTTACGGTACCTTCGAAATCATAAACATTTACCTGCACACGTTTATTAAAACACATGACCTCGACAATCGAAAAACCGTTTTTTCTACCTGCGCAAATCTACCATTTTTTTCTCTTAATAATCTTCAATTAAAACGGCTCTTGGATTTTATAATTTTTCCTTCTATTGTTCATTATATATCCAGGGGGGACCGCCCTTTAGTAGATAATAGCTAACAGTAGATAATTTGAATTTTCTAAAAATGGCTTTGAAATTTTAATTTAGCTTATTATAATAAGATTTTATTAATAAAATAAAATAACCTAACAAAGTTTTTTTTAGCAAATATGGATAATAACCGTGCAAAAATGGAAAAAATCTGTAGTCCGAAAAAATTAACCTAAAATCTGGGCTAATATTAATATTAATTTATTAATATTATATTAATTTAGGGCCCACTAGCAAGGAAATAATTAATCAGGGCTCCCCAATTTCAAAAGATACGACAAAAGCTGTGGGATTTTGAGAGTGTATGTTACCTCAATAAACGTGCTTAAAAAATTTAAAAATTCGTGACAATAATATAAAGATTCAGGAAAGCCATTCAAATTTAAAGAAAGTAATTCGAAATGGCAAAAATAATTGAAATATGAAGAAAATAATTGAAAAATGACAAAAATAATTAAAAATAAAAATATGAAGACAAAAATAAGAAAATTGATACGAAATAACTTAAAATAGAAGAAAACAAGTGAAAAGTTTCAGATATAATTGAAATTACAAGAGAATAATTGAAGAATGACAAAAATCATTAGAATTTGAAACAAATGAATTTGAGAATGGTGTTTAAAATTTTGAATACAATATTTTAGATATTGACGGAATAATTAAAATGTGAAGAAACTAATTGAATAATGACATAAAAAATAATTGAAGTGTAAAAATTAAATTTTTAGACAATAGTTGAAAAAATGAAAAAAATAATAAAGTTTCAATAGAATAATTGAAACTAGAAGAAAATAATTTCAAAATCTCAAAACAAATTATAAATGTAAAAAACAGTTAAAAACTGACAAAAATAACTGAAATTTGGAAAAAAATAACTGAAATTTGGAAAAAAATAACAAAAAGTAAAAAATATAATTCAAAAATAGAAAAAAATTATTTTTAAAAAATAACATATGTATGTACATTAATTCAAAAATTGTATAAAATAATTGAAAAATTAACGATATAATTGAAATGTGAAGAAACTAATTGAATAATAACATAAATAATTGAAAACAGGTGTAAAAATTAATAAATTCATGACAATAATAATCAAAAGATTGAAGAAAATGCTATATAAAGAAAATAATTCAAAAATATTTGAATAATGACTGAAATAATTGTAATTTAAAAAAAGTAATTAAGAAAACACCATAACATTGATATCTAGTGTAAAAAATTAAAAATTTGACGAAATTGACGAAACATTGAAATTTTAAAAAAATAAATGAATAATGACATAAATAATTGAATGCTGGTGTAAAAATTAAAAATTTATAGAATTTGATTAAAAATTGAAAAAAATATTCAAAATTTGAGGAGAATAATTAAAAATTGAAGAAAATAATTAAAATTTGAAGAGAATAATTCAAAAATGTCAAAAATATTTGAATAATGACAAGAATAATTGTAATTTAAAAAAAGTAATTGAGAAAACACCAAAAAATTGATGTGGTGTAAAAAATTAAAAATTTAAAGACAGTACTTGAAAAATTGACAAAAAATTGAAATTTTAAAAAGATAATTGAATAATGACATAAAAAATTGAAAGCTGGTGTAAAAATTAAAAATTTATAGAATTTGATTGAAAAAATATTCAAAGTTTGATGAGAATAATTGAAAGTTGAAGAAATTAATTGAAGTTTGAAGAAAATAATTGAAATTTGAAGAGAAGATTTCCAAAATGTCAAAAATATAAGAAAAAGGAAAAAATAATTGTAATTTGAAAAAAAATAATTGTAATTTGAAAAAAAATAATTGAGAAAAGACAAAAAAATTGATAAAAGGTTTAAAAAATTAAAAATTTGAAGACAAAACTTGAAAAATTGAGGAAACATTGAAATTTTAAAAAAATAAGTGAATAATGACATAAATAATTAAAAGCTGGTGTAAAAATTAAAAATTTATAGACTTTGATTGAAAAATTGAAAAAATATTCAAACTTTAAGGAGAATAATTAAAAGTTAGAAATTAATTGAAGTTTGAAGAAAATAATTGAAATTTGAAGAAAATAAAGCAAAAATGTCAAAAACATTTGAAGAATGACAAAAATAATTGTAATTTAAAAGGTAATTGAGAAAAGACCAAAAAATTGATATCTGGTGTAAAAAATTAAAAATTTGAAAACAATACTTGAAAAATTGACGAAACATTGAAATTTTAAAAAGATAATTGAATAATGACACAAAAAATTGAAAGCTGGTGTAAAAATTAAAAATTTTTAGAATTTGATTGAAAAATTGAAAAAACATTTAAGATAGAGGAAAATAATTGAAAGTTAAAGAAATTAATTGATGTTTGAAGAAAATAATTGAAATTTGAAGAGAATAATTCCAAAATGGCAAAAAAATTTAAATGTAATTGAAAATTTAATTGAAGTTTGAAGAAAATAATTGAAATTTAAAGAGAATAATTGAAAAAGTTGTAAAAAATAAATAAATCCTTAACAAGAATAAAAAGAATGAAGAAATTAATTGAAAGTTGAAAAAAATAATTGAAAACTGGGGTAAAAAATTAAAAAATTTATGACATAAATTTTTTTTTTTAATAATTGAAATTTGTAAAAAACATTTTTAAAATTGCAAAAATATTAGAAATATGAATAAAATAATTTGAAAATGATAAAAATACTCAAATAATGACAACATTAATTGAAATTGGAAGAAAATAATTGAAAAATAAAAAAAGTAAATTGAAACTTTTGTGTAGAAAATTTAAATATTACTAAAATAATGTAAAGACTGAAAAACATAATTGAAAGTTCAAGAAAATAATTGAAGAATGACAAAGTAAATGAAAAGTTGTGTAATAAATTTAAATATTCATGGTAATATTTTAAGGACTGAAGAAAATAATTGATATTTGAAAAAATTAAATTCGAAATCGTAAAATAAAATTAAAATTAAGAACTTGAAAAATAATATACGCCACCACGAAATGTTAGTTTTCTTTATTGATAAATATTTAACCACTTTTTAGCAAATAGTGTAAATTCCAACAGTATAAATCATTTAGAATTATAGAACCGTCAGATGTTGAGGTTATGTTTTGATAGTATTTTCTTGTTTTCAACAACTTTTTAATTTTGTTTGAATACTTCTATATAAACTAACCAGAATCAATTTATCATCAATAAAGAGAATGCAGGAAACATTTATAAATATACAAATAAGCTTGATACACAATGAATATAAGAATTTATTAGATTTCTTATTTTCTTAATTTCAAAATTCCCGCTATCTTAGTTCTTAGGTTTGGTTAGATGATCTCTAGGTCAAGTTTGGTTAGGCGCCTATCAAAATCACAAAGTTTCTCGTATTTCTAATATTTCATTCAATTATCAAAGAATAAACAACTTTTATATTGAAAAATTGATTTTATTTTAAAGAATACTCATCGAGGAATTGTATTACCAGCAGAAAGCAGTTCCAGAATTTATATTCTTTGAATAAGAAACGATTATATATACTGTTTGGCAGGAGGTCATTTTTGAGTAAATTTGTATCGTATTATAAAAATTTCTTATTATAAATAAGTGGTTAATTTTAGGCCCATTTTGATGATTGTGTTAATTAATTAAATATATTAGCCTTGTTTTAGTGTTAAAATTGTTATTTAAAAAATAGATTGTTTCTATTTTTTCCTCAAATTTTTGATTTTTATTTCTTTGTTTATCTCTGATGCTTCCCAATTTGAAAAACTCTCGGCAATTTCCTTTGTCAGCATTTAGATTGTGAATAAAAACTGTGAGAAAAGTAATGATAGTTGCATGTACGAATTTCCTTTTTATTCAAGGAAGCATTTCTCCTCATCATTCATCATGTGGTTAGTTATTCATGGTGCACGATTTTCATACACATCATTTTTACTTCTTAAAAATGAAAATCTGTTTTCTCCTAACGACGGTATCAAATACATTCTTTTTCGAAAATTAGGGTCATTTGAGTCGCATCCTCGATTCGAGAAATGTGCACATATGCCACATATCTCTCAAGATAATGCAAAAGACATACTCTAAGAAATGTGAAAGTCATCAGCAAACGCTGCTGTCTGTCCAGTTGACAGCGTAGTTGTTGAAATTAATTTTTAAGAGCTGAGTTGACTTTTTAATTGATTTTTTCACAAGTGGTTAAATTTTCAATTGCTTTTTTTTCTCTACAAGTGTGTATTCACTTTGGTGCCTATCAACTTTCTATTATTGGAATTTTAATCAAATTTTTTTAATATTGAAATTTAATTTATTTTATTACTCGTTGGGCGCCAATATAAAAATTTAAAAAAGGAAGACTTTACAAACAAATTTTTACTCGTGCTAGAGACGTTTAAATAAATAAAAATAGAAGATAAATCAAATAAAAATAAATAAAATACATTTTTAATAAAATTAAATTTAAACCTGATTTTTAAAGAGAAATATGAATAAGATAATTTTCCTCTGCTGCTCTTTGGAAGAAGCTTATTGTTGAAAGTTTAATCAAATATACATAGACAATGATTTACATGTGAAGGTACCATTGTATAAATGTTAACCAGCTCTTATTTCTTGAGTTGACATATAGGAAAGAGACACTCAGTTGTTAAAATTATAATTTTAAATTTCTTAATGATAATGTCAGGGATTTCTGAAAACATTGCACCGACAATTATGATAATCATTGCTTGTAAACAAATTAGCTTTATAATAAATTTTTCCCAGAGAAAATTCCTTTTAGAAAAAAAAACGAAATTAGATTAATCTTACGGAGAATAAAAATAATACTTATTTAAAAATGTGGGATAATTTTCCAACCATAATTCGATATTTTTATTCAATATTTTTGTAATTTAAAAAAATTATTTAAAAAATAATTTCCATATTCAAAAAATAAGTCAGCAATTTAAAAGATAATATCAACAATTAATTTCGTTTAGAAAATAATTTTCTAGTTTCCAAAATGTTTCGAAAATTGTTAAATATAAATTGTTTATATTCGATTATGTCGGATAAATACGGAACCTTCACTTCCGTCAATAATTTTGATTAAATGTTAATACCGATTAAATTGATCCTATACTTTCAATCACAATGATAAGATATTTTTATAGCGCTCAATAAAACTTCTGAAATTAAAAGTCAGCAATTATAATAATTATATTTTTTCAGATAGAAATACAATTTCTTTTTATTTTCCAAATATAAAAAGTAAATAATTTTTCCCTCTTTGGCAAGATTTTTGAATATTTTAATTTTCTCAAAATTCGATTCTCAAGTTTGTTCTAATGACAACGATTAAAAGCCGCTGAATGTGTTCCTTACCAACGACTGTAATCAAGAATTGTCTTATCTTCATGATAAGGACGTTATTTGTAATTCGCTGTATTTATCCAACGACTATTTGTCAGGTAAAATGTCATTGTTTACAATTTTAAAGTCGCAGAACTGCATTAATGCAATTTGTAGGTAATTTTGAATACATAATTTAAAAAAATGTTTTTGATTAAAAAAAAACGGACTTTTTTTTATAAAAAAAAAGATGTTTTACCAGAAGAAATAAAAAATTCTTACTTGAAACAAAACATTTTTACTTAGAACAAGACATTTTAACTTGAAATAAAACTTTTTTAATTAGGATACAACTTTTTAATTGAAAAAACTATTTTAATTAAACTTAAATTTTCATTAAACTACAAATTTGTAGTTTAGTTTTAAAAATTCGGAATTTTTTAAACAACAAATCGATAGTTTAATTAAAACAGTTTCATGTTACTAAAATAACAATTTCACGGTTTAATTAAAACAGTTTCGTTTTAATTAAACCACAAATTAGTAAGGGAAACTGTAAAGCAATAAATTCGTTAATAAAGAAATATTTTATTTAATAAAGAGGTAAAGCTATTAATTATTTAATCAAGTAATGATCCAATTAATGCGGGGATCTTGAATAAAAAAATTAATATTTCAATTAATATAAAGCATTAATTAACTAAATAATAAAAATAACTAAATAATAAAATAATCAAAATAATTTAACATAGAATCATTTTTTCAATAAAAGTTTGTTTTCAAATCAAAATAATGCGAAAAAAATAACTAAATAATTTTTTTTCTCAATCTTAACATTTTTCACAGGATGAAAGAAAACAAAAACAACAGAAATATAAAAAGCGAATCAGAGCTTTTAATTAAAAAGCAAAAAAACAGAATATATTTTTTATATTGATAAACATCTAATCAACTTGATACAGTAATTTCCTGCTACTACACTATACTATCCTCTACTCTTTAAGTAATCATCAAAGATAAAATTTATAGTTTTCCAGTAGTTGAAAACTTTATCAAAAACAAATCGAAACTACTTAACGATTTTTTACTCATTAATAATATCCACGTAATTTATCGTTTTAGTTACAAATTTTCAATTTAAACTTGAAAAAGTTACGTGAAAGAATTTTAATAATTCTTTTTAATAAAATCATAATAAATTTATATTTTATGTTCTAGATACTGGGACAAAAATGTTCTTTTGACAAGAATAAAAATGTTTATATTTCAAGCAACTTCCTGTCATGCGCACCTCGACTTATTGATATACAACATAACCTAAAAAGTGGTGAAAATAATCTAATTCTCTAATAATTCTTGATCAGAAAAATTGGAAAATCGATAACGTCTCAAAAAAATAGCACTATTTTGAATAAAAAACGTCTCTCTTTGAGAAAAAAACCCTTTTTAAAACTTAATTTATAACTTGAGAGAATCAAGTTGAATTTTCAGCTAAATATTGAAAAAAATGTAATTAAAAAAAAAGTACTTGTTAAGATAAAATTTAACTTCTTTACTTTTAGACGGTAGAAAAAATGATCGTTTCAAACACAAATAAATGACTTGATTATCCATTTATTAATTATTTAGCTAAAATTATTAAACATTAATTATAAACTTTAATCGTCACTTTTATTTTCTGTTTTTGATTGCCAACAATTTATCAGTTATTTTGCAAAAATACAAGTTTTATGTCCGCATATTTGAGGAATGATATTTTCTAAACACAGGTTATGAGATGAATGCCGTTTTCTTTTGCTATCCCGAGATCTTAGAAGCAAGTTGAGTTGGAATGTTAATCTCTGGGGTAACTATCTGACGAGGTAACACCAGTCACAGTCACCCAAGGCAACCCAACACGATAATTTCTCTGGCAGGTGTGTCAGGTGGCCCTCGTCATGACAAAACTATCTTGTTGTCTTTACTACACGTAAAAACAATTAAACCAAACATTAAAAAACAACAAAATTATTATAATATATTCAACAGCCTACAATTTTCTTCGTTAAATAACATCAAAACTTGACAGAAATTGGCACTTTTAGACTATAATTTTTTTTTTTTAAAAAACTCAAGTCTTAATTATCAATTACGTTTTCCAACATAGTAATATGCAAAATAGACAATTTTAAATTAAATAAAAATCGAGTTTCCTTTGCTCTGAGCAAAATTTTCCTATTTTATATTTTATATTTGGGTCAAATAGATTTTATTCAATTTATTTTCAATTAAGGTTCAATAATACTAATTTACAAAAGAAAAATCTATCCGTCAACCTATAATTTTATTCATAAAATAATATCAATTGGCACTGATTATAATCTTTTTAAAATCTGAAGACATAATTAACAATTTTTAAAGATAGCGAAAAGCGAGTTTTCAGTTATAAAAAAATTAAGTTCCTTTGCTCCAAGCAAAGTTTAAATTTAAGTTTGAATTCTAAAATATAATTTAATTTCTTTATAAGAGAAATTATTCTGAAGAAACGTTTTATGAATTAAAATATTATCTGAATTTTAATTAAACAGTAAAATTTTTAGAAATCAATTTTGAGGCAAATATAAAAGGTAATAAAGCAAAGTCTAATTGTAATTGTAAACAATGTAATATCCTGCTTGCAACACGTTCGACTCCTTCGCTATTTCCAGGAGGAATTCGCTGTAGGCGTCTATGCAGAGAAGAATACTTTATTATAATTTATCTTTTTCTAGTTAATCAGTAATAATATAATAACAAGGAGAAAATAATTGTCATATTATTATGACCTCTAAAGACCTAAAAAAAATCACTTTCTCTTAAAAAATAATAATTACAAAACAGAAATTGTGTTTTAACATTTCTTAATTTAATATTTAAAATTATTTCTTATTTTTCACCTATTATCCCGATGAAAGTAAAAAAGTATTTATCTCTTGTTATTAGAATTTTAAATTATTTCCCATAATTTTTCAATAACTTAAACATGAGTCAATTGACAATTTGTAATAATAACAATTAGCAATTCAATCAGTTTTTACAATTGTATTTTTTCAATCTTGGGAGTTTTAAAAATTGCTAAATAATAGTGAAGAAAGTAAATTAATTAATAAAATAAAAAAAAAACGGTTAAATAAATAAAAAGAAATACATAATTATGTAAACAACTATATTTTATAATTAAAATTTTTTTTTAATAACAAAAAATAAAGAAACTAGATATTACAAAATTGGAGAGAAAAATACGTGACATAATGAAAATATGTGACATAAAGTAATTAAGCAGTTAATGAATCAATTTAAAAATTGAAGAATTTTAAGTTCAAGTTCTTAACTAATTTGAAAGTCGTTCTGGAACGTCATCAGAGCAAAACATATTACAATAGTACGTGAAATCCGTTTTCAAGTAATAATTCGCAATATCGTCTGTAGACGTTTCTTATTGGGATAATTCTTTTTTAATTAAAATCAACCCTTCAATTAAATGATAAATTACCGCTGATTATTTTCTGTCCACTGTTTAGAGAAAAAATATAATCATCAGCAATGAATATATGTAACAGTGCAAGAAACGAGAGGAATTTAATCATATTTTATAAATCTAGATTATTATAATTAATGAAATTATAAATTTTAAAGCAGCAGCCAAGTACTTAAGGGTTCATGGGATTTTATGGAAATCAATAGATTCCATAGAAGTGCTCTGAGGTCAGGCAAATTCCCACCGAGTTAGGTTCAAGCTGGATATTTCTGCAGAAAGAAAGTTTGAATTTGAAAAAAATCTAAAAAATCAATCTTGGAATATTTTTTTCTAATCTAAACAGATTTCAAAGTAGTTATTTAATTTTAATAAATTTGATTTATCATTGAAGATATTTGAAAATACTTCGTTATTTATGATTGGAGTGGAAATATATTTTTCTATTCATCATTGGGAACATCTCAATATCAATATCTTTTATTGCATTATAAATAATAAATAAAAAAAACTCGTATGCCTTTTAATTAACGTCGTAAAAGTTTCAAAATATTTTTTTCTAATTAGCTAAGATGTCAAAAGAATTTTCTCTAATCACCGCGAAGAATTTTAAGGCTTTAAAAATGTTAAAGAATAACAGTTTATTGACAAATGACTTTAATAAAAAAAATATTTACTTTTCCATTATCAAGTTGGCAAATTACTTATCTTCTAATTGAAGCAACTCTATCTTTGATATTTCTAACTTGTAACGAAGTTTATAGTCTTTTTGTAAAGATTTAGATTACAGAGATTATTAAAATCTGAACTGATGAAACTGTTTTTAATAATATTAAAAAAAAAATGTAACTAAATATAAATTTGATTTCGTTTTTAAACGAAGAAAATTATTTTCTGTTTTTATGAAAGTCTGTGGGAAGCGGAAAATTTTTAATATTTAAAAGTTTACAATCTTTTAATAATGATTTTTAAAAATTAGACAGTTTGAATCGAAATACATAATATTATTTTTAAATAAACTTTAATCTCATAATTATTAACCTTAATTTTTAACATTTACAGAATCAAAACTTGAGATTTAATAGAGTAAAGGTTTAATTTTTTAAAATGTTATTCAATCTTGATTTTGATTGGCTAAAAGTAGAATTCCTTAAACTTATAAATGACACAAAATTTAATTCATTCTTATTTTAAACAAATTAAACCTCAATTTATTTTAATTTTTATCAAAATTAGTTTCATAGCTTCAAATTTTATTCTCCTATTTTTTAAACTCTTTTTTATTGGTGGGAACCAAAAATAATAAAAAAATCAGCCCCAAACTGAATCCACTTAAAATTTATCAAAATTTCAATTTTATTCAATAATAAACCTTAAAATCTTCAAAAATAAAAATTGGTTTAAAACCAATGTTTTAAATGTCCTTATTTATATATATTTTATTTAAATATTTCTTTAAATTTTCTCATATTTTAATTAATTTATTTTGTAGAACATTTTTGTCGCCTCTTCGTAACCTGTTTTCAAAAAATTAACATTTTAACCTACTTTTAGAGAAAACATACTATAATCTCAGAAGTAGAAAAAAATTAAACATTTCTTAGAATATTTTAACTTTTTGATCGATTTTTTCGTTTTTTCACCATTTTTTTTATATCTTTCTTTGATCTTTTAATAATAAATTTTCCTTTTTAGACATTTTTAATCATCTTTAAAATAATTTTTTATTTATTTGAACAATTCATTTAACATTATATTTTCCTACATTTTTTTATAATTTTTTAACTTTAATAACTTGAAAATTTTTTCTTCTTTTGCTTTTAATTTTTTGTTTTGTTTTCTTATTACATTTAAAATTTTCCTAATTTTCTCATTCTTTTGCAAATATTTTTAATTTATTTTTCATGTGTTTTCGTTAATCTCATTATTTATTTTCATAATTTTTAAAAAACATCAATACATCTTTTAATCTATTTACAGATTTGGTTTTTTGTACGGTTTTTTCTTTTTTGCGATTTTAAAACATCAATAAATTTTTTAATCTCTTTAAATATTTTCTCATTCTTTATGCGATTTTTTTTTCTTTTCTATTTTTTTCTATTCTAACGCAAATTTGAATTTTTTCTTTCTTAATTTTTCTCAGTTTTATTTATTTTTTTCTGAAAGGGGAGGGATTTTAATTTAATTATTATTTAACTTAATTATTCTTTTTACAATAAAATCGCCCAATTTTTGTATACTTTCTCAATTTCCGTTTATTTTTTGTCTATTTTTTTTTCAAATTTCTTGACTCATTCATAAAATTTTTTAATGTTTCTTGATTTATCTTAACATTTTATCTGTCAATATTTTTCTCATAAAAATGTTCAATATTTTAAGACTTTTTATTTACGTTTAATTAAGATTGTCTAAAATTTGTATCAGTTAAATATAGAGTCGATTAAGACAATTTTTCACAGCCCCCCACCCCAAAAATGTCAAAAATTTGTCCATAAATTTCTTAATATTTAAAAACATTCTTTCCTTTTTATTTAGACTGTCTAAAATTTGAATTAATTAAAAATAGAGTCGATTAGAAGTTTAATTAATTATTTTGTTGAAAAACTAAAATTGAGATTGATAAAAATTTGGAATAAATAAATATCTATTTCGTTTTAATTTTTAATGAATTGAAGTTTAAAATTTAACAAATGTGAAAAGATAAAATTCAAATGAAATTAAAAATAATTATCGTTAAAAATTAATTAATTAACGAGTTCTTATTAAACTTTAATATTTAAGAATATTTTAATTGACCATTGATTCATCAGATTTTTAATACGCAAAGAAGTTAAAAATAAAATTTGATTTAGTTTTGATGGAAATTTTTATTTGAAGTATTTATCAAAAATTAGCTTTTTTTGATTAAAGTAAATAAATTTTTGACGCAAGTTTACTAAATATTTCTAAATATTATCTAAACTTTGCAGTTTTAATACTCCAATTTCCCAGAATAAATACTTTGAAAAATTTCTATTGAAGATTTCTTTTTAAATGAAAATTGAAAAATGAAGATTAAACTAAATCTTTACAAAAAACATGTTTAACGTCAGAGTAAAAAAATGTGTGTATTTTTAACACGCAAAGTTCAGAATCTTTTAAGAAAAATTTAATTCAATCTAGACATAAATATCCATTCTAAGTGTTTATTTTAAAATTAACTCTTTCTGTATAAATTAAATATTTTTAAAAAATTTCCGAATTCCCCATTTTTTAGTTTTAATACTTCAATTTTCTAGATTCAACTTTCTAGACTGAACTGATTTTTGAAAAATTACTAAGATTGAAGATTTCTATTTAAATAAAAATTGAAGATTAAACTAAATTAAATATTTAGATAAATACGATGAACGTCTGCTTGTTAAAAAAAGGGGATTTTTAAACTCGCGAAGAAGCTTAAAATGTTTCTCTCAAGATTTGATTCAGTTTAGACCTAAATATCCATTCCAAGTGTTGATTTAAAAATTAACTCTTTCTGTATAAATGAAATATTTTCAAAGAATTTCTAAATTCCCAATTTTTTAGTTTTAATACTTCAATTTCCTAGATTTAACTTTCTAGACTAAACTGATTTTTGAAAAATTATCAAGATTGAAGATTTTTATTTGAATAAAAATTGAAGATTGAAGGGTTGAAGATCAATCTAAATTAAAAAAAGATTTACAAAAATACGTTGAGCGTCTGCTTGTTAAAAAAAAATGCTTTTAACCCGCAATTAAAATCTTTCTATAAAAATTCGATTCAGTTTAGACAAAAATTTCCATTCCTTGCATTTATTAAAAAATTAACACTTTCAGTCAAATCTAAATAAAGTTTTTATTAAAATTGTCTAAATTTCCAATTTCCCAGAGTACTGACTTTTGGAAAATTACCCAAGACTTCTATTTGAAGAATAGAATAATATTTGAATAACAAATATTGAAAATTAAAGATTAAAGAATGTAAATCAAAGATTAAACTACATTTTAACAATCCAACGTCTCCATTCTTAAAAATACCCAAATTAAAAAAATTCTCATCCTATCTACAACTTTCAAAACATTTTTTTTTCTCAAACTAGATCATTGCCAACAAATATCTATTTTCAGTGAACAAACTTCAAGACTTCTCGTCAACTGATTCAACATTTTCAATCCACATTGAAATGACTCTTAAGGCGATTGATTTTCCGCTACCTTTTTTGAATTCGAGCAAAAAGAAACTTGATCAATAATAATCGGCTGGTTTAATACGTCATCAAGAATCAACAAGTGTCCTGCCATTGGAGTGATTATGATCCGGATTGATTTCCTTATGGTGGCAAGATTATCAACGAGGGCAACGACTCAGATCATCGAGAAATCATTTCCATAAATACCTTGACAGGAGCGGTGAGTTTCACTCCAACACGTAAGTTGTCAGTCAGCAGGTATGGGCACCACGTCGATCCTTGAATTTTTCCGGGCGTGGGTCTCGTTTTATGGCTCACGCAATCATCACCTCGATTCACTGTTTGATCACTTGCAGACATTAACTGAACCAGCACAGAATTAGTAAACTAATTTTGCCGAAATCACGAATACAATAATCACGAAACGTCACTTATTGACTTACCTCTATTTACAATAAACGTGCAACACACAACCGGGATTTCGGTGGACCTAAGTCCCGCACATCCTCGACTGGAAATACCTGAGCTACTCTTGGCCGAACTCCCACCATTTCAAATCTACCTGCTCGGCTCGAAGAAAACCTCCAGGTAGGAGGGCGCCGATTGGTCGATTCATCGGGCCCCAAACGGAATCAACGGACTCGAGTGCCTTCGTGGAGAACGCAGTAGTGTATCAATTTCTGGTACCTGACGAGGAGCAGTACCCTGAAAAGTAAAGTTTAATCTCACAATTAGAATCTTGCGTTTAGATACCTTTGGAATAGAGACTTTCACTGAGCAAAGAGTTCACGTTCGATCAAGACGTCGCTCCTGGCCAGAAATTATACCACAAGGTCGAATCTGAGTTCAATCAAATAAAAAAAAACATCATCTACGTTTAAGTTTCTTATTACACTTTTATTAAAGATTAGATTAAATTGTATGCTGTAATTCTCCATTATCGTCTCAAATAAATCGGTAATTTTTCATTGTTTGGTATTTAGAATTGAACTGGGAGTTTTTTAAAAGTTGTATAAGCGCTGAAAGGTGATTAGTTTGGGGAGGGGGGAAATTTTTAACGGAATTAGTTGAAAATTGTTTTATTATTATAATTCACTTGGTCGTTGAATATTTATACTGGGTGTCTAGTACTTTGTCGATGTAAAATTCACGGGTTTTAAACAAATTTCCCGGTTAATTTTAAGGGGAGACACTAACCCTTGTTTTGACCCCCTTAAATTTTTATAACATTATTTAAACTACTTTTTTTTCTTGCATTAATTGCAGGGCTGCCAGCGCACTTGCAGATTGAAAATAGTAAAAAAAAAATTACTTTTAATTTAAAAAAGTGAGTAAATATAGTGAGTTTTTAAGTGAAAAAAGTGGGTAAGCAATAATGAGTTTGAAATTACTGATGTTAATTTATTTTGGTCCCGCTAGTAGAAAAAGTCATTCAAATTTGAAGAAAATAAATCGAAAATGGCAAAAATAATTGAAAAATTACAAAAATAATTCAAATTTTAAAATAAAATTAACAAATTGATGAAAAATCGAAAACAAAAATTAAAAAATGGAAACGAAATAATTTACAATTGAAGAAAATAATGGAAAGGTTTAAAAAATAATTGAAAAACGATAAAAAATAATTAAAATTTGAAAAAAAATTTGAGACTGGAGAGAAAAGTTAAAATTTAGAGTACAATAAATGTAAAATTGACAAAAAATTAAAATGTGAAAAAACTAATTGAATAATAACATAAATAATTGAAGCTGGTGTAAAATTAAACTTTTTAGACAATAGTTTAAAAAGTGAAAAAAATAATAGAAGTTTCAAGAAAATAATTGAAACTTAAGAAAATTAATTAAAAATTGCAAAAAAAATTTATATTTGTAGGAAACAGTTGAAAAATGACATAAATTATAGACATTGATTGATAAAAATATTAGAAGTTTGAGAAAAATAATTAATTAATTAAAATTTGGAGAAAATAATTGAAATTTAAAGATAATAATTTAAAAATGTCAAAAAAACAATTTTATAATGAAGAAAGTAACTAAAGGTTGTAGGAAATAATTGAGATTTGTAGAGAATAATTGAAAAAGGTATAAGAAATTAATAAATTAGTGACAATAATAAACAAATTGAAGAAATTAATTAAAGTTTGAGAAAAAAAATGAAATTTAAAGAGAATAATTCACAAATGACAAAAAAAAAACTTTAATATGAAGAAAGTAATTAAAGTTTAAAAAAAATAATTGTAATTTGTAGAAAATAATTGAGAAATGTCTAAAATAATTAATAACTGGTTTAAAAAATTGAAAATTTGAAGACAATTCTTGAAAAATTGACGAAACAATTGAAATGTTAAGAAACTAATTGAATAATGATATAAATAATTGAAAGCTGGTGTAAAAATTGAAAATTTATAGACAATAGTTGGAAAATAAAAAAATATATTAGAAGTTTGTGGAAAATAATTGAAAGTTTGAAGAAAATAATTGAAATTTGAAGAGAATTATTAAAAAAAATCCAAAAAAATTAAATATGAAGAAAGTAAATAAAGGCTGTAGGAAATAATTGAAATTTGTATAAAATAATTGAAAAAGGTGTAAAAAATTAATAAATTCATGACAACAATCAACAGATTGATGAAATTTATTAAATTTTGAAAAAAAAATAAATGAAATTTGATGAGAATAATTTACAAATGACAAAAAAAAACTTCAAATATGAAAAAAGTAATGAAAGTTTGAAGAAAATAATTAGGAAATGGCAAAAATAATTGATAACTGGTGTAAAAAAAATTGAAAATTTGAAGACAATTCTTGAAAAATTGACGAAACAATTGAAATGTTAAGAAACTAATTAATGATATAAATAATTGAAAGCTGGTGTAAAAATTGAAAATTTCTAGGCAATAATTGGAAAATTGACAAAAAAATTAGAAGTTTGAGAAAAATAATTGAAAGTTGAAGAAGTTAATTAAAGTTTGAAGAAAATAATTGCAATTTGAAGAGTATAATTCAAAAAAGTAAAAAAAAAATTAAATATGAAGAAAGTAATTAAAGGTTATAGGAAATAATTGAAATTTGTAGTAATTAATTGAGAAAAGTGTAAAAAGTAATGAATAAAATGATTGAAATTTAAAAAAAATAATTAAATAAACTAATTGTAATTTGTAGAAAATAATTCTAAAATGGCAAAAATAATAGAGATATGAAGAAAACAATTCGAAAATCACAAAAATACTTGAATATTGACAAAAAAAAGTAATTGAAATTTGGATAAAGTAATTGAAAAATAACAAAAGTAAATTGAAACTTGTATATAAAATTTAAATGTTTCAGACAAGAATTTAAAAATTCAATAAGATACCTATTTGAAATTTTAAAAAAATATTTGAAAAATGACAAATCTTGTTATTAAATAATAATTATTTAACATTTTTTCTCTAACGTTTGTGAACAATTGTAATATTCATCTAATTTTGACAAATAATAGCTCATTTTTATCTTTGAAACATTCTCTACAAGTCTGTTTGTCGTATTTTGTTAATGAATTTGTTATTTAAAAAAAAAGTAATAAAACAATTTTGTTTGTTTAAGATTTTTTTAGCAAAATATTATTAACAAAATCAAACAAATAGACTTGTAGTGAATGTTTCAAATATCAAAATTAGTTATGAATTGTCAAAATTCGATAGAAGTTACAATTTGTTTACAGACTAAAGAAAAAATACAAAATGTTAAATAATTATTATTTAATAACAAATTTCCTTTTAATACAATTTTTTTGTACAACTTGGTCTTTACAAATTAGGTAGAATTAATTTTAATATTTTAATTTTATGTAAAAAACAATTTTGTAGTTTTCGTTGTTTCTAAGAACTAGTTTTTTGTGAAGGTTTTTAAAAATAAAAATATAAATTGTCTAAGTACTAAAAAGACCAGGAATATTCTAGATTTTCCAGGCCTTTTTTTAAATTTAATGATAAGGTATATGGTAATTAGAAAAAAAATCAAAAAAATTAACAGGATGTATCAGCAAGAGACCAATTAATTTTCGAATTTTATTGAAATTTAAAATTACTTTGGGGTCGTCCACATATCACGTGATATCTTTAGGGGCGGGAGGGGGGTAGGCAAAATATCACGGTCCATGGAAATTAAATTTTTTAGCAATAGAAAAAGTATCACGAGGAGGGGGGAGGGGGTTCAAATTAGCTAAAATTTGTATCACGTGATATGTGAATGATCCCTTTTTGAAATCTATAAATATTAAGAATTTTTATTCCTTTAATATTTTTTTTACCATCAACAAAAATATACAAAATATTCAATTGTAGAGAAATTTTGTGATAAATAATTTTAAAATTGATGAATTTTCCAAATTTTTTGGACCATCTTTTTAAAATCCCACAGAACAGTAGTAAATATTCCAATAATTTTTTCAAAACTAAAAATGATAACTAGAACTTGAAGAAAATAAGTGGAAAACTCAAAAATGAAGAAAAATTACTAAAGAGTTAAAAAATAACTAGATGTTTTCACTAAAACATAAAACTAGGAATAAAAATTGCAGAGAAGAAACTATAAAATAAAGTAGAATGATTAGAAAGTGAAAAAAATATTTATCAATCTAAGAAAAAGAACTAAATTTTTTTTAATTACTAGTAAGTACTAATAAGTGAAAAAAAATGACTAGAAAATTACAAAATAAAAAACTAGAAACTTAAAAGAATTTCTAAAAAATGAAACTAAATCACTGGTAAGTTAATAAGTAAGTAGGATTAAAGATAAATAACTAGAAATTAATTAAAAATACCTTAAAAATGAAGATAAACTAAATATTTAGAAACTAAAAAAGTATAATGGAATATGATTAGAATTTGAAAAAATAACTGAGGATTGGAATAGTAAACTACAAGATTTAAAAAAACTCCTGGAAAAAAATCTAGAAAGAGAAAACTAAAAAATAATGTGAAATAACTAGAAAATGAAGAAAAATGACTATAAAGTAAAAATATAACTTAAATGTTCAAAAAGAAAGAAGTAAAAACAGGAAAAATTACCCGAAAGAGTCCAAATTGAATAAAAATTGGTTATAAATTGAGGGAAAAAACAACTCATAGAAAAAGTGATTAAGAAAGTAAAATGTTTTTAAAAAACATTAAAAAAAACTTAAAAGAAATTGTAGAAAAATATTATAACTACAAAATAAAAGGGAAACATTTAAAAATATTTACAAAATGAACAGACAATAAATAGAAATAGAAAAATAAAATTGAAGAAAATACATAAAAATCGGAAAAAGTAACTAAAGATGATTTAAATTGAAAAACATTTTTAAAACTGAAAATAATCTTTAAAAAATAACAGAAAATAACTTATTGAATTCAACAAATTGATTTATAGACTAAAAGATTTTTATTTCTTAAAAAAAAAAAAAATATTCTAAATATTTAATTTCCGTGATAAATTAAAAATTCCATGACATTTACAGGTTTTTCATAATTGAAAAAAATTCCTTGCCTGTTTCAGATTTTCAAGATTTCTCATGACCTGAGAATCTTATTATAATATTTTTAAATTTAATTAATTTTTTTACATTTACTTAATTTAAATTTGAATTAAAAATCTAAAATCTGCTAATGTGAACCAGAAAATTCAGGCGTGTCTTTTGCGAATGTATGAACCTTTCACAAATAACAGGCATGAAGAATTTTTCTCATCGTATTATATGAGAAACACACCTGTTATTCATAACCCGAAGAGGTCGCGTTGGAGGAAATTTAAATACTTTATACACTACGCAAGACAAAATGCAAAGAAAACAATAAGAGATAAATTGCAACATTACTTTGAGATATAAATAAGTTGTATCCTTTGACTGGGAAATGATTATTTCATCTCTTCTACAATCTAGATTCATCATAATTGAAAAATCATTTCTTATTTGTTCAAACAATTATCCTGAAAACACTTAATTTTTATGAATCTTAAATCAGAATACTTTTTTTTTTAAAAAATGTATCATTTTTGAAAAATCAACGAAAAGGTGGTAAAAGATTTTACATAAATTAATATTAAACAAAAAAAAAGTATATACCAAACGAAATTTGGATTTATTAAAATTAGTTTCAATATTTAATTGAAATTTGAGGTAAAGGGAAGAAAAAGAAAATAAATTCCTGTAAAAAAGACTCAAAAAATACAAAGAAAAGGAACTTTAAAATAAAAAAATATTTAAATGAAAAATGAAAAAGAAAACTTGAACTTAAAATTTAATTTCGATGGCTTATGATTCAGGAAAGGTGAAATTCCACTAACTTTAAAGCTAAAGTAACAAATGCTTTCTTAATGAAAAGAATATTTTATTTAACAATTGATCATTTAAATAAAAAATCCAAGTTGTTTTTCGAGGATTCACCAACGTTGTTAAAACACAAGAGGCAATAATAATTGATATTTAATCTATTCATGTAATTGCAGATAATAAATTATTATTTTTCGAGAAATATACACAATTTAGGATAGACACCTGGACGAGAGATAGAAAAAAATTCTAATTATTTAAACTATTAACATTGCCTGCTATTTATACATCATTCTCGTAATCCTTTGGATTTTTGCGATGGGAAGCTTTGTTAGTTTTCTCACCCCAGTCGTAAACTAAGTAGCCAATTATGAAGGCTGTAAAAAAAATTTAAATTCACTATTAAATGCAATTTAAAATATTTGCGTTTAGAGTTTCATGATTTTAACTCGGAAAAATAAATCTTCAATTGAAAAATTACCAATTTGTTCCTTTTTGTTCTTTTGAACTAATTTCAATTCTTTAGTTTGTTCTTCAAAATTTCATTTTAATCGTGTAATTTAGTCGGTTTAGTAATTTTAAAAAAGGTTGACAATTTTTCAATTTTTTTTTTACTAATATAAAATTAGTTACTTTAGATGTTGATTTTGAGTGGTTTTTCTTTTATCCATTATTTTTATAAATGAGTCAATTATGGAATAATTCAAGTGAAAAATTCGAAAATTTAAATAAATTCTATGAATTACTAATACTTACGTGGTACGATACGAAAAACATTTTCATGGAATCTACGAGCTACGTTGTACAATCCTGGATTTATCATACCAGCGCCAGCTTTTTGTTCCATCGGACTCAATCTGTAGAAAACGACGCCTCGAATGAAATGAAGATTTCCAAAAGCTTTACCCATTTTGCTAGCAACTGAAATAAAAAACCAGGATTAAAAAACACGATATAAATACAGGCAGTTCAATATCTTTAATTTATTCGTTTTTTATACAAAGTATTGATCCGTTTTGAAAAATTCGAAAGCTTATGACATATTAGGAAAATAGTAGAAACTATATAAATGACAATAAATAAATAATATTAAATTCCAAAATGATTTAATTACGTAAACATATTTCCTTTACATAACCTAAAAATCTAATCCATTTTTTATATCGATATACCAAAATTGATAAATAGTAAATGTAGCAAAAACAATGTAATAAACTAATGAAAAATAAATAAAACACTTCTATAAAGAGTAGAGAATTAATTTTCTAAAAAGCAGGAAAGTGTTCTGGGACAGGTACAAATTTCTAATCGAAAACCAATGAGAAATTGCTTCTAGATGCAAAATCTAAATTAAACAAGAAAATACGAAAGTAAAAGAACTTGCAAATTAGAGTTTTTAGCTGTCTAGAAGTTTAAAAGATATAAAAAATATTATAAAACTTACGTAAGTCGCAGAGGTAAAGAAATCGTTATAACCTAAAAATTGACATGTGTCATTAGAAAAAATACCGCCAGGTGGCGCTTAGAATTCAAATTTAAAAAATGATCTTCGTATTTTAAATCTTTTAAAATAGAAAAATTTAGTAAATATGTACCACATCAATACGTGTTTTACATTATTAGAAGTATTTTCTAACTTTTTAACATAACAAACACTTGTATGTTTGTTCCCAAGTAGAACAAAATTTGAAAAAAAAATTAGGAACATTGTATTTCCCTACTTTTGAATTTTCATAATTTCTTCTGTGTTTTTTATTTAAAAATATTTTCATTTCACAAAATATAACCAAATTTTGGATATTTAAGTTAATTTTGTGTAATTTAACGTTTTTATGTAAAAAAATTGATTAAATAAAATAAGAACGGGCTTTTTACATTTTTACTGGGGAGTTGAACGGGTTGCTATTCTACAGGATAAAGTTACAGAATTAAAAAAATTTAATTTAAAGACAATAATCAAATGACACAGATATTTTGTAAACAATTTATTATCTTTTATTTAAAATAAGTAATTTGTCACTTATCATTAAAACTTAACGATTAAACGCAATATAAACACATTTTATCTTGTAAACAGCAAATAATTTTATATATACACAGCATATTATGTATATTAAAAATCTGCACAACTCAATTGAATATGAATATTGATCTTCGGAAGCATAATAATCATTTTCTTATCGAACGACTCGTTTAATTGCAATGTGTCTTGACAGGGAAACAGTGATGATTAGTTTTATATATAATAAATAATAATTATAATCCCAGTAAAATTTTCGCGTGTGAAAAAATTTGAAATCTACGTCTTGAAAAAGTGCTTTTATCACATATAATCAATTCTTTAGATATTTTTTTTTCTTCTAAAATCCTCCACTTACAAAAAAATTGTCAAAAGACAATTTTTCTCGACATTGTTCAAATACAATATAATAAAATAATATTCTCATTAAAAAACATATACATTTTCCAAAAACGTAGATTTGAAAGAAATTTTCTCCATTTATACAATTTATAGAAAAAACAAAACACAAAAAAAATTGCAATTTATTTTTTAAATCCAATTGCAATTTTTTCCTCTCTATATTTTCAGTCGACACGTTTTCCCTGTATTTCTCTACTATCTGTAGACAGATTTTTGACACAATAAATTTTCTATTCTTCGTTAACGTTTTTTTTCTCTCTCTCTAATATTGTAGCGCCTAGACATTGAGGCAAATTTCTATATGCCAATATTATCTGGCAATAAATGCGTTTCATTTTCTATTTAACCCTTTTTCCATCTTTCGTGCTTTTTCTCTTTTTTTTGGTTTTAGTTTTTATATATTGTTTTTCTTGCGGATAATGATTTTATTGTTCATAAGATGATGAAACAGTCGTGATTGTTTTGAAAATGTCGCGAGATAAAACGAAAAAGGAAGACTTAATAATGAATTTGCAAAAGTTATTTTGATTCGATTTTTTTCTTTCTTTTTCTTTTCACCTGTGATGGAAAAGTGATATACTTTGGGAAAAACGTATGAGTGATTGTTCCTTTCTTAATTTCTTCCTTGCTTGCTTACGATTAATATTACACATTAATTAGCCTAGAGCAATTGACTTTATAGAGGAATCATTTCTTGCACAGCACAGAGCAATGTCGTCATAGCAGTCATTATAATTAGCAACGACAGCTCTTCAATTAGTCTTATCGACGAAGAAGGAATCACCGGGGCTGGAATTACTTGCACTGAAAATTAAAATTAACATTATCAGAATTTTTACTAATTAAACTATTATTTCTTATTCAATTTATAAAGAGTATTTTAATATGACATCACTAGTCAAGAAGGTTAGGTTGTTTTGTCCAATTTTATCATTTTGTCTAATTTTGTCAAAAAGGTTAGGCTCAGGAGTCAGACCCAAATTTACGGATTTCTAATATAAAAGGTAAGGTAAATGTCCCTATTTGTAGACACGTACCAATTTGTGCACAACTGAGTTTAAATGTTTAAAATAAAAACTAAACATTATAAAAATAATATAAAAAACAAATGTTTTTAATTTTACCTTTATGAACTTCGTCTTGATTCAGTTTTCATGATTCTTGTTCACTTAGGAAACGAAAATTTAAATAAAAACCTTGACTGTGTCGTTCGTTTAGACAGATCAAGAAAAATTTGACAATCGCAATGCATTTTTCATGTATGTTCACAAATTGGTACAATAACATTATTTCGCTAAAAACCATAATTTATTACATTTTGATAATAAAACCTTAATCAAAATCATTTTCAATTCAGAAAAGGATTGACTTCATTTCAATGCAAATAAATATTTTCATAGAAGAATTTAAAACTAATTTTGTTTTTATTTATTTTAGCAAAATTCTTAGTAGTCCACTAATAGGAACATTTACCTTATATTTTAGACTAATTTATTTTAAAATTGCATAAATTGTTGCCATTAGAAAGTAGAATATATTATAAAAATTTATTTAATTTGTATTTAGAAATAAACAATCACACTGCGACAGAACTTTCTAACCTATTTTGAGTTTTTCACCAGTGCCGTAACTAGGGTGGTGCCGTCGGTGCCGTGGCACCGGGCGCAGTCCTCGGGGGGCGCAAACTTGGAGAGACGCAACATTTTTTTTATAAAAAAAATTATGAAACCAAAAAAATTAGATTACTTTTTTTGGACAGTTCGAAGTTGATTATTATAAATGTTACTAATTATAAGTACTTCATTAGACAAAAAGTGTTTATTTACTGTATTTAAAAGATCATTTTAATGAAACTTTTAAAATCAATAAATATAAGAATTATTAATAGAAAGGAAATAATTCGTTCATTTAGTAAAATTTAGTTTTTAAGTAAAAATTCCATCAATTAATTTATTTGAAAAAATGAAAGAAAATATTTGAAACTTGCAGAAATTGAATTTAGAATTTAGGGTAAAAATTAAAAAATAATGAAAATAATTAGAATTAAAAGAAATGTTTTAAATAATGATAAAAATAGATGAAAATTGTAGCAAATAATTAAAATCATAATAGTAAATAATTGTTAAAAATTGAAGAAATTTTTAAATAATTTTAAATTTATTATTCTCAAAGCGAGGATTAATTAAATTTTTAATCAATGAAATTTCAAATTAATTCACGTTCGATAAATTATAGTATACCTATAATTGTAATTGTAGTCTTATTATCTCAGATATATTCTGTAATTTTTGCAACTATTATTTACAAATTTTTATTATTTTCTTCAATTAACAATTATTTCTATGAATTATCTTTTTATTTAATTTATTTTTCAATTAATTTTTGTCTTTTTAAATTATTTTTTGATTTATTTTCGAAATTTTTTTATTATTTATCTCAAATTCTAGTTATTTTTTCAATTTACAATTATTTTATTTTATTATTTATAACTATATGTTGTAATTTTTTAAACTATTTTTAAAAAACTAAAATTATTGTCTTCAATTTTTCATTATTTTTATTACTTTGCAAATATTTTCTCGAATTTTTTATTACTTTCATTATTCTGCAATTATTTTTTTAGATTTTAAAATATTTTTCCCAAATTTTAATAATATTCTTTAATTTTGAATTATTATTTTTATCATTTTGCAATCTATTTCTTTAAATTTTAGTTATTCTCAAATTTCATTTCTAAATTCTTCACCTTTTAATTAGACATATTGATTATTTTTCAATAAATTTCCTAAATTTTTACTTAGTATCTCAAATTTAAGTTATTTCATCCACTTTTTCATGTTTTAATCATTCTTCAATTTTTTTTCTCAAATTTCAAATACTTGGTAAATTTTTAATTATTTTTTTTTTTATATGCATTATTTTCACAAGTTTGTTATTATTTTGAATCTTTGTTGATTACTTCCGAGAATTTCAATAATATATCTGAAATTTGCATTTTCTTTAATAAATTTTCGATTATTTTTATAATGTTTTAATTATTTTCCTGAATTTAAAATTCTTAAAATCATTTTGTAATACTTTTAATTTATAAATATTCTGTATTTTTTAAAATTATTTTTCTATGATTGCAATTAATATCTACAAATTTTAACTATTTTGATCATTTTTCAAATTATTTTCTTCAATGATTCTCATTATTTTTCAATTTTTCCCCTAATTTTTAAATTCCAAATTTCTGCAAGTTTCAATTATTTCTTTTACTTTTTTAAATAAAACATTTTCAGTTTAAATTATTTCCTTCAATATCAAATTAGTTTCATTATGTATTAATTAATTTCAAATTCTTTTGTCATTTTTCAATTATTTTTACAAAATATATGAGTTTTGTTTTTTGTATTTTTCATGTATTTCAATTATGTTTTTGGATTTTGAATCACTTTCTTTTACATCAAATAAATTTTGTAATTTTCTCAATTTGTGTTCTTAAATTTCCATAATTAACTTTAGTTTCCAATTATTTTTATCATTTTTAAGTAGTCTTGCTTATTTCAAATACATTCTGTAATTTTTACAATTACTTTTTCACAAATGTTTATTAAATTCTTCGATTTTCAATTATTTTTATCATTTTTAAATTAGTTTTTGTTATTTTCAATTATTTTTTAATAAATTCTCTAACTTTTTTTTATTATTTATCTCTAATCTCAATTATTTTTATTATTATGCAATAATTTTCTTTTATTATAACTATATGTTGTAATTTTTTCAATTATTTTTAACAAACCAAAATTATTGTTTTCAATATTTCATTATTTTTATTATTTTGCAAATATTTTCTTGGAGTTTTTATTACTTTCATTATTCGTCAATTAATTTCCTAGATATTAAAATATTTTTCTTAAATTTTAAAAATTTTCTCCAATTTTCAATTATTATTGTTATCATTTGCAATCAATTTCTTCAAATTTTAGTTATTCTCAAATTTTATTCTTCAATTGAATTCCTAAATTTTCAATTATTTATTTGACTTTATAATTAGTTTTTTGAATTTGAATTTTCTTTTATCTTTTTGCATTTATTTTGTCCACTTAATATTAGATATATTAATTTTTTTCAATTTATATCCTAAATTTTCATTTATTATGTCAAATCTAAGTTATAGTATACACTTTTCAATGTTTTAATCATTTTTCAATTATTTTTCTCAAATTTCAATCAAGTTCGTCAATTTTTATTTATTTATTTTTTTTAATTTGTAATGATTTATTTTCACAAATTTTATATTATTTTGATTATTTCATTATTAATTCCGAAAATTTACTCGAAATGAAATAAATTGTCAACTTTTGTGTTAAAATAATTGCGATAATTAAGAGACTCTTTAATTTAATATTGTTTTATTTCTCTTCACCCCCTCCCTCCACCGGTCAACATTAAGTGTGCAGATGGCAAAAATTTACAAGTCTCTGTCCCTGATTAAACATATTTTTTAACTTCTATTCTTCTATGAAATATGGGGGGGGGCGCAAAAATATTTATCTCGCACCGGGCGCAAAAAACCTAAGTTACGGCTCTGAATTAAACTATTATTTCTTATTCAAATTATAAAGAGTAGTTTAATGTGACGTCACTAGTCTAAAAGGTTAGGTTGTTTTGTCCAATTTTGTCATTTTGTCCAATTTTGTCACTTTGTCAAAAAGGTTAGGCTCACGAGTCAGACCCAAATTTACGGATTTCTAATATAAAAGGTATATTTAAGACTAATTTATTTTAAAATTGCATAAATTGTTGCCATTAGAAAGTAGAATATATTATAAAAATTTATTTAATTTGTATTTAGAAATAAACAATCATACTGACGATACTGACAGAACTTTCTAACCTATTTTGAGTTTTTCATGTATTATCATGTATTATCTTTTGTCTTTAATAATTCTAAATTTTTTTTTGATTGAATTGGAATAGAAATCACTTTTTATTAAAATCAACTTACCGACTTCAGTTGCAAACCTCTCATCTGCAAATTTTTCGTACTGATTGTATTGAGGAATAGTACCACGGCAGGTTATTGTTAAATCATTATTTTCGTCAACTAATAATTCGGTTATTTTTGTTTTTATATAAATACTGGATGACTGGTGGTTATTTTTAAGATGCTGATATGGATGCGTGATCACATCATTAAAATTCACCTGAAATTGAAGAAAAGAATTTAGATTTTTCGCTTCAATAAAATCAAGTTTAACATAATTATGAATAATTTACCTGTTTTTTATTGATGTACCACGTTAAAGAAGGAGCTGGAACTGCAGGCGACGAAGAGCAATTTCCCTCTAAAAATTCCCCCATGACGAATAATGTTTTATCTAAAGTTATCACTGGTGGTCCAGTCTGTGGTACTAAAAAAAAAATATCAAATATTAAAATTATAAAAAATTCGTTAAATAAGTAAAAATATTTAGTAAATAAAAATTAATAATATTAATTGATAAATTAACTATAATAACATTATTTGTTTCATACCTATTACTTCTAATTTTTCTTGCCTAGATTCCGTTTCAAAAATTGGAGATAAAGTAGAAACTTCGCAGGAATAAAGTCCAGAATCCGAGAAAGTGACCTTTTTCAATGTGATTGTCTTGCCATCAGACGAATACTGAAAAATTAATGGAGAATATGGAAAATTATTGAATAAGATTACAATTTAATATTAATTCAACAGTGCATTCAGTTGTATGTTCTAAATGATATAAAAATGTAAGACGAGGTCGAAAGTAACTTTTTGAGGATGAAATATTTAAAAGTTTTTTTAAAACTAGAACAAATGTACATTTTATATAAATATTGATTAAATCTGAAGCACCTGGGCTTAAATGTCACGAAGAAAAGTTTAGATTACACTTCGCTAGACTAGTGAAACTGTTATAAAAATAGTCACCCTTTATTTTCCACAGACCTACTTACTTCTCTATTTTTTTTTTTTTTAATGAGAATTCGAGAAACTTTCTTAAAACTATAACTCAGTTTAATTAAAATTTAATTTTCTCACTATTTTATTTCATATTTAGTTTCTAGTAATTTAGTTATGAGAACAGTGTTCTTTTTCAAGAATTGACAAGTTTCTTGGCGATTTCAGAAAAAAAAAAATTACTATAAGGTGAATGAATAATTAAGAAATAAAAGGGGTGACTGAAAAATGAAAATAATTACTAGGCAGTGAAAAAAAACAAAAAAATTACTAGAAGTTAAAAAAAAAGTGTAGAAATTGAAAAAAATGCTATAAAGTATAATATTTTTAAGTAATCTAAGAAGTGGATAAAATAAATCGATAGAAAGTTTAAAAGAATAACAATTAAATGTAAATCGCAAACAAAAATTATAAAATAGAGTTAATTAAAAAAGAAAAAGTAATTAGAAGTTTAAAAAATATGCCTAAAATTACTACTTAGTGAAAAAAATAACAAAAAATTACTAGAAGTTAAAAAAAATGTGTAGAAATTGAAAAAGATGCTATAAAGTATATAAAATTCTTAAGTAGGTAATCAAAGAAGTAGATAAAATAAATCAATAGAAAGTTTAAAAGAATAACAATTAAATATAACAATAAAATAAAAAAAAATAAAAATGGTTAAAAAGTAATAAAATAACTAGAAATTAAGAAAGTAAGTAGAAAACTCAAAATGAAAGAAAAATTACTAAGGAGTTAAAAAATAACTAGAAGTTTACACTACAAATTGGAAGCAGTTTTATAAATCGCAAAAAATTATTATGAAATAGAGTTAATTAAAGAAGAAAAAGTAATTAGAAGTTGAAAAAATATACCTCAAATTACTACTTAGTGAAAAAAAAAACAAAAAATTACAAGAAATTAAAAAAAACTGCTATAAAGTATACAATTTTTAAGTATAATCAAAGAAGCAGATAAAATATACCAATAGAAAGTTTAAAAAAATAACAATTAAATGAAACAAAGAAATAAGAACTAAGGAAAAAATGAAAATAATTATAAATAAATAAAATAATAAAATAAATAATAAATAATAAAATAACTAGAAAGTAAGTAGGGAACTCAAAATTAAAGAAAAATTACTAAGGAGTTAAAAAATAACTAGAAGTTTACACTACAAAGTGGAAATAAAATTATAAATCGCAAAAAAAATATATGAATTAGAGTTATTTTAAAGTGAAAAAGTAATTAGAAGTTTAAGGGCATGTGATGGAGTATGACGTCACTTGTATAGGCAAAATTTGTCCGTAACTTTTCTCTTAAAATATTGAATATTTTGTCATGAAACTTGGTAGAATTACTTAAAATGTCATTAAGAAGGTCTCTCAGACCCAAGTTTGTTTAAATTTTAGCTAAAAATTGATTTTTAAGAAATATTGCAATTTTTCGAATAGTTCCCAAAATTAATTTTGGGCCAAAATTCAAACTATTTCGGGTCTGAGAGACCTTCCTAATGTCATTTTAAGTAATTCTACTAAGTTTCATGACAAAATATTTAATATTGTAAGAGAAAAGTTACGGACAAATTTTGCCTGTACCAGTGACGTCATACTCCATTACATGCCCTTAAGAAATAATAAATTATTTAAATTAAATTAAGTCAAGAAATAACTGTATAAAATGAAAAATACAACTAAAAATTTTTGTTAAATTTCTGTAATATTATAAAATAACTAGGAAGAAAAAAAAATACTAAAAAGTAAATTTGTTTTTCATATTTCAAGAAAAATTACTGAAAGATTTACTATGAAGTGAAAAATAATTAAAAAATAATAGAAATAAATGTAGAATGAAAAAAAAATACCAGAAAATGACAAAAAAAAAGTAGCAAATGAAACAAAAACAAAAAAAAAGAAGAAAATTTATTAGAAATTGAAATAATAATTAGAATTGAAAGAACTCGAAAAATGAAAAAATTACTAAAAGCTGAAATATAACTAGATAGCAAAAAAATAAGTATAGAAAATACAAAGGTTAAAAAATTACTATAAAGTTAAAAAATAACTAGAGATTTTCCCTAAAAAGTGAAAATAGAATTAGAAATTTAAGAAATATAAATAAAAAATTTGTTTTAGATTACTAGTAAATGAAAAATAATTACACATAAAATGAAAATTGCAAAAAGAAGGGATGAAAATTTCTAGAAACTTATAAAATAATTAGAAAAAAGTAAGGGAAAATAACCAAAAAATTAAAAAAATTACTAGTCATTAAAAGATATCTACAAAAATTGTAAAAAACTATTATAACCTAAAAAAATTTTTAAAAATAAAGGTTTAATTTAGAATAAAATAATTAATAGAAATTGCTAAAGGTAACAATGTCAAATAAAAGTATAAGAAATAAAGAGAAGAAAAATTGTTAAAAATTAAAAAATAACTAGAAAAAAGTAAGGAAATAGCACAAAAATAAAGAAAAATTACTAGAAAGTTAAAAATTTACTAAAGGTTTTCACTGAAAATTGAAAGTATAATTAGAAATTGAAGAGATTTAATTAAAATTTTTTTCTAAAACTTCTGGTGTGTGAAAAAATAACTAGAAATTGAAAAAGAGAAATAAAAGTTTAAAAAAGCCACTGGTAAAAAAACAAAATCTGAGGAATAGATAAATAAATTGAAATTAATTAAAAAAACTAAAAGATGAGGGAAAATAATTGGAAAATGTAGTAAATATCGGAAAATTTATTTGAAAAAAGAATAATAAATTTGAAAAAATATTTCTTGTAAAATAAGAATGTCAACTAAAAAGTGTAAAAACGAAAAATTAATAAAGTAGCTAAAATGTGAAGAAAATTACTATATAAAAAGAAAAAAAAAACTAGAATTTTAACGAAGCACTAAAAAATAAAGAATAATCACTAAGAAGTGAATAAATAAGTAGAAATCATAAGAAATAAATGAAAAATTCAGAAAACAAAAGAATTATTATTATTATTATTATATTATGAATTGAAAATTCAGACATTAAAAATTGTCATTAAAAGTATGAAATATGATACAAATGTTAAAAAATAATTAAATTTTTAAATATAAAACTAGAAAGTGCTAAAAAAAACTCATAGAAAAAATAGCTAAAAAATAGTGAAAAATAACTAGAATTAGTTAAAAATAACTATTTCGTAAGCAAAAACTCACTCACTAATTGAAATAGTTACATTTCTATTAATCATTTAGTAAAAAATAACTAATTATTAGATAGTTAAATTCATTTTTGGTTATGTCGAAATAACTAATATTTTAGTCAGACTATGTTTACTAATTCAATTAGTCAAATATTAATTTTCAACTGCTTTCTTGTATTCTTTTTACTAATAAAATATAAAACCTAATTATTTATACTAATTGTTGAAACAAACACTGAGCCACGATTTTACTAGGTAATAATTAGTTATTTTTAACTAATTCAGATTTAGAGAGCAAGCATAGAACAAAATAATACAAAAAAGCTTGAGCAAAATTATTGAACTCTTAAAATCTGAATTAGTTAAAAAGAACTAATTATTAGGAAAATCGTGGCTGACTATTTATTTAATCAATTAGTGAAAAATAACTAACTAAAGATAAGACTAATTATTATTAAAAAAATAACTTTTTACTAAATGATTAGTTAGAAACAACGATTTTAATAAATTATTGGCTGGCCATTTGCTTTTAAATTAGTTATAATTAACTAATCCATATTTAGAGGTAAAATTGAAAAAAATCAACACATTTTCAGATTTAATTTTTGAAAAATCTCCCCTCCGCTTCACCGATTCTAAATTAGAAACTCCATATTAAAAAATAATTTAATTTCACTGTCTTTTGGTATTTCGGAACTAATAAAAATCAATTTAAAAAAATATGTCTTTAGTGCTCTCTAAATCTGAATTAGTTAAAAGTAACTAATTATTCGTAAAATGTGACTAATTATTAATAAAAAAAAATAACTAAAAACTGTTAAAATTTGACTAATTGAATTAGTAACCAGAATTTTGTTAAAATATTAGTTATTTTTTACTAAATAATTAGTAATAATATATAACTATTTAAATTAGTGACTGCGTTTTTGCTTTCAAATTAGTTATTTTTCACTTATTCAGATTATTTTATAGAGTGTAAAATCTAAGTCATAAATTATTTTCCTAATGCTCGAAATGTAATTAAAATTAATTCTAAAATGAATAAAATGTAGTCGTACATTTTTTGTCGAGAAAACTAAACCGGTTAATTTTTCATAAGAATGTTGTAAATTTACATACCTCAAGATTATTAATACCCTTTGTTAAAATAAACGGTGGACTTCTGTCGCTTATATATCCGAGTATTTTGATATTGTCTTTAAGAAAATCCACCTTTCGAAGATTGCTCTCGTCAGAAATACTGTGATTGCAGATCAAAGTTGCATCAGTGTGATATTTTACATAATGCGGCGCAACAAGCTGTACATGCAGCGTACAAGTTGCATCTGCAAATCAAAATCGATATTTTATTATTAAAAATATAAATTGATTTCATCTCTCTGGTATATGTACCCAGTGGGCAAAAATTTCCAAAAGACGTCTAAAGGACGTCCTTTGGACATAAAAGCCGACATAGGGACGTCTTTTGGACATGTGTGCCCACTGGGTATTTATATATAGGTATTTGATATTCACAAAATTATCATTTTTCCGTTCAAGTGAGTCAACCAAGCCCCTTGATTTAAAAAAATTCAATGAAAAAGTCGTTTTCAAAAAATATCCCACGAAAATTTAAAAAGTCGAAAATCAAAATGGAAGATTCAATATGGCGGATAATTAAAAATCCCTCTGTAATGTAGATTTGAAAAAGTTTATTATTAATGTGATGTAGATTAAAATTGATTAAATTAGATATAGAAACCGACTAAATTAGATTAAAGCCGATTAAATTAGATATAGATTACTAAAATAGAATTTCTATTAATATTTCAACATAATTTGGTATCTGAATCCATTACGTTTATATAAAAACAAACTATTCTTAATATAAACAGGAACATAAAAAAAAATAGAGAAAATTACGGTTTTATCAATTTTATGAAACAGTAATATTTCTTCCCCTAATGAATTCTTCAATATATCTGACATCATCATGTTGACAGAATTAACAAAGTCACGCGAGAAAAAAATAATAATCTTATCGTGTTTAAAATTGTTACATTTTATAGCGTCAGTTTAATTTTTATTCAACAACCCCTTAACTTGAAAAATTCATTCTAAATCCCTCTGAATATTAATTGATATTTAAAATTAAATTAGCCCATTTAGATCTATAGTGAAATACAAAGAATTTTGTATTGTTAACGAAATTAATTTATTCTATAAAAATAAATTTTGTTTTACAAAAATAAATTTCATTGTATAAAAATAAATTCCTTTGTATAATAATAAATTCTATTCTATAAAAATTACTTTTTGCAAAAACTGCAAAAATGTAATTAAAATTAAATTACCATGAAGCTTAAAAGGTAGACAAACTCATCAAGGGTTAGTTAATAAATTATAAGTGTGATGAGACCTTTAACGGTAAATAATGTGAACTACCCTGTTGCTGGGAGGCGTTACTATATGTATCGATTACAGAAATCGTGTTACTTGGTCATAAATATTGATATTATTCCAAAGGAAATTTTATAGGCCGACTCTTTCTTAAAAAAGCAGAAAATTTTATTATATTTCAGATTTCTCAACATAAATACCAAACAGCACGCAATTTCTTAAAAAGATAACATTCTATATAAGACAAATAAACAAGAAATACGAATAAAACAGATGTTATTGTTGAATAATCAATTGTTAAATTATTATTATAATTATGATTATTATTATTGTTATTAAATTGTCAAAATTGATTTTATTATAATTTTTAATGAAAATTGTATTATTCATCATAATGCACAATTATCGGAAAATTTATTTGTTGCATTATTAGTGAAAATTATTATTTAATTATTATAAATTGGATTCATATTGCAAATTATGTTATTGCAGAATACATTTTTTATTGTTTTATGGATTCTTTTTAACTTAAAAAACAGGATTTATTGATTCAAGATATTTTTAAAATATCCGAGAGCAACGTTTTTTTTATATTTTCCATCGATGAATATTTCTCTTTTAAATTGCAAGCGACTCCGAAAATACGGTTTTAATATTCTTATAATTTAAAGATTATTGTAATAAAGAATATTTATTAGTTCTTGTTATTTGAATGCTATGTATAAATGTTATAAATAAATTATTAATATTAGCAGTTTCTAAAATTAATATAAGAAAGAAAAACGAAATTATTAGAAAATATTAATAATAATACAGTATTAAAGTAAATAGCAAAAATCAAAAAATTCAGAATTGAAAACAAAAATCAATTGTTGAATAAAAAATTAACTTTTATAATGATTTAATAAATTCTTTCCATAGAAAATAGAGGGTTTATTATAATGAAAAGATTATTAGAGACAATTAAACTGACAGTAGATAATTCAGCGAAGAATGAGATGAAAAATGTTAAAAGTTTGAAACAGAATATTTAATGAATTCACACTTTTCCATTTATTGTACAAGGGGGAGAGGAAGTTTCTTTCTCTGGTTTAATATAATGAAAACAATGAATCTATTGTATTCTATTAAATTATCTTGGTGTAACTCATATTTTAAATTGAATATTATATAGATTAATTTTTTTAATAATAGCAAAAAAAAAACTCATGAAAAATGTCTCCCGACTGGGAAATACAAATTCATTTTACGCTTAATCGTGCAAATTAAATATAAATGTTTTAAGCTTATAACAATTTTTCTTTTTTAAATAACAATTTTATTACCAAAGAAATATTGTTTAGAAGAATTTATTTCTTTAATACGATTTAGAAAAAAGATTTTCAAATTCTATATGACTATTATGTGTGAAAAGATTATTATTAAATCAAATATTAATACGAGAAAAAATTTAAGATTAGGTATAAAAGATTTTTAATATATATGTTTTTTCAAGATTTTTATTAAATAAATTTCAAAAACTGCGAAATTGAAGAAAATTAGCCTTTTTGAGAAAAATAAACTTTTAAAAATATAATCTTTACGTTAAAAAATAATTAGAACGTCATAATTTACGACCACTATTGAACAATTAAAATTTTGAAAAAGATGAGAAAAAATTGAGAAAAAGTCAGCACTTTAAATTTGGAAATTTCATCTTCTTTTCTGAATTTAAAATACAGTTTTTTTTATTTTTTTTCTAAAGATATTTACGATTGTTTAATAATCGTTTTAACTTATCAGGTTTTTATAAACTTTTACTTAATTTTCAAAAATTTTGTTTAAATATTAACAGAAATTTGTAAATTTACGTGTTTAAAACAGTTAATATGTAGGTAATCATTTTCTGTTTCATAAGTAGGATACCTATAAATTTTTTATATTCAAACTGGTCGATTATAAACAAAGGTATTATCTGAAAAGTAATTAACAATAAAATTCAGTGAATCTATAAATAGTGAGTGAAATTCTAAAAACATATAAATAATGAATAAATGCAATAAGCATAAATAATTTATAAACTACATACATTGAACATAAATAAACGATTGAATTTAATAAACATATTTATGTTCAATGTCATGAAATACAATAAACATAAATAAAAAATAAAATTCAATAAATATAATTGAACCAAAGGATTAACTAATAGTAGAAAGCGAAAAATCAGATAGTCGATAATAATAAGAAAAGAGTTGAAAAACAGTAAAAAAATAATATTTAAAGAATCTTAATTTTGCATAAATATTAAAAGTTTGTGTTGTTTTATTTTTTCTAAAGAAGAAGGATTAATTAAATTTCTCCGTTTCATAAAAATGAAAATTATATATTATTACATTTAAACGTATATAGATTAGAAACAAGAAGTTCTTCTGAATAGGAAAAAAACAATCAATTTCAGTGATTAATGAACGAAACTCTATGAACAAAAATAATGAATAAAATTTAATGAACACAAATACTTTCACTTTGAGGAAGCAATAATAAATCAAAATTAGTGAAAATAAATAATAATTAGAACTCAAAATGAACATAAATAAATTAATAAAAGATAATGGACATAAATTTTAAGAAAATAGATATAATAATAAATAAACAATCAAATACAATGAATATCAATAAACAAGAAAATGCAATAAATTTAAATAAACAATAAAATACAAATGACTATTAATAATGAATAAAATTTAAGCCTAAATAAAAGGATTTAATGAACTGTGAAAAACGAAAAATTCTGAAGAATAGTGAAAAAAGAAAATCTGATGGACTATAATAAAGGAATAAAGAAAAGTGTTTATAAAACAGAAATAAGAAATAAAATACAAATAATTTTAAGAAATTAAGAAATTTTATAAGGATTGATAAATACATTAATAAAAAAAGTACCAGGGCTGATAAAAATCATGATCTTCTGAAAAACAATCAAAAATTGATTCTTTTTTAAACATAATGTATAAAAATAGTATATAAAATTTTCAAATGTTTATGTGTAAGTAGTTTATTTTTTACACTAAGAACATTCAATAAGAAATAATGAAGAGTCAAACATTTAATTAAAACCAAACAAAATATGCGTCGAATAAATGAGGAGATTTCAAAAAAATATCTTCAAATTAATATGATCGCAAAATTAGGAAAATTAGGTAAAAGTAACGAAAAAATAGTAAATTATTTTTAAAAAAAAAAACCTAAGAATGTAAGAAGATAAGAAAACAGTCTATTAAAAAAATTAGAAAATTCTTTTAAATAAAAAAATTCATGAATATTTATTGTTAAAGAAATGAAAAGAAAATGAAAAAAAAACAACACAAGAATAAAACAGTGATATAAAAATATATGAAAAAGTAGAAACTATTTTGCAAAAATTAAACTGTTTGCGGACATTTTTTTAAATTAAAAAAATAAATAAGAAGATAATTAAAAGAAACTTTAAAATATATTAAATATTTTCAATTTTCTAATATATTTTGTTCTAAAGAGAACACAAATTTTAAAAATAGAAAAATTAGAGAATTATTATTTATTATTATATTATTATTATTATTAATGATTATTATTTATTATTATATGATGATAAATTTCTTGTATTATCTTAATTGGACTTTGTTAAATAAGTATATAAATTATTTATATAAATATATTAAAAATTGTAAAGGAAAAATGTTTAAAAAAAAAAAATGATGACAAAAACTGAAAAATTAATAAAAATGCAAAAAAAGGGTAAAAAAATTGCGAAACATCAAGAAAATTAAATAAATAGAAAATAAATGGAAAAATGTTTTTTCCTTAATCTAAAAAACTGTAAAAAATGTAAAAAGTAAAAAAAAATAACCAAAATTAGTAAGTATCTACTAAAAAATTAAAATTAATAAAAATAAAATAAAAAAATGTACATGTGAAGATAAATAAAAAGTCCACAAAAGAAATTTAAAAATTTTTTTTTAATTAAAAAAGTTTAGGAAAGTTAAACTAATAACATTTTTATAATATTACACTTAAAACAAGTCCAACAATAAATTTGGAAAAATAAAGAAAATCTAAAAATATTATGAAATAATAAGTATCTAAGTTTGCATAAAATAGACAAGATGTGAAAACAAATTGATTACATTTACAAAAAATGATCGTTTTTATATTTAAAAATATGGAAATAATTTAGAAAATCAACGAAATAAAAAGTTTAGTTAATGTTATAACAATAAAATTGTGTAAAATAATACCTATTAAATAATTTGCATAAAAAGAAGAAAATTAATGAAAATCTTAAAATAAAAATTCAAATAAACAAAATAAAAAAGTAAAAGTAAAAAAAAAAATGTTTAAATTTTGTTAAAAAAGGAAATTATAAGATAAAAATTAAACAGTTTCGAAAAAGTGAAATCTATTAGAAATCTTATAAGAGGTAGAAAAAGGATTATTGATGTGAATCTAGAAAATAATTAATATTGCTTAATTATTATACATTAATTAATAAGCATTAATTGACGCTTGGAATTTATTTAAATTATAATGAGTTAAAGATATAAAAACTCAATACTATACTTTTTACTATCTTCATACCAAAAATTTGTAGATCATATAATAGGTATTTTGATCATTTGTATAAGCCCAATTTGTTAAATTTTATAAAGAATAAAATATTAAAAGTGAATTTTTCACGATTTATCCACAAATTTCTGGGTTTTTTTTATAATTTACGATTTTTGACATGCAGTATTAGACATTCGGAGAATTTTGAAGTTTATTTATTTAAGGCATTTCTCTGTCAATTATACTTGAAAAAATCGGTTTTCGATAGATTTTCTTTAAATTATGAGAAGACGTTATTTTATAAGTGCCTTTTATCTGGTTAAAATTTTAGTACCCTTTGGGATGTTAAAAATTGAAATATTCAGGTTCAAAGTTCCAATTTTTATTTATTTATTTATTGAACATAGTTCAATTTTGTATGGAAAATGATAAAAAATTGAAAATTGAAATTCGAATACAATAACCTTAAATCTTAGTTAAATTTTTTTTTTTTTAGAAGAATGAACATTTGAGGATTACTTTTTCAAAAGTTGATAAATCCACATTTTATTATTTCGAGAAAATTAAACAAAAGCAGTTTCGCACCCAACCCCACACGAAATTATTTATATAAGAATATTTTTCGGACTTAAGGCGATTTACTGCTTTTAATTAACATTTACAATAATTAGGGAATTTAAGAGTTCTTGTAATTTTTTCTAGGAAACAGAATTAAAGTTTCAAGTGTCCAGATTTTCTAAAATTGAAAATTCTTTGATAATAAATTTTCTTTTTCTGAAATTTAACAATGATTGATCGATTTGTAAGATTCTTAATATGTAAGAGAAGGAATGTGCCGCGACAAAAATAAAACTTTGAAAGACGATTTTAAAATATATTAGTTTCGATTAATATAACATATTTCTGCAAAGTTTAAATAATTCTCATCACCTAGTTTTGAAGATATTTGCTTTTAAATTTACATTGTTATTGGGTTAACTTTATATAGTCCATAAATATAGTATTTTTAAGTACTTACATAAAACTTTTACTACTAAAAATATGATGTATTGATAAACGAAACCACGGAAATGATTTAGAAAAATGTTAAATATTATACTTCACCATCGATTAAGATATCAAAAATAATTTTAAAGCAAAATAAATAAAATATTGAGAAAAAAGTTCTATGAGATTTGTCAACTTAGAAATTTCCGAAATCAACATATTTTACGTGAAATTTAAAAAATCTAAATTAATAAAAGGTTTATATTTGTTTGACATGAATCGAAGAAAATAGATAGTTGACTATGCATATATATTAAGTAAGTCAAAAAGGTTTTTTAAGTAATGTAAAAAAATTCAGTTTTGTCAAACATTTCTTCAAAAGTTAACACAATTTTGGATTAAGAAAAAAAATTAAATTTCCAGTAACGTAAAATTTATTTATGGTTGTTTTCGTCAATAAGTGCTTCAAAAAATACTTTTTGACAAGTAACTTTTTGAATGTATATTTTATACCTTTACATGAAAAAATCTCAATTTATTTTTGCTAAAATCTCAACAGATTTACAACTTTTTGTTTAAATTATTTGCATTACTGATTTGTAGTAACGTAAATATTATAAATTGATAATTAAAATTATAAATTGATTTTATAATAATGTATTAAAATTTAAAATATTTTTTTATAAAAGCTCGTATGCCTTCAACTTGTCGCATATTTCTCTTTAAATTTGTGATTATCTGTACTTTTTTGAAAATGGATTTATCAACTTTTGAAAAAGTGCTCTTTATGTCAAATCTCTGGATTTTAACTTCAGGGATCACAGTACCTATTGCTACTGAAAAAGGTGAATAGGTGCGAATTTTTTCAAAAATAGGGGACAAAAAGGGGACAAAAAATTTGCTTCAACTTATGTACTTGAAGATTTTATAGGACTTTTTTATTCACAAATTTTAAATAAGGAAACATTATACAGGGCTGCCAGAGGACTTGTAGATTGAAAATAGTACAAAAAAGTGACTTTTTATTTTAAAAAGGTGAATAAATAGGGAGTTTTCAAGTGAGAAAAGTGAATAAACAATAATTTGCAATAATAAACAAAATATTACTGATATTAATTTGGGGTCCGCCAGCAGGCAAATAATGAATCAGGGTTCCCCAATATCAAATTTAAAAAAAAATTTGTTAAATGAGAAAACTAATTGGAAAATGAATTAAAAATCAAGAAATGAAGACAAAAAATTTTAATTTAAAACAAAATAATTGAAATTTAAAGAAAATAATTGAAAAATGTAAACAATACTTGTAATTACCAGAAAATAATTGAAGCATGATAAAAATAAGTAAAATTTGACGAAAAATAATGATTCACATTTAAAAGAAAATAAAAAAATTTACATATGTAGAAAATATGTAGAAAACAGTTGAAAAATTACCATAAAAAACTGAAATTTGGAAAAAAAATTAATGAGAAGTATAACCCAAAAAATGAAGTAAAAAATAAAAAATGTATTACTTTAATTGAAAAATTAAGGACATAATTGAAACGTGAAGAAACTAATTGAATAATGTCATAAATAATTAAAAGCAAGTGTAAAAATTAAAAATTTATAGACAAGAATAATAAAAAGATTGAAGAAAATGACATTTAAAGAAAATAATTCCAAAATGTCAAAAATATTTTAATAATAACAAAAATAATAGTTGTTTGAAAAAAATAATTGAGAAATGACAAAAATACTTGATAACTGATGTAAAAAATTGATAATTTATAGATAATAATCATTGAAAAATTGAAAAAGTATTAGAAGTTTGAGGAAAATAATTAAAAGTTGAAGATATTAATTGACGTTTGAAGAAAATAATTGAAATTTAAAGAGAATAATTCAAAAATTTCAAAAAAATTAAATATGAGAAAAGGAATTGAAATTGGTAGAAAATAATTGGAAAAAGTGTAAAAAATTATAAATTTGAAGACAATACTTGCAAAATGTCATAAAATTTAAATATAAGGAAAGTAATTGAAATTTGTAGAAATAATTGAAAAAAAAAATTGAAAAAGTTGTAAAAAATTAATAAATTTATGAGAATAATAAAAAGGATTAAGAAAATAATTGAAATTTGAAGAAATTTATTTAAAACTGGTGTAAAATTTTTTTAATTTCTTGACAATAAACAAAATTGAATAAAATAATTGAAATTTGATCAAAATAATTTTAAAATGCCAAAAATAATAAAAATATGAAGAAAATAATTTGAAAATGACAGAAATAATTGAATAATGACAAAAGTAATTGAAATTTGAAGAAAATAATTTAAAAAATAACAAAACTAAATTGAAATTTGTGTAGAAAATTTAAATATTTCTGACAATAAAATAAGGATTAAAACATAATTGAAATTTTAAGAAAATACTTGAAATATTAAAAAAGTAAATGAAACTTTTAAGCAAATAATTAAAAAATGACAAAAGTAAATTGAAAATTGTGTAGAAAATTTGAATATTCTTGGCAATAATTTATAGATTTTAGAATATAATTGAAATTTTAAGAAAATAATATAAAAATGTCAAAAAGAAATGAAAACTTGTGTAATTAATTTAAATATTCCTGACAATAAGTTAGACAGAAGAAAATAATTGATATACGAAAAAATGAAATTCAAAATCTTAGAATTATTTGAAAATTGACAAAAGGACTTTAAAAATGAATAAAAATGAAAAAGATAATTGAAAAGAGATGTAAAAATTAAATATTTGTAGACTGTATTAAAAAAATTGATGATGTAATGTAATTTTTTTGAAAACTGAATTTTTTACACGAGAATGTATATCCAAAATTTTTAAAAATTAATTTTTGACTTCGGAATCTTTATTTGGGACCTCAAAAATCTCCAAATAAGACTTGTTGAATTTCCTTGAATATTTATGTGATAAAAGATTGCACATATTGCAATGTATTATTTCTACATATTTTTTATAACACCCGACATTTTGAAAATTTAATTTCTTTAAACATTATATCTTAAAATATGGCTAAAAATGAAGAAATTTATGACATAAAATATTTTTTTCTTATAAATTAAAAAAGTTGGGAATTTATTTTTAAAAGTTTATTTTTCCCCATGTATTTTTAATGGGGATTTTCTATCGACTGATGCAGATTAATGTAAATTAATTGGGCTGGGGTTTTATAAAATTTTTTTCTTTATATATTGAACTGCTAAAATTTTTGGCTATAACTATAAACTTTAATACTGAAAATTAGAAAAAGGGGAAATAGGTGCAAAATTTTAAAATAGGGGAAAAAGGTGAATAGGGGATAACCTGTGATCCCTGTAACTTTAATGTTCCTCATACTTTTTGCTTTAAAAAATGCTTTAAATCACAACTAATTACCAAAAATTTATATATTTTTAAATGAGATATACAGATCATTGACCAATCATTGTTTTGAAATAATATTATTAATTATATTTATTTAACTATAACCAATTTCATAATTTCATGCTTTTGCTTAAAAATAAAAATTTTAAATTTTGGAAATTCAAATGTTAAAAGTTCCAGAGATTTGCCCAACAGAGAGAAGGAGTTTTGTTGTATTTATTATCCGATTGTTAACACAGAACTAACAAACCTGAATTATTGTTATAACGAATTTGTTTTGTTGCATCAACAATTAAGTTTGTATAGTCAATCTGGAATGGTTTTGTTTCTACAACACTCCCAAATTGTTAAGACAACAAAAAAATTTTTTACAACGAAACAAAATTGCTAGTTCTGTATACAAAAATCCTATTTTCTCATCATTTAAATAGTCCTTACTTTTTAATTATCTCAAATTCACTCTCTAATCAATCAAAAAATATGCCCAACAACCAAAATCAACTTTGATAAAAAACAAAAAATTCCACTCAATTGTTCTATCCAACATCTCATTGAGAATTAATTGAAGATTATTATGATTCAGTGATTCTACCATCAGGTAAAAGTCATGAAATTTTTTTATTTTTCTCTCAATCCCCTCACTCATCAGTTTTAACACGTACTCTAGAATTTCATTCAGTTTCTCGGTAACAATAAGTGAAAAAGGGTGGGAGTGTGAGCGTATCACAAACTAGCTTGCAATCCGTCTACCTGCATTTCCGTTACTCATGTGGGTGTTTTGGACGTAAAACGAGACGAGAGGGAGTGATTCGAATTGTGTATGTGTGTGTGTTAGTGTGGGCGAGATCGGAGACAGGGCCAAATTGCATATAGTTATAATTTTGAGCAAAAAAAAGAGATCGAGACTCACATGAAAATAACTGTAAAATATAATATATGACGAGGATTTTTCTCCAATCAGCTTGTTGGTGCGGCATTATTCTAGATTTATTTTCTTGAATTGACGATTTTTAAAGTGTAGATACTTCACTACGTAATTTAATTTTAATAAAAATGTGCGACTATTTTATACAGTGTGTGCCTTTAAACTACACAACTCCGTGCCGAGTCGGCGCTACAACTGGAACTAGCTTTTCGATCGCTTTAGCTCCACCACCCCTATCACAGGGATGAATGAGATCTAGAGTGGAAACTTGGAACTTGAAACAACCCTTTGGAAAATGGCCTTTGAGCGCCATCTCCTGCGAAAAGGATATCAGAACTATCAAAAGGATCCTTTCATTGTTATACCGAGAGTCGCCCGATATCCGCCTCTTTAAGGACACATCCTATTGACTTTCCATTCTTCAGACGATTCATGTAATAACCTACATGCGCACCAATTCAATTATGGGAGTATTTTTTTTAACCTTTTTTTTTTTACCGAAATAATGAGATATATTCAAGAAATGTAGATTTAAATAAAAAGCGGAGAAGATATTTAGGGTATTATTTTTTATTATTTCTCAAGGAAAATTTGTAGGGATTAATAATCAATTTGAAGAAAGAAATTACACTGTATTAGAGTGAAATAACGTTTTTGGGGAATTTTAGATTTTGTGTTTAATTTTACGTATATTTATTTTTATGATAAATACAAATGTAACAGAATGAAGAATATTTTAGAAGAAATAGGGGACTTTTAGGGTAGATTAAAAAGCAGGACTGATAAAAATCGTGATTTTTTTTTAAAGATAATCAGTACATGAAATTTCCAAATGTTTATTTCTAAGTAGTTTATTTTTTTAACTGAGAATATTTAAGAAGAAATAATGAAGAATAAAATCAAGGACGGATCAAAGCTGTCACGGGCCTGAAGCACAGAAAAATTTCAAGGCCCCCCTAAAAAAGACAAAAGTTTCTGCATTTTGATCTTATCAGGGTGTCTAATGAATAATTATTTAAACAATGGAGAAAATTTTTAAAGAATCTTAACACAATGTAAAAAATGCAATTTTACATAAATTACAAAAAATTACACAATTTTATTAAAACTAGTATTATGAATGAACAGATAAGAAAGTTAATGATAATTTACATTGAAATGGGAAAATTAAAGCAAAAAGATGTAAAAAATGTACTAATTGAAAAACCTGCAAAAAATAAGTAAAATCATCAAAAATAAACAAGCTTAAAAAATCAATGAAAGTAAAAGAAAGAAAATTAAGAAATATGGTAATAATGCGTTATGAAATATTAAACAGTTTGAGGAAGATTGATTAAATTGCTTTTTTAAAATCAAAATACTACGCAATAAACAGTAAAAGTTTTTAAAACAAAAAATTAAAATTACAAAAGAGAGGGAAAAATGATTTTCAAAAAGTTAAAATATTTGCTGACATGTTTTTTTAAATTAAGAAAATAAATAAGACAATCGGTAAAAAAACGGAAAAATGTTACTAAAGATAAAAAATACTTTAAAAACTTGTTTTTGAAAATCAAGAAAACAGCAATAATTTTTTTAAATGAAGAATTAAGTAAAAATAATTCAACAATTTTAAGAAAAAAACCAATATTTCTAACAAATAGAGAAATTCTGATCAAATGAGAAAATTTATTATAAGATCAAATTTACGAAAAGTTAAATAAAAGAAGAAAAGTCTTTAAAAATTATCAAAATTAATATGTTATGACAAAATGACAAAAAAACAAACAAATACTTTAAAAATCATAAAATTAAAAAAAATTATACTTTACAACTTCCAAATTATAATAATAAATAAAATAATTCACTGGAAAAGGAAATAAAAATTTCTAAATATTGTTGAAATAAAACTGTATAAAATTAACTGAAGTAATTTTTGTAAAAAGAATAAAATAAAAAAATCTTAATAATATAAAGTGTCTTGAAACGCATAAAAAATAAAACTTTTTAAAAAGAAATGAAAGTTACCTAAGTGATTTTCTAAAAATACAGAAAAGCAATATAAAACATAACCTACCAAAAAAATTGTTTGTAAAAGAAAAAATTGCAAAAAAGAATAATTCAATATTTCAAGAAAGTGATGTAAATTAGTGAGTAAATAAGTCTACAATTTTTTCTATAATTTTAAACCGTTTTCAATTTAAAATTATTCTCCTTAAATTTTATAATTATTCTTTAATTTTTTTAATTATTTTGTTCTGTTGTAGATTATTCTCGATAGTTTTCGAATTTCTTTTTCAATTGTCAATTATTTTGCGCATTTCTCAATTATTTTCTTTACTATTAAATTATTCTCGTAGTTTTGTAACTTTTTTTAAATTATGAATTATTTTCTAAAATCAATTCCATTATAGAATTTTCAATTAAGTTTATTCAATATTCCAAAAAACTTGACTTTTTTCAATTATAAACCATTCTTTCAAATTACAATTTATTTCTTCAATTTTTGATTATTTTCTTAAAATTTCAATCACATTTTTCATTTTTCAATTATTTTTGTGAGTAACAATATGCTTTTTTAATTTTAAGTACAATTGTTAAATTATTCTCTTCAGTTCTTAATTATGTTTTAAAAATTTCATTTCCATTCTTCAATTTTAAATTTTTTCCTCAATTTCAATTATTTTGTTTGATTCAATTTTTTGCAATCCCGTTGTTCAATTAGCAATTATTTCCAACAATTATTTCTATAATTTTCTTAATTTTTCAATTATTTTTTACATTAAATATTTATAGTTTGATTTTTTAAATTATTTTTTCCAGTGTGTATTATTCTAGCCATTTTTCGAATTTTGTTCTAATTGACAATTATTTTCGTCATTTTTCAGAAATTATTTTCAATTTTGCTATTATACTTGTAATTTTTCAATTTTTTTTCATTTATGAATTATTTTCTTTAATTTTTAGTTATTTCTTACAATATTTAAAAATTTTATTTATTCTCTTAAAATTTTAGAATTATTTTTCAACGTTTTCAATTATTTTTTCAGTTGTGGATTATTCTAGTCATTTTTTGATTTTTTTTCAATTGTCAATTATTTTCTTTAATATTTTAAAATCCTCGCCTTTCCCCAATTATTTTTCTCCATTATCAATAAGATTCGTTAATTTCAAATTTTTATTTCCTTCTATTCTCAATTTTTCCTTGAAATTTCAATTCCATTTTTCAGTTTTTAATTGTTTTCTTATATATTCAATAACTTTCGGCTTCTTTCAAATACTTTTTACAATTTTTAATTATATTCTTTAAATTTGAATTTGAATTTTCAATTTTTAATTATTTTATTCAGTTTTAATTATTTTTGTCGATTTTCAATCTACTCGTTTAACGCGCAATTATTTCTAACAATTATTCCTACAATTTTCTTCATTTTTCAATTTTTAATTATTTTCTTTGAATTAAAGTTTTTGCTATATTTTCTTCAATTTTTTAATTATTCTCATTTTTCAATTATTTCTTTTAATTATTAACTATTTTTCGCAATTTGATATTATTTTCTACAATTTTTTCATTTTTGGAATTAGTTTCTTAAAGTTTTATAATGATTCTTTGAGTTTTTCTATTATTATTTTTTATGTGTATTAATCTAGCCATTTTTCAGATTTTGTTTTCAATTGTGAATGATTTTCACGTTTTGTAATTTTTCTCCATTATTATCAATTTTTTTTTAATTTTAGTTTAATTTTTAAATTATTAATTTATTTCTTCAAGTTTCTATTATTTTCTCAAAATTTTTATTATTTTCGAAAGTTTTCAATTTTTTTTGTTTTGATTTTCAATCCAGTTGTTCAATTTGCAATTGGCTTCAGCAATTATTTCTATAATTTTCTTAATTTTTCAATTTTTTAGTTTAAATTAAATATATATTGTTTCATTTTTTTGGTTTATTTTTAACAATTGTGTATTTATCTTGCCGTTTTTCGACTTTTGTTTTTAATTGTGAATTATTTTCGTCATTTTTCATATATATTATTTTCCATTTTGTAATTATTCTCGTAATTTTCATTATTTGCATTTTCAAAAATTTATAGTTTTAAATCACGAACAGCAATGTAAAGTTTCTCATTAATGTTGCTGTTAATTAATATTTTACTATATACATGTAATAATTGCAACTTTAATTAATTGAAACTTACAAGTTTGAAAAAATTAAAGTTTGAGTTAATTGACGTTTGGGATTTATATAAATAATAATGGCTTGGAATTAATTAAGTTTAATATATATACTTATCAATTTTTATTTTTAGTGAAAAATTATAAATATTGCAAAACCTATCCGTAATTTTATAGAAAATATGTTTCTTTTTTTACAGAAAGAAACATTTGCAGAGAAATATTATGAAAATTATGAAAGTAATTTTATATTTAATGGGAGAAAAATGTAAAATTTCAATCTGTTCCTGAGGGGTGCCAATTTTTTTCTTGGCATATAGAATTTTTTTGATATAGAATTATGCTAAATGATCGAAAATTAAAAAATATATACTCTTTTATTGTCCGTTTTATTATAGATAGTAATATTTCAAACTTAGTAAATAAGACAAAGAATTCAGTCCGGATTAAGTAGAAAATACCCTATTGAGTCAGACAACGAAATTTAAAATATTTTAATGAATTCTTTCGCTATTTTTTCGATACTTAATGCAAATGTTATAATTTTAAGAAACTTAAATAACTTTTTTTATTGCTTTAATTTATTGAACAATTATGTGATTTTTTTATATTCTTTAAATTTCCAATATTAAAAATTAAATAAATAAAAAAGAACTTTCGTTTAGATTCACTAGAAAATTGCGCGATAAATTAGGCGCCTAATTTTTTCAATCAATTTGCATTTAAAACTTATTTTTAAATTATAAAAAGATGTTTTAATCTTAATAAACTTCTATATTTCGTAATAAACTACAAAGACGGTTAGAAAAAATTGTACTTTTTAATTAGAATGTCGAACAAAGAATTGAAATAAAGTTTTGCTTGGAATTTAAAAGAAGGGCAAGAATTTAAAGAGGAGAAACCGTCCTTAAAAACACCCCTGAGGGTAAGTGAATACGCTTTTTTTAACTTGTTTTCTTTTTCCAAGTATTCTTTACCCGAGAAGTGTACTCTAAAGTTTGACATTTTTTCTCTTGTTTACGTTATAATTTAGTAAATTTTTATTAAATTGTGTAGCTGTGTGTAGCTTTGAAAAAATGATAATTAATTTGAAGCATAAACTTTCTTAGAAGGTCGCTTCTCCTTTCTGTCTGACAATAAAGGGTTAATACTACTGAAACATCCTCTACTTTTTCTACTTAAGATACCCTTGAAAGTTTCTCTTTGTTATTTCTTAGAATTCTATACATTACGCTTCAAATTTTATTTATAGCATAAATGACTAGACAAAGCAAAATAATAAATTAAAAAAAAAAAAGATTTTAAAAATAATTAATCAATAATAAAAGATTATAAATAATCAAAGATGGAAATTTATGAAAATTACTTGAAATTTTAGAAAACACTTGTCAAGTGGAGAAAAAGTTATGAAAACAATAATTAGAAATTTTTTTAATTTTGAATAATACGATTAAATCAGCATCAATCGGAGAAAATAAAAAAAAAAGTATTTCATACCTTCTTTAGGCAATAAATCACCAATTTTAAGGTCATATAAGAATATTTATTTACAAATATGTTTGTAAAACGAATATCGATAATCCCTGCAACAAAAAAAAAAAACGATTTTTTACAAAAAATAAAAAAAATTGTAGTTACATAATTCCGTTGGTATTTTATATAAACATCGAATCAAATATTGATGAAATTTCAAATAAATTCGAATTAATCTTTTAAAAACTGTTTAAACTAGAAGTCGTTCAATTTCTTGTTGAATGGCTTGAATTTGTGGCTTTAATTGAGAGCCTTCATTAACGGTGACTGAGCAGGCAACAACTGGTCTAGATACTCCACAAGCTCGTCCAAGGGCCTGTTTGCTTCGAACAAAAACGTAGGGTACGTTCTTATCTTCACAGAGAAGTGGTAAGTGTAATAAAATTTCTAAAGGTTGAGCATCTGCTGCCATAACAATAAATTCTGAGAGTCCTCGATTTAAAGTTTTTGTAGCTTCGTTCGCGCCCTTACGAAGTTGTTTATAATTCATGGCCTGTTGTACTAAATTTAAAATTTTTGCCGTTAACGTTGCATCGGCCAAAGGATATGCTTTCGGGTTTATTTCCTCTGTCTGCAAAAAACAACATAATTTATTCATTAACTTGATTAAATATTATTAAATCAATATAATTACTCAGATCTTAAATAAATCACAAAATACTATACATTTATAATAAAATAATAAAAAAATGAGGAAATAAATTGAAAATTTAAAGATTAAATTAAAAATTGGACAAATAATTGACAATTAAAAAAAAATTACAAAATGACGAAAATAATTGATAATTGAAAACAAAATTCAAAAAATAATAGCTAGATTAATACACAACCCAACAAAATAATTTTAAAAATCAAGGAACAATTATAAAATTTTAAGATAATAATTGAAAATTGAAAAAATTGTAGGAGTTAATTGAAAATTGCGGCAACTAATTAATAATTAAAAGAAATAGTTACGAGAATAATTGAAAAATTAAAGAAAATTTGTGAAAATTGACGAAAATAATTGTCAATTGAAAACAAAATTCGAAAAATGACCAGATTAATAGACAACTGAAAACAAATTAAAATTAAAAAAAATAATTGAAATTTGAAGAAAGCAATTAAAAATTGAAGAATAGAATTTAAATTTAAAGAATATACTTAAAAATTAAAAAAAAAGTAATTGAATAAAGCCGAGAATTAATGAATAAAGAAGAAAACAATTGAAAATTGAAGAATGGAAGAAAATTAAAGAAAATAATTAAAAAATTATATTTAAAATTGAAGAAACTTAAGGATAATCGAACAAAATAATAGAAAAAGGAAATAATTTTTTAATATAAAAGAAAATAATTGAAAATTGAAAAAATAGCTCAATTAATACACAAACCAACAAAATTTTAAAAAATCAAAGAACATTTATAAAATTTTTAAGATAATAATTGAAAACTGAAAACATTGTAGAAAATAATTGAAAATTGCGGAAAATAATTAATAATTAAAGAAAATATGTAAAAATGACGGAAATAATTGTCAATTGAAAACATTATTCAAAAAATAACTAGATTAATAGTTATTTTTAATAGACTATTAATAGACAACTGAAAAAAATAATTAAAAAATTAAACAAGAAACATTAAATTTAAAGAAAATAATTGAAAATTAAAAAATTAAGAAAATTATAGGAGTAATTTTTCGAAATAATTGCACATTTAACAACTTATTTAAAAATCGAAAAAAATTATTAAAACTGAAAAAAAAATTGAAAATTGAAGAATGGAATTGAAATTTAAAGAATATATTTAAAAATTGAAGAAAATAATTGAACAATTGTATTTAAAATTAAAAAAACTTAATAATAATCGAAAAAAATAATAAAAAATTGAAAAGTGGAATTTAAATTTGAAGATAATAACTGAGAATTGAAGAAAATAGTTCTAGAATTGAATAACTGAATTGCAATAATTGAAAAAATCAGAGAATTATTGAATATTGAGAAATTAATTGAAAATCAATAAAAATAATTGAAAATAAAAGAAAATAATTAAAAAAGGAAGAAATAAATTAGAAATTAAAGAATTAAATGGAAATTTCAAGAAAATAATTGATAATTAATAAAAAAAATTACAATATGACGAAAATAATTAAATACTAATGAAAATAATTAACTATTAAAAAAAAAAATAATCAACAATTGAAAAAAAAATTCGAAAAATGGTGAGAGTAATCAGCATTCGAACAAAAAATTTTTTTAAATTAATTAATAATCATAAAACTGAAGGAGAATAAAAAATTGTCAATTAAAAACTGATGAAAATTATAAAAAAAATTGTAGAATATAAATGAAAATTGAAGAATTATATTGAAATTTCAAGAAAATAATTGATAATTAAAAAAATGCGAGAATTATTGAATATTGAATAAAATAATTGAAAAATATGAAGAATGCAATTGAAAATTGAAGAAAATAATTGAGAATTGAAGAAAATAATTAAAAATTAAAGAAATAAATTGAAGATTAAAGAATTAAATTAAAATTTTATGAAAATAGTTGATTATTGAAAGAAAAATTACAAAACAACTAAAATAACTAAATATTAAAGGAAATTTTTAGAAAATAAGGAAAATAATTGACAATTGAAAGAAAAATTCAAAAACTGGCAAGAATAATCGACAACAGAACAAAATAATTAAAAAATATATTATATAAATAGTAAATAATTATTTCGAAATTTCAAAGATGTCAATTTCCATTAATCTAAATATCAATCAATTTAACCTTCTTCGCATGAACTTTTTAAGTAATTTTTGTATTAATAAAATTAAATTGTAATTAACTAAAATTTTAGTGTATCGAAATGTCAGTTTAATATTTCAGAGTAAACTAGATTTTTTATTAATCTTATTTTCTGTAAAAATGCAGTTAAATTGATTCTCATGAAAATAGACTCTAATTTTAATTGATCTCTTATCTAATTTTTAATTAGGAATTAACTAAGTATAATAATAGTTTCCTCATGCAATAAAAAATAACCATTATGATATCTAGGATACAACATTTATTTAAAGAAATTTAATTTTTAATTTTTTTTAATAAAAATAACGTTGGAAGTTTCGAAACAAAAAAATTCTTAATAATTAAGAAAAGAAAAAATTATTTTAGAAAGGTGTTTAAGACACTTATAAAATATTTTAAAATGGTGCTTGATTTTTTTCAATTAATGATTATTATTATTATTGATGATATTTCCTTATTTATTATTATTATATTACTTATTATTCTACTTTTATTATAAAAGACAATTAAAAATTAGATACATAAAATAAAACTCATATGATATACATTTATAATTGATTTAAAAATATCAATTTTTTTCAAACGTTACTGATTTAAAACAAAAAAATATCTAAGTGCCAAACTTCAGGTGTGGACAGATTGAAAAAATGAATGAATCTTATGAATTAAAATTATTATAGAAACCTTTATTTATTGTTTATTTATAATCTAATATTGTTGATTTCATTGACAATCTAATTTTTTAAAGTTAGAAACGATAAAAAATTTAAACAAACTAGTTTATTTAAATAAGTAAAAAAGAATCTAATAAATTTGCAGAAAAAAGGTTGACGTTTGAAAAAGGTAAACGAAAATGAGTAATAAAAGTTAAAATAAACATAAGTTTTTTTGGAAATTATATTTATAATAAACATTTATATTTAAAATGCCTTAAATGTTATAGAATGTATTTTTGAATTAAATTGTTATTAATTATTTAATAAAATATTAAATATAAGATATACTGAAATATACTGTTTTCTCAAAATACCGGGCACACGTGGAAAACATAACCTATAAAGTTAATAATTGTAAACAGCAAAATTCTTATATTACCTAACAAATGAAATTTATTAATTAAATATACAATATACAGATAATGTAACTAATTACTTTAATTGGATTCAAGTTTTTCTATAAATACGAAAACTTGTTTACGTTGACGCATGACACATAACCTCTGTGCCAGGAGAAAGTTTAAATGCGCATATTATCAATTAAAATATTAAAGAAACTTACCATTTTAAACGTGAATGTGCTCAAAAATGTTTGCTAATTAATATTCTCTACAAGATCGTCAATTTAAGCAACACTTGTTTCTTTTATCGTTAGTAAATTCGGTAAATTGTAAATTCCAACACAAATGCTTTCACCACTTTCATCAACACTGCGATTCTGCGATATACTGATCAACGTGTACGTCAACAACACGTAAGTAAACATAAACATATGATGACTTTCAACGACAGTTTGTCATCAGACAGCACCGAAAGCTTAAATAATCAACTCGGTAATATTATCTCACTGTACAAAATCTCAATTTTCAAATTAAAAAGAAACTAAAACTTTAAATCAATCCATTTTTATTAATATTTCAAATCTACCGCTTAAACAAGATGGCGTCTACTTTTTGTCAAACGTGATTGGCTGACGTTCTTGACGTTCGCGCGCCATTGTTAATTATTATTATGTATTTAGATGTGACGGTGTGCCAGTAAAAACTTTTGTTATCTTCCTCATCTCCAAGTTCTTCCAAGTTTCCAAGTTATTTTTCAGATCTAGTGCACCTTTTCACCGGTTCGGGTGTTATAATTGTTGAGAATGGGAACACACAGGATTTAAATATATAGTCTAGAAAAAGTGTTCGTTATCTTATTAAAATCATCAGTTACTTTTTTACTCCAAGAATGGCAGAAAATTTGGGCAAACGCCCCTCCAAAGGAATTTTAAAAACATCTAGCAGTTTTGACAACCACGAAGCGCCAAGGTAAATAAAAATTCAACTTTACCTTGAAAATGCCGTAATCATAACCTGACACTTGACGGTAATATAGAGCTTCATCACATCGCGTTTTTAATCTCATTACAGAAAATCAGTTTGTCCTCGCACCAAAGCTTAAATTTCATTTTGTCAACATAAAAGTAAATATTTCTCAAATATACGTTAAATCTTTGTAAACTCCTTAAATATATCAATTTATTTTTTTACTAAAGCGCAGAATGTTTTTGTTTTTAAAAAGTCGAAAGATCTTTGCAAAAAAAAAATATGAATAATACATAACTACACACTGTCGATTTCTTTCTCAGAAGAATCCTATTTTTATTTAAGCTCAATGCTATTCTAGTTTTGCGTCCTTAACTCTCTTAATTGTCAAATTGCGTGTATGAGAATACAAAGATTAACAATTTGAGAATAAACTGCAATAAACAATTCAGCAATTTGCACGTAGTTATTCAGTCGGATAAAATTGCTGAATGTGAGTCATTATGAAATTAGACGATGTACCCGGTTAAGTGCCCGTATGAGTAACATTTTCCTACATTCCTTTACCTATTAAAACACCACTTTGTATTTATTTGATGATTTCATCAAACTTGCATTATTCCTTCTCATGAATTCTTTAGTTTCATAGTTTCAACAATGATTGGCGATTTAAAATAATAATTCATTATCTAAAATAATAATAATGGTTACTTAAAATACTAATAAACCCCTTCCAGTTATAAAAATATATAATTTTGAAAACATTAAGAAACTTTTTATTTAAAAGTTTTCTCTTTTTGAACAAACTTTTCTTGAACTTTCTAAATTTTAAACTTGGTTCGGAAATAGTTTGGAATTATTTCGAGCAATAGAAAATTACAGCATCCGGTCAATTTGTATGTGCACGGAGATTGGTTTACTCATCCCACTACTTCCGCACACGTGAAAGTAGGAAAAATCAATTTTCTATTGAACGATTTGGAGTAGTGTGAAGAGAGTGGGAGGTTAGTAAAAGAGTAAGATGTTGAAAATAGACATACTCTGTTACTGATCTGCTTCAGACTTACTGCAAATTTTAACGTGCACAGATTTTCATGTTTTTAAATTTTAATATTACAGGGCGAGTAAGGAAACAAAATGGGACGAAATGAACATAATCGCAACTCTACATCCTGCGGATAAAGATTATGGTCACATGAAAATAGAAGAACCAAAAACCCCTTATAATTATGAAGGAATTAATGATAATGACATGGACCAACTTGATTCAACGGCAGTCGCAACAAAGTACTTTTCGATATTATAAAATTCATTTTTAGATTTATAATTTATTACATTAATTCTGGAGAATCTCACAACCCTGAATTTCTAATCTTTTAAAAGTGTGTGTAAAATTGATAGAATGTTTTTTTATTTGCAGACTAGAGAAAAGCGTAAAGCCAAAAATTTTTGAAGAATCGAGTGACGAAGAAGAGGAGGAAACTCCAGAAGAAAAAGGTAATGTATTTTTAAAAATATTAGCAAAAAAAAAGGATATTCAATGTTTCTTGGTGATGAAAAAATTAACATACCACGGTTAACATGAAAAATGGTAAATAGCTTAAAATTGAAATAAAAAATTTTCAATATTCCAATTCAGGGCTGTAATTGATTTAAATTACTTTGATTTAACATATGATTTAAATTATTTGGGGCTTTTGGAATAAAATAATGATTTAAAAAAAAAGAAAACTTCGCAAACTATAATAAAAACCCAGAAATTTGTGGATAAATCTTGAAAATTTCAATTTTAATATTTTATTCTTTATAAAATTTTAAAAATTGTGCTAATACAGGTGATTAAAATACCTACGATCTACAAATTTTTGGTATTACATTTTTATATCTTTAAGTCATTATAATTTAAATAAATTTCAAACGTCAATGAACTCGACATGGTTAAAATTCTACACATTTATATTCTACACCAGGGTTGATACAAGGATTTCATTTTCATTTTCCCTGACTGCCAGACAATAATTTGTGTTTTTCCCTGACAATTGTACCTTATTTTTTCCATATCAAATAAAAATTATACAAAATAATTTGTGTCAAATGAAAGTCCGATTAAATAAAATTATGTAAACAGAAGTTTTAAAAAAAAATCTATTAAATAGTTATTTTGTTACATAAGAGTATGTCTCATGAACAAGTTTGAGAAAAATATGTGCAAAATAATCAATGTAAACAATAATAGTTATTTATTTATTTACTTAGAAATAATGCCAGATTATCAATTTAACCAACTCTTTATTTATCCGAATTCATATTTAATAGAATTCTTAAAACCTCGAATTTTTATTTCTTCATAATTTCAAACGGCCAAACAAATATCCGACTTCCGGACAGTGTTGTGATTTTAGACAAATGGAAATTCGGCGTTTTAAAAATTATATTAAATAATAAGAATTCTGTTGAATAAAAATTCGGTTCAATTAGAATTAAGTTGAAAATTAAAGAATAAGAATTCTGTAAAATAAAAATTCGGTTAAATTTGAATTCTTTTAAACGAAAACTAGGTTACAAAAAAATTAAACGGACTTCTTATTTTGAAATAAATAAAAACATACAATAAGTATGAAAGCTTATTTTTTTCTTATTTCTTAAAAGCTAACAAAAATACTCAAAAAGGATAGGAAATTGAATCGATTGAAAATTGGATAAATTTAAGTTCGGATTACTAGTAAATTGGAATTAATATTTGAAATTCAAAGAGATAAAATGAAATAAAATAAAAATAAATCAATACATTGAAAATGGAGAAAATCTAAAAAAGAACAAGAAATAGTGGAAAATAAACTACAAAATAAAAAACAGTAAGAATAAAATAAGAAAATGTGAAAAAGTGAGTCAAAATTATATAAAAGAAATGTAAAACTTCTTTAAAATTGATAAAGTTTAGGAAATTATTCACAAAATGAAGAAAATTTATAAGGAAATTGTAAATAACATAAAAAAATAAAATAAATAAGAATTTGTTAACATCAGATACATTTTTAAAACAATTTTAAAAACAAATATTGAAGAAAAGTCATATAATCTAGAAATTGTATCAAAGAGGAAATAATTTTTCGAACAAATAGACAAAATATAAAAAAAATTGAATAAAGTTGCAAAAAAAAAAAAATAATAAGCTAATGTAACTGAAATTATTGAAATCTAATATAAATTAAATATAATTAATAATAAATTAATATAAGTCAACAATAGTTAATTTTTAGATCGTACTCTGACACATTTTCAATTCAATTTTTCAAGTTACAAAAGAAAACAAGATTGAAATAAAATTTTTCTGTGTATTTATCTACGAATTCCTGAAACATTTACCTGATTACATGTATCCAGCACTTTTTATTAAATTCCCTGACATGTGGCAACCCTGTACACGTTAAATTCTACATAGTTAAATTATACAATTTAAAATGATACAAATTTAAACTCTACAATGATAAATTCTACGTGTTAAATTCTACACAATAAAACTGTACAACAGGTCGTTTCATAAAACATTAATATTAAATTTATCATAGTTAAATTCTATGCAAATTTATAATCTCTTTATCATTATTAGAAAATAAACAAATAAACGTATGCAGAATTTTATATTGTGAAATCGAACTGTGAAAAGTTTAATAAAGATAATATCAAAAATATATAAATACTGTTATAATTAATATAATATTACATTTTATAATATTAATTATGTGTAGAATTTGACGTGTAGAATATATCAATGTAGAATTTAAATGCGTAGAACTTTTACCGTGCCAATTAACTTATATATCAATTTATTTACATTTTTAAAACTTTTTCGAAACTGTCTAATTTTTATTTTATAGTTTATTATTTTTGCAAAATTGTGCGTGATATCTTTTCTTTTTACTTTTGATATTTTTTTGTTGTTGTATATATCCTTTTATTTTAGGATTTTCTTTATTTCTCTTGTTTTCATGCAAATTATTCAATATTATTTTACACAATTTTCTTATTGTAACATTCACTAAAATTTTTATTTCATTGATTTTCTTAATTATTTTCATATTTTTAAAAATAAATACGCTCATTTTTTTGTAAATATATTCAATTTGTTTCCACGTCTCATTTATTTTTTGCAAACTTATTCTTTCATAAAATTTTTAGATTTTCTTTATAGTGTTACTTTTTAATGTAATATTATGTTACGTTTATTATTTTTTGGTTTAATTTTTCTGAACTTTTTTATTTTTAAAGGATTTTTAATTTCTTTTGTGAACTTTTTATTTATCTCTATATACATTTCTTTTATTTTATTTTTATTAATTCTAATTTTTTAGTAGATTCTTAACAATGTGCAAATTATTTTTTTTCTTGTCTTTACTTTTTACAGTTTGTTAGATTAAGAAAGAAAACAGTTCTCCATTTTTTTCATATTTATTTAATTTTCTTGTTTTACCATTTTTCTATTTCTTAGAAACATTTTACCTTTTGTTTAGTTTTTATCTTGTAATTACGAATTTTTGAAAACATTTATTCGATGCTTTTATCTACATTTTTTAAACTTCTCAATTTTCTACTTTTTTGAAGACTTTTATTCTTTTATTTCATATTGTGTATATTTAATCATACTAAATATTCTCATTTTAACATCGTTCTTCTATTTCATAGAATTCTTTTTCTTTTAAAAAATTTTTAATGAGGAATTGGACACCTTTACGAGAAGAGGTTATGTTTGAATTCATTAATTTGCTTTTAAAATAGAAAAACTAACTTTTAATATAATCTTATTTAGACAAAATGTTGCAAATTTAATTTAAAACCAAATAAATCATTACAGCTCTTAATAGAATAAAAATTAAAGATTTTTGACATTTAGAAATGTTTTAGAGAAATGAGAGAAACTTTAAATTTGTTTCTAAATGTCAGAATATTTAAATTTTCATCCAATTATGAGTTTTAATAGTTTATTTTGTTTTAATTTAATTTTACCATATTTTGTTTAAATAAAATTAGATTAAAAATTAGTTTTTCTAGTTTAAAAAGTAAAATAATGACTTTTAGCATAACCTATTCTCGAGTAAATGTCCAATTCTTCCTTAAATTTTTCCAAATTCTATTAATTTTTTTCTTCAATTTGTGAAATAATTCTTCTGATTTTAAAAATGCTTTTTTCAGTAATATATTTTAACGATTTTTTAATTACCTACCTTATTTATTTTTTTAATGAAAAAAAATGTTTGTAAATAGTTTAATTTTTTGAAGAGTTTCTACTTTTTTATATTTTTATGTCACTGTTTCATTCTTATTTTTTTTTATAATTTTTTTAGTTCTTTATTTATTCTTTTATTTAAAAGAACTGTCTCATTTTTTTAATATATTGTTTTTTTATCATTTTATGTTTTTTTTTAATAATTTATTATTTTTTCGTTGCTTTTACCTAATTTTCTTAATTTTGCAATCATATAAATTTGAAAATACTTTTTTGAAATTTCCTCATTTATTCGACATAATTTGTTTGATTTTGATTAAATATTTTATTCTTCATTATTTCTTATTAAACGTTCTCAGTTTAAAAAATAAACTACTTACAAAAAAACATTTGGAAATTCTATATACTGATTTTAAATATTTAAGAAAAAATTAATTTTTTATTTAATTCAAAAAAATCTTGATTTTGATCAGCCCTGTTTTTGTTTATTTATTGTTGCTAACAATCTTTGTGGAACGTAAAAATAAACTTTTGAGAAAATAAAATTTGTTGTTGATTATAATTATTATTATATTAAATGTCTAACCAAATTTTCAATTAACAGATAAAAGGAAAGCATTCGAAGCGAAGAGAAAAGGCCACTATCGAGAGTGGGAGGCTGTACAATTGGCTAGAAAGAAACTTTTAGAAGAAGTTGAGGACGAAGACGATGAGTTTTTGGAAGAGACGGGTGAAGAGGATGAGAACAATTCAAAGACTCAATCCAAGTGCGTGCCATCAAGTGCGAGTGAGAATGATAGAAAGTCAGAATGAGTAAATGCAACGAGAATAAATACATTAGAAAGCATCAGCGTGCCGATTCGTCCATAGAGATATTTTTAGAAAAATCTCTTCTCACTTGTTTGTGATTCTCTTCACATTGTGTTTACACTAAGTTTATATACGTAAAACTAATCGTTCCGAAAATTGCGCGCTTGTAATTTATTGATATAGGAACAAAAACATAGTCTTGTTTTTAGAACTCGCCAGACGTTCATTCTTAGCTTCGAATAAGATGCATTATGGTTAGCAGGATTCTTCCTAAAAACGACTTAGGTTAGAGATAGTTTAAACTCGACATCATGTTTAAGATGTTCAGCCGATCAAGGAACATAAATAATTTCCCAAAATTATCAACACCAACTCGTTAATAGACTTAATCAAAAAGTGTTAAAAGAGTAATTAACAGATAGATTAGCAATTCATTTACTGATTAAAAGAAAAAAAAACGAAGGTCGAGACAGTATTTAATTGATATCGACTATATTATGAAAGAAGTGAAACTTTTAGATATTTTATTGTTTTTGTTGTAATTAATGATAGTATATTTTTGTGTTGTAAATAACAACAGTGCAAAACCCCACTAGAGTATGAAACAAATAACTATATAGATTTGGAAATATTACTGATTTCCGTAAAAATGTCAACTCTTAGAAAACAAGAAAATATCAATTATGAAGTTAATTTATTATTTCCGGATAGAAATAAATTTAAAAAAAACAACATAATAGAATAAATAGTGTAATGAATTGCGTAATAATGAGTAGTAAAATAATGAATTAATCTAATGACAAAAAGAAATTTTAATTCTAGTGTAATAATAAATAGCGTAAGGCACATTTTTATGGACAGCACTTGTGTAACTTTAGCTGATGAATGGAAATGCAGTAACCTGTGTATCTAAGTTATTTACTTTATGTCGCTTCTATTATTTTGAAGTTAATTTGTACAATTTTTGACAGAAATTACGAGAAAAGAAATTCTCTTTCCGGATGTTCACGCTGTGCCGTGTGTAGGAAACACAACAAGAAAATATAAATTTTCTACGCAACGGACATCTATATTTTGTTATATCGCAATTTGGACAAAAAATTGTTTTCATTTATTTACAAGATTAATAAATTATTTTACAAAATGTTTCTTTCTAGTTGATCTTTACGTGCAGCGAAAATAAAACCAAATTTTAAAAAAAAACATTTAATCACATACAACTAAATGTAAAAATATCTACATATTTATTTTTATAACAGAATTTATAATTTATTATTTTCTTTCACTTTATTTATTCGTCTCGTCTTCATAGTCATAAATCGTATTTTTATTTTCTGCATCGTTTTCACTATTGTCCTCTTTTTCACTTACACTTTCAGCATCAATGTCAGTGTCACTTTCAATTTTAAAATCTACTGGAATTCGATGACCCCATTTACTCACTCTTGCGCAACGATAAAGATGTCTAAAATTTATTGGATGAATTAATGAAATTATTTTACAGGAACAGATAAAGTTTTGAACATAAAAAAATTTTACCTTCCGTGCTTTGATCTTGTGAAAATAATCTCTTCTAAATTTCCAAAACTGTTACAAAGGCGACAAATTGCGTGTCCTCCTCGTTTCAAGGTTGGACTGATTATACGAGGCCAATTGCCATCTGTTTCGGATTTCGCCCCTGCAATTAAAAGTTGAATTAATGTAAAATAAAATATAATTCACGTAAAATCAAAAATAACAGATAATGAAAAAAAAATACCTTTTCTTAAAACAACATATGAATAACGTTCTCGATGCACATAAGAACTTCCTAGCAATGGTAAAGAATTATACCGTGCTTCAAAAGTACAAGGCTTTACACTGACTTTTTTCCTTGGACATGAAAAATCGTGAGGACACTAAAATTAACAAAATATGAAATTTTTGTTGACTTGAAAAACATACAGTAAAAACTGTTTCAAATTGAACACCTAGAATTTCAAATAATTTAAATTAGTTATTATTTTGATTATTTTTCGATTAATTTCTTAAATATGAACGTTTTTATTATTAATAATTTATATTTATATAATTAATTTATCCTTATTGCAATATTTAATAATTAAAATTCAAGGTGTTCGATTTTAAATGCTCCTTACTGAATGTCAGGGCTGATAAAAATCATGATTTTAAATATGTTCAGTATATAGAATCTCCAAATTTTTATTTATAAGTAGTTTAATTTTAAAATGAGAACATTTAATAAAAAATAATGAAATAATAAAACATTTAAACAAAATCAAATAAATTACGTCGAATAAATGAGAAAATTTCAAAAAAATATATTCAAATTCATATGATCGCAAAATTAAGAAAATTAGGTATGAGCAACAAAAAAAAATTAAATATTAAAAAAAAACAGGAACATAAAAAGATAAGAAAGCAGTCTATTACAAATATGAGAAATTCTTATAAATAAAAAATGTCATGAACATTATTAAAGAAATGAAAAAAAACACAAGAATGAAACAGTGACATAAAAATATATAAAAAAGTAGAAACTCTTTTCAAAAAATTAAACTATTTACGGACATCTTTTTTTAAATTAGAAAAATAAATAAGAAGATAATTAAAAAAAAAACGTTAAAAAATATTACAAAAAAGAACAAAATTTTAAAATTAGGAAAATTAGACAATTATTTCAGAAATTGAAGAAAAACAAAATTAATACAATTTTGGAAAATTTAAAAAAATTTAAAAACATAACAAATTATATGGAATAGAAGAAACGATGTTAAAATGAGAATACTCAGTACAAACTTAAATTTACAAAACATAAAATAAAAGAATTAAAGTCTGCAAAAAAAGTAGAAAATTGAGAAGTTTAAAAAATGATAAAAGCGTCCGACAAATATATTCAAAAATTCGTAATACAAGATAAAAATAATAAATTTAAATGAAGAAAAATTTTCTCCAAGAAATGGAAAAATTATGACAAAAATTAAAAAATTAATTAAAATGAAAGGAAGGATTAAAAAAATAGATGTTTTTTTTCTTAATCTAACAAACTGTAAAAAAATGTAAAAAGTACAAAAAATCAAAAATTTTGATAAAAATCTGCAAAAAAATTAGAATTAATAAAAATAAAATAAAAAAATGTACATATATTTAAAGATAAATAAAGAGGTCACAAAAGAAATTTTAAAATTATTTAAAAATAAAAAAGTTAAGGCAAATTGAACCAAAAAATTTTTATAATATTACACTTAAAAAAGTGTAAAATCAACGAAATAAAAATTTTAGTAATGTTATAATAACAAAATTATGAAAAATAATATTAAATAATTTGCATAAAAAAAAAAATTAAAGAAAATCCAAAAAAAAATTATCAAAAGTAAAAGGACAAAAAATCTTAAAATTTTGTAAAAATACGAAATTTTATAAGATAAAAATTAAACAGTTTCAAAAAAATGAAATCTCTTAGAAATCTTGTAAAAATTAGAAAAAAAATTATTAATGTGAATCTGGAAAATAATTAATATTATTTAATTACTTTACATTAAATTAACATGCATTTAAATTTGAATTAATTGAAATTCAAAAGTTTGAACAAATTAGAATATGAGTTAATTGACGTTTGAAATTTATTTAAATTATAAGGACTTCAAGACATATAAATTTAGTACTATTTTGTGTCATATCTTCGTACCAAAAATTTTTAGATCGCAGGTATTTTGATCATCAGTATCAGCACAAATTTTAAATTTTATAAAGAATAAAATATTAAAAGTGAAATTTTTACGATTTATCTACAAATTTGTGGGGTTCTTTTATTGTTTGCGATTTTTTACATGCAGTTTTAAACGTCCAAAGAATTGTAAAATTTTTTTTTCATTTAAATCATGATTTTAATGCAAATTTCCATATGATTTAAATTAAAGTGATTTAAATTAATAACAGCCCTGATGAATGCACATTAAAATTTTTTTAAAATAAAATTAAAATCTTACTGGAGCAAATACGTGAGTTTCTTCTGATTCGTCTTTTTTGCTATTTAAATTCGAAAGATGTAAAATAAAATCTCTTGCCTCATTTATAATCTGTTTAAAAATAAAAGGTTTTTAGTTTTTAAAGAGACTAAATAAATTTGTATACCATTTAGAGTTGCAAAGATGTAATATTACCTATAGAGAACGGTAATGAGAACGAGAATATAACCGGGAATATAACCGACCAAAATTCTAATCGAGAATTCAATTTTAATTATTTTCTCTTGATAATAAAACAATTTTATTATTTATTGCTAAATTTCCTAATATTTATCGCAAAATTAAATAAATTTGTTTAATTCACCATTATTGTTTTCATTTTACAATTATTATCTTCAATTTTTAAACATTTTGATTATTTCTGAATTAATATTCTGAAATTTCAAATATCTCAATTTTCAATTATTTTGGGTATTCATTTCTTTTTATTATTTTACAATTATTTTCTCGATCTTTTAATTATTTTAATTAATTTCTTAAATTTTCAATTTTTAATTATTATCTCAAATTTAGATTATTGTCTTCAATTTTCAACTTTTTAAACGATTTTACAATTATTTTCTTCTGCTTAAAAATAAATTCTATAATTTTTCTATTATTTGCTCCAATTTCTAATTATTTTCATTCTTTTCCTATAATTTTCCAAAATTTCAATTATCTATCTGAAATTTTAATTACTTTCATCATATTTCAATTATTTTTTTCAGTTTGAAATTATTTTTATCATTTTTCAATTATTTCCCCAAATTTATCTTAAGTTTCAATTATTTTTAGCTTTCTTCAAATATTTCTTCAATTTTTAATTATTCTCATTTTTTTCAATTAGTTTCTCAGATTTTTATGTATTTTTTTCAAATTTTAATTATTTATGTAAAAAAAATTCTGCAATTTTTCCAATTAGGTATTCATTTCAAAATTCATTTATTTTTTCAACCTATCATTGTTTTTGTAATATTTCAATTAATTTTTTCAAGTTTAAAATTTTAAAATCATTCTTCAATTATTTCTCCCTATTTTTAATTATTCTTATTTTTCGAAATTAGGTATTTTCTAAAACTTTTAAATATTTTCCTTAAATTACTAATTATTTTTATTTTCTTTTTGCATAATTTCGAAAATTTTAAACTATTTATCTAATACTTTATTTATGTTATTTGTTTATTATTTTCTTCAATTTTTAATAACTTACGTTTTTTTTCCATAATTTTCAAAAAGTTTTTAACTATTTATCTGAAATTTTCATTTGATATTCAATTTTCAATTATATCAACGATTATCTTGTATTTTATGTACCTATATTCTGTATTTTTTGCAATTATTTCTCTTAAATTAAAAATTGTTCTTTTCAGTTTTAAATTATATTTATCTTTTTTCATTTATTTTCTCTAATTTCTAATTATTTTCTTTTTTTTAGTTGCAATAAACTTCTAAATGTTTCAAGTATTTTTCTGAAATTAAATTTTTTTTTAATTTTAAATTAAAAAATTAAAAATTAGCGTCTCAACCTAATGTTATATTCTTTATTATAAAATATTTATTTCTTTTTCTTTTGTTATTTAGTTTTAGTTTTTTCTATTGTTAAGTACTTTTGTGCCAAAGGGCTTTTAGTCCGTAAATATGTAAATAAATAAATAAATAAATTTTAAAACATTCCTATGATTTTTTAAATTTCTTTCGACAATTTTAATCATTTTTTCAAACATAGAAAATTCTCATAAATTCTCCAGAAGGAGAATATTCTCGGTTATATTCTCAAGAATGTAACCTGATTTTAAAATACCGAGAATTTTGCAACTCTAAATGCCATTTAATTAGTAAAATCTCACTTCAAATCCTGCATCGTTGCCCTGTTCAACAATGACCAAATAATTTTTTGTCTTTTTCCAGAGTTTCATAACAACGTCTAGTCTATTTTTTGCATTTGGCAATTCAATTAAAGAATAAGCGCTCACGGTCACGTCATAATTTGGCTGAAAGTAATTAAAAAATTAAGATTTACTTTTAAGATTAATAAATAATTTATTTTCTTAATAAAATTAAAGATCCTCACTCTTAAAGACATTGGCATGAATTGTCGATAAAAAGTTCCACTGAATTTTGGATACAGTATTTTTATAATTTTTTCAGATAAATTGTTGATTTCCTCAGAAATATCCACATTTACACACTCTTTTACTTTTTGTGGCCAAAGTTGTTTAATCGCCCTAAATATTAAAATATAAGAATAAACATTTACAAACCAAAAAAATAGAATATAAAGTAATAGATTATTGAATTTTTTAAATAATATTACCACATTGTGGTTCCAATTCCAGAACCAAAATCAAGAACAGTTTCTGGCTTAAAATTCTCGTCACGAGTACGAATTTCGTTAAAAATTGAATGCAAAACCGAATAGTTTTGTACGCTTCTTCCAATCATATACAATAAACTTTTTTGCTTGTTATAATCTACTGGCTGCCAATTATGAACCTTTTGCTTAACAATACGCGAAACTAAAGGTTCAGCTTTCTTCTTTAATAAATTAATTTCCTCAAATGTCATATTTTCTATATTTTTGTTTTTTAAAATTTTTTCACGTGTAGTTTCCTGTAGTTCTCTCATCGAATCCTCCTCTAAAGGTACATGACGACCACTTAAATGATTTCTAAAGTGAACACATTCACGATATATTTCAGACTTGTTTTGAACATCTAAAATATATTTAAAATTTTAAATTAATTAGATTATTTTTGCAGTTTTTTGTGTGTCAATTTAAAGAACTTATTATAGCTTAATACAAATATAATGTTCTTTTTGTCATTTAGAACTGATAAATAAATTTTTTACCTTCTAAAATAATATTCATAGCATTTAAAACTGGTTCGGGTAAACTAATTACATTTCTACTAATTATTCCTGGATGTTTTCTGTGTTTTGCATCCTCATTTTCAAGCAAGGAATTGAACGATTCTATTAACTGTGGCTTTGCTTTGCTTGAAACCTAAAATAATAATTGATAAATACTAAATAAACATTATGATAAATAAATACTTTTTCAAACTTACTTGTCTCATTTGGCACATTATAAAAAGTTTTGATTTTAATAGCATGATTGATGCTAGAAGAAAAATGTTCTATATATATTAAATGATAAAATGTCGTGACAATCAATTTACATGCTACTTAAATTACGCTTTTTTTATTTAATATGAAGTATAAAACATTATTTGTTATTTATTATTTATTATAAACAAATAATACGCCGCCAAGTGCACAGTGAAATGAAAACACGCGATTGAACATAACCTAAAATTACATGTGTTTACATCCGACGATTTTTTATGTAAAATTTCTTTCACATTTTGTAGTTCAACTACAAATTAAAATTATATTTAACATTACAAATAATCTTAGTTTCAATTGTTTAAGTATTAAAATAAAGAAATAATTTCAAAGTTATGAAAAAGTAGTTATGAATTAGACAATCTTTTCAAATTAGTGGCGCTCAAACTGAACAGACTTTGATTTGTCGAGAAAAACTGTTACCGACCAATAAAATTCTAAAATACATCTCACGTCATTTCCCTCTACCAATAATAATCGTCTATTTTTTGTTATTTTCATCATTGTTATTGGTGATTTTGATCTGTCAAGTGTCAAAAAGTTTATAAGTTTATTAAATTCTTACAAACTATACATTTTATTTGTTTTTAGAAGTATTGTTAAATGTGTCTTATTCAAAATATTTTAGGCATTAAAGAGCACAAAAGTGTGCGCAATTTTAGATTATAAAAACACTGAATGAATGCAATAAGCCCCTGATTTTAAGTATAACTTTTTAATTTAAAGGTTAGATTGGGAAGATGAATCACGTTACTGAAGCAAATATCAAGCAATGTTTAGCAAAAGTGAGTATTTTTTTAATAATTAAACTCCTGATATTTAATGGGATAATTTATTTACGCAGTAGGGAATAGTTTAAATATTTCTATACTTATTTTAATGATAACAAAGACATTTATTGAATTATGAACTCATTAGCCATTTTACAATGATAAACAAAAAATTCGACAATTTTATTTTGAAAGAAAATATTTAATTGACAGTTGTAACTAAGTAAATAATTCATTTTTAGTATCACAATACAGAAGTCACTCGCAGAGATGTTATCAATGTTTTACAATTTTACAAAGGATTACAGCACAAAATGGAGCCGTATGGTAAATAAACATTTTTCAGTTCTGATATATTGAGTTAATTAAAAATGAATTAACAAAAAATAAAAACGTAAACTACCTTAAATTAATTTAACCACTTTTGTTTCAAGTATTTAACGATGGAACTCGTAAAGAACTTATTAATTTGCAAGGAACAATACCTGTGACGTACAAAGGTAAGTATTTTATGATAAATATCAAAAGATCTGTTCTGTTAAGTTTAAAATATTTGTTAGGTTTCTCTAGTTAAAATTTGTTTAGTACCTCGTTTTTCAGAGTTTAATAACTATAGATATTATTAATAATCTAAAGAGTAAATACTAATTTTGAAAATGAATTTGACTAGGAAATGTGTATCACATCCCAATAAGTATTTGGGTGATGGATACGCATCCAAATAATGCACCAATGTGCTACGTTACACCGACTGCTGATATGAATATAAAAGTTAGCATGTATGTGGATCACAATGGAAAAATTTATTTGCCATATTTACACGACTGGGTTCCAGTAAGTACATATTAATTTATTTTTTCTTTAAAAGAATATCCTACGGATGTGTAAAACTTGAATTTATCTTTATCTTGCCTACGAATATTATTTAAAATGATTTTTTATAATTATTGAAAATAATTTACAAGTGCACTTAATAGTTGAAATGTAAAAAAATTAATTAAACAAATTTTCAAAAAGTCACATTTTTCTTTTACCAGCATACATCCGATTTGCTTGGTCTAATTCAAGTAATGGTCGTGACTTTTGGTGATCATCCTCCAGTTTATTCGAAGCCAAGAGACTCTCAACCAACTACAACTCCGTATCCGAAACAACGTAAGATAATTTTTAATTTCAGCAGCAGATATAAACGATTTTTGGAAGGAAATTTGAATAAAACTTTATTTTGTTTCAAAGTAAAATCTCAGGAGTAAAATAAAAACTCTAAACAAGTCAATGGCATGATAGAAACTAGATAGAGATTAGAAATATTACAATTATTAATACAATGACAAGTTTTTCATCGTTTATCATTTTCAGGGGTCACAGTGGTTTTTTTGTTCAATTTTAGGTGAAAAAGGGGATTTAGACTTTGAAAAAAGAGGAATTTATTTTTTAAAAGAGTTGGAAAATCAAGAAAAAAACATTTCTTGTTTTTAACATATCCATAAACTATTTACAAACAGAATCAACAGTACATACATTTCTTTTTATTAATGCAAAACTTCTTCAACCGTAAATAATAAAAAAAAATAAAAATTTCCTTGAATTTTTAGAAAAATAATAACTGAAAGAAATGGAAGATGCAACATTGCAAAGTTTGTTTTAAAAACATTAGAATATTTTTGTGGCATTTAGTAAAGATATAAAAGTAATTTTATAAAATTCAAATACAGGTAGTTTAGAAAACTTGCCCAAAAATTATTAACAAGTTTCATATTTCGATTTTATATGAATATCAATTTTGAAATGAACCTAAAAACATAAAATAATGTTTATTATTTTAGAAATGATTTGAATTTTTAAAAACTTTGAGAATTCCAGTTTTTTAAATATTTTAAGGCTGGGGTTTCTTAGAATTACAATATCTTTTAGTAAATACTTATATTATAAAAAAAAAACTTTTAAGAAATTCGGGCCCGTATCATTTTGACATAAATAATTTTTTTTTAATTGAAATCATGATTTAAATAAAAAAAAACTTTACAATTTTCCGGATGTTTAATTAATTCAAATTTAAATGCACATTAATTAATGAAAAACAGTTAAATAATATTAATTATTTTCCATATTCACAATAATACTTTTTTTAATTCTTACCATTCTTACAATATTTCTAAAAGATTTTATTTTTTCGAAACTTTTTATTATAACATTCACTAAATTTTTTATTTCGTTGATTTTCATAATTATTGCCATATTTTTACAAATAAATACGCTCATTTGTTTATAAAATCTTTCATAAAATTGTTATATTTTCTTTAATTTTCTAAATTTATTATTGGACTTGTTTTAATTGTAATATTATAAAAATGTTTTCGGTTTAATCTGCCTAAACTGTTTTATTTTAAAAGAATTTTTAAATTTATTTTGTTCCCTTCTTATTTATCTTTAAATATATGTACATTTTTTTATTTTCCTTCTATTAATTCTAATTTTTTTGTAGATTCCAACCAAGTTTTATTATTTTTTGTACTTTTTATATTTTTACAGTTTGTTCTATTAAGGAAAAAAACATTTTTCCATGTTCTCCCTCTTTTTTTCATTTTCTTGATTTTTCACTATCTTTTTTTGTCCTTTCTTGCGTTTTGATTAATTTTTTAATTTTTGTCATTATTTTTACATTTCTTAGAAACATTTTTCCTTCTTTTAAATTGTTTAGTTTTTATCTTATAATTACGAATTTTTGAAAACATTTATTCCATGCTTTTATCTACATTTTTTAAACTTCTCAATTTTCTACTTTTTTAAACCTTTTATTCTTTTATTTTACATTACGTGAATTTAATCTTGTACTAAATATTCTCATTTTAAAATTGTTCTTCTATTTCATAGAATTTCTTTCCTTTTACAATTTTTTTAAATTTTCCAAAATTTTATTGATTCTTTTTTTATTCAATTTATCAAATAATTCTCTAATTTTTCTAATTTTAAAATTTTGTTCTCTTTAGTAATATATTTTAACGTTTTGTTAAATATCGTCTAATATATTATTTTAATTTTAAAAAAATGTCAGTAAATAGTTTAATTTTTTGAAAAGAGTTTCTACTTTTTTATATATTTTTATATGACACTGTTTCATTCTTGTGTTGTTTTCTTAATTTTTTCTTAATTTCTTTAATAATGTCTATAACATTTTTTATTTAAAAGAATTTTCTCTTTTTTCTTAATCGACTGCTTTCTTATCTTCTTACGTTTTTGTTTGTTTTTTGTTTATAATTTATTCTTTTTTCGCTGCTTTTACCTAATTTTCTTAATTTTGCAATCATATGAATTTGAAGAGCTTTTTTTTGAAATTTTCTCATTTTTTCGACATAATTTATTTGATTTTGATTAAATGTTTTTTTCAAGTAGATTTTATTTTTCATTAATTCCTATAAAATGGTATTAGCTTAAAAAATAAACTACTTCCAAATAAACATTTGGAGTTTTTATATTCTGATTATATTTAAAAGGAAATCATGATTTTTATCATCTCTGGCTTATATTATACTCTTACTAAAATCAAAAGATTTTTAAGTTTTAATTATTGTATAATTGAATTTAGTGGATAATTTGAGTCTTTTAATATTAATTTAATACATTAAAATCAATTATTTAATAAATAAGACTTAAAAATCTTCAATTTTAGCAATTTTCCCTTATACTTCTATGCGAAATTTCATAAGATTTTCTTTTTTTTCATGTTTTTCTGCAATTTTGATAAAAATTTGTTGGTCAATTTTGTAAGAATTTCTTATAAGCTTTTTCATAGAGTTGTTTCACGTGGATTAATAAAAAAAGAATTAACTATTACCTATACTTTGTACAGGTATAAAATTGTTGTATAAAAGTTATAAAAAAGGTAGTTAAAAATTAATTAATAACTTTAACTTTCACTATGGTTGCGAAAAAAAGTGAAAATTGATTGAAAAAAGTTGAAAAGGGGAGAAAATATATGATTTTAGGTGTTTTAGGTAATTTTTTTCTAAAAAAAAAACGGGAGGAACTGTGATCCCTGAATTTTATAAATTTATAAAAATTTCGAATGTTTCAGCTTTTATGCCATTACCCGGAGGTGGATATGGAGTAGGAACTGGGGCTTATCCTTCGTACCCTCCAGCTTCTCAGATGGGAAGTACAGTCTTCCCTCCATACCCACCAATGTCTGGAGGAACTCCTTATCCAAATTATCCGTCATCTGGATCGTCTGGATATCCCCCAAGTCAAGGAGCAGGTGGAATTTATCCTCCATATCCGCCGTCAACTCAACCAGTTAGTTTTAATTGACTTGCACCTTTTATTGAGATGTATTTTTCAAAACTTTAAGAAATTATTTAATTTTATTGATTAATGTGATTTTTTTAAAAATTTTAGTCGCCAACAGTAGCCGGTGGATCAGGAGGTTCAGGTACAATAACAGAGGAACATATTCGAGTCTCTTTACTCTCTGCTGTAGAAGATAAAATGCGTCGTCGTCTTCGAGAGCAATTTTCTCAGCTGCAAGCTGAGCTTGAAACTTTGCGTAGAACACAACAAGAACTGACCAATGGCTCTGCACGTTTGTCTGATTTATTTAGTAAACTTAACAAGGAGAAAGCTGAACTTGAAAAGAATATTAATATACTTCAAGATAAAGAGTCTGAGCTGGAAAATGAAATTTCAAAACTTTCGGACAATCAGTCAATTGATGTGGACGAGGCAGTTACACCAATTGCACCTTTATATAAACAGTAAGTTTTTAAACTAATATTAATTGAAACTTAATGTATGATCAGGGGCGGCGACTTTTTTATGGTACGTCTGCAATATTCGGAATTCCAATGGCAAAAATACAGACAAAAAATAAACTTGATAGGAAATTATTAGAACCATTTTTTTTAAAATTTTGTTTGTTTTTTATTTTTGTGACCTTTTTTAACGGTTTTAAACCAAATAATTTAAAAAATAAATTAAACAAAAAATAAACTTTTTAATAAGAATGTGGATAAGTGAATTTACGATTATATATTATAATTTAAAAGTTTCTTTCATTCATTCATTCACTCGGTTCACACCTGAAGTATGTTGCTAGATGTTTTTTCTTTTAAATTATTTGCTATCTACGTTAAATTTTTTTAAGTTTATAACTTATAACAATTTTATATTCTTCTAACTTCAATTAATTTGAACTTTCACTTGTTAAAAATGTAATTAATATAGGCTTTGAGAATAGTAAATTTGAAATTATTTAAAAATTTCTCCAATTTCTAACAATTTTTTTCTATTATGATTTCAATTAATTGCTACAATTTTTAACTATTTTTATCATTTTTCAAAAATTTTCTTTAGTTTCCAATTATTTTCATTATACTTCAATTTTTCCCCTAAATTTTAAATTCAATTTCCACAAGTTTCAATTATTTTCTTTAATTTTTTCACATATAACTTTTTCAGTTTCAATTGTTTCCTTCAATATCAAATTAGTTTCATTATTTTTTAATAAATTTTCACATTCTTTTGTTATTTTTGCGTTATTTTTACAAAATATGATTTTCTTTCTCAAATTTAATTTTTTTCTTCAAATTACAATTAATTTCTTCAATGTCGAATTATTAATATCAATTTGTAATGTCAATTAAATAGCGGAAGAACATAACTCATCAAATCTGTTAATTTTATCAGTTACAATATTTTCATCGTTTTCCATAAGTATTTTTCAAATTTTTTTCAATATTAAAAAAGTCTGTTTCATGTTTCATCAATTTTTATTAAGAAAACTAAATTATTAAATTTTTATTTATTGCTTTTGAATTTTAGGTGTATTTCTTAAGTATTTAAATGATGTTCTTCGATTTTTAATCACTTTCTTTTATATAATATAATTCTGTAATTTTCTCAATTTTCTTTCTTAAATTTCCATAATTATCTTTAATTTCCAATTATTTTTATCATTTTTCAGGAAGTCTTGTTTATCTCAAATATATTCTGTAGTTTTTTAAAATTACTTTTCACAAATTTTTATTATTTTCTTCAATTTTAAATTATTTTTAAATTAATTTTCTAGTTATTTTCATTATTTATCTCAAATTCCAGTTATTTTTTCAATTTCCGATTATTTTTATCATTCTGCATTATTTATTATTTTATTTTCTTTTATTACAAATCTATGTTTTAATTTCTTCAATTATTTATCTAAAATTTGCATTATTTTCTTCAATTTTCGATTATTTCTATGTTTTAATTATTTTTATCAATTTCAAGTTCTTGAAATCATTTTTTAATTAGGTATTTCTTTATTTTACATATATTCGGTATTTTTTCGAATTATTTTTTTAAAATTTCAATAATTATTTTCAATTTTTAGGGTTCCGTACACCTTCGGTGTTCGGCGGAACCCTTATAACGAGACTCGTGCGTCCGTAGCCAAAAACCATTCCCCCCCCCCCCCTTAACTTCTAAACTATTTGACCTAGAGGACTGAAATTTGGTACACTTATGTATTTTCACGTGTAGATTGCACGAAAAATATAGAGAACATGATTCAAGGTGATGTTCATAGCGTTGTCAAGGAAATAACAACTTTTTTTAAGCAAAAATGCATTAAAATAGACCATCCCCCCCCCTTAACTTCTAAACTATTTGACCTAGAGGTCTGAAATTTGGTTCACATATGTATTTTCACGTGTAGATTACACGAAAAATATAGAGAACATGATCTGGATTGATGGCCATAGCGTTGTCAAGGAGAAACTGCAAATTTTTGAAAAAAAAGTTTTTTTCTCTAACTTTGCCATTATTTGAGCTAGAGGGCTAAAATTTGGTACTCTCGTGTATTTTTGCATGCAGATTATGGAAAAATTATGTTTGGAAATAAAATTGAATATTATGAGGTCACAAAAAAAAATTCAAAAAATGACCAAAAAGAGGTTTAGACCCCTATGCTAGAGCTCACCCTAATTGTCCTACAGTACCCCTCAAACCAATAAATTTTTTATTTGTGTACTCAGAATTAAAAAAAACGATATAAAACGCAATTGAAAATTGTTATCACTTTTTTTTCAAAATAATTGAAAAATTATGAAAAAAAAACAAAAAAAAATTTTTAATCTTATACAAGGCTTGATCAAGGCTGCTACAGGACCTATAATCAAGACTGTTATAAGCCCTGAAACCCTATAAAAATTTCAGGGCCTCCCCTTAAAAAAAAAATTCTTGATTTTTATGTTATTTATATGAAATACAAGCCTGTACCCTTAAGCAAAAGTTTCATGTACTTGAAGGTAGAAGTATTTTCATAATCTGAACGTTCTTAATTAATTTTCTTAATCAGTACATAAAAATATACAAATATACCAAATTTTAGCCCTCTAGCTCAAATAGCGTCAAAGTTATAGGGAAAAAACTTTTTTTTCGAAAATTTGCAATTTTTTTTTTTTTGATAACGTTTTGACTGTCAATCCAGATAATGTTTCCTATAATTTTCCTGTAATCTACACGTGAAAATACATATGTGTACCAAATTAGAGCTTTCTGTTTGTTAATTATTTCTATCATTTTTCAATTAATTTCTGTTATTTTCAATTATTTTTATCATTCTGCAATTATTTTCTTTTATTACAAATATATTTTGTAATTTTTTCAATTATTTTTCACAAATTAAAATTATTTTCTTCAATTTTCAATTATTTTTATTACTTTGCAAATATTTTCTCTAATTTTTTATTTTCATTATTCTTCAATTAATTTCCTTAATTTAATAAAATTTATAATTTTCTTCAATGTTCAATTATTATTGTTAACATTTAGCAATCAATTTCTTAAAATTTTAATTATTTTTACTATTCCTCAATTAAATTCCCAAATTTTCAGTTATTTATCTCATTGTTCAATTATTTTTTTTCAATTATTATTATCACAAATTTAAGTTATTGTATCCACTTTTCAATGTTTTAATCAATCTTCAATTATTTTTCTAAAATTTCAATAATTTAATTTATTTAAATTTTAATTTAAATTTTTTTTTTAATATGAAATGACTTTAACAAATTTTATATTATTTTGATTAATTGTTTTTTATTTCGAAAGTTTCAATTATTTATCTCAAATTTGCATTATTTTCTTCCATTTTCGATTATTTCTATAATGTTTTAATTATTGTTCTCAATTTAAATTCTTGAAATCATTTTGTAATTAGGTACTTCTTTATTTTACATATATTCGGTATTTTTTTCAATTATTTTTTTCAAATTTCAATAATTATTTTCAATTTTTTTTATTAATTCTATCATTTTTCAATTATTTTTATCATTCTGCAGTAATTTTTTTTATTACAAATATATGTTGTAATTTTTTCAATTATTTTTCACAAATTAAAATTATTTTCTTCAATTTTCAATTATTTTTATTACTTTGCAAATATTTTCTCTAATTTTTTATTTTCATTATTCTTCAATTAATTTCCTTAATTTAATAAATTTTATAATTTTTTTCAATCTTCAATTATTATTGTTAACATTTTGCAATCAATTTCTTAAAATTTTAATTATTTTTACTATTCCTCAATTAAATTCCCAAATTTTCAGTTATTTATCTCATTGTTCAATTATTATTTTCTTTGATCTTTTTGCAATTATTTTCTCCATATTTTAATTATGTTTCAATAAATTTCCTAAATTTTCATTTATTATCACAAATTTAAGTTATTGTATCCACTTTTCAATGTTTTAATCATTCTTCAATTATTTTTCTCAAATTTCAATAATTTAATTTATTTAAATTTTAATTTAAATTTTTTTTTTAATATGCAATAACTTTCACAAATTTTATATTATTTTGATTGTTTTTTATTTCGAAAGTTTCAATTATTTATCTCAAATTTGCATTATTTTTCTTCCATTTTCGATTATTTCTATAATGTTTTAATTATTGTTCTCAATTTAAAATTCTTGAAATCATTTTGTAATTAGGTACTTCTTTATTTGACATATATTCGGTATTTTTTTCAATTAATTTCTGTTATTTTCAATTATTTTTATCATTCTGCAATTATTTTCTTTTATTACAAATATATGTTGTAATTTCTTTAATTATTTTCCACAAATTAAAATTATTTTCTTAAGTTTTAATAATTTTCTTCAATTTTTAATTATTTTTACAATTTCTCAATTAAATTCCCAAATTTTCCATTATTTTTTCAATTTTTATTTTTTTTTATCATTTTGTAATTATTTTCTCCACCTTTTAATTAGATATATTAATTACTTTTCAATTAATTTCCTATCTCAAATCTAAGTTTCAATATTTTAATCATTCTTCAATTATTTTTCTCAAATTTCAATTACGTTCGTCAATTTTTTATTTTTTGTTTTAATTTACAATGATTTTCACAAATTTTATATTATTTTGATTATTTGTTGATTAATTCCGAAAATTTTCATTATTTTCTTCAATTTTTGATTATTTCTATAATGTTTTAATTATTTTCGTCAATTTCAATTTCTTGAAATCGTTTTGTAATTAGGTACTTTCTTTTACTTTACATGTATTTTTTCCAATTATTTTTCTAAAATTGCAATAATTATCTTCAATTTTCTATTATTTTTATGATTATTCAATTATTTCACGCTATTTTAATTATTCTCCTTTTTATCCAAACAATTTCTAAAATTTTAAGCATTTTGTCTCAAATTTCAATTATTTTTTAAAATTTTTCTTCAATTCGAAAATTTTATAAGTTTTGTTCTATACAAATAAATCTTGTTTTATTTATCTTTAATTATTGTATTTTAAATATTTATAATTGTTAATAACACAAGCTGTAGAAACTAATCTAGTTGGCAAAAATTAACAAGTCGCTGCCCCTGTTAAATCTAATACTATTAAATTATATTTTTAATAAGGAAAATTAATAACTGAAAATAAATCAATTTTACAGAATGCTGAATGCTTTCGCTGAAGAAGCTGCAACTGAGGACGCGATTTATTATCTAGCAGAAGGACTTCGTAGTAATATAATAGATTTAGATGCATTTTTGAAACAAGTGCGTCAACTTTCCAGAAGACAATTCATGCTCAGAGCTCTAATGTCGCTCTGTCGACAAAAAGCTGGTTTGGCTGGCTGAATATTATTAAAATTAAAATATTACATCGCTTTATAGACGGTTAATTTCCTATTTTTTTGATTTATGTTAAAAATATATTCAATAAAGTTTTAAGCTGTACATGTAATATATCAAGAGAATATACCTAAATACTCTATTAATGAATAATCTATTTTACTAAAAAACAAAACAAAAAAATCAGTTTTCAGAATTCTATTTTCAAAGTTAATAAAACTAGTAAAATTAATTTCAATTAAAAGAGATAATTTAAAAATGAAAATTTATTACATGCAATTATGACATAGAAAATAAAGCAGAACTTCTTTCAGTCATTTAAAGACGACACACGATTACAAAACTGATTTAATCCCAACATTATCTTGAAATATTAAGTGTTTCTTTACAGTACCAGTGCTTAATTTTACTTTTCTTACAAATTTAAGAAAAGAAAAAGGTTTAGAAAATTGGAATTTTTAATTTATATATTACAAACATTAATGATAATTTCTTTAAAAAGCAGTATCAAAACACTTAATTTTCTTATGAAATAATTAAATTTGTTCATTTACATTTTAAAGTTTGACATACACTAAGATTTGTGCTCTGTAACAATTATTATTATTGAGACTTACGTAGATTACTTCCCTATTTAAATTCCTTAAATATTAATCCTTAACAGAAGTTCAATTTGTCTTGTGATAAAATAAAAAAAAAAAATTCACAGTTCATTTCATAATAAAACGGAACAGACTTGATTTTTGTTAAAAAAAATTATTAATAAACGAAACTACAGAAAATTAAGAAAAAATCATATCAAACTTCCTTTTTATCTTACCAAATTTACATGTATTAAAAGTTGTTTGTAATCTTTGATTGATTTTTCTCTACCATTTAGATTAAATTACAAAATAATGTTATTTAAAAGTAAACGAAGAATATTCTCTCAGTCCATTCTGTTTATAAACAATAGCTTAGAAAATATTATTTTCAGCATGTTCCACCCGTTTGCTGTTGATAAACCTCTATAGTGTCCCCTTCCTCCATCTCTAAAGAACTTGGTGTGTCTAATTCATTTATTGGTTGTCCGTCAAACCGAAATCGAACTGCAGCAATCGCCAAACCCTGTAATTATTTTATTATTAGTAATAGCTTTTTACTGCACTGCTATAATTATCTTTAATTATTAGATACTATATTATTAATTAAATTAATGCTTGTAAAACAAATCATTCAGTTAAGTAAATCGTGTCAATTAACCCTAGAACTGATATTTGTGGTACTTTCTTACCCCAGTTTTGTAAAAAATGGCAATTTTCAGAAAACGCTGTTTTTTTGTTTTTACAATTTTGTTTCTCTAATAAAAAATGAATACATTCGTTTTTTTTATTAAAAAGCGAAAAAAATCCACTATATAGAAGTTGTTTACAGTAAAATAGAAACCTTACATACGTGTTTCAAATCTGGGGTAATAAACAACCCCAGTTATCCGTTAGAGGGTGAGAAAATTAAGTTATCTGGTTCTATTCTAGGGTTAAATATACATACATCAGGCATTAAGAAACAAACAATTTGATACTGTTCACTTAAATCAAACATAAAAGCATGAAAAATAAGAAAAATATTAAACAAAAGATATAAAACTCAAGTAATTAAGAAAGACGTCTTACGCATAATTATATAATACACATGTATATGTAAAATTATTAAATACTTACAACGCGATCGCAATAAGCATTCATTAATTTCCGCAGAGGAGTGTGTTTCTTAATTTTAAATTGCACTACTGCACTATCTTGGCCCAAAACTTTTAAATTAATGTGTTCAGATTCTGTCTTAGAGTCCTGTAATAAGAATTTAATATATAAATATTGCGTATTTTACTTAATATCAGACACTAACAAAATTGCGGTATATGAAAAACGGTTGTGAGGTTAGGAGGCATTACCTTGTTTTTATCGTCCGACATTTTGACAGATTTATACAAAAACTTTATATATTACTATAATTTTTTAGTCAGTCCAGATTCACAAATCTTCAGGGAATTAATTTGATTATTTTGAGAACTGTTAGCACAAATTTAATGAAATCCCGCTCTTTACTTGCTTCCCTGCTTGAAATCTCGTGAAATCTCGCGTCTTTTGGGTATGATAGATTAAGGCGAATACGCAAGTAGTTTTCTCACTTTGGAACAGAGAGCCAATCCGAATTATTAATGCATTTTGATTGGCTCCTGAATGTCGATTTACGGCAAGGCTGAAAACTATCGGGCAATCAAAATGATTTTCAGCATTCCATTTGTGAATGCGACATTAGGATCTTTCGTATTATCGTATTTTAACGTAAAGTAGCATCGTCTGAAGTTGGTTCAGAACAATCGATTTATTATATCGAATAATTTAAAATTGCCGACAAGTTTAGACAAGCATGATGTGGTGCGGTGCATTTTTTTATTCAGTGTTAGTTGTGTCCTTAAAATAATGTAAAAAATATTAATAACTACGGGAATAACGATTCTAGATGATTTCGTGATTATAATTCTCTGAAAATTTCCAAGAAAACGAATAAATTTAAGTCATATTAGTGTTGGAAAAATAATCGCTAACTTTTTTCGGTCATTTCAGAATAGGTGACGCCGAAGTCTTTTTCGATGTGTAATTAATCAAAAAATGTAAGTATCGAATTGTTTCTTCATATTGATAAAATTACCTTGTTTCAGAAATTTACTACAATGATATTTTTTTATATTCTTGAATCGCAATTAAGCGTGTGAAACTTTCTCGTTTAGCACATGTATTGCAAAGGTTATTTTTGCCATGTGGTGAATTCATTGAATGGTCATTTTTCCATGTTGAGTATAGCGATTTATAATAATTATATTTTATTAATTCATGTATTTAATCAAAGCTTTTTAAAAAAACAACAGGAAATTTGCCTTCCAGTTTGTTATACTCTAATTTTTTAAATTCTGCTAAGCGTTTTCGTTCAGCATAAGTATTTCAAAGGTTATTTTTGACATGTGGCGAATTCATTAAATGGGCATTTTTTTCATGTAGTATAGCGAGTTATAGGTAATGTTTAATATCTTATTGATTTATGTGCTAAGGAAATATTTCTATTAGTTCAAATGGACAATATTTATATTTTACCTTGTCTAAGTTTATGTAATATCGTACTACATAACAAAAAAATAGAGAATTGAATTCACATTTCATTATCTGTTTCAAAAGTTACTTTAAAAATAATAAAATGAAAGAAAAAAATATTATCTTCTGCAGATTTTCTACGTTTTTCATTTGTTCTATTTTTTACATTTTTCAATCTCCCAATAAAATTTTAGTGTTTTAAAAAAAGTCAATGTAATATTCGAATCTTTTCTTAAATTTTTTAGTATCATATTTAATATTCTTTCCATTTTTGCACAGTTGTTTTCATCTGTCTTAAATTTCCTTAATTTTGAATAATTTAACTTTTAATGAAATTTCTTATGCTTTTTTATATTTTCAAGATATTCATTCATTCATTCATTTTTAGTGATTTTAGATTCCATAAATAATACAAAACGACCAAATGCAAATCTTACATGACTATTTATTTTCAATTATTAATTTTTATTTATTTTTAGGTAGCTCAACAAATCTGAAAAATAAAAAAGAATATTATGATAAAAGTGTCCTATACTGATAGTCCCCAGTCTTCGCAGAAGAGAAGGGATCTCTGGGGACTGGCCTGAACAGGTAATGCTGCCATCGCTTCGACGTGGGTTCCGAGATCGATAAGTCCTTTATTTTTTACATACAACATAATGACACTATAATATAAATAAATACATTTAATATTAATAAAAATAGGTACAATAATTATTAATATTAAAATCAATATTTATATTAATGTTCATCATAATTTTTAACTTTCAAATGTAAAATAAATTTATTTTCCTTAATTGTCTGCTTTTAGGCGAAATTTTGTATTAAAAAATACGGTAAAATTACATTTCTTTCAGAAACTCTTGACTTAAAATTAGGCAAACAATTGTTACTCACTAATTTGAATTAAATTCACATAATTTAATATTTTTTGTTAAGTTATTTTTCTGATCGCAAATTACATTCAAACATTTTTGATAGAATAGTTATAAGATTCCCATTCAATTTATTTCTCGTAACTGCTACTCTGAATAATTTTAAAGAAAAAACTTAATTTGGCATAATTCCTATGTATAAATCTCATTTAACATAATTCTTTATTTAAAAATAATTTTATGTAAAAAGTATGCCAAATAAACATTCTAAATGAGGTTTGCGCCGAATAAATTATTCAATTTTTAAATTAAGCAGTTCTTTTAACTTAGGGCTACTTTTGAGACTTTAAATTGGGCAAAATATTGCCCAATTGAAAATTTACAATTCTCAAATGTTATATTAAATACAAATTTAATCCTGTATTTTAAATAAATTCAATTTGATTTTTTTTAAAAGCACGTGAAAAACGTGACTTCAGACAATTCGTATATTGCCAATTACTCATTAAATAATAATTCAAATTAACTTTTTATATCAAACCAGAAAAACGTTTATTTTATTAACAAATACTGGTCTGCTATAGGAAATTAATTTTAATTGACTTTTTTTTGTCGATATTTTAGGAACAAATAATAATTTTTTTAACTTAATTCATCAGTAACTTTATTTTTTAAAGTTATAATAATGTGGAAATTATAAATCAGTGTTAAAGTTTATAAGAAAATTGATAGTGACACATTAAAAATTAGTAAGTATGCCACAGGTAAGATAGAACTTTATAATAATTTATTTATTCAAACTTTTATCATTCTATTAAATGTTAAATTTTGAATTTAAAATAACCACTTGATCTAAAAGCTCAAATCGAAAAAAAAGAAAAAACTACTATGACTTTTAACATCTTAGATTTTAGATTACTGAACTCCAGCTTACCGCCATTTTGAAATATGACGTTACTGAACATCAGTATCGCAGGCAACCTTAATATTGCATGATCAATGGCCGTTATAACCACTCAGAAATGTCAACGTGTTAAGTGTCAAAAACACCAAAGCTAAGCGGCTTTTAGTACAAAATTCATTTGACAGTATTATACTCAAGCATAGTAAACTTATGGTGACATAACATTAATTAAATTAATTATAATAATGTTCCAAAAAAGTAGCACAAAGTTATTAATATACTCCTTTGGCATTTTTGCCTGTTATTTATACTTTGGAATTTTACAAGAGAAGATAACACGTGGACAATATGGGGAAGGAGAAAATTCAGAAAAGTTTACTTGCGCTTTTGCTCTGGTCTTCGTTCAATGTTTGCTCAATTATATTTTTGCAAAAGTAATTTTATTGACTGTAGTTAAGCAAGGAGAAGATTCCACGACAACCTGGTATTATGTTTCTTCCTCTCTCACTTATTTACTTGCAATGGTCTGCAGCATTATGGCTCTACAATTTGTTAATTATCCAACACAAGTTATTGCCAAATCCGCCAAACCTATTCCTGTTATGATATTAGGTGTTCTTCTTGGCAAGAAGGTAATTAATCTTATTTATAATCTTATTTCTATGGGGCATTCTGTGTTAAGCGGACATACCAAAATTTGCAACGTTAAAAACATAATTTTAAAAATGCTGTTTTTTCCTTTCAAATGTATGAAATAGAAAAAATTATAGATCTTTTTTGTAATAAATTAAACGGTCTTTAATGTCGGGGATTTTATTTTCAAAATTAAATTAATTTTCATCGAGAAAAGTGAAAATGAAAGATTTAAGATAATTTTTTTTATGACCACCGACCATTTAAAAGTGTTCTTACAATGGCTTAAAAAATATTTTAAGAATTGCAGAGTTTGTATACGAAATGACAGAATGGCGGCTTTTGTAGTTTAATAGTTGTTTAAGGTATTAGTCGCGTAAAATGATTTTCGTCAGATTTTTTTAAAACTTTGTATCTGTATTCATGACGTATTTATCTATGAAATGAGATCTATCCTATTAATTTTGACCACTTCTGAGCTTCAAAATATTAATTCAAAGTTTATACCTTTTACATGCAATAGCACAAAATGCATGTAAAAAATGTCTCTTATATTCAATTATAAAAAAACAAGTCGTCAGTTTTTCAAATAAAACTACTAAGTTACACATTGAGATAAAATAAATCCTTTAAAAAAAAATTAATTTTATTGACCACGCCGTATAGAAAATACAATAATTTAAAAATTCATAATTTTTCATTTTCACATGGTTTCATTGAAAAATGTCGAAAACGTGTGAGCAATACATCACGATAACTTATAGTACCTGACTCAAAATCGTTAAAATTACATATATTACATTAGAAGAGTTCACAAGGAAGCAAATGAGTTGATATAAAAGTTAATTTTTTGTTCTTTTTATTTTGCGGGAGTTTTGCGGGAGCATTTACGCGACTAATACCTTAATCTATAATTTGGTATTTTACATAAATATTTTTGTTTTGGGGTTAGAAGTTTTTGATGTACACGCTACAGTGCTTACGGCAATTTAAAAAAAAGATTAACTTGAGATACGTAATATTTTGAACTTATTTAAATTTATATTCGTATAAGATTAATGTTATTATTAATGTTTGAAAGATAAATAAATTAAAGAATTCAATTCATAAAAGATATTATAAATTAAATAACTACTAATCCAAAAAATCTGCCATTCTGTCATTTTGTATACAAATTCTTCAATCCTTGAACTATTTTTTAAGATATTGTAAAAAAAAATTTAAATGGTCGGAGTAGATAAAAAATAAACTTGAATCTTTCATTTTAACTTTTCTCGGTGAAAATTAATTTAATTTTAAATAAAATTACACTCACCACTTTAAAGACAGTATAATTTACTACAAAAAAGAGTCGTAATTTTTTCCATTTTGTAAATTTAAATGGAAAAGACAGCATTATAAAAATTGTGCTTCTTACATTATAAATTTTGGGATATCCGCTTTACGTAGAATACCCCTTATATTTTTTACTATCTTCTATATTTTTTCAGTTTTGTATTTATTCAGTATCTTATTCTCCGTTTATTGTCATATTTTAGTATTCTCTATAGTATTTTCAATTTTCTGCAACAGTAACATATTTAACATGATAATTATTTAATTTTCTAAAATTTCGTATTCTTAAATTCAGTATCGAAAGTGTAATTTTTTGAATTAGCAGGATATCTAGCGATACGGAAAATCCGTCAAATTCTGGTAATTTAATATATCATGAAAAATTAACGGGCAATTTTTCAAAAATTTGTAAAAAGATTTAAAAACTAATTAAAACAATCCTGAAAATTTTAATTTTGTAATCTTCATTAACTTTTAAAATTAAATTTGAAATGGTTAAAATGCGATCTAAAATCATCGTCAGAAAGAAAGTTACAAATAAAAGTAAATTTTTAATAATTCCAAGTAATTCTAATTAAAGCAAATCCTAAACGCAAATTATAATCCAACTTTAATTTATTAAAATTTTTGAATTAATTTCTATTTCTATAGTCAAAACTTAAGTCATTTTTATTTTATTTTAATTTATTTACTTTAGGTATTTACAACTTTTTCTAATTTTCTAACTTTATCATTAATTTTTTCGTTCTTTCAAAAATATTTTTTCGAGATATAAATTTCCTTTAATCTTCTAACTTTCTCATTAATTTTTTCTTTCATTCAAAATTTTTTTTCGGGTTATAGATTTTTTAAAATTTTCTTTTTACGCAAATTATTTTAATATATTTAATACAATTTTTTTGTTTAAACATTTAGGAAAATTTATTTATACATTGATGAAAAATACAATTTTTTTTTAAATTTTATATTTTTCTTTAGATTTGCTTTTTCCGGTTTTTTTTTTTTTTATCGATTTTTTAAAAATTCGTCCATTTTTTTATAGCTTATTAATTATCTTTTGTAAAATTTCTAGATTTCATGGTTTTAAAAAAAATTTATTAGAGTTGTTATAACAGGGTGTCTACTTGTCCTGGAATTTTAAAATTTTAATTCATATTTAATCTGCCAATCATACGTACTTCTTTTTAAAAATGTCAAAAAAAAACGAAACCCGATGATTTATTTATCAATAAATTATTTAAACTATTTTTCATAACGTCCCAAAAAAATTTGTAATAAAAAAATTTTTTACTCTATCATCTTGTTACTTATGTTTGTTTTAAATGCTTTTAATAATAAAAAATATATTACTGTGTTATTTTTAAATATTTTTTAAATTGCTTAAATTATTTATTATAACTTATTAACAATTTTTAGTTCTTCCTTACAGAATTGTAGTTTTTTCTCCTTAGTTTGAAACTTTATATGTTTATTCGAATACAAAAAATGTATTAATATATTATTATATTAGATATTGTTTAAACAAAAATTTGTTTAAATTGTAAATTATTAAAAATAATTAAAATAATTTTTTAACAAATAAAGTATCGAGTTTCATTTTCTAGACATTTTTGAAAAGAAATATATGATTTGCAGGTTGAATGTAATCAATTTTTACAGATTTTATATCAAATTTACGAAAAATGCATTTTTTCCACAAAAATTAAATGTTAATTTTTAAGGCCTCAGGGACACTAGTAAATATTAAATAAATAAAAAAATACATGTCTCATTTTTTTTATATAGAACAAAATTTGGAGGTAGCATCAGAAAAAAACAACTTTTTTTTGGACAGCTTATTGAATGTAATTTTCATTTTTTTAGTTTTCTTGGAAAGGAAATGTGCTTTCTATAAATCTCATTCAATTTAATGTCCTGGAAATGTTCTGGAATTTCAAATTAGGTTTCCAGTAGACCCCTGTAATAAATATTAAAATATATTTAAGATTTTAAACAAATTTCTCTTTTTTTAGAGTTGTTTCCAACTTATTTTTAAATTTTTTTCATTTTTGTAATAGTTTGCTGCAAATTATTATTAATTTGTTTAAAGGAATATTTTATTATTTTTTTTAGATTTTAACTTATTGTTCTCTATAATTTCTTTTTTTATTCTTTTAAGTTTCTATTTTTTACTTAACTTTTCACAATTTTAAAATATTTTTAAACGCTTTTTTTCTACTTTTTTTGTAAGTTATTGAATTCTATTCTTTGAAATTGTTTTCATTTTTTAAATTATTCCTTGAACTATTTATTATTATTTATTTGAAGTTCGTTTTTGCTTTTGCTTAAAACTTTTTGACTTTGCCTTCAATTTCTTTTATTTTCCTTTAGTTTATTCGTGATTTTGTTAATTACTGTTTGAAATTTTAATAATTTCGTTAATTTTTATGTGGAATATTTTTCAGTATTTTTGTTTTTAATAGGGAAAGTATCGTATTTTTGTAACTAATTAATTTTCATAATGTTTAGTAGAAATTTATTTGTTCTTTTTTTGCTTATTTTTAAAACAATTTTTTTAAAGTTTTGTCTCATTAGTAAAATTTTAACGTTTTTTCTCTGTCATTATTTTTGAAATTAATCTGAATACTTTATTAATGCCACTTAATATTTAACTGGTAGTGTTAATTATTATTAAGCGAACAAATCCGAAAAAATTGTATTATCTGTAAAATCCGGGATTTTGCCGGAAAATTCAAAATGATTATTCGCTAGACACTCTGAACTAACTTTAAAGATTATAACCTTGTTTTTTCATTTTTCAGTCATATTCGCTGAGAAAGTACTTCTTCGTTTTATTAATAGTAACAGGCGTTGCTATTTTCATGTTTAAAGACAATAAAGCATCGTCACAATCTTCTAGTCAATTTGGATTTGGAGAAGTTTTGCTATTACTCTCATTGACGATGGATGGATTAACGAGTGCAGTACAAGAAAGAATGAGATCAGAGCACAAAACGCAATCTCTACATATGATGTTGAATATGAATTTTTGGTCTACAATATTCAGTGGAGTAACAATTTTAGTTACCGGTGAACTGATAAAATTCGTCTTATTCTTACAGCGACATCCAAATATTATAATTCACATATTAAACTTCTCAATTACTGGTGCTTTTGGACAATTATTTATATTTTTAATCGTAGCAGAATTCGGCCCACTTCCATGTTCCATTGTAACGACTACTAGAAAGTTTTTTACTGTTTTGGGTTCAGTTTTACTATTTGGTAATTCTCTTTTAATTAGACAATGGATAGCGGCTGCTCTTGTATTTTTGGGATTATTTTTAGATGGCATGTATGGCAAACAGAAGACTGTGAAAAAAGAAATTATGAAATAAGTCAAGTAAGTTCGTTACATTAATTTTTCTCTTTTCACTTTATCGACAAATATTGATATTTTCTCAAGAAAAGAGAGGAATTAAATGCGAAAGAATTATTTTAATTAGGAAAATTTTATCATCCATTAATTATCTTGAATAATTAATATTGTTATTGATTAACTCTACGAGATGCAATGCTAGAATTAAGCTATGTAAGCGTGCAATTTTATTACGAAAGAGTGTTTGAAATATTAAAGGTGAAAACTGTTTTGTACTTCATCGATTCCAGTAAAAATGTCGAACGTGTTTCCAAGAGTGTGTTCCAGTAGGAGATAATAATTAAAATAAATGAAAATTTACATTTATTATTAAAACACTTTTTGAAATATTTTTTCTCTAATATCAAAAAAGTCTTTATCCTTTAAATAATAATGTAATACGACTTTTAGACCATTCAAGAACATTCGTTTAATGATCATTTTACTTCCACTTCAGTAAAAAAATTTGCTTCCTCATGGAGGAAGCAATAAGTTAACATTAAAAAAATTGAAAATTTCAGTTCTTTAGAAATTTAAAAATTGCGATTTATTTTTGAAAATTTGGACAAAATATAATCTTTATATTGGTCAATCGATTTGTTTTGAAGCAAGGAATATGATTCTTTATATTATATTAAGTTAAATTTATAGGTTATAAAAAAGTTTCAAAAAATGAAAATGTAATAACAATTTTTTTCATAGTTATTTTTAAAAACACTTGTGCCTGATTCTAGATTTTAGTAGTGAAAATAGCCATAGTTTATTTTATTTAAATCCGTTAAAGCGTTCTCAAGTTATCGTGTTTACAAGAAAAAAGTACATCCGCACACACACATACATTAAAAAATTTTGTAAATTTGTCCGAATACAAAGTTTTCTCCATGAGGAAACAAAAAATAATTACAAGAGACTGATTTGATTTTTATTAGGAATGTAGAGAATAATAATCTGAATCTCTAACATTTATATATGAAGCGCTGGGTGCAATAAGGGCGTTCGACAAAAAACGACGATCGGAGATATTTTAACGTTTTTAAACTTTTATAGTTTAAAAACTGTAAATGCGAATGAAATAAACTTTTCATAATTTGATTAACCATTTATTAAACTTTCCAATTCATGTTTACTTGACTGAAAGTTGTGATTAACTATTAAAAACTCATTTTTTTCGTAACCAATACTAACGCCCTTTTTGCACCCAACCACTAAATGTTTTGGGCGTTAGTAAAATTTTGAATTTAAACTTAAAACAACTTTAATTTTAAGAAATATTTCGTTATATTCTGTTATTTTTTTATATATTCTTAATATTAAAACATAGTTTTAAGCCTTAAATCAGGGCCTTTCAACCTATTCACCCTCCTTCCCCGCACAGGCTGTTTAGCCACCACTATTTGCACCGATTTGCACATTTTCGCTAGGTTGAAAGGTCCTGCCTTAAATCATTTAAAAATAAAAAATTTTCAATGTATTAAAAATACAGATTTTTTAAAACTTTTTTTGTTACTTTTTGAATGATAGAATAATAATTGTTGATTGGTATAAAAATATTCTTAGTTTTGTCTTTATTATTTTATAACTCAGATTCAGGACCATTTCAACTTTTTAAACTATTTAAATCTATGCATTCAGTATTATCTAAAATTTTGTAAGCTCCTTTTAATTATAAAGAACTTACCATGCAGTGTATATTGTCAATTGTTTTTTAATAAAAATTTATTTAGAAAATTTTTAAAGCAACAGAATTATGTGACATACTTCCAGATATTTATTCTTAGCATAATAAAGAAGCCTTAGATTGAAATGAGATTTTGTAAATATAAACTAGAGTATATTGTTACCATTTGGGATAAATAATATCAAAACGGGCGTTAGCTGTCTAACGCCCTTATTGCACCCAACGCTTCAATTTTGACATTTTTCATATAGTATTAGAGAAGCATAATTATTCCATAAAATTCGTTGGTTAAAATGTTCATTTTATATTTTCAGGGATCACAGACTGTCCCCTATTCCCCTTTTTCGTCCTATTTTGAAGTTTTATCCCCATTTCCCCTATTTTAAAGATTTGTCCCCTATTTCCCCTATTTCTAATTTTCAAATTTAAATTTATAATTTATCAAAATTATTTTTTACTTAATTCTGAATTTGTATCATTTAATCATTTAATCATTTAATAATCGCACTGAGCTATTTGGGAGAGAGGGAGATTGACCAAAGTTTATTTTTGTTTATTTGCCATTTTTAAAAGACTGCGGGTAATTTTAAATCCTAATGAAAAAGGCAGAGCTAGCCGCTTTTTTAAAGAAAATTAGAAACAATGGTTTAAGAGAATGTATTTATTTTTAGATTTAGAATCATTAGCTTTGTTAATTTTAAACGCTTCTGTAATGTAGAGAACACAAAATTTTATTTAGATAATTTGACTGTGATATAATTGATTCTCTTAAAATTCGACCATATACCATATGCCGTCGAAGTGCAATTTGAAAAAAAAATGTAACATATAGTGTGGGGGGCGGGGAGGTAGCGTAAAATTACTTTGGTTTTTCAGGTATTTGTTCAATTATCATTTATTTTTTGCAATTTCTAATTAATTTAAACAATGTTTTCAACTTCCACTTATTCTCTCAAAATTTTATAACTATTCTCTAACTTTTTAAATTATTTCGTTCTCTTCTTAATTATTCTCGACAGTTTCCAATTTTTTTTACATTTGTCAATTATTTTCTTTAATATTTAATAATTTTATCATTTTGTAATTTTTCTTTAAATTATCTATCTGTCTTTTTAAAAATGTAATTTAATTATTTAATTTTGAATTATTTTTAAAAAATTTAAATAATGTTTTAAGTTTTAAAATATTTTTAAAAATTTTCTTTAATTCTCGACTTCTTTCAATAATTTTTTTCAATTATAAAAACTGTTTTAAATTTCAATTCAGTTGTTCAATTCTACAACTATTTTCTTCAATTCTCAAATGTTTTTTTCAATTTTAAATATTTCATTCTAATTTCATTTCCATTTTTTAAATATATTTAATGATTCTCGTCTTTTTTAAAATACTTTATTCCATTTTTAATTATATTCTCTAAATTTCAATTTAATTTTTAACTTTTCAGTTTAATTCAATTTTTCATTATTTTTTTTCAGCCACAAAAATTGTTTCAAAATTTGAATTCAAATGGTTAATTCTACAACTATTTTCTTTAAATTTTTAAATTCCATTTTTCAATTTTAAATTAATGTCTTTAATGTTTAAAGATTCTCGCTTTTTTCAATTATTTTTTTCTATATTCAATAATTATCGTTTTTTTTTCAATTACTTTTTTCAATTTTTAAGTTTATTCTTTAAATTTCAATTTCTTCTTGCAATGTTTAATTATTTTCTTAATTTTTAAATTTTTTACCTCTTTTTTAAATTATTTTCTTTAATTTTAATTATTTTTTCAATTTGCAATCTAGTTGCCTAATGTTCAATTATTTCCAACAATTAGGTATTCCTATAATTTTCATAGTTTTTGAATTATTGTGTTTAAATTTAATATTGTTTGATTTTTTAAATTATTGTTTCCAATTGTGAATTAATCTACTTTACAACTAGGGATTGCAATCCCGCAAAGCGGGATCCCGCACCTTGTCATGGCTTGCGGATCCCGCATAATATTTTGCGGGATCCGCAAAATTATGCGGGATCCGAAAAACTGACATTTGTTTTTTATATGAAGTGATCAAAGTAAAAAAAAATTGTTAGCCAATCATGCTTAAATTCGAAGTATTTATAGTGCGTACAGATGGTAATCTTTGGTGATTTTTTTTGTCCAATATTTTCCGAGTGGAAGGGGGTAATCTTTCTGGGTTTTACGGTACAACGCAAATTTTAGTAATTTTTTTATATTTAACAATAAATTAAAATTTTTTTGCTACTACTATCAGTTTCGATAGAGTTTTTCATGGTTTTTCGATTGGTGATATGTATATAAAAAAATAAAATTTTTTTGGTCAAAAAAATATATAAATACCTCAATATTAATACCTCGAGTTTAAGCATGATTGGCTTAAACTTAAATATGAGTGTGTCTTGTTTACTCACCTTTTTTTACATCACCTAATAAATAACGGGCAAACATTTGTCTATTGTTTACGACTATTTAAAATCTATAACGCCAATCAGTGTAGAAGCAGAAAAAGCGTTTTCAGCAGCAGGATACATTTGTAGTTCCTTAAGAAGCAGATTGGGAGACGAAACCATTAATATAATATGTTTTTTGAGATCATATTTTCAGTTAAATGAATAAAAAAATTACAGATTATAATTATAATTCCCAATCTCAATAAATACCTATTACTTAAACATAAACACACATATTTTCTTTCTTGATTACAAAAGTGAGTCTAATTGTACAGTACAATAGTCTTTTTATTATTAACTTTTTTTAATAAAAATAGTTTTAATTTTGAAGTTCCCATCATATTAGAATTATCTAATTAGCAGAATTTATTTATTAAATCATGCACTTACACGCAGAAAAAACCATGAATGCGGGAAAAATTCCAAAAACACTGCGGGATCCCGCGGGATTGTTACCGGATCCCGCAAATGATCCCGCGGGATTGAAAACTGTGCGGGATTGCAATCCCTATTTACAACTTTTTTTTTTCAATTATTATTTATTTCCCTCAATTTTCAATTGTTTGCAACAATTTTTTAAATTATTCTCATAAAATTTTATAATTATTCTTTAATTTTTTCAATAATTATTTTGTTTGATTTTGGATTAAACTGGCCATTCTTAGAGTTTTGTATTCAATTTTAATTTATTTTTTCAAATTTTAATTCAATTCTTAAATTTTCAATTTATTTCATCAAGTTTTTATTATTTTCTTGAATTTCAATTATTTTTGTCGATTTTCAATTCAGTTTTTCAATTTGCAATCATTTCCAACAGTTATTTCTATAATTTTTTTAATTTTTAGGGTTCCGTACACCACAAGTGTACGCACGGAACCCTATTGGAAAGACTTTGTCAAAAATCGTATCCCCCCCCTAGCCGCCAAACTATTTGACTTAGAAAGTTCAAATTTGTCCCACATATGTAATTTCACTTGTAGATGAAAGGAAAATTATAGAGAACATGATTCTAGGGGTTGATCATAGCGTTGTCAAGAAAATAACAAGATTTTTGAGAAATTTTGATATTTTTTGGCTGATAACTTTTGCCATTTCTTTGACAGCGCTATCACCACAATAATCTCTATAATTTTTCTGTAATCTACATATGATACTACATTTTTGTACCAAATTTGAACTCTCTAAGTCAAATATTTTGGCAGATGAGAGGGGAATACGGTCATTTTTTCGAAAAAATGCGTTAAATAAAGTACCATTCCTGCCCTTTATCTGCCAAATTATTGTACTTAGAGTGCTGAAAATTGGTACACATATGTAGTTGGACGTGTAGATTACAGAAAAACTATAGAAAACCTTGTTACAGGCTGTTATCATAGCGTTTTTCAGTAAAAAAACGATTTTTTTTTAAAAATGCTAAAAAATGGTCGTATCCCCCCCCTGAACTTCCAAACTATTCGACTTAAAGAATTCAAATTTGGTACACAAATGTATTTTCACGTATAGATTACAGAAAAATTATAGAAAACATGATTGTATGTCTTAAACATAGCGTTGTCAAGGAAATAACAATATTTTTGAGCATTTTTTTAACATATGGGCCATAGTTTAGTGTTATACATACGTGTACCAAATTTCAGCATCCTAAGTCAAATAGTTTGGAAGATAAGGGGGGGGGGGATACGGTCATTTTTTTAGCAAAAATGCACTAAAAGCGTACAATGCCACCTCCATATCTGCCAAACTATTGTACTTAGAGTGCTGAAATTTGGTATACATATGTGACAATTTCTGGTGAAAGGGACCTTACGCGTCAATAACATTGGGCTCACTTTTCGTGCACTCAGCAACGGAATACTGAGCCTAATGTTGTCACCAGAAATAGTCACATATGTAGTTTACCATATAGATTACAGAAAAACTGTAGAGAACTTTGTTGCAGATCGTTATCATAGTGTTTTTAAGCAAAAACCAACGATTTAAAAAAATGCTAAAAAATGACCGTATCCCCCTCCCATAACTTCTAAACAATTTGACTTAGAGAGTTCAAATTTGGTACACAAATGTATTTTCACGTGTAGATTACAGAAAAATGGTAGAGAACATGATTGTAGAAGTTGATCATAGCGTTGTTAAGGAAATAAAATGATTTTTGAGTATTTTTTATGGATATTTGCTAAAATCTCTGGATTTTTCGTTGACAGCGCATTCACCATCACGTTTTCTATCATTTTTATGTAATTTACACCTGAAAATACATTCCTGTACAAAATTTGAACTCTCTAAGTAAAATATTTTGGAAGATAGTGAGGGGGGGGGGTGGTCCATTTTTTATAAAAAATTCATTATATATTATATTATATATAATATGTATAATATATTTATATATTTAATAGTATCAAATATATTAAAAATTATTTTGTTTTGTGTACGGAACCCTCGATTTTAGTGCAAGTGTAACTCGAACTTGCTCGATTTTTCAATTTTCTAGTTAAAATTTAATGTTTATTGTTTAATTTTTTAAATTATTCTTATTTAATTGTGTAATTATGTAAATATTTTTAGAGTTTTATTTTCAATTATTAATTATTTTTGTTATTTTTCAGTTAAAAAGTTGTTTAAAAAATATTAATTTGACATTTTAGGATAAGTAAACACTAAATTTCCTTCTATTTAAAAAGAAAAAAACTATTAAGACCATATTTAACATCTTCAATTTTTCAATGGAAGTCGCTATCATAGACTTTAAAGCGAATTTTTTGTCCCCTATTTCAAAAACAAATTGCCCCTATTCCCCTTTTTTACTAACAATTGGGAGTGTGATCCCTGAAAACACGAATCCCTGCCTCTTTGATTTTGTCAGAAGCATTTTCTTATGTAATTTTTAGCACTAAAAAAGATGGCGTTGTCAGATTTTGTTGTCATTTTTTCCAATGTCTGGACTTCTTCCCGCGCACCGTGCCAGTTAGTGTTTTTCAAAAATGGAAAGTTCGCCTATTCAAAAAAATTATCATTATTTTTCAACTTTTAGTTTAAAACCAAGAAATTAAAATTTTTTTTAATTCCACGCTTCTTACCGATTATTCATGCGTCTCGCCTGAAAAGTTAGAATTCTGTCAAAAATTTTCAAATTGACAAGACTCCAAAAGTATTTAGAAAGCCACAGTTAGATAAATAAGTTGTAAAAATCTTGACATTGATGAAAATTTTAAAGAATCAAAATTTTTGTCAAAAAAATATTTAAATCATACTAGACTGTCCGTAATAAATTTTAACAAAAGTAGACTATAATCGAAAACAGTTTTTTCACAAGTTTCTTTATTTTTACACTCGTCTTAATAATATAATTAAAAGTAAGGTAGAAAATAGTAATAAAATTAAAATCTTTGGAAGATACAATAAGAAAATAAATTATGTGAGGTCGTGGGGCTATAAACATTGGGTTTAACAATACTTTGACAGATGACACGATTTTTATAATTAACTACGTTGGATACCTTTAATAGTTAGATTAATTGTTAGAAATAAAGACAAAAACGTTTTAAACAGATTACATTAATTTAGGACCCATCCAGAATAGAATATGAGAGACAAGGAAAAACAAAACGTAACGGTGTACCGATGTTTAGATACTCTATTCTGAACTCTCCTTTATTTATCTGCTAGTAAAATACTCTCTGTAAAAATGTACTATTAAGATTGTGTAATACAATCCCTAAAACATAATTAAATTTTTATTTTAAGTATGATATTTATCTACATGATGCTAAGCGCTTTACATTCCCCTCTAGAACATATTCTCAAGTAAATTGTGAGTTGCATGCTGACTATTTACAATGCAGACAAAATGGGTGAAAACTTTTTCTTTGAGGAAAAACTGAAGCAACTAAATTTTCTTTAGTTATGCTGTAAGGTTACACAAATTTTAATTAAAAAAATTTTAGTTTAGAATTTGGAATTGCCAAGAAATGCATAGGAAGCTAAGGTCTTTTTCAGAGTTTTGATCGTAGCAAACGGTTCATCTTGATTCTTCATTAAAACCGTATTTACCGTTTTACTTACACTTATTAAATTCATTTATTAGATTTTTCGAGCCTTGCGCCTTTTGTCCTGTTCAGTTGAAATATTTTTAACATTCTTAGGTTTTTCATCTGTATAAGGTAAAATAAAACCTTTGCTAAAATCTTCATTTGGTTTGAAATAGCTCTCCATTATAGAGATGCGCTTGTGCTAGCTCATGGATATTCTTATAATTTTATTTGGTTTGTGATTTGTTGCGCCGGGAGAGTAAGATCTCTTTTTGATTATAGGTCGAACATATGGCGATTTAGAAGAAAAGAAGTTTCTGAGATTTTCAGCAGTAGCAAATAGGTTGTAGGAAAATTGCGCCGAGTTAGGTCAAAATGCGAACGAAATATATTAGATAATCTTAATCAACCTGTAAATTGCGCCGGCCCAGTAAGAAGAGAGTAATTAAAAAATATTAAAAAATTTTAATATTTTTGAATATTTTTCTGTCCAATACATTTGTATCCGGTGATAGCACCTACTTTTACACGATAATCAAACCTTATGAATATGGGTTGAAAAAATTTGTCAATCCAAGTGAATCCCTTTATAATGGAAAAAAAAAAAAATGAATATTTTTTAATGTCTGCAGTTCAGGTTATTGAATACAAATGAATCCCTTTATAATGAAAAAATAAACTAGTTATTTTTAAATACCCACACGTCAGATTATTCAATCTGAATGAATATTTTTATAATAAAAATGCAATTAAAATAAAATGAAAATTTATCCGAATGAATACCCTTATAATTGAAAAATATAAAATGAACATTTTAAATACTCACGATTCAGTTTTATTTAATCAAAATAAATACCATTATAATGAAAAAAATGAAATTTTAATATTTGAATACACATAGTTCAGATGATTCAATCCAAATTAATCTCTTTATAATTTAAATAAATAAAACCAAATCCATTGTTCTAAATACTCATCTCTTTAAAAATAAATCCGTGAAAAGTCACTGAAGAAATTCAAATTAGTATAAATTTCTACTAATTTTGTTAAATTCTTTACTAAAGTTTTAGTGAAAATTGACTAAAAATTAGTAGAAAGTTACACTAATTCGAATTAGTGACCGTTTTTCACTAATTCAGATTAAAAGAGCACATTTGAAATCACTGTAAGGTGTAAACAAAGAACAAAGAAGTAACAAAGAATTTCAATTTTTGAAATTAATTTCATTAATTTCGATTTATAGGGTTATAAACAACTCCCATAAATGGGGGGTATTTATACACAATTTATGTAATTATTAATTTATAACTAATATCCAAATAAACCTAGCGAGTTGTAGTCTTTTCTGACTTGACTATTTTGTTATATTTTAAAACAATAACTTATTCAGTAAAATTAACCACAACAACCAATTGCAATTGTTATAAACAAATTATTGTTAATAATGTTTAATTACTCACAAATTCACCTGGAAAGACACAACTTTTTCCTAATTTTACAAATTAATGGCCTATGGTTAGAAAAATAAAAATTGTTGACTGTCAATTATTATTTACTAGCAACATTAATGCGCGCGACAACCTTTGCATTATTGGTCATTTAAAAACATAAATTTTTGCAAATTCAAATAATGAAACTTACGAAATTGAAGAATATATTTGAAAAATGACAAAAATACATTGACATTTGAAAACGAATTTCGAAAAATAGCTACATAATTACACAATTGAAAAGAATAGTTTAAAAAATTTAACAATAAATTTTAATTTTAAACAAAATAGTTGAAAAATTATAGGAAGAACTGTTGGAAATACCTAATTGTAAATTGAACAACTGTATTGAAAATCAATAAAAATAATTGAAATTGAAGAAAATAATAAAAATGGAGGAAATAATTGAAAATTTAAAAAAAATAATTGATAATAAACAACAAAATTACAAAATGACAAAAATAATTGACAATTGAAAACAAAATTCAAAAGATGGCTAGATTAATACACAACCGATCAAAATAACTTAAAAAATCGAAGAATAGTTATAAAATTTTAAGATAATAATTGAAAATTGAAAAATTGTAGGAAATAAATGAAAACTGCGGAAAATGATTAATAATATTGAAGGAAATAGTAAAAAAATGACGAAAATAATTGTCAATTGAAAACAAAATTCGAAAAATACCTAGATTAATAGACAACTGAAAAAATAATTGAAAAAATTAAACAAGAAATATTAAATTTAAAGAAAATAATTGCAAATTGACAAATTAAGAAAATTACATGAATAATTGCAATTTTAAAATAATTTTTATGAGTGTGCAAAATAATTGAAAAAGTCCAAGAATTATAGGAAATTGTGGAATTAATTGAAAATCGATAAAAATAATTTAAAATTAAAGAAAATATTTGAGAATTGAAAAAAATAATTAAAAATTGAAGAAATAAATTGAAAATTAAAGAATTGAGGAAATAAATTGAGAATTGAAGAAATACATCAAAAATTTAAGAATTATATTAAAATTTTAAAAAATAATAATTGATAACTGAAAAAAAATTAGAACTGAAGATTCGAAATAAAATTTAAAGAATGGCATTAAAAATTAAAGAACATAATTGAATAATTGTATTTAAAATTAAAGAAACCTAATGATATCGAACAAAGAAATAGAAAAAAAGCGATAATTTTTTAATATTAAAGAAAATAACTGAAAATTGAAAAGTGAAATTTAAATTTGAAGAAAATAACTGAGAAATGAAGAATTCTAGAATTGAATAATTGATTTGCAATTTTGAAACAATTTTTATGAGTGTAAAAAATAATTGAAAAAGTCCGGGAGTTATTGGAAATTGAGGAATTAATTGAAAATCGATCAAAATAGTTAAAAATTAAAGAAAATATTTGAGAATTAAAGAAAATAATTAAAAATTGAAGAAATAAATTGAAAATTAAAGAATTAAATGGAAATTTCAATAAAATAATTGATAATTAAGAGAAAGATTACAATATGACGAAAATAATTAACTATTAAATATTATAACTATTGCTAATAATTTGTGGTGTAAAAAACGAAAATAATATATACCTGAAATTTACATAGTAATAGTATCCATTTTTCTATTCAGAAAATCTGGCAGTCCATATAGCACTTTCACAACCGTTTTTATAGTTTTTATAATGAAAACCGAAAAAAATTGTGTCAGTATAATTTAATTTTTAGTTTTGAATGAGCGTTTTTGGTACGTGTTGACCGGATCAAAATTTAACGAAAACTGAGTTTACAAAGAAAGTGAGAGTTGAGATGAAACACATGTTAAAAGTCATAAAAGGATCAAGCGAGGGTTCAAAAAAAGTTTCAGTTGTCTCGATAGGGAAAAAAAACTTGTTTGTGTGGGTGCATTGTTGAAGGGGTCAAGATTTTAGAGACCTCGGGAAACATTTTTGTGACGATGTAAATGAAAATACTCGTGAAAATATAAACAGAAATATTGCTGAGATTAAAACTATAAAATTTATTGGTAAAAAACAGAAAAGTTGTTACTGTCATTACGTTCGTTAACTGCTGTTGTATCCGTTAATTCATTTCAAGGATCATACGTTTTTATAATTTCGATCCCGTTCTGTCTAAAATTTTTGCCTTAATTTTTACTTTATCAAAATAGAAAGTATGGTCCTCATAACAGGCAGTCCATTAATTAGGTGGTTCATAAACATCATCTTTGTGTTATTTTATTCTTAAGTTTAAGTTGAAGAATGATGTTGACTGAGCATACATCGAGGCATACATTGAAGTTGTGTTTTTCTTTTAAAAATTACACACTGTCAATAACAGATTTCAAAAAGGTTTTTTTTAATAAAGTCTAAAAAAAATTTAATTACTTTCTCTCTAAATCTGAATTAGTGTTTTTCTATTAATAAATTATTGAAAAGTGGAAAAATTAATAAAAAATTAGTAAAATTAGTAATAATTTTACTAATTTTGTTAGTAGAAAACTACTAATTTTTAATAAAAAATTACTAATTGAAATATTACGAAACTACTAATTGAAATGTTAAAGTTTCACTTCTTCAATTAGTAGTTTTCTACTAAAAAATTAGTAAAATTATTACTATTTAATAGTAGCTCACCTTTTACTAATTCAATAGTAGAAAACCACTAATTCAGATTTAAAAAGCTTCAAAAGATGATTAATTTAAATTCTTTAAGAATGTATTCAAGAATAATGTTTAAGTAAAAAAAATTTTATTGATGAACACTTTTAAGAAACTTTCATCAACGTCTTAATAAATTATAAAGATCACTAAAAATTATCTTCAAATTTACGTATTTTTCGCTTTTTAACTCACAATTAAGGTATTTCTCTTGCAGTTATATACTTGAAAAAATCGTTTTTATGATTTTCTTTAAATTGTGAGAAAACGTTATTTTATATGTTCCTTCTATCTGATTAAGATTTCAGGACCCTTTTCCGTCTAAAATTTGAGATATTCTTGTTCGAAATTTCAATTATACATGCAAAATGATAAAAAATTGAAATTTCGAACAAGAATATCTCAAATTTTAGACGGTAAAGGGTCCTGAAATCTTAATCAGATAGAAGGCACATATAAAATAACGTTTTCTCACAATTTAAAGAAAATCCATTAATCCATAGAAAATCTATTTTTTCAAGTATTTATAACTGGAAGAGTTTTTGCGCCGAATATTTTGCGCCGAAGACGCATTATAAATGAGTTCATCTGAAATTAATAAAAATTTATCAAATATTAAGTTTCACTCACATGTAGAGATGAAATGAATTGTCGGTATTTAAAAATATTAGTTTTATTTTAATTTCAATTTTATTATAGAGAGATTTATTTGTATTGAATAATCTAAGCTGTAGGTATTAAAAAATATTAATATCATTTTTTTAATTATAAAAGGTTTCAATTGGATTAATTAAATCTGAACTGTAGGTCTTCAAAAATATTGATTTTTCAGAAATTTTAATTTCATTATAAAGGGATTCATTTGTATTGAATAACCTGAACTGCGGACATTAAAAAATATTCATTTTATTTTCTGTATTTATAAAGGGATTAATTTGGATTGACAAATATTTGAACCCATATTAATAAAGATTGATTTGCGGATAAAAGTAGGTGTTATCACCAGATACAAATGGATTGGACAAAAAACGTATTAAAAAAGATTACATAATTTGACTTTTTCTTCGAAAATCATAAAATTCCAATCTTTTTCAATTTCCTCCTTCTTACTGGGGGGGTCTTGTTGGACCGATTTTAAAATATAATATAAAATAAAATATCATAATGCGAACGAAATATATTAGATAATCTTAATCAACCTGTAAATTGCGCCGAGGTCTTTTTCAGCCGATATAACTTCAAACCAGACTAATTTATTTTAACCCATTAAGGTTTATAAAAATGAATTTTTTAATTAAAATATATCATTTTTTATTTATTTTATAAATACATAACTTCTGCTCAATTGTTTACAGCAAGGTTGGAAATGTTTGGGATGACAGGCTAGGGTCAATCAGAGTTGGGAAGTTACGCGTAACTTCGATGTTTTGACGTAAATTTCGTCATTTTTTTACGTTTGTAATAAGATAGATAGATAAGATAAGTAATTTATTTGTAATAAAGAGTTACACTGTTTACAAATATGAAGAAGGGCTGTTTATTCAGTCCTTCGCTTTTTAAATAAAAAAGAATTATACATTTACAATAATAGATGAGAAAAACAAATTAAAAACATTTTAAATTCCACAGATCACTCGTTTATAATAAATGATCTTAGTAAAAGCGCATTTGCAGTAAAATAAAATAGATCGTTGACATGTTTTTGGTCCTTAATAGTGAGCAAGTTAATTACATTTTCCAAATCCTCAGTCTCTCTATTAATATAACGAGAAAGGTGCTTAACACGCAGTGGCTCATAAATTGGGCAGCGCAGCAAAAAATGTGTGATACTTTCCTGTTCAACGACATTGCATAAAGAACATATGACATCCGTGTTCCACGAGTATAAGTTTTGCTTGTATGTGAATTTAGTTCTATTGTTACCAGCTAGGCGAAATTGACTTACTATTCTAATCTTGCTAAGTGACATTTCATAAGTGAGATAATTTTTTGTTTCATTTAATTGACTTAAGAATCTATATGACGGATTGTCAACGGAGTTTAATACTTTTTCTATTGTTTTGCTGAGTTCATTATTAGACCATTTTGTTAATAAGTTATTTATTTATTTTTTTATAAGTTTAGGGTTATGAAATTGTTGATTTTATAATTTATTATCTCCCAGTGACTCTATCAGCATTCTCAGCTGCGCGGCCCAATTATATTGTGTCGGATATTTACTGGAGCAGTCAATTTCACACAATCTGACAAGACACTTTCTTGCGAGTCTATTAACTGGCATTTCAATTAATTTTAACCACCATTCTTAAACTCTTTTAAATATTTTAACATTCGGAAAAGAAACGCCAGACTCCAGACGTACAAAATGATCGGGAGTATTTCTCGATAAACATAGTAAACCTTTCAAAAAACGTGTTTGAACACAATCCAAACTTGACAAATAAGACACAGAGCATACTTCAGAACCATACAATGCCGTGGCATTTATTATACTATCCATAAGAGTTATTACAGTGGACCATGACTCATTTTTGCTCTTATAAAGAATACTACGAACTCGGGCGGCAGCTACGTGACCCTTAGCTACAAAAGTGTCCTTTGCTAGTTTAAATTTTCCCGTCGAGGAAAAGGGTACTCCCAAATAGACGTACGAGTTAGTGTATTGGATTTGATTTTCTCCCCAATACAGAGGCTTTAGTTTTTTACAGTTTCCCGATTTTCTAAACGGAATCACTTTAGTTTTCAAAATGTTTAGATGTAGGCCGTTAAGGTCGCAGTATTCCTTTAGTATTTTGAGCTTCCACTGCATGTCATGCCAATTACTGCCCAATAAAAAGATGTCCGCGATAAACAAAATAAATAGCAACGGGCTTAGGCTATCGCCCTGCAAAACTCCCTCAGTGACATCTATTTTATCTGATTTCCATTGACCAATCTTAACCCGAAAATTTGCGTTGTCGTATAAACTTTTAATAATTCTAAGAATTTTCCCCGTTACTCTCAGTTTAAATAATTTACTCCATAATCTTTCATGCTGCACAGAGTCGAAAGCCCTTTTTAAATCTACAAAAGCCCCGAAAACGTAGTCTTTCTTTGTTTTCAAATTTATGTTTATTATAGACGAGAGAACAAATAGCTGCTCAATGCAGCTCCTTTTATTTCGAAAACCTGCTTGTTCCTCCGGAATGATATGACTAGTCTCCGCCCAAATCTCAAGTGAGCGGAAAGCGCAAAACCGAAAGCAGAAAATAGGAGAGTGAGAGAGAGACAGACAGATATCAATGTCTCACTCTCATATTTTCTGCTTTCGGTTTTTCGTTTTCTGCTCACACGGGATTTTACCCTTTGGAAGTAATATACGTACGGAAAATACGTCAAAAACCCCACGTAATGTACGTGAAGTATATTACGTGCACAACTCTGCGAGTCACAATATTGTTTATTTTCCTAATATACTGAAATCCAGTAAACAAACAATAATGTCAAATATATAAATCATGAGATTGGATTAAAAAATACAACATATCTACTTACCGCTAATATTTGGCTAATTCTGTACTGTGGTTGAAAAGTAATTAAAATTTAATCAGTGTTTAAAATCAGTGTTTAAAATGTTTAATCAGTCTTTAATCAGTGGTATAATTATATTTTATTTAATGTTTTTTGTGTTATACTGCAATAGAATTTCGCTGCTGGACATGACGAATGGCTACGTGTCGATTCTAGTGACAAAATTACACTTATTTGGATGTAAAAAATGTACATCGAATTGATGTTATATTTCAATTTCACTTCGTTTCGATGTTAAAGTAACATATGTGGTTGAGTTTTTGCTGCAATAAATTTTTCACGCAAATCGATGTTAAATTAACAAATATTTTTTTCTGTGGCTAAATTCTGTCATCCAAAAACATAAAAATGAGTACAATCATGAATTTGACTGGGAACATATTTAAATTTTGGATTTTGAATCCAATAAAAGAAAAAGAATCATTTCTGAAATGATTCATATTAAATCTGATATTCATAACATTAATATTAAAGAAGACACTTTGTTTTTTAACAAGACTTTTATTCCTTTAATAAATAAAATTAACTCATGATTGTTTTATTTTAGACTCGTACATCGTTTTTCACTTCAGTTAATTTTATTCGTAATGATGCGAAGTAATATTTGTAATTGTTTTTGTTTTATATAGCTACTGACTTGTACTAAGTTTATAGTTAGTTTGTACTTGACTGTCGAAATGTTAAGACTTACTTATTTTTCTACTTAATTTTTCTTCTTGATAATGGTTGGTCTTTTTACCAATTTGACTTGCGTTTTTTATAATATAAGTTCATCAATGTCTTAATCTTAGGTACATATATTTTTATATTATTTTTTTAAACTATGCCTTTATGGAACCAATGTTTTATATATAATTAAAAAAAATAACAAAAAATTTTTTTAAATAAACAGTGTCTGATGAGGTCAGCAGAACCAAGCTGACGAAACGTAGCACAATTTGACTACGATGTTGTGAAGTTTTTATTTTTAATACTTCCCATGACCTTCTTGTAATCGTTTTATATACTTTGTCGTTTAGGTTGACTCTATTTTAAACCATGCAGGCTGATTAACTTCAAGTTGTAGATTTAACTGCCTCCAAAATATGGTATTCTATATGAAAAGTGAAAGGACACGTATTTTTTTATTTCCAAGAAAAAGATGTTTTAACTTTTAACGAAGTTACGAGCAGTTGAATTTTTAATGGTAAAACTCAAAGTAACACCGAAAGAAATTTGTTTCACTTGTTAGGGTTTCGTGGTTCGGGACCGAAACCCTTATAGTGAGACTTTGTCGTCCGTCCGTCCGTCCGTCCGTCGTTCACAGCCAATAGCAGTCAATTTTAGGTTGTGCGCGAGAGAGAGGGTGATAGTGAGAGACAGAGACGGAAACACACGAACCAATAGCAGTCAATTTTAGGTTGTGCGCGAGAGAGAGGGTGATAGTGAGAGACAGAGACGGAAACACACGAACCACTAGCTGTCAATTTTAGGTTGTGCGCGAGAGAGAGGGTGACAGTGAGAGACAGAGACGGAAACACACGAACCAATAGCTGTCAATTTTAGGTTGTGTGCGAGAGAGAGGGTGATAGTGAGAGACAGAGACGGAAACACACGAACCAATAGCTGTCAATTTTAGGTTGTGTGCGAGAGAGAGGGTGATAGTGAGAGACAGAGACGGAAACACACGAACCAATAGCTGTCAATTTTAGGTTGTGTGCGAGAGAGAGGGTGATAGTGAGAGACAGAGACGGAAACACACGAACCAATAGCTGTCAATTTTAGGTTGTGCGCGAGAGAGAGGGTGATAGTGAGAGACAGAGACGGAAACACACGAACCAATAGCTGTCAATTTTAGGTTGTGTGCGAGAGAGAGGGTGATAGTCAGAGACAAAGACGAAAACACACGAACCAATAGCTGTCATTTTAGGTTGTGTGCTAGAGGGAGTTCAACACATAATTAATGATTAAGGGGCAATTTTAAAGGGTGGTTTTTGATGCTGATATTGGTAAGGTAGATATACCTTAGATTTTTTTATTGAATCTGAGACCAAAATATCTTTGAAACCATTAACGTTTTTTTCTTTAATTATTGCTACCTTAAGACGTCTTTTAAATTGAATTCATAGATTAAGACGATATTTCACACACTGAATGGTTACGGATACACCCGAATGGTTCCGAAAACACCCAAAGGCTTCCGATAACACCCAAAGGGGTCCGGAAACTCCCGAATGATAACGGAAACCCTCAAGTGGTTACGCAAACAACCGAATGGTTCCGGAAACACCAGAATGGTAACGGAAACACTCGAGTGGTTCCGGAAACACCCGAGTGGTACCGAATACACCCGAATGGTTACAAAAACACCCGAATGGTAACGGAAACACCCGAGTGGTTACGGAAACACCCGATTGGTAACGGAAACACCCGAGTGGTTACGGAAACACCCGAATGGTAACGGAAACACCCGAGTGGGTACGGAAACACCCGAATGGTTCCGAATACACCCGAATGGTTACGGAAACACCCGAATGGTAACGGAAACACCCGAGTGGTTACGGAAACACCCGAGTGGTTACGGAAACACCCGAATGGTTCCGGAAACATCCGAGTGGTTACGGAAACACCCGAATGGTAACGGAAACACCCGAGTGGTTACGGAAACACCCGAATGGTTACGGAAACACCCGAATGGTAACGGAAACACCCGAAAGGTTCCGGAAACACCCGAATGATTACGGAAACACCCGAGTGAATACGGAAACACCCGAGTGGTTACGGAAACACCCGAGTGGTAACGGAAACACCCGAGTGGTTACGGAAAGACCCGAATGTTTCCGGAAACACCCGAATGGTTCCGGAAACACCCGAATGGTTCCGGAAACACCCGATAGATTCCGGAAACACCTGAATGGTTCCGAATACACTCGAAAGGTTCCGGAAACACCCGAATGGTTACGGAAACACCCGAATGGTTCCGAAAATACCTGAAAGATTCCGAATACACTCGAATGGTTACGGAAACACCCGAATAGTTCCGAAAAACACCCGAAAGGTTACGGAATTACCCGATTGGTTCTGGAAACAATTTTATTTAATACATTAATACCTTAGATTTTTGTATTGAATTTGAGACCAAAATATCTTTGAAACCGCTAACGTTTTTTTCTTTAATTATTATCAATTGGAGAGGAATTTCAAATTGAAGTGATAGTTTGAGACATTGATATTTCACACACTGATCCTTGGCATTTGTTTTGTTGTTCCTTAAGACCGTTTCAAACCTTGATACATGGAGATTAAAATTAAAAATTTATTATGTTCACCAATGAATGTCATTGGTATTTAGCCAATATGATTGTTAAAATATATAATTTATATATTAACAGAGATATTGTTGCCAAGATGCACCACGAGGAGGTAACCAATTTGCATCTCAATAAATCTAAATAAAAAAGTATTAATTTGTTTATGAAATATGATATTTAAATATGTATTAATAATTTGGAGTTCATTTACATATTATGTAATACACATTTTTTATAATTTTGACTCCTTCCTTTTGTATTTAAATTTTTTTGTTTCTTAATCTTTAACTCTAATGGTATAACATATTATGTAAAAAATCCCTTTTTAATGAAATTAAAATATAAATTTTGACATAAATAAAAAAAGAAAGGCTAAATTATTATTAATATGAGTTATTTCACGTTACAATTTCATTAAAAATTTTTTTTTTAAACTGTTTTTTAATTTTAATAATAAAAGTTATAAGTTTTAATTTTACAAAAGTAAATTTTTTTTTTTTTAAATACAAAATGTATGACTTTTGTAACAATATTAAATAAATAAAGTGAAAGTTTAGAAAGTAAAAAAATTTGTGTATTAAAATATTATGTGGAATATTTTATATTAAAATTTTTTAAAAAGATTAAAATATTGTAAAAATTAAAATAAATAAAACATTAATATTTAATGAACAAAATTTGAAATATGTTTTTCTTATTCTTTTTTAAATTGAGTAATTTAGAAGAAAATCGTTGAAAGTAAAAAAATTTTTATACGAAAATATTACGTGGAATGAAAAATTATAAAATAATGTCAAAACATATATTTTATTTGTAATTAAAATACCAAATATTTCACTTATCGGTTTTGAATTTTTTAACTCCTATGATTTTAAATGTTCTTTTTGGAATTAGTTTTCCTTTGTTCAAAAAGTCTTCAGTAGCAGTCGGTTCTTTTGACATTTCTCTAATATGTACCATTTTTTCAATCAGGAAGTAAATAGGAGTTACTAAAAATTTAAAAAATTTAAAAAGAACATTTTTTTACCATTTTCTGGGTGTGGGTAAGACTTGTTTGAAATCAATAATAAAAAGCCACGAAACCCTCAATTGTAGGCGCATTGCGCCTGCTTTTTGTACTGTTTATTTTTTTCCTAATTACTGTAATCAAGTTTTGTTTCTTGGATATTTTACGTTGTCTTTTCTCCTTAAAAATGCCGTTTGCAAGTTTTAAAAATCTGAAAAATTAACAAAATTAATGATGATTTTCCAAAAATAAGTAAGGTCCATTTTTTTAAAAACCGAAGCTTTTTTTTCTTTACAATTTTGACCATAAATTCTGATTAATATAATCAAATACTCCTAGAACTTTCAAGAATGCTAAACCGTACTGTACATATTAGAGAAATGTCAAAAGAACCGACTGCTACTGAAGACTTTTTGAACAAAGGAAAACTAATTCCAAAAAGAACATTTAAAATCATAGGAGTTAAAAAATTCAAAACCGATAAGTGAAATATTTGGTATTTTAATTACAAATAAAATATATGTTTTGACATTATTTTATAATTTTTCATTCCACGTAATATTTTCGTATAAAAATTTTTTTACTTTCAACGATTTTCTTCTAAATTACTCAATTTAAAAAAGAATAAGAAAAACATATTTCAAATTTTGTTCATTAAATATTAATGTTTTATTTATTTTAATTTTTACAATATTTTAATCTTTTTAAAAAATTTTAATATAAAATATTCCACATAATATTTTAATACACAAATTTTTTTACTTTCTAAACTTTCACTTTATTTATTTAATATTGTTACAAAAGTCATACATTTTTGTACTTAAAAAAAAAAAATTTACTTTTGTAAAATTAAAACTTAAAACTTTTATTATTAAAATTAAAAAACAGTTTAAAAAAAAAATTTTTAATGTAATTGTAACGTGAAATAACTCATATTAATAATAATTTAGCCTTTCTTTTTTTATTTATGTCAAAATTTATATTTTAATTTCATTAAAAAGGGATTTTTTACATAATATGTTATACCATTAGAGTTAAAGATTAAGAAACAAAAAATTTAAATACAAAAGGAAGGAGTCAAAATTATAAAAAATGTGTATTACATAATATGTAAATGAACTCCAAATTATTAATACATATTTAAATATCATATTTCATAAACAAATTAATACTTTTTTATTTAGATTTATTGAGATGCAAATTGGTTACCTCCTCGTGGTGCATCTTGGCAACAATATCTCTGTTAATATATAAATTATATATTTTAACAATCATATTGGCTAAATACCAATGACATTCATTGGTGAACATAATAAATTTTTAATTTTAATCTCCATGTATCAAGGTTTGAAACGGTCTTAAGGAACAACAAAACAAATGCCAAGGATCAGTGTGTGAAATATCAATGTCTCAAACTATCACTTCAATTTGAAATTCCTCTCCAATTGATAATAATTAAAGAAAAAAACGTTAGCGGTTTCAAAGATATTTTGGTCTCAAATTCAATACAAAAATCTAAGGTATTAATGTATTAAATAAAATTGTTTCCAGAACCAATCGGGTAATTCCGTAACCTTTCGGGTGTTTTTCGGAACTATTCGGGTGTTTCCGTAACCATTCGAGTGTATTCGGAATCTTTCAGGTATTTTCGGAACCATTCGGGTGTTTCCGTAACCATTCGGGTGTTTCCGGAACCTTTCGAGTGTATTCGGAACCATTCAGGTGTTTCCGGAATCTATCGGGTGTTTCCGGAACCATTCGGGTCTTTCCGTAACCACTCGGGTGTTTCCGTTACCATTCGGGTGTTTCCGTAACCACTCGGGTGTTTCCGTATTCACTCGGGTGTTTCCGTATTCACTCGGGTGTTTCCGTAATCATTCAGGTGTTTCCGGAACCTTTCGGGTGTTTCCGTTACCATTCGGGTGTTTCCGTTACCATTCGGGTGTTTCCGTAACCATTCGGGTGTATTCGGAACCATTCGGGTGTTTCCGTAACCACTCGGGTGTTTCCGTTACCATTCGGGTGTTTCCGTAACCACTCGGATGTTTCCGGAACCATTCGGATGTTTCCGTAACCACTCGGGTGTTTCCGTAACCACTCGGGTGTTTCCGTAACCACTCGGGTGTTTCCGTTACCATTCGGGTGTTTCCGTAACCATTCGGGTGTATTCGGAACCATTCGGGTGTTTCCGTTACCATTCGGGTGTTTCCGTTACCAATCGGGTGTTTCCGTTATCATTCGGGTGTTTTTGTAACCATTCGGGTGTATTCGGAACCACTCGGGTGTTTCCGTTACCATTCTGGTGTTTCCGGAACCATTCGGTTGTTTGCGTAACCACTTGAGGGTTTCCGTTATCATTCGGGAGTTTCCGGACCCCTTTGGGTGTTATCGGAAGCCTTTGGGTGTTTTCGGAACCATTCGGGTGTATCCGTAACCATTCAGTGTGTGAAATATCGTCTTAATCTATGAATTCAATTTAAATACGTCTTAAGGTAGCAATAATTAAAGAAAAAAACGTTAATGGTTTCAAAGATATTTTGGTCTCAAGTTACGGTCACACCTCGACAACTGCCTGCCTGCGCAGGCAGCCGATATGAGATAAAGGGAGAGAAAACATTCAAATTTCTATTTCTGTCCTCTGTTATCTCATATCGGCTGCCTGCGCAGGCAGGCAGTTGTCGAGGTGTGACCGTACCTTTAGATTCAATAAAAAAATCTAAGGTATATCTACCTTACCAATATCAGCATCAAAAACCACCCTTTAAAATTGCCACTTAATCATTAATTATGTGTTGAACTCCCTCTAGCACACAACCTAAAATGACAGCTATTGGTTCGTGTGTTTTCGTCTCTGTCTCTGACTATCACCCTCTCTCTCGCACACAACCTAAAATTGACAGCTATTGGTTCGTGTGTTTCCGTCTCTGTCTCTCACTATCACCCTCTCTCTCGCGCACAACCTAAAATTGACACCTATTGGTTCGTGTGTTTCCGTCTCTGTCTCTCACTATCACCCTCTCTCTCGCACACAACCTAAAATTGACAGCTATTGGTTCGTGTGTTTCCGTCTCTGTCTCTCACTATCACCCTCTCTCTCGCGCACAACCTAAAATTGACAGCTATTGGTTCGTGTGTTTCCGTCTCTGTCTCTCACTATCACCCTCTCTCTCGCGCACAACCTAAAATTGACTGCTATTGGTTCGTGTGTTTCCGTCTCTGTCTCTCACTATCACCCTCTCTCTCGCGCACAACCTAAAATTGACAGCTATTGGTTCGTGTGTTTCCGTCTCTGTCTCTCACTATCACCCTCTCTCTCGCACACAACCTAAAATTGACAGCTATTGGTTCGTGTGTTTCCGTCTCTGTCTCTCACTATCACCCTCTCTCTCGCACACAACCTAAAATTGACAGCTATTGGTTCGTGTGTTTCCGTCTCTGTCTCTCACTGTCACCCTCTCTCTCGCGCACAACCTAAAATTGACAGCTATTGGTTCGTGTGTTTCCGTCTCTGTCTCTCACTATCACCCTCTCTCTCGCGCACAACCTAAAATTGACTGCTATTGGTTCGTGTGTTTCCGTCTCTGTCTCTCACTATCACCCTCTCTCTCGCGCACAACCTAAAATTGACAGCTATTGGTTCGTGTGTTTCCGTCTCTGTCTCTCACTATCACCCTCTCTCTCGCGCACAACCTAAAATTGACTGCTATTGGTTCGTGTGTTTCCGTCTCTGTCTCTCACTATCACCCTCTCTCTCGCGCACAACCTAAAATTGACAGCTATTGGTTCGTGTGTTTCCGTCTCTGTCTCTCACTATCACCCTCTCTCTCGCACACAACCTAAAATTGACAGCTATTGGTTCGTGTGTTTCCGTCTCTGTCTCTCACTATCACCCTCTCTCTCGCACACAACCTAAAATTGACAGCTATTGGTTCGTGTGTTTCCGTCTCTGTCTCTCACTGTCACCCTCTCTCTCGCGCACAACCTAAAATTGACAGCTATTGGTTCGTGTGTTTCCGTCTCTGTCTCTCACTATCACCCTCTCTCTCGCGCACAACCTAAAATTGACTGCTATTGGTTCGTGTGTTTCCGTCTCTGTCTCTCACTATCACCCTCTCTCTCGCGCACAACCTAAAATTGACTGCTATTGGCTGTGAACGACGGACGGACGGACGGACGGACGACAAAGTCTCACTATAAGGGTTTCGGTCCCGAACCACGAAACCCTAAAAAAGATTTTACTACAGTTAAATTTATTGCACTTCATTTGTTCGTAAACTTTTACATGCCAACAATCTCAAATTTGAAGCAAAAAAGTATTTTGGAAAAAAATTCTCATGACTGACAGTATGGTTCAGCATCTTTGAAAGTTATAGGAATATTTTATTATATTAATAAGATTTTATGGTCAAAATTGTAAAAAAACAGCTGGGATTTTTGACAAAATGGACCCTATTTATTTTTAAAAAATCATCATTAATTTTGTTAATTTTTAAGTTTTTTAAAATTTTCAAACGTCATTTTGAAGAAGAAAATACCACCTAAAAGATCCAAGAAACAAAACTTGATTATATTAAGGAGGAATCGGACGAATAATCGGAACAAAAGTTAGTCCAAATGAATAATTTTGATTTTTGATATAGGAAACACATAAATTAATGAATTTTTTTCAGTGGAAGTGTGGACACTTGTATTTTTTACAAAATAAGCCGTTAAAAATTGCAATATGATGAAAATTAAAAAAAAATTGACGTTGGAAACGATTATTCAATTTGTGTTAATTTGAACCTCAACTTGAATAATCGTTTCCAACGTGAATTTCTTTTAATTGTCATCAAATTGCAATTTTTAGCTGCTTATTTTGTACAAAAAAAGTGTCCACATTTTCACTGAAAAAAAATTCATTAACTTATGTGTCTCCTATATTCAAAATCAAAATTATTCATTTAGACTCACTTTTATTCCGATTGTTCGTCCGATTCAACCTTAATTAGGAAAACTATTACAAGGAAAACAAATTTCTTTCACTGCTATTCTGAGTTCTACCATTCGAAATTCAAGGGCTCGTAACTTCGTTAAAAATAACTTTCATCAAAAATAAAAAAATACGTGTCCTTTTATTTTTCATATAGAAAACCATACTTTGGAGGCAGTTAAATCTACAACTGGAATTTAGTCTGTCTGCCTTATTTTAAATGTATTCAACCTACTACAGAATGAAACTTTGAAAATATTATTAGTATATTCTGCAAATTGATATGTACGATTTTCTGCAAGATGGGCACTTTGGTCCTCTCATCCTTGGATAAATTTTGGCACATTCCTGACATATTATTCGTTGTCCGCAGGGGATGAAAGCGAACATTGCCTCTCATATTTTACAGATGCAGCAGCTGCCTGTTAAAAATAATTTGATTAAATATAAATATTAAATATAACATGTGTTATATTAAATTTTATTTTTTCATGCTTAAACAGATTGCATGCACTTTGTTCAAAATACAATTGGCCGAATTTGTGATTGAATTTCTTAAAATGTAATTGTCATATTTTTTAATTCTCTGAACTTGCGTTTCTCAGAAATTGTAATTCCTAGAAGCAGTATTTGTCTGAACTTTGAAATTCATCAATTAGTAATTATCATTAATTTGAAAGTACAAAACTCGTATTCGCCAAATCATCTACATTTCTTTTAATTTCGATAAATCTGTTTTTTGATAAATGCAACTTCTGACAAATTACATTTCTGATAAATGGCATTTAGGATCTTTCTGACAGATAAGTTTTCTGATTAATAAAATTTCTGATAAATGAGATTTGTGGTAATTGCAATTTCTGACAAATGATATTTCTTGTACATGCATTTTTTGATAAATGGTATTTTAAATAATAGAAACTTCTGACAAAGTGGATTACTGATAAATGCAATTTCAGAAAAATAATATTTCTGATAAATGTACTTTTGGATATATGATATTTCTCATGAATTAAACTTAGTATTTCTTTCCTTACAAATTACATTCTTTGGCAATACATTTTTTGAAGAATTAGATACTTGATAAATGCACTTTTGGAGAAATGGGATATCTTATGAATGGAGTTTAGGATGAGTAAGATTTTTTATAAATTTAATTTTGGATTAATAAAATTTCTGATAATTTAAATTTCTGTAAAATTAGATTTTTCATAAATAACCTTTCAGTAGAATAAAATTCTGTCAAATGGATATTCTGACAATTGCAGTTTGGAAAAAATGCTGGCGACCCGTTAAAAGTTCTGGAAAATGCAAGTTCTGTAATTACAATTTTTATAAAAATGTAAGTTTATAGAATTAAATATTACTATTAGTAAATTTCTGTATTTGCAAGATCGGTCCATTGTATTTTGAAGGAAACTCATTAAGTCTGTGTAAATTACGAAAAAAGTTATACCTACTTCCTTCTACAACATTTTCTTCCTCATCTTCTTCCTGCAGATGTAGAGGGTCACTGTTGCCTGTTGAGAAACATAGAAATGAAAAAGTTTTATAGAAAAATAGAGTACAATTATAAATGGAAGATGTATATAAAGAACAGTTTTCTTCCTCATTCCATTGAACTTTTATTTCACAATTAATTAAATGATGCATTTTATGTGTAGTGTCCTAAGTTCAAAATTCATTTCATTCAAAAGAAAATAATAATTGTGGAATTTATTGTCCTACGTAGTACTAACATAACCCAAAACATTTTTTTTATTCTTTTGAAAAAGGTTGGGGAGATAGACGGAGGAAATTTGCTTCACAACATTTTCTTTCTCAATTTTTTATGTCTTTACATGTCATTCAAAAAACTTCCTCGCATATGTTTCTTAAATATGACGCTCTTTTCAGCAGGGGCGGACAAACGCCCGGGCAAGCCGGGCGACCACCCAGGGCGCAAAGATTGTCTTAATGCAAAATGAGGAGCCGAAAATAGGCCCGAGGCGCTGAAAAGCGCTCGCCCCTTATGGTTTGCCCGGGTCAAGAATAAAGTTCCGAAAAGTGACGACCTTGGATTTTTTTGAAACTACGTATAATTACGTATTTCGATGCGCTGATTACAAAAATCATAGTGAAAATACCCGCAAATTTGAATTTTATGGTAAAAAGCATAAAAAACCTAAAAAATAATGGTTTTTGACATATATCTCAAGAAATACGCAAAATTTCGAAAAACAGTTCCAACAAAAGTTGTTAGTCTGATTAAAATACACCTTTTACGTTTCTTACTTTTTTTCAAAAAAATGAATAATTTTCAAGAAAAATGCGAAAAACTGTCAACCACCATAAACACAGTCTATATATACTTACATTAATACGAAATACGTTATTTGTAACATAATTTACGTATTTTGCGTAATCTTTTGAGTTGGTTTGTTGTTGAGTTGGATGCCCTCTCCCCCCTGACCCTCCTCCGTGTCTTATACAAAATACCGGGGGCTTGGGGTGCCCACTGGAAGTGGAATGTAGATAACAGTGGAAAAGTTGTTAGTTTGGAAGCCCACCAAAGATTGTCAGCCTGCCTTCGTTTGTCGGTTTGTTGTTTCGGGGGGCTAGTCCCCTAACCCTCTTATGTCTTGGACAATCTAGGATGGGATTGGGGTGCCATACTGAAGTGGAATGTAGACAACGGTGGAAAAGTTGTTATTTTGGAAGCCCCCCAAACATTGTCAGCCTGCCTTCGTTTGTCGGCTTGTTGTTTCGGGGGGCCTTGCCCCCCGAAAGAGATGCCCTCTGCCCCCCCTGACCTCCCCGTGTCTTATACAAAATACCGGGGGCTTGGGGTGCCACACTAGAAACGATCAAGTGGACAATTTTTTAAAGATGATAATCTTAAGTAGTGTCTGAAATTACGCAAATTACGTAATTTACGTTATTACATAAGTGTACGTAATTATACGTAAATACGCAATTTTACGTTATTACATAATAGTACGTATGAATGTAATGATACGTAATGAGCATAATGTTTCGTAATGCAATAACGTAATTACGGCTGTAGGTAACTTAAGATTGATATAATATGGGTATTTGGTCACATTTATGGTGATTCACGTTTTTTGCATTTATTTCGTAAACTAATTGGTTTCAGTAAAAAATGCATCATACATAAAATGTGTATTTTAATGAGATCTGCAATTTTTGTATAATTTTTTTTTATATTTGCAATATTTAAAGAGATAAATGCAAAAAACCGGAATTTTAATCATTTTTTATACCATTTTTTACCATGAAATTCAAATTTGCGGGTATTGTCACTATGATTTTCGTAATCAGCGCATCAAAATACATAAGTATACGTAGTTTCAATAAAATTGGAGGTCGTCCCTTTTCAGAACTGCACCCAAAAAATCTTCTCAAGATTCTCAAAAATATTAATTTCTGTAAAAACAGATATTTTTTGCCAAAATTTTATATTATTTAAGATTAATTGTCAACGAAAAATTCTTTAGACTCTGTATTATATTTTAAACTGATTTTTGCAATTAGCTAAAGTTTAAAAATAATATTCTAATTTTAAGGAAACAAATAGTTTTCAAAATCCTGAAAAAATTGAATTTTTGTAAAAAGAGATATTTTTTGACAAATTTTGTTGTATATGAGATTATTTGTCCTCGAACAAATCTCTAGACTCTGTATTATTTTTTAAACTATTTTTTAAAATTGATCATGGTTCAATAATATTTTTAAAATTTTAAAAGGGAAAAAAATCGTTTTAAGATGCTGTATAAATTAAGTTTTTGTTAAATAGATATTTTTTGCCAAATTTTATACTATTTAAGACTAATTGTCCACGAAAAATTCTTTAGACTTTGTATTATGGTTAAAACTTATTTTTGCAATTGGCTAAAATTGAAAAATAATATTCTAATTTTGAGGAAACAAATAGTTTTCAAAATCCTGAAAAAATTGAATTTTTGTAAAAAGAGATATTTTTTGACAAATTTTGTTGTATATGAGATTGTTTGTCCTCGAATAAATCTCTAGACTCTGTATTATGTTTTAAACTATTTTTCAAAATTGATCAAGGGTAAATAATATTTTTAAAATTGTAAAGGGAAAAATTCTTCTCAAGATTCTCAAAAATATCAATTTCTGTAAAAACAGATATTTTTTGCCAAATTTTATAGTATTTAAGATTAATTGTCAACGAAAAATTCTTTAGACTCTGTATTATGTTTTAAACTGATTTTTGCAATTAGCTAAAGTTTAAAAATAATATTCTAATTTTAAGGAAACAAATAGTTTTCAAAATCCTGAAAAAATTGAATTTTTGTAAAAAGAGATATTTTTTGACAAATTTTGTTGTATATGAGATTATTTATTCTCGAACAAATCTCTAAGTTAGAGATAATCTAAAGTTAGAAAATGTAAATAGATGCATGAAGAAAATGGTTGAAAAAATTCGTAACTATAGGATAGAAACTGAACAATTGGAGGGGGAAAAAAAGCTTCTAAAAACTAAGAAAATTAAATGAGTAATTGAAACGCAAGAAAGGAGTAAAAAAAACATTTCTACATGAAGAGAATGAAATAAATAGGAAGGAATTTAAGATCTATTATTCCTTACTTTAAGAAAATTAAAAAAAAATTATTAAAACAGGGAATTATGAAAATGTTAAGTATTTTAAAAATTAAAAGAAATCCGACTTTGAGGATTTGAATTAAAAATCGACTTCTTTATATTGTAACCAGTAAATGAAATCTCCAAATGTCTATTTGTAAGTATTTTATTAAAGAAATGAAGAGAAAACTAAGAAATAAAATAAATTATGAAACACTCGAAGAAAGTATGTAAAGAAGTGAAAAATGTTTTTTAAAAACGTTAAAACATATTGCAGAAGATAACAAAATTTGTAATTTTGAAAAATTAGAAAAGTATTTGACAATTTGAATAAAAGAAAAGAAATATTAAGAAAATTGAAAAACAGATTTTATAATGAAAATATTTAGTACAACATTAAATGTACATAACAAAAATATTAAAAATTAAAAGCTTTCAAAGAAGTAGAAAACTGAGAAATTTAAAAAATGTTGACAGGAGCATGAAATAAATGTTTTCAAAAAATCGTAGTTGAAGGATGAAAGCAAAGCAATTGAAAAGAAGGAAACTGTTTCTAAGAAATGGAAAAATTATGACAAAAATTAAAAATCTAGGACTAAGAAACAACGGAACATCAAGAAAATTAAATAAATAAGAAGAAAATGGAGAAATGTTTTTGTACTTACTCTACCAAACTGTAAAGAAATGTATAAATTACAGAAATTGGGAGAAAAAAATTTTTGTTAGAATGTAGTACAAAGTTAGAAGTAATAAAAATAAAATAAAAAATGTAAACATATGAAGGGAAATAAGAAATCCACAAAATAAACTTTAAAAATCTTTAAAAACAAGATAGTTGAAGCAAATTAAACCGAGGACACTTGTATATTTTTCATTGGCGGATACACGAGGAAGGTCAGGCCCCCCCCCCCCTCATGGAGCTAATTTACGGTCATATATGGGAGAGTGACAGAGAGAGAGAGTTAACAGTATAGTATTGTCCCTTTCTTTCTCATGTATGTTCCCCTCTAAGAATCAAGTCTGGATCCAACACTAATGTTATTACCCTTAAAACATTTAAAACAATAATTTTAGAAAAACGAAGAAAGTCTAAAAAATGTATGGGAAAGTAAGTAAGTTTGCAAAAAAACTCGCAAGAAGTGGAAAATATGTAAAAACAAATTAAATAAATGTACAAAAAAATGAGCGTAGGTAATTATTTTTAAAAATATGAAACTAATTATGAAAATCGATATAATGAAAATTTTACTGAATATTATAATAAGAACATTCTATAAAATAATATTGAATAATGGACATACAAAGAATAAAATTGAAGACAATCCTAAAATAAAAGCAGAAATTATAAAGAAATGAAAAATAAAATAAGCAGATAAAATCTTCAATTTTGTGGACATAAAATATATATGATAAAAATGAAGCAGGTTAAGAAAAGTGAAATCTCTCAGAAATCTTATAAGAATTAAAAAAAAAATTATAGTGAATATTAAATATAATTACTATTATAAAAATGTAATTATTATTTATTTATTATTATGTTATATATTTACGGGCAGAAGCCCATTACATTATAAAATTAAAAAGTTTATTTAAACTGACAATAAAATTATAAATAATGTAAAGGAAATACAAAATGTATATAAAGAAAGAAAGTAAATTTTACATAACAAAATTAAAATTTCCTTACAAATAAAGAAATTGAAGCAAATTAAACAAAAAACAATTTTTCTAAAATTACACTTAAAATAAGTCAAAAAATAAAATTCTTCATAAAAATTAAGAATAAAAAATTTATTGAAAAATAAGTCACTTTCAAAGAAACGTCGCAAAAAGTGAATATGTGAAAAGAATTGAATAAACTTACAAAAAGGATATGAGAGTATTTAGTTTTAAAAATCTTAAAATAATTATGAAAATCAACGAAATAAAAAGTTTAGTGCAGGTTATAATAACGAACTTGCGTCAAAATTTTATTTTAAAATTTCAAACAAAACAATTAATTATTTTGAAACACTTAAAACAGGTGTCCACTCAATTATTTCTGGTGCTATACATTATATTTAATTGTAATATTACCACAATGTCATTGTTATATTATAGTAATATTACGAATATCACTGTAACATCATCCCGTAATATCAGTAATATTAAATGTAATTTTTTTACAATGGGTCATTTCGGAGGAGAGTTAAGGTCCATATCTCAGATATTTTTTAATTTTTTTTTATAAGTAGCTTTTTGGGATACAAATAAATATTTCGAGTTTTGATTTAAAAATTCTCAAAATTTTTTAAAATATTTGCATTGCAAATTTTTCCATACTTTTTTTCAAATAACCATAACTCCGTCAATTTTTAAAATTCTGAAAAAAGTCAAGAAACCTTTTTTGCGTCAAAAAGAAAGAATTTTTATAACAAAAATTGAAAATGAAAAAATATTAATTTTTTCATTAATTTATTTAAAAAATAATGTTTATTTATTTTTTTTATCAAAGGCCCGATCACATTTTTCGCTTTAAAAAATGTTTTTATACAATTTGGGATGTCTTTTATAAACACACCAATTTTCAAGATAGCTTCTGTTTTTGTTTTCGAATAATAAATTTTCAAAGTTGAGACTAATACTTAAATGTCGCGTCTGCGACAATTATTCATCTAAGTTCACCATAGCGCGGTATATATGCAAGCCACGCACTCAATATTAAAAAGTGTTGTTTAAAGCAAATAAATACAAATTTTTTTAAAGTATAATATCATTATATAAATTAAATATTGAATATTTTAGTTTGTAATTTATATTTTTTTATAAAGTGAAGAGAGCCCCTTCCTACGCTCTCTCCTGTGAGGTACTACCAATTGTTCCACAACTTGTAAATTACTTATTAAATTAAATAAAATTCACTTAATAGAATATTTACACGCAGCTCAATTACCTCTCCGTGCACAAAAAAAAAATTTTGTAATGAAACAAAGAAAGCACTTTATGTATGAAGAATTATAAAGTACAGAAACCAAATATTGAAGAATTTATTTAATATCAGAATGTGAAATGAATTTTGAGATTTTGTAATTTGAAAATAAAATAAAGATCATTGAAAAACTAAAAATTAACGCTTTTTAAGGCAATTTATTTTTTACAATATTATATACGTTTCCGTTTGACACTAAAAGACTTGAAATTATATTACATCTTATTTTGAAATTTTCAATAGGTACATAACTGTGAAATGATTGTGTCCCCTTAATTGGAATAGCGTTCTCAAACAGATTATTCAAAAGAAGACGTTCTTCTTCATGTTCTTTATTAGTGCAATAATCGAATTTAATGATCTTAATACCATTTTCAAGTGAATCAAATACATTTTTAGCTGTTAAAATTAAATCGCCAGAAGGGCGTCTAAAACTCTCGCGAGCTGCATACCGTTTTACTGTACCACCAACTCCATCACAGGCATTTTTCCCGTGAGAAGTTGCAAAAAAGTGCCACTCAGCTTGAATATTGAAAAAATTGAATAAATCATGGTATACTAAATTTATAAAATTACTTTTATTTTTATATTGGGAGGCAGCACCATCAGAAAAGTAATACATTTTTTTAATATGATTTTGATCGTATTTTGCGATAAGTTTATTTATTAATTTTTTTAATGAAAAGATGAACTGCAACCGCATTATGATTAGTGCTTACAAAAGTGTCATTTAATTTAATCATTTTCATCAAGCTCTGAACGATATACTACAAATGGATGAACTGTAATTTGATTATTACTCCAGAACTGACTTCGTATTGCATCTTGTATAATTGGACAATAATTTTGTGCAAAATCACCTATAACTAATAATTCTCTACCTTTTAGATTCTTCTTTAAAGTGTTTAGAAAGCTGCTTTGATTCTTCAAGATAAAATGATGTTTACCGCGCTATGGTGTACTTCGATGAATTGTCGCTGACGCGATATTTAAGTAGTCTCAACTTTGAAAATTTATTACTCTAAAATAAAAACAGAAGATATCTTGAAAATTGGTGTGTTTATAAAAGACATCCCAAATTGTATAAAAAAAATTTTTTTAGCGAAAAATGTGATCGGGCCTTTGATACAAAAAAATAAACATTATTTTTTAAATAAATAAATGAAAAAATTAATATTTTTTCATTTTATATTTTTGTTATAAAAATTCATTCTTTTTTACGCAAAAAAGGTTTCTTGACTTTTTTCAGAATTTTAAAAATTAACGGAGTTATGGTTAATTGAAAAAAAGTATGGAAAAATTTGCAATGCAAAAATTTTAAAAAATTTTGAGAATTTTTAAATCAAAGCTCGAAAAAATTATTTGTATCCCAAAAAGCTACTTATAAAAATAAGATTCAAAAATATCTGAGATATGGACCTTAACTCTCCTCCGAAATGACCCATTGTAACAAAATTACATTTAATATTTTTGATATTACGGGATGATGCTACAGTGATATTCGTAATATTACTATAATATTACAATGACATTGTGGTAATATTACAATTGAATATAATGTATAGTACCGGACATAATTGAGTGGACACCTGTTTTAAGTGTTTCAAAATAATTAATTGTTTTGTTTGAAATTTTAAAATAAAATTTTTTCTCTGTTATTGGTTTGGAACTATTTAAATTCTGAGAAAATAAGACCAGGATAAGGTCTTTTCGTCAATTTGTTTAAGGTATATCTCTCAGGTAAATACAGGCTATCAGAAAAACATGCCAGTGTCCTTCAAAGAATTTAAAAATTTTCGAAAACTATATTTTTAGGCAGGAAAAATGTCCTTTTTTAGGAACGAGAACGAACGCGCGCTCTAGCGCGCGTGCTTACGTATTGTGGTGTGGTACAGTCGATAACAACTCACTGAAAGCTCATTAAAAACTCACTGAAAACTCACTTGTAGAGCGAGTTTTCAGTGAGTTTTTAGTGAGCCTTCAGTGAGTTGTTATCGACAGGGACAGTTGTATAAATTTTGTAAAGAAATGAGAATAATGTGATTAAAAAGAAAATGAGTTCATGAATTGAATTGTCGAGTTGAAGAAATAAAGATATTAAGAAATAGAATACGATATATGCACTGTTAGAAAAATCTGACTGAATTTTCACTCACATATGCTGGAAGTTTTTTCCATTCACGTAAATGAAAATTAAAAACACGTGACTGAAAATTCAGTTACGCGTGACTGAAAATCCATGCACATGTGCATTAATTTTAATGTAGGTAGTTGGAAAAAACTTCCAACATAGGTGAATGAAAATTCATTCATATTGTCTTAGATTTTAATGAACTATTTGTTTAAATACGCGTATGCAAGAAAGTCCAAAGAAACAAAACGTGTAGAAAACTTTTTGAATAGAAGCACGGCAATTTATGAACACTTTAATTATTATCTTAAAAAAACACACGAATAAGAGTATTTACTTAATAATTATTTATTTGTTTGCAAAATACACACGCGAATAGAAATAGACGCACTGAAAACATAACCTACAAATTGTTGGTTACAATATTCATTAAATTCAGTTATTAAAAATAAAGAGGCAAGAAACCATAGTCACAAGGTTAAAGTTCATTTTAATCTTCATCAAAGAAGTTTATTTTGAACACGATTTACACTATAAGTATTATAAAACTGTACCACAAACTGCACGACAATAATTCTGCAACTTATCTTACTACCGACGCAAAAATAACTGTCATTCATCGGTAACTCAAAGTTAAGGTAATATTGCATTAATTTTACTTTAATGTGCAATTAAATTAAAATTAATGCATACTTGAAAAAAATTCAATTTATTTGTGAATTATCATAACTTTTCTTCAACATTAAATGAAAATTCAGTGACGTGAATGAATTAAAAGTGCATTAATTTTCAGGTTTTTTCTAACAGTGTGGGATATATGGAGTAGGGTAAGGGATGTAATATAGGAAATATAATATAGTCTGGAAATTCTGATAGCACAATACTAAATCTCAGTTTATTTTAAAATAATATGTTATTGTCACATAATGAAGAAATCATCATTGATATAGTAAATGTGCAAGAGAATGGTGAAAATTAAGGCCGAATATGTACGTGAGCTTCTATAAAGTAGTTAATTCTTGAAATAAAATATCTGTACATGTAATTTTACTTTTAAAGGGGATCAATTAACATAAATTTTGAAGAATGGAGAATGATTGTTTGTTGAAGTGTAATTATGTTATTCCTGTTATGTTAAAGAAACAAATTTATAAAAAGAGAAAGTAATAAAAATAATGTAAATGATAATATGAATTGAAATTAGAGTTAGAGTTAGAGATGAGCATGCAGTTGCAATACTGTCATTTCATTAAATAATAGAAATCAGTATTACATACCTTTCTCACTATTACAATAATGAAGAGTGATTTTAAAGTTCATTTTGTTCATTTCAAATGAATGGCCAGGAAATATGACATATAATTTTTTATTTTTCTAATAATTTGAATCATTGATGAAGAATTTATTTTAAGTTGAGCTTGTAAGATCATTGAATAATTCTTGGTATACGTAATTCTTAATATTGGAATTACTTCGTTGATCTCCAATGAAAATACGCAATGACTCCCAAGATTTTACTCTGGAGAAAGCAACATATAGTTGTCCATGATTAAAAACGTTTTTACGAAGATCTATTCCAATTTTTTTGAACGTTTGTCCCTGACTTTTGTTTATTGTCATTGCAAATGCAATTTTAACTGGAAATTGTCTTCGTTTAAAAGTAAAAGGATAAATGTTTTCACAATATAATGTAATACGATTAATGAAAACAATATTTCCAGCCTTATCACCTGTTATAATTCGGCACTTTAATAAATTATTTCCAAGTTCTAAAATTTGTAATCGTGTTCCATTACACAATCCCTCATGAATACTTAAATTGCGAATTAACATGATAATACAATTTAATCGTAATTTTAATTCGTAAGGAGAGAAGCTTGGGGGATTTAAAGTATTTAAGTATTCAGGTAAAATAGCGTCTTCAATATCACCATTATCGCAATTATCAGTACTATCAATGCCTGTGTAAATACGTTCTGTTGTTTTATCAAGCAATTCAACAACTTTTCTGTTCATTTCTTCAACATCAACATTTCTAGCAGATAATATGGCAACATGTGCAACATCATTGTATGAACGATTTCTAATTAAATCTCCAAATATTTCTTGAACGATGTCTTTGCCCTGTTGAATTAAACATTGTTCTGGAACGACAATGTTGTTATCATTATCATTTTCAGTGCCATTACCTATAGATAATAAATATTTGGCAAATTCTAATTCTGTAGGTAATGTTCGCATATTTTCTGTTAAAGAAAAGGTTACAAAATGTTTCCATAATGATAAAGATTTTATTGACAAATTAATTAACTCTGATCGATTAGCATTTTGTTTAACAGGAAGTAATTGCCTAAAATCACCACCTAATAACATAGTTTTTCCTCCAAAAGGTAAATCAACATTCATGAAATCACGTAAAGTTCGATCAATTAATTGTAAAGCATATCGAGGTGCCATTGGAGCTTCATCCCAAATGAAAATATCAACCGATTTAAGGAAATCAGCTTCTCTTGATTGGCATTTAATGTTTGAAACGGAATCATGAAACAGGGGAACTGGCATGCCGAAAGTTTTATGTATGGTTTTACCACATGGAAGTAAAATTGCTGCAATGCCTGTGAAGGCCATTGTACAAACAATTTTACCCTTACTTTTTAACATATGATAAAGTGTTGTATATATATATATGTTTTACCTGATCCACCTGGACCGTCGATGTAAAAACATGACGTAGACATTCGTTCGGTTCGCATAACAACCTTAAAAATGGTATCAACGATATTTTTCTGTTTGGAATTCAATGTCGAATATTGTGTTTGGCTAATGAGCGCATGATCAATTGTGAAAGTGTCAACAGTAATATCATTGAAGGAAAGAATAGAATCATGTTGTAACTGAATCATTGTAGGGAAATTTTTGATGTCAGAACCATCTTTTAAAAGAAAGTTATTAATTTCTTCATAAGCTTTTTGATTAGCTTCCTCAGGAGCATACTCCCTTTTGAAGTCATCTGATAGAGCGTCTTTAAATGTGTCCCATAATTCATGTGGATTAATTGGTTGACAATGAATTAAAATACGAACAAATAGATGTCTTAACTCTGTAGGCATCATCCAAGTTTCGCCTTCCTTCATAGCATTATGCCATTCTGCATCGTGTTCAATGAGACCTAAATTTAGACATGCATCACAACAATTTTCATAAAGCTCACCGTTAACTGTTCGAATGTGTTCAAAACTTGTAGCTCCCTTAACAGTAAGAAGTAGTAATCGAAGATGAAATAGTTCTACTTGGGTTGGACTTATAGAATACATGCGACCAATAGTATTATATTGGCTTTCACGTCTTAACCATTTGCAATTACTTTCTCCTTTTTGTTTTTTAAACACGTAATGACTTGGTATTTCAGGATACGCGAACTGTCGAGCTTCTGGATCACGTTCATTTAAATGAAAATAATCAATTAGCATGGTTTCTTTTTGTAAGGCAGTTGTAATAGAATCTGTATTGTCTTCCAAAGGAATAATGACAGTTTGTTGATTAGGTAGGTGAACTGGTAAGCGAGTGATTGCATGACTTTTACATTGAAGTGGTCTTCCAAATATTCTATCACACGCTTCAACAGGTCTAACGTAGCGTGTATCTATAAACTGTTTGATTTCATCATGTTCCAAAATAGGATTGATATTGTCGGATGGAGAAATGACAACAGCAGCAGAATCATGTCCTTTGTAAATGTACTTATACAAATATTTAACAGACTTAATGCTTGAAACAATTTCAACATTAATGTGACAATTAAATCTTTCTAATAGTTGAGCATTATAAGGTACTACATACTGATTGTCTGCTGTTTCCCCATTGGGACGATTAAAAACACCGGTATTTCTTCTGCGATAAGTTGGATAACAATTTTCATCAACTGTTGTTTCATTGTGAAAGGGTTTGGAGAAATGTTTCGAACAATGTCCTTTATCGTCTTGGCAGCGAAAGCCACATGGTCCATGAATCATATGTTTAATGACAATATTATGAAGCTTAGGATTATCAGTTAGGAATGAAATTTCTGCAGAAATATATTTATCTACAACTTCAGATACAGTTATTTTATAATTTTGTTTTAGTGTGATTAAGATATGAACATGTGGTAATCCACGCTTTTGATATTCAATAACATAAACATATGCAAGTACCTCACCGAATAAATGTTCCTTAACTATATAATGAATAAGTGCCTTCATCTTTAGTTGGAAAACCCGTGAAACAATGTCAGGCCTATCTGATGATGTCTGATTGGGTAATAAATTTTCCTGAATTTCGCGCCAATTTGGATTGCATGTCATTGTTATAAATAAATCACATTTACCAAATTGACGTACAATTGCCATTGCATCTTGATAATGTTGCAACATATTACGTGGTGAATCTGTAAATGTGGATGGTAAGATAAGAATTTTTCCTACTTGTAAATTTGATTCATTTCCACGTTTTTGCAAGTGATCTATTAATCCTGCATAACTATCGGCACGAAGTGTTTTTTGATTCATTTTACAGAAAGTCGTCCTGTCTCTTTCAACTTTAACATAACCATCAACAATCCACTGTTAAAAAAGTCTTCCTCCTTTTAAGAAAATATTATTATTTCTTGTTGCCATTCTATACCTAATATATGCAGACCGTGTTACACGCTTATGAGTTTTATGTTTTAATGGAATATTACTATGCCAGCCTATTGTACCATGTGGATAAAATAATGGATAAATCCAAGGTTCCACATAAGGATTCATGCTGCTAACATATTGCAATTCTTTATTATTTATTTTACGTATACTTACATAGGAATCTGGAATTTCACCGTCAGCTGTTGTTGTGAAAATAGCAGCAATTTCATTAATTTTTTGCACATTGTATCGTCTAGTATCCATTCCTGGTTTTAATGTAAATAATAAATGCATTTCGGGTTCAATGTCTTGATTATTGTCATGCATTATATTTTTCATTTCCTCGTGCATCATTTGATATGATTGAGCAAAGATAATGCAGTTTCTAAGAGCATTATCAATATCATGAAGTATATCTTTATTTAAGTGAGAAGTAAAATTAGAACAGATATCTGTTGCTTCATTTTGATCAATAATAAATAATTGTCCATAAAAGGGATTTTCATCTTGTGCATGATAGAGAGAGGTATTAATTTGATAATATACTTGACCATGTATTTTGAAGCAATATGGTGCAGATGTGGAATTATTGAAATTACACAAATTAGCATTAAAAGAAGCAAAACAAAATGAATTATTGTAACGTCTGATATTTTGTTTAAAATGTTTGGACATTTCATGACTATCATCAAACAAAGTTTGCAATATGGAAGGTAAAGTTGGTAATGGGTCAAGTTCAACTTCTCCATGTGCACAACAGTTCATAAAAGAATTCTTTTTTTTTTACTTTTTCTTCTTCGAAATGTTTGGCATCACAATGTTTACATAATAAATTCATTTCACCACAGTAATGTTCACCGGTGTTATCAATTGAAGATGTATCTTCCATGTCAGTAAGGTCCTCATCATTCTCTTGAAATGAATGGGTATTCAATGACAGTGACATATCAATATCGTTTTGTAAGTGGGTAGGGGATGTACTGGGTAACTGAATGTACTGATTTTTATTTCTGGACTGAATGTATTCTAAAGAGTTTAAAAAATTTTTCTGTCTATTTTTTTCATCACGAATTCTTTGTCGATAAGCACGCATATACTTCTTTTGTTTTTCGCGTTTATTTTTCAGATATTCCTCTTTGTCATGTTCTGAATTGAAAAAAATTTTTGGAGGTATTATTTGAAAAATAAAAATCGTATTAAATTAGAGAACTATTAATGTGTTTTGAAAAGGAGTTCGATGACAAAGGAGAAAGTAATATTTGTGATAGGTATTTGTAGTTGTTAATGACAATTAAAAAGAAGAGAACTATGGGAGGATGATTGATATAATAAGTAATACAAATTATTTGTATTTTGTAAATAGTATCTAGAAATTTGTGTATCTTTTTTATTGGTATCTGAAAGTAAAATATCTATTTGTTATTGGTATCTGAGAATGAGTGGTATCTGTGTGAGAGAACTAAAGTGTTTGTATAAATGTTTGAAATGAAATGTATCTATTTATAAGAATAGATACTCCACCTGAAAGAATAAAATATATTATTAATAATGAGGAACAAATGAAAAGGCATTTAAGAAAAGCAATAAATATGACGTTGAAAGGGACGTAGGAAAGAACAACATTTTTTTCAAAAGGCTTTAGTAGTTTTATTTGAAAATGTGGGAATTAAGACACATTTGGGTATTAAATAAATATAGAAATTTGTAATTAAAAATATTGAATACTTTTAGAGAAAAGTGCATCGCAAAATTATTGAACAATTTTGTTTTTCTATGCAAAAGTTTGTTATTTCTTATCTTGAATAAAAATCATCACAATGGTTTCACTCTAAAGATATTGAAATTAAAGAAAGGAAACATTGGGATGAAATGAATATTTTTAAGACGTGAAAATAATTAGACGTTTGTAATTATGAAACCTGTTGTCCCTCTTTCTGAACCTTGCATGAGATGATGGAAAAAGTTGATAATATAATAAAGTTTTACTGAAATTTGCGGCTAGGATGTGTTAGTTGTATTCTATTTTGCAGATAAATGAATGTCATTATAGTATAGTAATGTAATATAAGTTTACAATAAAAAGATTTAGAAGAATGTTGTGTATCATGAAAAGGAAAAAAGTTATGAAAAAAGGAAAGGAAGTTTGCAAAATAGGGAACATGAAATGTTCATTTTGAAGATAAGCACAAATTATAAAACACAATTTTAATGAAATTCAATATTTTATAAGATTGTAAGAAAGAACGTTTCATTAGGATACTTGTTTATGAATTTTATAATGATCATACAATGTTACTTTATGGGCAATCTTTATTGTAACAATTCATTGACAATGAGACAAACGGATAGTAAGATTTTTATGTTAAAAAGGTTATGTTATACAGTACTATCATTATGCTACTGTCTACCATCAAAGATGTTACAAAAATATAATTATTCTACCCCGTACTATGAAGATGTTACACCGTATAATCTTGGTGGTAACTGATACTATCTAGATAGCTGTCCGTATTTGTATGATTAAATATGGTTACCGTGAACATCATTATGTTACCCAATATTATAATTTTCTCTGAGTGTTGCTGATACAATATGTGTAAAAGTAAGACAATTTGGAATACATATGTCTGACAGTGAGACATAATATGTTTCTTTAGTCCCCTTGAAAGGCATGTTGTATCTCATTTTGAGACATATTATCCCCGCAATTTGTACATTGTTCAAGTTAGGGTAAATATGGTTATTATCGCGGATCTTCAGATATGTCGAACGTTAGAATTGTTCAGAAAACTGAAATGAACATATATAGTGATTTTTGTTTGCTTGAAACACCCGAATGGAGGCTAATGCAACCGGACTTGTTGAAAACAGCGTGGAAATTAGTGAGAGAGAAAGCCACGAAACCTCCGATTATAGGTGCAGTGCTTCTGCTTATCGTACTGATTTCTTTGTCATTACTGACACTAAGAGAAATTGTTGTTTAAAATAAGGACAAACATCAAAGATGTTTATGATAAGCATCTATATATTTATCTTAAACATTATTGAGACTGTTTACACCACCTTACATAAAGCAAGTTACTTAAAATAAGGCATACTTAAATCGAGTTACATACATATATTCGAGTCTGCGCAGAACACCAGTGCCCAGGTTTGCCAACATTATATTAGATTCATTTTGACAGGTTCGGTTTTCTAACCTTTGATTTAGAGGTTAGGAATATAAATATGTCAAATCAATGTTGACAAACCAGAGCACTGGTGTTCTGCGTAAACTCGAATATATGTATGTAACTCGATTTAAGTATGCCTTATTTTAAGTAAATTGCTTTATGTAAGGTGGTGTAAACAGCCTCATTGATTCTTACTTTAAACATACATATTTGTATTTATATTGAACCTATAGATTCTTACGTTTAACACCTTACAGGTTAATCCCTATGTTAAACATCTAAATGTTGAATTGAAATATACATTTTTTTGCAGTGTAATTAGCAGATGACGTTCCGAATACCGGGAAAAGAAATACGTCCGTTTGGGGTGCCCTACTGCCCCCTTAGTATCCGTAAAAAGGGTAGCCCCAACCCTCGGTATGTTAAAAAAAATATTGGAGGTTTGATGTGCCCTAGTGGCTCTTAAACATTCCTGGGGAAGGGTAGCCCCAATCCCCGGTATGTTAGACAAAATATCGGGGGCTTAGGGTGCCCCACTGACAGTTGAATGTGGACAACTGTGAAAAAACTTATAGTTATATTGGTTTTTATGGTATTTATCATAAAAATGATAAAGTTGAAAATTTATTTACAAATAAATGTCGTAATTAGTGAATGAAATTACGTAAAATTACGTAATTTTACGATGTTACATATGTGTACGTAATTGTACGTAAAATAATACGTAATTTAACGTTATCACGTAATAGTATGTAATGGATACAATGTTTCGTAATGTATAATTAATAGAAATAATTATATTATTATAGATTATATGTATATATATTTTATAGTATATATAGTTATTAAAGGTAATGTATCATTGTATAATTGGTATAGTATACCAATTATACTATAAACTACTTTAAAGTTATTAACAAATATTACATTATAAGATATAATTCTAATATAATATTTTAAATTTTAATATAATTCATATATATAATATAAAATTATAAAATGTTCATAAATTAAAATTATAATTTTATGACATTTTTGTAAAATTAAAAATATTGAATATATTTACTTCATTGTTCTTTTTACAATAAATTATGTCAGTGCAGCTGTGGGTTTGTTTTGATTTAAAGAAAAAGAAAGCAAATTTACTGTTACATAATAATCCTTTTATGTTATGTATTAAAGTAAGAATAATGATTTTAAAATTTACTAGGGGGGCTTCGCCCCCCTGCGCGCTTCGCGCGCCAACCCCCCTACTTTTAACTTTAACCTTCTTTAATTTAAGTTTCAATTCAATTTTCACTTTTAAAATTTAAAATAAAATTAAAAGTAAAATTGTATTTTAATACAATAATAAAATACATAAATAACTATATTCATTGAAATTTAGATTCTCTAATTAAAATAGATATACTTATATAGTTAATTATTTGAATTAATTTTTATCTAAGGTATATTTTTATATAAAAATAAATGCTAATATATTGGAGTTATATCAAACAGTTAAAATTTGTAAATACCCTATGGAAAATTTGCCGATGCTCAACATCGCCCCAAGCTTGGGCTAATATTGATCTAATATTGGCCAAGCTTGGGCCAAGCTCTAGTCAATTGTCATTTTCCATAGGGTAGATTTACCTTTATTTTAATTTAATAATACTTTTTATAGATTGGTTTTCAACCAAATTCTTTTAAAAAAACTTTAGGTTATTTAATTTTCATAGAATTTATTTTCAAACTGCACTGCAAGGAGGTATAATAAGCTTTAAACTTTATTACAAACCAATCTTACATCTCACCTGAACTAAAAATTTATTAGAATATTTTAAATACACTGAAACTATCTTTTGAAGTTTTTTTTTTTTACATCTTGATCCAAAAGTGAGATAGAAGCTTGACGCTTTAAAATAAGCTTCCTAAATTTTCCAACTTGAAATTTCTATCTTAAATTAGGATCAAAATGTAACAATTTAAATTTAGTTGTATTTTTTCAAAATTTTCTTCTATCGATCTGTCCGTCATTTTTTAACAGTTGTTTATTATAATTAATTAAAAATAAGTTAAGTTAATACAAATTTTAACTTTAAAATTTTACCCAATTCTTTCGGGAAAATGTCCGTTTGAATAGGCCATTCAACAGTTTCGATTCGGGATTTCGAATTCGATAGTACTGAATTCTTTCGGGAAAATGTCCATTTGGGATAGGCCATTCGGAAGTTTCGATATTTAAGATTTCGAATTTGGTAAAATGGGCATGTCCATTTTCCCGAATTCATATATATATATATATATATATATATATATGTATATATGACATATATATATATATATGTATATATGACATATATATATATACATATATATACTAGGGGGGCTTCGCCCCCCTGCGCGCTTCGCGCGCCAACCCCCCCATTAAATTTTATATTTATTTTCTGGAAATTAAAAAGATGTTAAATAAAATAAAATGAAATATAAAATGAATATATTACTATATTTATTAAATATTAAATATTAAATTTAAAGTATTAAATTTATTAAATATTACTATATTTAAAATATAGTAATATTTTAAATATTTTTAAATTTGGTTGATAAATACTTGAAACTCCTATTACATAAAATTGATAATTAGTTCATACTTCATTAATTTTATATTAATATTGGTTTTTAGCCAATTTCATTGAAATCGTTAAAATCTATTACTATTTTATAAAATGAATATTTCATTAATTAAATTTCTTATTATGTTTCAATGAATTTGTTACCAAGATACACTACGGGGAAGTAACCAATTTCGTATCTCAAAATCTAAATAAAAAAAGATTAGTTGAGGGTCCCGAGTCCATAAAGTGTTACGCGCGACTTTCGTTGGCCCCGCGTTCAGCGAAAACTCACTGAACACGGGGCCAACGAAAGTCGCCAACGAAAGTCTTTATTATTCTTTATTTATTTTTACTTTATTATTAATTCTTATATATTTTATAATGAAAGGTTACCCGAATTCTTGAAACAGTTTGGCAATTCGGGATTTCGAATTCGAAAAAAGGGGCATGTCCATTTTACCGAATTCGGGTAAATGTCCACTTGGGGTAGGCCATTCTTGAGTTTTGATTTAAGATTTCGAATTTGGTAAAATGGACATTTTCCCGAAAGAATTGAGTATTTTACCAAATTCAAAAGCCTATCCCAAACAGTCAAACGGACATTCTCCCGAAAGAATTCGAAAGCCTATCCCAAATGAACATTTACCCGAATTCTTGAAACAGTTTGGCAATTCGGGATGCATGTCCATTTTACCGAACTCGGGTAAATGTCCATTTGGGGTAGGCCATTCATGAGTTTTGATTTAAGATTTCGAATTTGGTAAAATGGACATTTTCCCGAAAGAATTGAGTATTTTACCAAATTCGAAAGCCTATCCCAAACAGTCAAACGGACATTTTCCCGAAAGAATTCGAAAGCCTGTCCCAAATGGTTTTTAGCCAATTTCATTAAAATTAAATTACAAATCAAATATTATTTTGTTTATACTAATTATTTTTTTAAAATTAAATTAATTAATTAAAAATTTTATATTTCAATGAATTCGTTTCCAAGATACACTACAGGGAAGTAACCAATTTCGTATCTCAAAACCTAAATAAAAATAAATTAGTAACATTTTATAAAGATTATGTAAAAAACGTGGTAAAAAATTTTATAAAATAATTTTATAAAAATAATAATAATATAATAAACATCATTTATTTAATCAAAAACCATTTTCGTTTGCTTATTTTATTACTTACTTATTTATTTAATTGTGTAAATGAAAATTTAGGGAATCAAATAAAATTTAATAAAAATAATTGCTTATTACTTACTTATTTATTTAATTGTGTAAATGAAAATTTAGGGAATCAAATAAAATTTAATAAAAATAATTACTACAGGGAAGTAACCAATTTCGTATCTCAAAACCTAAATAAAAATAAATTAGTAACATTTTATAAAGATTCTGTAAAAAACGTGGTAAAAAATTTTATAAAATAATTTTATAAAAATAATAATAATATAATAAACATCATTTATTTAATCAAAAACCATTTTCGTTTGCTTATTTTATTACTTACTTATTTATTTAATTGTGTAAATGAAAATTTAGGGAATCAAATAAAATTTAATAAAAATAATTGCTTATTACTTACTTATTTATTTAATTGTGTAAATGAAAATTTAGGGAATCAAATAAAATTTAATAAAAATAATTGCTTATTCGAAAAAATAATGTAAAAGTGAGTTAGAAAATAGTAAATGGGATAAGATAATTGAAAAATTATTTTTAAAATTTCAGAAATTAAAATAAAAATTGATAAATGTAATTTTCAAAGTTACAAAATAATTTAATTTTGGGATAAATAGTTAAGAATGTTGAAAATTAATTAAAAATAATTGAATAGCGTATTTCGAAAAGGGCTCAACTCGGTTTTTTTAAATTTTACAGGAGACATAAAAAACGTTTTATTTCAAACAGCAAAAATTAAAAGAGTCCAGTTTTTTTTTAATTGTAATTAGATGCTATTCTGTATCCATTTGAGATAGGCCATACATGAGTTTTGATTTAAGATTTCGAATTTGGTAAAATGGACATTTTCCCGAAAAAATTGAGTATTTTACCAAATTCGAAAGCCTATCCCAAACAGTCAAACGGACATTCTCCCGAAAGAATTCGAAAGCCTATCCCAAATGGACATTTACCCGAATTCTTGAAACAGTTTGGCAATTAGGGATTTCGAATTCGAAAAAAGGGGCATGTCCATTTTACCGAACTCGGGTAAATGTCCATTTGGGGTAGGCCATTCATGAGTTTTGATTTAAGATTTCGAATTTGGTAAAATGGACATTTTCCCGAAAGAATTGAGTATTTTACCTAATTCGAAAGCCTATCCCAAACAGTCAAACGGACATTTTCCCGAAAGAATTCAAAAGCCTATCCCAAATGGACATTTACCCGAATTCTTGAAACAGTTTTGCAATGTGGGATTTCGAATTCGAAAAAAAAGACATGTCCATTTTACCGAATTCGGGTAAATGTCCACTTGGGATAGGCCATTCATGAGTTTTGATTTAAGATTTCGAATTTGGTAAAATGGACATTTTCCCGAAAGAATTGGGTATTTTACCAAATTCGAAAGCCTATCCCATATGGACATTTGCCCGAATTTCTGAATCTGCGGCGGCGGCGGCGGCGGCGAAATCTTTTTATAATATAGAGAGATATATATATATATATATATATATATGACATATATATATATGTCATATCTAAAATTCCTGAAACTGCGGCGGCGGTGGCGGCGGCAGCGAAATCTTTTTATAATATAGAGAGATAATTATGAATAAAAGTATATTATTACGTTAATTGAAATTGAAGAACAACACGTTAAAGCAACACAACAAAATCTTCTCATTTGTCAATGAACCTCACTTCTATGGTTATAGAGGTTATTTTTATAATTCTTGAAGGGAATGTATATCCGCAATAATGGATGCCCATAAAGAAACAGATTTGTCTATTGTGACGGCCAATAAGTATAGTAACTACATTTATAATTACCGTCTGTAGGAAAAATGGTGTTTATGCTAACTTGAACTTCAGTTGAAGAAGGAGAGAAGTAGAACTATCTGTTCAATATAAAAGAAGTATATCATATTTTTTGGCATTATCTTGTTAAATTATTAAAATTATGAAAAATGCTTATAACAAAAGTTGCAGATCTCATTTCAGAAAACATTTTATGTTCTGTGGAATATTCCACTGACAGTGGAATATGGCCAACAGTCGAAGAGGACCAACACAACAATTGTATGTAATTAATAATTCAAAAAACCTATATTTCTATGATTTTTCATTGTTTTTACTATAAAAATGATTTATGGTGATTGATGTTTTTTAAAATTTTCTCGTAAATTAATTTGTTTTAGTAAAAAATGCATTAAACATAAAATATGTATTCTTGTGAGACCTACAACTTTATATATTTCAATTTGTTATAATATTACATATTGAATGCTTTACTTATATTTTAATTACCTTTTAAAACCATATAAGTATTATTAAAAAAATTAAAGTATCACTGATTAAAATTATTTAATTAGTTATGAATTAATTATTTTACTTATTATTTATTCTATACTATAGTCATAAATTAATTTAATATTACATATCTGTTTATATTATTTTGAAATAATTAATTCCTAATTTTTTAATCGAATTAATTAAAAATAAATAGAAACAAACCACTTATTAGAAACAATGCGAATTCTTCTTCTTCTTACCATTCATTGCTACTGTTCAGGAATCTCATTTAAATTAAATCAAGTAAAAATGTTACTCACATAACATATCGACGGGTGTTACGAAAAACAAACATTTCATCGTAAGTTTGCACGAAAAATAACACTCCTAATTTTTTAAACCCAAAATCGAATTTTTGTGTTGAAATCACATTTATTACATTTGTTTTATAAATAAATCTCACAACACGTAAACGAATTACAGCTTTTAGTTCGATAATTTGACACCTATAATTTTTAAAATTCCATATAATTCAGTTTGATAATAATTGGTTATTAAAAGATAGTTTAATAAAAAATAAGATATGTATAGATTCGTATAAATTTTTTTGCAGAATTAATTACTAAATAGTATTTTAATAAATAGTAATAATTAGTAGTATTTTAATTAATTTTTTAATAATGCTTATATTGTTTTGAAAAGATAATTAAAATATAAGTAAAGCATTCAATATGTAATATTATAAAAAATTGAAATATATCAGATTAAAAATTCATTACTGAAGTGATGTGACACAAATGGGCTCATAGTTTTAATATTAATCAAAATTTTCTAAATGATATTGCATATAACCGCTATTGATAAAAAATCGTTGTATTTTTGTTTTTAGATTACATTGAATTAAAAGATAAAATTGTCTTGCATTGAAGTTTTTTATGAAATTATTTTGCACCCTGTCTTACACTGAATATTAGGATAAAATTCTCTTGCGCGATTGTTTTTGTTAAATTTATATTGCACTTTTTTATAACTTAAAATTATTTCGCATGAGGCGTCGATAAAATTATATACTTACTAAAATAACATGCAATTAGAAATGTTGAATCGTTAAGTATACATAACCTCCTACCTGTCAAAATCACTTCCACAACGAAATTACACAAATTTACACAATTTTAACAAAAGTCGTTTTACACACAACACTATTACTTCATAATAATATAATATAAATAAATACTTATAAAAATAATTTACATGTGTTTCACTGTATAACTGTAAAGACAAACGTAAACACACTTTAAATTTCAACCAACTTCACTGTTTACAAAATACACGTGGCGATACTGAACTACCAATATAATTACATCCAATATAACAATGATCATTTAAGTAAAGTACAATTCATTTTAACAACAATTTTCACAAAATAAATGTAAATATATATTATTAATAACAACAAAATTTACATTTTTACAATTTAAAAAAATATTAATCGAAAAGTTCATTATCGAAACTATCGAAGAACTAATTGACCAATAGGAAACGCAAGTATAGGCCTTACGCGTGAACGTAGCCGAAAGGGTTCTCGTTTTTCTTTTAAGACTAGTATATTGTGCACCTAGAATAGAAAGGAGGTGGTTTCCGACGAGTACAAAGTCTGCTGCCCGAGCGAATCTACCAGTTACACGAAGAAAAATGGTTGGCTACTGCATCCATTTTTTATTGGATGAGAGCAAAATTGTTGTTACAACGATCTAAAATGATATTTGAACTAACGCCAGTTGGACACAGCAACAATTTAAAAATGATACCAGCTATTAGTTGTTAAATCCCTTTAGATGGTTCTGCCATCCAACTGTTTTGGACAGAACAGCTGATTCAATTGGCGGCTGCCCTGCGAGCAGTTTGCGCCTGCGCAAAGCTGTTTTTTTTCAAGTTTTAGGTTAAATAATACAAAACACGCAAATTTTTTATCTCAATCATTGTTTTTACTTATATGATTCTTTTAGGAAACTACTGTTATTGGAAATTAGATTTTGACTCAAAATATTACATACTAATTATTAATTTCAAGTTATAAAATGATAAATATGAGTATTCTATACGATTAAAAGAAATATAAAATTTTAAATGAAATGCATATGCCTAAAATTTTTAGTATCTTACACCTGTTTTTTATTATTTCTTAATCAAATCAAACCAAACAAAAAAACTAACCTTCGATATATCAAAAGTTACAAGCATAGGCTTAAAGAAAAATTACATTATTCTATCCCCTGTAAACAGCCTATTTTTGAACAAAACTTTTTTCGAAAAAAATTTATAAAATTGTTTCGCATCTCCTAACTACTTTCTCTTTTTCGAACACAAATAAAAACCAAATGATGAAAAACTAGCCTTTATAACAAATCTATCAGTTGTGGTCAGACAAAACAAGTATTATTGCAACATGAAAAACAACGATTTTGTAACACCTTTGGTAGAATAAAAATATTTCTAAAACATTTTAACTTATACTGACTGTTTTTTCTTGAACTGTTTATGAATTGGAAACAAATTAAAAAAAACCAGCCCTTTATATTAAATCTGGAAGATTTAATCAGCCAAAAAGTATATTTTTCAAACATGAAAAGCAATTAGTTTCTTGCAACACTTTTGGTGAACGAAAAATATTTCTAAAATTTGTTAACTTATGCTGACTGTTTTTTCTATAATTGAAGGGTCTGCGGTCTAAAGTTGTTAAGCGACATTTGACAAATTTTACAGTACGGAGAAAAAACGTTTTTATTTTCACAACTGTTGTTAATTTTTTGAAGTCTAAAGCATTTTTCGTTCATTCCGGGTAGATTAAACTCAAAATTAACGATTGTACAACACTCTAAAGCTATATACCTGACATGTATATACCCAGACATGTTTTCGACAAAATATTTTTTATTATTTCCAATAATAATGAAAATAAATTATTCGTAAACAAAGTTTAACAAAAAATACGCCATATTCTGGACTCCAGGCCTTTATTTGTGCTTAAAATGAGTTAAAATTATATAATTTATAATCATAGAAGATACATAATTCACTTATTATAAAAGTTTGACAGTTCACAGCTGGCAATTCAACGGGCAACTTTGCAATTGAGCAATTTATCAAAAATGATAGGCTAATGGTTTTCGGTGTCGCGGATAACGAATATAATGTCAAATGGACATTTTCACAGTTGACAGTTATCAATGCAACTGTCAACTTTGCCAAAAAGTAATTTATTACTATAAAAATGACAATCTAAGGATTTTCGATGCCGCTGAAAACAAATATAATGTCAAATTGGCATTTAGACTGTTGACAGCTGTCAATTCAACTATCAAGTTTGCAAAAAAGTACACTGAGAAAAAAATACTATTGAATCAATGACATCTGTCTTTGATTCATTCAATAGTGTCATTGCGGGCTGCCATTAGCATATGCTATTAAATCTAAAGCACTGCTTTTATGATTCTACAGTGTCGCTTCTATTGAATCAAACCATGATTAGTTGCATTATCAGCAAATTGTTTTGAAATATATGTATATGCTGTAAATTTAATAAAATAAGTTCTATTGTATCAATAAGTCATTCCTTCAGAAGAATAGTATATAATGTTACCCCTAAAGTAGCAGTTTGTTACAATATGAACAAATGCTTTCAATTTGATAGCATGGTGTTATCAAATCGAAAGTATCTGATTTTGAAGCAATAACACCATACTTTTGGGAGATAAATATAATGAGTCAAAATAAATATTAATTCTCATTAACTGGTAACATCCTATCAGTTGTACGGAATCTTTGTATTTATTTATTATATTTAATATTTATTATTTATACTATTTTATAACATTTTTACATTATTTTTATACATATAACATATACATCTTAATTCTAAAGCACAACTTATAAATTAAAATATTTGACGCTGAGAGGTCTCGAACGCGCGACCCCTGGGCCTAAAGCCCGACGCTCTAACCACTATGCCATACGCTCGCTGGTAGCCGTTTCACGAACTGCCTATATAAGCTACAATCCAAGAGGTGGGGGAAGAACATTGCCAAGACCTACGCGCTAATGGGCCAAATACAGTGCCTAAGGATTCAATAGCATCTGCTATTGGCAGTCCGCAAATACGCCGTTTATTCGAAACGAAAGCATATGCTATCAAATCTAAAGCAGGGTGTTTACAATTCTACAGTTTCTTATATGATTCAAATACTCAAATATTTCTTTCAAAAATATCATGACAACATTTTAAGAGAACTATGTTAAATAAATATTAAAATATGCAATTGATTTAAGTAAATTAACAATTGAGTAGATAGCAGCGATTTGATAACACCATGCTATTATTTCAAAAACTTCAGACTTTTGCTTTAAAGGTTTATGCTTATGAACTAATAAATCTGTCAATGAAGTAATGACATGGAATTCAATAGCATGAAGGTATTTGATTCAATAGCATTTTTTTCTCAGTGTAATTAATTTTTATGAAAATAACAGTCTAAGGTTTTCGAGGTCGCTAATAACGAACATAATGTCAAATTGACATTCATACTGTTGAAAGCTGCCAACTGCCAACTTTGCAAAAAAGAAAATAATTTTGATATAAATGATAAGGGTTTTCGGGATTACTGATAACGAATAAAAAATCAAATTGACATATTGACAGTTGACAGCTGTAACAGTGGAGCAAACGTGGAATTTACTATTCAAAAAGGTTCCAGAAAGAAAAATTGGTTTACTGCAAAAGTTCGGTTTTACAACTTTGTTTAAAAAAAAAGTTATCATAAATATAAAAAATCGGGCAAGTACGAGTTACACTCGTACCAAAATCTAGGGTTCCGTACATTTACGAAACAAAGATGTACCTTATTAACAAACAGATAGCTCTAATTTGGTATGAGTTAATTAATTCTATAATAATAATAAGGTATACTAATTTGGTATATAATTTGGTCTTAATAAAATACACATATGTATTTTCACGTGTAGATTACAGGAAAATTAAAGCGAACATTACCTGGATTGACAGTCAAAACGTTGTCAAAAAAAAAAACTGCAAATTTTCGAAAAAGTTTTTTCCTCATAACTTTGACGCTGTTTGAGCTAGAGGGCTAAAATTTGGTACATTTGTATATTTTATGTACAGATTATGAAAATTAATTAGAACGTACAGATTATGAAAATACTTCTACCTTGAAGTACATGAAACTTTTGCTTAAGGGTACGGGCTTGTATTTCATATAAATAACATAAATCAAGATTTTTTTTTAGAGGGAGGCCCTGAAATTTTTATAGGGTTTCAGGGCTCATAACAGTCTTGATTATAGGTCCTGTGGCAGCCTTGATCAAGCCTTGTATAAGATTAAAAATTATTTTTGTTATTTTCATAATTTTTCAATTATTTTGAAAAAAAAGTTATAACAATTTTCAATCGCGTTTTATATAGTTTTTTTTTAAATTCTGAGTATAAAAATAAAAATTTTATTGGTTTAAGGGGTATTGTAGGACAATTACGTTTAACTCTAGCATAGGGGTTTAAACCTCTTTTTGGTCATTTTTAGAATTTTCTTTTTGTGACCTCATAATATTCAATTTTATTTCCAAACATAATTTTTCCATAATCTGCATGCAAAAATACACGAGTGTACCAAATTTTAGCCCTCTAGCTCAAATAATGGCAAAGTTATAGAAAAAAACCTTTTTTTCGGAAATTTGTAGTTTCTCTTGACAACGCTATGGCTATTAATGCAGATCATGTTCTCTATATTTTTCGTGTAATCTAAACGTGAAAATACATATGTGTACCAAATTTCAGACCTCTAGGTCAAATAGTTTAGAAGTTAAGGGGGGGGGATGGTCCATTTTAATGCATTTTTGCTAAAAAAAAGTTGTTATTTTCTTGACAACGCTATGAACATCACCTTGAATCATGTTCTCTATATTTTTCGTGCAATCTACACGTGAAAATAATGTGTATCAAATTTCAGCCCTCTAGGTCAAATAGTTTAGAAGTTAAGGGAGGTGGGAATGGTTTTTGGCTACGGACGCACGAGTCTTGCTATAAGGGTTCCGCCGATCACCGAATGTGTACGGAACCCTAAAAATTAAAAAAGTAGCTCCTAAACCTCTCAAAGATTTAATAACCTTCCAAATTTTTGCATTAAGTCTGAAAAGAGAAATTTGTTTACTGCAAAATTTTCCTTTTACAACTTTGTTTTTAAAAAAAGTTATCAGTTCAGTCAGTTTCACAAACGACTTTTATTGACCAATTGTCGAACATTAAGAGCAAATACACTTTCAAGTAAACATTAATTATATCAATAGACCTTTTGTCATTTACAGTTCCGGTGTTAAATGAAAAGGTCTATATCTGATACAAATTTTACGTCAAAATAGTTTTAAAACACAATTTGAAATTATACTATTCATAAAATTAAAATGACATTTGAAACAGAAGTAGTTAATAATTAGTTATTAAGTATCGTAAAATGAGGTAAAATCGGCCTTACAGTGAAAATTCAGTCTATTATTTAAAATACATAAATACTACATTTTAATTTTAATTAAGAAAGAGACCTTAGAAGCAAATCTGTATTTTTTTAGGATATTGAAATTGTCTTAACTTGAGAAATAATTAATAAAAGTAAAAAAAAGAACATACACTGACTTTAAATAATGAACAAGGTTATTAAAGGAGCTAAATGAATCGTAAACTGTAAATTATTTTTTTGCTTCTAAGGTCGCTTTCTTGGGAGCGCTCTTCTTTAGTACACACGTATGACTAGAAGTCTTTCTACGTTGCATATGGGACATAACAATCTCCCCTCTCTATTATTGTTGCAATCAAAGCAAAGGCAAAGATGCCCGCAAGGGGCAAATGCATAGATAGGCTCTGCTCCCGCTTGCCTGCAAACCGAGCAAGTCCTTCTTCCGTCCTCTTGGGTATGAAAGGTTTCAACATGGAGAATCATTATAAACACCTCCCTGCACACAGGACATGTTCGTAGGGTATTCTAGTTATTTTCATAACTTTGACGGCATTCAGTGCAGAGGCACTTGTGCCCGCAAGTCACGAAGCAATGTTCCGGCCTTTCTTCTTGACAGAAGCAGCAAACTTCTTGGTTAAAATGGACTTCTCTAATACTTTCTGCAGCTTGTGTAGTGATGCATGTCGAGCAAACGATCTGATCGATTTTGATATCGATCGTCAGTTGTTTGCTTGGATCGTCTCGATTTTATTTTATATAATTAATTAATTTTATAACTAATTATACAGGCTTAAATAAAACTTTTCTTTAAAAAAGAATGTTAATATATATGTATTCTAAAGATTTGTTTGTAGTAATTTATTTTATATAAAGCATAATTATAATAAGTAAAATCGATTTAAGATTGATCTAGAAATTGACGATTTTTTGTCATATTGAACAGCATATTTTTTTATTATGAGGACTCAGAATTAGTATATTTCTTTTGCTTATCCAGACACAATTGCTTAAGAACAGTAATTTAATTATTACAAAACTGAATTTCATAATTCTATATTTAAACAAATGACATATTTAAACACATCATATCTTTTTTCTGAAAGCTTTTAATAAGTTCAAACTTTACGCACATTTAAATTTGTACAAACAGTTTGTATTAAAATTTTACTAAGATATTTTGCTTAATTTCTTAAATATTTGAGTAAGAAATATATTACAAATTTAGAAGTCCTTCAAAATTGGTTGGTTTGGCAAAAAATTACTTGAATCGATTTTATTTAAATTAAATATCGTAATTAATATTGATTTAAAAGGTGTAATAGATTTTATTTAAAGGTGTAACATTTATTTTCTTATAATTACTTGCAAATTAATGTTATTTATGATAATTATTATTTCTGGATAAACAAAGTAAATGTACAAACTAATTTTAGATTAAATTAAATTTTCGTAAGTATCCAACTTTCTTATTAAATAGTTTTAAAAAAATATGCTGTCAAATATGCCAAAAATTGTCTATTTTTAAATCAATCTTCAATTCATTTTACTTACTATAATTGTGCTTTATATACAAAATAAATTACTACAAACAAATCTTTAGAATATATTTATTAACATTCTTTTTTAAAGAAAAGTTTTATTTAAGTCTATATTTATTAATTAAAAAAATTACTCATATGACAGTTCAGTATAAATGCGTACTGAATAAAATATGCCAACAAAAAGAAAAAAACCTTATATTTAAAGATATTTTAAAAAATGATGATAATTATTGAAAGTTAACTAAAAAGTAAAGTTATAAGTATAATTTGATTATATATACTTATAATTAATTATAATATTCATTAATTATAAATTAGAATCGAGACGATCCAAGCAAACAACTGACGATCGATTTCAAAATCGATCAGATCGTTTGCTCGACATGCATCACTAAGCTTGTGCCGGAACGAGCAGATTTTCGGCTACTTCTTGTTCAATCAACTCATGCAGCCGCTCTTGGCGAAGAATTATATTCAACTCCAGAGCATGTGCCTCGAGTTCCTCTGGATCAATATCGGACTCGACTTCGGCCTCGACTTCGTCCTCGACTTCAGCCTCGACTTCGGCTTCGACATCGGATGCGAAATCCTCATCTTGAGGTTGTAAATCAATCTCTATTGCTAACATTTCTGCAATGCTGACCAACTCTAATGAAAACTGTCTATTAAAGTTTGAGAGATAAAAACTCAAGTATTAAGTCACTGTCTGAGTTGCTCTATATGCAGCATTCAGCAGAAAATCTTGTAGGGTAATTTGGTTATTCTCTAGTTTTATCCAAAGTTTGTTTACTCTTTTACCTACTGATCCCTTGTTTTCACCTTTGGAGACGCAATTGTTTGTACTCTATTATTTGTTAATAGTCGATTTTCCTTTTCTACTTTTTCTTGCAGAGATCGTAATTTTTTGGTGAATTGCCATACTCCATTGTTAAATCCAATTTTTGTTTCGAAAATAGCACCATACAATTGGAATAGGTCCATCAACCTGCAGTTGTCTCGGTAGACGGAACATACTCTTAGAAATAAAATTACACAGGCCCACAAATAGAAGCAGAGGTGGACATGTTTTGAGTCCAGTGGACCTTTATGGTTTTGCGGTCGCTGATTACGATACCGGTGTCCGCATAACTCTATCACATCTGGTTCAAAGTCACGTCAATGCAATTTACGTGATGGAGTTATATGGACACCGGGATTGTAATCGGCGACCCCAAAAACATAAAGTTACACTTTCTATAGACTCCATCACGTAAATTGCAAGGTCACATGAAGGTCAAGCACCTTATTTTCCGAAATATTCGACCTAGTGATGCATACGATCCGAGAAAATCGTATAACTCGATCGACTTCACTCGATTCTAAAAAAATTGTACGATATGTTTACTCGATTAGTCTTTTGTTTTGATCGGATCGGATCGTCTCGTAGTAACGAACGATAACGATGCTGGCAATTGATTTTTGACGTTTGAAATAAAAAATGTTTATATTGCTGAAGTGCGCAACATTTCCGAGAAATGTAAACAAATTATTTATACTATTTGAAATTATTCTATCTGTTAAAATTTTATTATACTCCTTGCGATCCTCAACATTGAGATATTCAGGTACAAAATTCCAATTTTGTATGGAAAATGATAAAAAATTGAAATTTCGAACCTGAATTTTGCTGAATATCTCAATTTTGAACATCGCAAGGGGTACTGAAATTGTAACCACATAGAAGGAACATATAAGTGATTCCACTGACTTTCGTCAGTGTTACGTCAGTGTTTCGTCAGTTTATAATTAATAAATATAGGTTCAAATAAAATTTTGTTAAAAAGAAATGGTAATATACATTCTAAAGATTTCTTTGTAATAATTTATTTTGTGAATAAAGCTTAATTATAATAAGAAAAATCGATTTAATATAGATCTAAAAACTGTCAATTTTCGTCATATATTTAACTGCATATTTTTTATAAAAATGTTTAATAGAAAACTTGGATACTTACGTGGATTAAAAATCAATACATTAACTTAACTTATTCAAGAAGAATGACTTAAAAAAATTATTTTAATTATTAAAAAACTTAATTTCAAAATTGTAAATTCATGAAAAATACCATATTTCAACACATCATATCTTTTTCTGGAAGCTTTTAAATAAGGATTCATAGTTTACACATATTTAAGTTTGTACAAAATATACACTATATTTAAATTTCAGGAGGGTATTTTGCTTAATTTCTGAAATAGTTAAGATTGAAATTTATTGCAAATGAGGTTAAATTTAAAAATTTTATAAATCTCCGAACTTACATATCTTACAAATTAAGTAAAATACTATCGTGAAATTAAAATATATTGTATATTTTGTAGAAACTTAAATATGTGTAAAGTTTGAATCTTTTAAAAGCATCCAGAAAAAAGATATGATGTGTTGAAGTATGGTATTTTTCAGGAACTTACAATTTTGAAATTAAATTTTATAATAATTAAAATAATTTTTTGAAGTCATTCTTCGTGAATAAGTTAAGTTAATATATTGATTTTTAATCCACGTAAGTATTGTCACGTCGGAAGGAAAGTAACTTTATATTTTCATTTAAATTTTAATATTTATTTGACCCTACAAATTGCTCTGTATTAGCTCGGGAAATCGTAATTTATTCGAATTTTCTGGTGTTTTTAAATTATCACAAAAAAAGTTTCTTTGACCTAACGGGTGTTCCCTAACCTCAAAAAATAAAAAAAGTGGGGCCACTCTCTATATGTTAGGGGAACCCTGCATAAAAAAAGTATGCTAAAACAATCTAAGGGACCAACTCTAGCCAACTAGAAACTAATCGGTACCAGAGTTGGGAAACTAACCTGAAAAAAACGGGTTAATTTAGAAAGGAAAGTAGGAAAGAAAGAGACTTTAAATATTGTATAATTTTTGATTTATTAAACTTACTTTCGATTTCTTTTTGTTTTTAAGAAACGTTAAAACAGGAAAAATCAGCAATCCGGAAGTGGCAAGTGGACAGCAGAGAGATGAGATTCAGCGCTGGTCCAACGTTGGCAAAACCGGGAACAGCTGCAGTGGTGACTTCTGATAAATTATTATTTCCACTGGTTTAAAGTTTTTCTTTGTTGTTCACAATTTAAAGTTTCTTTTATTTCCACAATTTTTAAAGTTTTTCAATTTTCAATTTTCAACAATTTTTAAAGTTTTTCAATTTTTACGATTTTTAAAGTTTTTCATTTTTCACAATTTTAAAAGTTTCTTTGATTTTCACAACTTCAATTTTCTTTTGTTTTTTTTATGTCCACTGAATTTAAACTTGAATAAACTTACTGATTCAACTTTTTATTTAAGACGAAAAATAATGCGATAACTTGGTTAAAACTTTTTAAGTATGCGTAACTTTTGATCGAGAAAATGCGTAAAAAACTTCTTGGTAACTTCTGAACGAAAAATGCGGTGACTTCTACAGGGTGCGTCGATATTTATGTTCTTCTTCCCACTATTTTCGTAAGTCGAGGAAAGTGGAAGAAAGTGGAAGAAAATTGGAAATTGCCAATGAAAAGGGCCTAAAGTGGATTTGGCGAAAGAGAAGTAGAAGAAAGTCCTTCCCTGTAGGCGGAAGAAAGTGCGGGGGAGTTCGGAGAGAGCAAGAGAACGATAGGAAGATAGAGAAAGAGCGATGATGAGGGTGGCGACAAGTGGGACTTGTCGCTGCGTCGGGGTGTGAGTCCCGTTAATGATGGCGTACTGTGCATTAGGGAAGTTAAGGGATCGTCCATTTTCCTAGCGCTGATTTGCTCCTTGGAAAACTGTCTTGCAAGAAAGTGGGTGGAGAAAATCCGCCGAAAATTGTGTTGACCCGATGCGTGCTGCCCTCATTGCCACTTTCCAGAATCTCTGTTACAATGTTTTTAAAAGTTTACATAATATTAGAAATAAAATGACATTGAAATTACAAACAATAATAGAAATAAGACATACTTTTACAATACACATGGTTATTAACTAATTTAATTAACAATTTTAGTATTAGATTTCAAATTCTTCTTAAATTCTATTTATTTCACTTATTTTTGTAAAAAAGGATAATGTAAAAACATTAGAAACATTAATTTCAATAAATTTCAACTTCTGGTTAAATTACGTAAAATTACGTAATTGCGTAATTGTATATTCTGTATTTAGAACCTGGTATCAATATTTAACCATTTTATAGTGAATACGTTTAATTCTTTATGTTATTCGTTTTAACAACATTTTGATTTATTTGTTATTTATTAATTTTCAACTTTTCAGGTTATGTTTTAATAATTTTATGATTAAACATTGATTTTTGAATATTTAAACCAAAAATTGAATTATTATTGATTAAGAAGTTCTAATTCATATTTATTATTATTATTTTATGTATTTTTACCATATTTGAGGTTATGTTATTAAAGTATTTATTGTTTTCCAAAATTTACTCTATGGATTCCAAAATGACTTATAACTGTTATTTTTGAGATTAACATTAATGTTTAATTATTCCACATAATCCCTTTAATTACTTTTTCATCCTTTTTCAATCCTAACCTCAAAATTTTATAAAATATAATTAATATTAAACATATATTAAAGTAATAATTGTAATTACACTTACGGTAATTCGTATGAATTCCTAAATCGTATACACACACACACAAGATAAAATATACGTATATTCAACCCGTTATAGGTTATGTTGAATGTTCGTAATTAATAATACAAAATTATAGAATAATTGAAGTTTGCGATGAGTAATTAAGTGATATAGTTAATTCTAATCATATTCAAATAAGTTGATCCAAATAAGAGGTTAAATTTTATAAGTAAATAATATAACCTCTAATTTTAGGTTATTAACAATTTAGAAAGTTAAGATTTGTTATTTTAACCAACCCATTTTGATTAATTCATTCATAATTTCTACTAGTAGCTAAAAATCTGACTAAACATGGGAATTCCATTTTCCTTATTGTTATTAATAACCTCCACCATTATTTACAATAATTTACCATTATTTACCGATTTCATGCAATTTTTAAATAACAAAGAACATGGATTGACAGATTTTGTTGCATTGTCAGGGACATAAATATTTTGTACATAATACTCTATTATATTGAAAAGTTGGTTATAAAGTGATTCTTAACGAGGCCGTAAACTATGCATTAAGATCGACACCTTGCACCTGAGATTTAAAGGTCTGTTTATGTATACAAACTCCGTGATTCGGGCAGGTGCAAAATTCTATTATGTTTAAAGATAATCTTTCGACTCAGTTTCTATGGTTTACAAGTTAGGTAATTGTGAATTGGTACAATTCTAATAAACGATTTAGGTTTGAATTTACATCTACTGTTTAATTATTTTATGGTTATTTTCTGAGTTTCAGAAAATAAGATCCAAATAGGGTGTGTTAAAAATTCATAGAAATGAGAGTCACAAAGACCATCTTCAAGGAGGTCTTTTAGAAAGGGCGGAAATGTTTATTGCAACCAAATATTGCATTTAGTTATCTACTTTTCGAGAGGAGACAATTTCTCGAACACATTGCCCGCTACAGCATGAAATCTGAGTTTCCGTCAGTGTCTGAGAACCGAGTTTCTCAGGGCCTGTTATTTGTCATCTCATTTTATGAGACGGCTAGTTATCGAGTCTAGCCTTTTAAATTCCCAATACGACTTTTTAGGGTGCGACTGATTTTACGGTTTTATGGGGCTAGGTCCGAGTTCTTTTCCGTTAAAGGACCAAGATCTCATTCCCAGGCCCATGAAGTGGTTGCACATGTTGCATTGCCTTGAAAATGCATGTTTAGAGGCGATTTATTTTTTTTAGCTTTTCGACGAGTTTATTTCTTTATTTCGGTGTTTGTGAAAAGATAGTCCTCGACTCGAAAGTTGAGAGACCTTTAAAAATGTTTCAATTTCAGGATTCAGAAAATATCAGGGAAGTATACTTCCTTATACTTTCTGGACTCCTGGTACCTTCAAGTTTAGAAATCTACTAAAATTATGTTAAATAAATAATTAATAATAAAAAAAAACGGCATGAAAATTACCATGACGTTACACCCCCACCGTAAAATGGTTACTGGAAGGTGAAATTCTGAAAGTAACCATCACCAAAAGAAAATAACTACCATCTACAACATGCTTCTAATTACATAATGGTTTCGGCAAGGTTGTGGAGGGCAGTTCACAGGATCAAACTAGACCATTGGATATAAGTTTCTATTGAGGTTGGTAGTTCTTTCAGCAGGTTGCAAAGGTGGTGCCGTTGACTGTTGTTGAGATATGACTTCCGGTGTTGGAATTGTAACCGCTTCATTGATAGTGACAATTCTTGATGGTTGAAGAGGTTCTAATCGTGTCGGTGTATGCAAGACTATTGCTTGGTTTTCGGGTTCTCTTGGTTCCTCAGGATTAGGTCGTTCAGGAGCTAAGTGTACCAGTAAATGTGCTATTGAACTGAATACTGCACCCAAAAAATAGATTGAGCATCCATAAACACGATGTAGGGTGTATCCATGAACTATGACGTCCACGAGAATCTTGATTAGGTTGAAGATGGTTAGAATACCAAAGAATCCGGCGCTGATAGTTCCGAAGATCATCATTTTATTCCAGATCCGTTCCCATGTATTCTGGACGAATTTCTCAATTACTTCCTCATTGAAAAGTCTCAGGAAACCGCCGCCCGAATTTGAAGTAGCGTATCCGTCTAGACCTCGAGCTAAGTCGTTGAACATCGCTGGTCGCTCGACAGGAAACATAATTGTTTCCCGCATTTTATTGATATCATCTTCGGTGTAAATTCCATTTGTTGCCAGGTGGGCTGGGACGACGTATTACCATGTTTTAGCCTGACCGGGTTTTATTTCGATTGGTGCAGGTACCTCAACTGGTGTAGGGAGAACTTTGTACCAACTATTTCCAACTTGAAACATTGCTGGTAGTAGTTTGTTACAAGTTATTTCTGTTCCCTTAGTCTTTAGAATATTGGTTCTAGGGGTCATGAAATAAGTTTTATTACTATGAGTTACTTGTAGTTCATTATAACAAGCATTACCGTGCTCAATTCTTACCTCCACTGGAACGCATTTAATTATGTGAACCACATCTCCTGCAACCAGTGCCATGTAACCGGGATTCTTCATAAAGTCATACGCGAATTGATCTGGATTTTGGATTTCTACAGTTAAAGCCGTCTTCAGAATTTGACGTTCCAGATTACAGTTTTGGTTAATTATATCTCTGTATAGTAATTTCATCTGAGTTCGGATATGTCTTTCAATGTATACAAACTTAGAGTTCATATACGCAAACAAATCCAAATTCGATACAGATACTTGATTAAATCCGGCGAAACTTTCACCTTTGGTGGTTTCAAAAATGACAAGTTTGGGGTGTTCCGTCCTGGCAATTTGATAACCGCAAATCGTTTCCCTATCCTTTACAGTTAAGCCGAAAGTAACCTCGTGAGAAGTTAACGTATAAACCGTCTGGGGTTTTACTGCGTCTAAATCAATGAGTTTATTAGCATATCCTTCGTATAAAATACTAAATTTATTAAAGTTGCATCTATCGACAGGCAATGACTTCCAGAAAGTGTAACCCCCCTCCGAATCTATACAATTTCCCTCGGATAGAGAGCAAACAGTACCCGAGCGCAAGTGAACAGTATTAGAAGCAAGTTTTACTCTGGCCGTATAATCAGTTAAAGTTAATTTAGCGTATATGTGTACAACTACATCGTGAATTGATCCGCGACCATCACTATATGTTCCTCCGAAACATTCATCGTTATTGGTAACTTCACCTACCAAATAGAATCCAAGGCTTGAGGTACTGTTTGCTCTCAAACCATGTATTGGTTGATTAACTGATAGGTTCATGGTACCGTACAAAAATGCATCATCGCACGTGCGCTGTTCAATTTCTTTAAACTGTTCATCATAACTAAAGGCAGTTAGACCTATGTGTGAAAACATTCCGCAGTGATAAAAGTTTCTTTTAAATTCGACTTTACATTGACGTACATAAATTTCATTGTATTCGTTTATTTGCAATAGTTGAACATAGGATTGAGTGACGTTAACAGGGTTCTCCGGTGCATCGCATTCTCCAACGTCTCGTAGAGATAAAGTGGTTATATTTAGGTTCCTTGACCCGCAGTCATATCCTATTAATCCAAAAGTGACTTCTAGGAAAAAGCAAAAAGTTAGGAAAACGAATTTCATCTGTAACACACCAGAAATAGGTTAATGATCATTGTTTATACAATTTGTAGCACTCTGATAAAGGGTTAGATTTCTTTTTAGGTTTAATGGTTTGGTTAATGTAGAATATACGGAGTCTGTTCATGTGGACTACCTTACTGGATTTTCCCATACTAATGCGCACATTGGTTTTTCCGATTATTTCTAAAATTTTATGTGGGCCAGTATAATGTTCCCCGAATTTTTTTGGTTTAGGTCTTTTTAAGAGATATACATAATCTCCTACTCTAAAGTTCCTGGGATTAATGTGTCGGTCATAATATTTTTTCGACCTTTCCTTAGAACTTACTAAATTATCATAAACTAATGTTCTTATACCGTGCAATTGCGTAACTAAATCGTTATTATCCGTTATTAACCGTTATTATCATGGGTTGTTTAGTTTTTAGTCTAACTAATTTTTTTAGTTGACAGCCTATGCATTGCTGAATGCAACGCTGAATATCATCTTTTAGATTCGACTAATAATAACGAGATTTTTTCCTATGATAGGTTTTTGAAACACCTCTATGTCCTCCGATTGGTGATGCATGAAGTTCATTGAATACTTCATCTCTTCCTTCGGGAGGTACGTATTGGAGTGTACCTTTACAAATCAAAAATTTAATGGGTTCATTTTGAAAGACTAATTTGATGACTTCTAACACATCAAGCCAAGCTAAACCTTCAATTCTTTCACTCTTTGCTATACTAAACATCTTAATACAATTTTCTAAAAGAACAAGTTTGACTTTCTTCAAAGTAATGTAAATGTTTTCTCGTATTATACTAAGAGATTCAGGTTGCTCCTTCCTGATACACAAAGCGAAATAGCTAAACTTATTATTTCTTTTAATAATATCTACACTTAAGTATTCTTTCACCGAGGGTTCTCCTATTTTTTTGAACTCTGTCAGTTTCTCTGCGCCTAAATCACAAGGCTTGCCTTCCGTTGTGACAAAATATACTATATTGTCAAGGCGAAATTGGAGTAGGTCATTAATCTGAAACAATTGACACTTGAAAAAACTATCGACTGTTAAGGCTTTGTTAGTATTTGATATCAAAGATGAATTTGATGAGCTACTAGGGGCTGAATCATGAATTGATTCTTCAGTAGGTTTCCCTTTTGGTTTTCTACTGTGGACATAGGGATTCTGAAAAGAATAGTGCGAGCCAATCAAGTCTAAAGATGAAGAAAAATCGGATCCCACATCATTCTCTGGTTCAGGATCGATCATGTTATTTCCAAGAGCAAATGGAAGTTGGGATTGTTCACAATCAAAAGAACACAATGATACTTGTTCCGAAAGTGCAGATTCAGAATCTACTTCTTTATAATTAATTTCTTGCCTAATTCTTTTGGTTGGAATAAAAGTGGGTGGTCCTATTGGTATGGTATTCGTTACCGGCCTATTTACAGAAGGATTAGTAACCATTTTTACCGTTGAATCAATTTCCGAATCTGGGATTGGTTCCAATGGTTTACGCTCAGTAGCGTTATCGCAAGTATGAGTGATTGGGACTGTATCACTTACTGTTTCAGGTATAGGGTCCACCGGCGTTTGGTTTTGAAGCTTTTTCTGCCTACGTGTTACCACGTTGCAGACGGCTTCATCTGGAATTTGTCAAATTCAGACAATTTAAAACGCCATTTTTGCACTCAAGTGTTACAATCGGCTGTTTTGAACCATGTTAGGGGTTTATGATCCGTAACAATAGTTAATTTTATTCCATATATGTAGTCTCGGAAAGCTTTTACACCTGCTACCATAGCTAAGGCTTCTTTCTCATAGACTTCATATGCGAGTTCTGGTCCTCTAAGGACACGTGACATATAAGAAATTGGTAAATCTTTACCAATTTTTCCTTGGGACAATATTGCTCCGATTGCATATCCAGATACATCGGTTGTTATAATAAAAGGTTTTGAAAAGTCTGGATATTGCAAAACTGGGGATTTGCACAGTTCCTCTATAAGGGTTCTAAAAGCTTTTTCTTCTTTATCACCCCAAGCAAAATCTACATCTTTTTGGAGTAATTTGCTAAGAGGTTTAGCCAATTGAGAAAATCCCTTAATAAATCTTCTATAATATCCAGCTAATCCTAAAAATTGTCTTATGTTCTTAATATTTTTGGGAGTGGGGAATTTTTTTACAGCTTCAATCTTTTTGGGATCCAAAGTGCATCCTTCTTAAACTTAAAATGTAACCTAGGTAGCAAACTTTATCTTTAAGGAATTCACATTTGTCAGGATTTTTTTGGAGATTGGCAGCTCGTAAACGTTTAAAAACTATTCTTAGTTTTTCTTCTATTTTCTCAAGAGTATCGCCATGAATTATGACGTCATCGATGAAAGTAAAAATAATTTTACCTTGTAAGCCTTTAAAGGTATCATCGATAAATCATTGGAAAGTAGGGGGGGCATTTTTCAAACCAAACGTCATTCTAACATACTCATAGTGTCCATAAGGTGTACTAAAAGCAGTTTTATGTGAGTCTTTAGGATCCATTAGGATTTGCAGAAATCCCTTTGCAAGATCCAGAGTTATATAATATTTATGACCACCAATTTGATTTATAAATTGATTGATATCGGGAATGGGATATCTATCTGCGACCGTTTTGTCGTTCAATGCTCTAAAGTCAGAGACAAGTCTCCATCGTTTTTTACCTGAGGAGTCCGCTTTCTGAGGGACTATCCATAAGGGGGAATTGTATGGGGAGCAAGAATGTTTGATGATACCTTCATCCAACATTTCTTGTACCTGTCTCTGGACTTCATCCTGTAGGGATATAGGGATTTTATATTGTTTTATATTGACTGGTTCATCATCAGTTGTAGGGATTAGGTGCACAATAGAAGTTGCAGCCTGTAGTGGTTGCCCTTCGGTATGGAACCTGTCACTATACTCGTGTACCAGTTTAGATATAAGCTCTTTTTCCTCAGTGTTCAAAGGCTCTAAGCGTATTTGGCTTAAAAGATCACTTGATGTTGTCTGAGAATCAATTGGTTCACATGTATAAACTTCCCTTTGGGGTATATCATACTCATGTTCTTTAAAATGTTCATAAATATCAGACATTTCAGTGTCTGTGTAACTATCAACATTTAGCTCCTCGGAAATTTCTGAAGTGACTTCTATGAGTGCTACTCGCAGAAAATTTTTCACTTCCTAGATATCCGAGTTTCGAAACGAAACATTATCTATGGATGATCTACTTACCTTAGATTTATTTATTATTGGGATTTCATCCATATCAATGTCCATGGTATTGTCAGGGTTTGAAGCTTTAATACTCCATTCACTATTTGAATTTTCTACCGCTTTATTACCTAACTTATAGATTTTAGCTTTGTTAAAAGAGTTCATTTCTTGAAAATTTATATCAAAGGATTTTTCATTTATTAGTACTTTATTGCTCTCAAAGTCAATAAGGACCTTTGCTTCGGAAAGATATGAAGCTCCTAAAATGCCTTTACAGGGGATGTCGAAATCTTCTGGTACCACATGAAATTCTGAAGTATGATTGTGGACGGACATCTCAATAATACCTATTGTTAAGTGTCGATCCCAACAAACTCCCTTTAACAAAAGTGGTCTAAACTTATCAATGTCAATTTCTGGGGGCAAAAGATTTCTTTGCCCAGAAGTAAAGGGATATTTGGAGTCACTAGCTGATAGCAGTGATCGGCATCAAAGGTGATTAGATGCTGAGGATCTGCAGGACCAAGTTGATCAGGTAAGTTGGGCGAGACTTTACCATAAAGGTTAAGTCCAGGTCTCGATGGCTTTAAAGCTTCAAAGTAAGCTATCAAAGGTCCAGGGACTGCCAACGTTTCAAGAGGATAATCCCTCAAGAATGAGTTGATGAATGCTGTGGTGGCGGGAGATGCTTGACTAGTGTCAATAGCAGCTCGGTAGGTCTGAATGAGAAATAGGATTCCAAAATAGAGTCGTGAGACGAATGGAAACCAACTATCTTGCTGGCGTTTAAAGTAGGAGTTCCTACGCATAATCTCGTCCATGCAATGTATGATGTGATACATCATTAGAGAACTCGGTGTGAATGTGGTAACATCTTGTCGATATATACCATCAAGGCGGTGGCGCATAAATACACTGAGCACTAGATTAGTGCTAGAGGCGGGTGCGATGATGTGCACTGGCTCTTTTGGCGTAGTGGCCTTCTTCCTTGGAGCGGAAGTGTTTGACACACGAGGAATAAGCGATTTCTTTGATTAAATTTATTTCAGAACCTGAATCTACTAAAAACTGGCCTAAAGTTCCCGTTGGTGGGTTATAGATATCTAAATAAGGAAGGTTTCTATTGGCGATTTTTCTTTCCAATTTCTAACAGCTCCTATCTGGTTTTCCAGATTAATTTGAGATTGTTGCTGAAATTGAATTTTTCCAAAATCATTAAAAATGTACTTATTTTTAAAATCGATTTTGGCCTTAGCTTCCCTAAAGAAATCAGATCCAATAATACCGTCATAAGAGATAGGAAAATTGTTGGGCATAACTGCTAAAGTTAACGCATGTCCTAACAATTTTGTCTCTGTTGTTCCAATAGATGGAATAATATCAACATCTATACCTTTTATGTATGCTATTTCATCTTCTTTTATTTCATTTCTATCATGAACAGCATGAAGCTTAAGAAGACTAATTTCAGCACCCGAATCAATAAGAAAGGTTAACTTCCTTTTGGATATGGAATCAGTCAAGGTAATTTGTGGTGTTGTACTATTATATGATCTGGTATTTAAGGTGACAACTCGTTTTGGAAGTTCTGTATTGCTTTTGAAGTCTCGGGCTTCATTGGTTGTTGTTCCCCGGTTATGCCCGGTAACTGGGGAAATCGGTAGTTTCCCGGGTTTCGTTCATTGTACCTTCTGCTTCGACAATCTTTGGCCATGTGTCCAGGCTTTTGGCAGTTATAGTAAATTAAACCTGATCGACACGTACTTTCAGAATGTCCAAACCTATTGCATTTATTGCATTTTAAAAATTCAGTAGAACTGAACTGTTTAGGTCTTTTGCTTAACAAGAAACATCTGTCAGCGGTATGGCCTAATTTGTGGCAGTACTGGCATGTCATATGTTTAGTGTTTGACCCTGCACATGTTTTTGCGGAATGACCCTTTTGATTACAAAGTTGGTATTCCTCAACACGTTTGCAATCTTTGGCACTATGGCCTGGTTGCTCACATACCTGACAAGTAGTGGGAGAAACATTTATAGCGTTTACCCGACGATTACAAATGTCAGCTGTGTGTCCATTTTTCTTGCAAATTGAACAGAATTTTTGAGAACGACATTCTCTTGCTTCATGTCCTGGTTTTCGACATAATTGGCATGTCAATTCTTTTGAAACTTCTATCATTTTAGTTTCTTTGACAGGAATAGATGATTTTCTTAGTGCTTGCCTTGCTAATAGTTGTTTTTCTATAGCAATAGCACCACTTACTAGTTCATTAACGTCTGCATGATCAGCTAATCTCTGCTCTATTTCTAGCTTTAATCCTCTTTTAAAAGATTCTATAATAACTGTATTTGTAGACTCTCTAAAAGCCGCAGCTACGGGTTCACCTGTTTCTACTCGTTTTGCTTCTAATATCTTTGATCCGATGTCCCTAATTCGATTCGCGAAAGTGATAACTAATTCGTTTTCGCGTTGATATTCTGAGCCTAAATCTCCGAATAGTTGGGTTATTGTTTTAGTAGGGGCGTAAATTGATTTTATGTAGAAGGTGAGAGCATCGACTGTGGCAAATTCCATACCTGCTATACATTGACGTGCTTCACCTTTGATTTTACTTCTAATGAGTTTAACAAAGAATGCTTCGGATTCATTCTCAGTCATTGCTTTGGCTTCATTGCAGCCTTCTATAAAATAGCTACAACTGCCTTTTCCATCGAATTCAGGGATTACTAATACAGCATCCCTAATGGATACTGCTTGTGGGTGGAGAGGAGCTTCGTTTGCCATGTTTGGATTTTGTTGATTTTCACCGAGATTTGAGTTTAGGTTAGCCGAACCGTTTGGAGGGTTATTAGCCGAACCGGTTGGAGGGGATTGGTTTTCCGTTGGGTTTGGAATTTGGTTATCCGAATCAGATGGAGGGGTTTGATTATCAGTTGGACTCGGGGGTTGATTGCTCGAACCGGGTGGAGGAGTTTGATTACTAGTTGGGACTTTTTCTTTAATCGTCTGGGATAACTCTTCGCCTGTTAATGTCGTTTCGAAGTCAGTTAATGATTCCTCCGTTAGGATTGGAGTTAAATCTAAATTCTCGTTGATGGTTTTATCATGCGATGGGGAAGAATTTAATAATTTGGAATTTGTTTCCTCAGGTGGAGGGGTTACTAGTTCTTTATCGGCAGATGATTGGGTTTTAAATGGGCTTCTGGGTACTTTACCTCCTGCTTTAAAAGCTTTGCTATCGTTTGCCCAATCGGGGTGTGTGAATTGTTCTTCAGTTACTTGTTCTGTTTGTTTCGCAATTTCCTTTCTTGTTTGGCTTCGAGTTCTTTTGCCTGTTTCAGACATATACTCGAGTAAACAAAACAGATATACAAATACCAATACCTAATAATAGCCACCACCAAACTACAGAAAAGATGTAAAAAAATTAGGATTAGAAAGAAGAGGTTTCTAAGTGATCTAAAGCTAAGAAGATGCTTAAAAGCACTAAAGTAACAGATAGTACCACCACCGCTATTACCAATAATTTAATATTACTTTCTACTTTGTCAAGTCTACAGTTTACATACGCAATATATTGATCAGTATACTTAACTTGCTGCGTTAATTTAGTGTTAAAAGAATCAAATTCTTGATTTAAATCAATAATTTGATGCTGGAGATCCTCAGTACCTAAGATGAAGGATGTCCTCGCTGCTTGTTTAGTTATTATTTGCTTTGCGTTCAAATTATTTGCTATTATTTCCAAATATGCTAACCTTCTACTTAAGTTATTCATTTAAAATTCAAATTTGTAAAAATTACTTTGGGATATTTATTTGTGATAAACATTTGACTTTAAATATCTTAATATTTTTAAAATTTACTAGAGCTTTATCTAATTTATAAAAAGGAATTTAATCGCGCCCTGAAATGATGAAAGGTCGTGAAATAACAAAATAACAATTGTTTAAGCTTGTTTAGATTTAAATTATTTATTTTTTAATATCATGAAATAAAGTAATACTATTTCAATTAATTAAACCTATTTCTGAGAAAGAAAAATCCACCTATTGATAGGGCTGTTACCCCAAACAAGACTCTCATTAACTTAGTCGCAGATTCAACATTGTTTATTAACAATAACGTTCTGCACATGTGGTTTCGATGCCACCGCGCGAGTGTTCTATTGACTTCTCCCAATTTCTCTATTCTTCGCCAGATTGATTCTATGTCTAACCCAGTAGACACTGACAGTTCCTGAACTGTCCTTTCGACGTTCTCAAGGTCGTCTCTAGTCTCTACCTGATTGTCATAAACTCCGTTCAAATGGAACATCTGTAAATGGAAACATTTTCTTTCTAAGATATTGATATTTGATAAGTTTTTCAAAAATTACTATTATAAAAAAAATTTCTTTTTTATAGGATTCAAGGAAGAATTAACTCACCGAAGAAGAAAAATATGGTAACTAAAAATCAGAATAGCTAAAAGGAAAACAATTGTTGCTAAAAAGTTTAAACGAAATTCTAATTTATTCTTATTTTTCTCCAATATTCTTAATTTTTTCTCAATAACTTTATTTTGTTCAACGAGAAAATCAAATTGATATGACGCTAAGTTTTTGTCTGCTATCAACGAAAGCGGGTTCTCTTTTTCTACCTTTAGATTATTAATTTCTGAACATAAATGTGTTAAGCGATCAGTTATCCTGTCTTCCAGGTTCTCGATTTCCTGAAAGAAATAAACTAATTCTTCTACGCATTCATCTTTACTAACCTTATTTGTTTTAATTTAAAAATCTGATTATTAAAATTTTCAATTTAAAAAAATAACTGATCTAAACGGTTCATATGAAAGGAAAGATCTTGTTCAGTATTTAAACTTAATGTAGGTATCATAAGAAACGTTACCCCTTTTTTTTTTAAACGAACTATTTAACTAAAGAAATTTTAATAATTTAACATTCGACTGAATTTTCAAAGGAAAAGTAAGAGAAATGAATATATATAAAGATTGGTTTTAAAGTAGATTATCCATATATTTTAACAATATTGTAAAAGAAAAATGTATTATTACATTAATAGAACTGTTTTATATCTAATTACTTATAATAAACCTAGCTTTCCTAATATTTTTTCTAAGTTTTGAACTCTAAGATCAAGATTACGTTCTCTTTCTTTTGACCTTTTTAGTTCTGATTCTAAAAGTTCTACACTACTTTGTGCATTCTGTTTTAATGCTTCCTTTAATTTAACAATTCTAGGCGGTATTTCTAACTTCTTAATCCTACTATCTAAATGGGAGGTTTTCTCCTCCTCTCTTTTTATTTTTAGTCCTTGATTGAGGATTATCAAGTGGGCCGAACTTAAGTCTTTGGAGGTTTTCTCCAATTTCCTATATATTCCTCTTAGATTTTTATTAGTCCACGAGATAGATTCCTCGGTTTCTTGACGGAATCGTTCGTCCCTGTCGCACCAATCTAAGTACTTCTATAGATCGGTTGATGAACTATCGCACATCTACAAAAACAGAACATAAAAGAAATTATAATGATTTGAATTTAACAAAAAAAAAAATGCTAACCCTTCACCACGAAATTATTACCAAGTGTTTATATACCGTTGGCGTTAGCCATGTAAACCGTCACCAAGAATAGAGGAGAGGAAAACTATCCAACCAAAACAAAATTCTATTACCTAATCTATTGATTTTTCTGTTTCCTCGGTATTTGGTAACTGGATTTGTTTTTTATGAAGCATGCTTAACATGCCTCATTAAAACGCCCGTTTCCTAAACAAGAGCTGCAAAGAGCTCCACGGAAGGCTCTCAATTTCTCCTCAAAGATCAGAGGAGGAAGCGGCGGATTAGGGGCTGGTTCCTCCCTTGGCAAGGGTGGAGGAATATTCCTGGCAGCTTCCGCAGCCCACTTCGCGGCTCGCTCCGCAAGCTCGAATTCTCTTTTCTGACGTTTTTTGATTCCGTCGATTTTCCTATGGCGCTTATTTTTCCTATTTGATCGGAAGGATCTATAACCCTCGTTTTCCACTAAAATCAATAACTTCCTATATATTTCAAATTCTAAAAGCGATATCTAAACTAAAAAGAATCCTAAAAAACCCGACTCCACTACAAGAAAAGGATAGGAAGAAGGAGTAAGGAAATATTACTTACTACAATAAAAAAAGAACAATCTATTTTAACTTGAAAATTCTTACTGATTCTTCCAAATTATGATTATTTTTTTTTTCCTTTCTTATTTACGTTATTTAAACAAAAATCAAAACAGAATTGAGATAATATAACCTCGATATTTTTTCGTTCGATAATCGATTGTTCAATTATCGATTGTTCTTTATCGATTGTTCACTATAGTAACAGTTATATTGTAATATATCCGATATAGTGAACTATCTTAGTATTTTTCGATTTGTCTATGTAATTAAATCAAAATTCAGATATAATATGAATATGTTGATTTTATTTATTTTCTTTTATTTTTAGATATATTCTACTTATCTAGGAGTATATTGCTTTTATTTTATATTTATTTTATATTTAAACGTAATATCGACTCCAATATCGATTATCTTAATTCGATATATCGATCCTATACTAATCGATACTTTCTAGTATTAAATTGAGTTAATGTATTTATTAATTGGTTACTATTTATTTTTACGTGCTTGACTTATTATTAAATATTCAAGAATGAATTAATTAACACAATTGTAGAATTTATCTTTATCCATTTAACAAAAGTTCATATATTTATTTATAATGGGATTTTAGTAACTATGGTGACAAGCTGCCCATCTATGAATTGATACTTAAGGTGAAATCGATGAGTAAGTGAAATTACGTAGATGGGTAAAGTTACGTAGATGGTGAAATTTAACTTAACCCTGTATGACTTCCCCTCTTTTTTTTTAATTAAATAGAACAATGTTTATTCGTTACAATTGGTTTAATTTACTTATTTATTTTTCATTCTTAAATTAAGAGAATGTTTATTTATTTTATAATACAAATAAAACGACCCGAAAGTTAAAATTCTGAAAAGTTTGTTTACCAAGTTGGCGGATCAGTGGTTAACCAATCAGAACATTTTTGATCTTACTTGTTATTTATGAAATTTTTAAATGGATAATTTTAGTTAAACTATTATTATTTAATGATGTTATTTATTCAAAAGATTAATTTTAGTAATATATTAAAATAAGTAGTTAAATGTTTTTTTTTTAATTGAAATTTTGCTTACGTATTACCAAATTTTACGTATATAGCTAGCTATCCTTGTTTATCTATATTTACTAAAATTTGGAATAATTCCTTTGCATTTTCGATAATAATTATATTTATTATTATTTAAACTTATTTGTAATTATTATTTATTAATAATTTTCACTTGAATAGTGTTTATTTATTTATTTAGATGTATTTTATTTTTATTTTTAATAATAATAATTTGGATTTTATGCGATTTAACATAAAACGCATTCCGCAACAAGATGGCGTCTTAAAGGTCGGTCCACCAGAGTGCTGGTGTTGCTTGAAATTTTCAAAATTATTTTATTTAAAAGTAAAATTATATTATTTTATTTCGAATATTTAAGTATTATTTATTGTTAACAATAAGTATTTATTTTTTTAAATTGTTGAAATAGTTGTTTTTCAATTTGGATTTGCGTAAGTTTAACGCGAGAAATAACGAAAAAAGATTCGACCAATCAGAGAGCAGATCGTCTGTCTCTCTCACTCACACTACTGAGTTCAAACCCTGTCTGTAGGTTGAATTACGTATTAGTACGTAAATTTTGTCTTTTAATTTTTATTATTATAACAATTACTCTTATTATTATTTAAATTTACTTGATGCTCTTTGTTTATTATTATTTATTTAAATAATAGTTTTAATTTTAGAACTAGAGATATTTCTAGTTACTTTCAAAATTTTCCAGTAGATTTCGTATCTTACGCAATGTTTTATTTGGTATTATTTTTTTTTTAAATTTTAATTTTTGTTTTACAAATTTTCAATTATTATTTATTATTAATTTTTACTTAATATTATTTATAACTTATGATTGATAGTTGTTTGATTTATTTAAACAAAATTTGGTTTGAAAATTTGAATTTGAGTAACTTAGGCGCGAGAAATGCCACGAAAAGAAATAGCCAATCAGAGAGTACATTGTCTGTCTCTCTCACTCACACTACTGAATTCAAATTGTTTGTGAGTCAAATTGCGTATTAATACGTAAATTTTTGGAATTATTGTAAACCGGATTATTTAAATCCTAAATAGTTTGTTAATATTTTACTTAAAAGATTATATTAATTATAATATTAGAATAATTAATAAGTTGTTTGTTTTTATTTTTTTTCTTACGTATTACGGTGTTTACGTATATATCTAGCTGTCCCTGGTTTATTTTATTTATTTGATTTATTCTATCTTTAAGTTACAATTATATTTATTGTTATTTATTACAAGTTACATAAAAAAAAATTGACTTTCAAATTTGAATTTATCTAAGTTTGGCGCGAGAAATGAGGTAGCCAATCAGAGTGCAGATTGTCTGTCCTTCTCACTCTCACTGCCAAGTTCAAGTTGGTTCCTGAGTCAAATCAAGTATTTATATAAATATTGTAAAATATTTAAATTGATATTATTTAGATTATTATTATTTTTGTTGTTTTGTTTTTTTTTTTATTATTATTTATTGTTATTCAAATCAATGTATATAAGTATTATAATTATTTTATTTTACTAATTATTTTTACGAATTATGCGTAATTACGATGTACCTAATTTTAATTAATCTAGGTTTTAGTTATTAGAGTTAATCTGATGTTTAGTTATAATAAACAATTGTTCTTATTATTACTTAAACTAGTTCATATTTATTTATTATTTAATTAAATTTATATTTATTAATTTCGAAAAATTTTAAACTGGATACGTCACCAGTCAATACCAGATTTTTCCAGTAGATGGCGGTATTTACGTATTACTTCCGGTTACAAAAATTTCAACTTATAATTATTATGCAAAGATTTGCAATTCTTAGACGTAACTTACGTAAATGATTTAAAGATAATATTTTTGTTTTGATTTATTTTACTTTTCTCTTATTTTATTTAATAATACACAAAATTACTGTGTTATTAGCGAAAAGTTTCAAATTTCAAATTGTACCATAAGACATAAATTTTCACTGGTATTAGTGCCGTATATAATATTGCTTTTTTTTACAACAATATATCGTAATCAATTTATTTTAAAATTTTATTTAATGTATTTAAATATTTTATTTAAATGTTTGTTATTTATTAGAGAGAGAAAAAAAAATTGTCAATAATCAAAATTGAGATATTTGTATAACTCAAAATGGTGGACAATCAGTTAGCCAATCAGAGCACTTCTTCAATTTACGCTGTTTATTGCAGTTAAAATGTATCAATTTTAACCTAGTATTATTATTATCAATATTACCCAATTCAAAAGATTAATTTATTATATATTCTGACTATTTAAGTAAAGTTTTATTTTTTTATTGTTTGTTTCGTTTTTGTTTTGCTTACGTATTTCAGTATTTATGTATGTAGCTAGTTATCCCTGGTTGTATTCTAATTGTTGAAATTATTCTAATTTTTTATATATATATTTTTTTTTTAAACAATTACTTTTATTGCCATTTAATTTACTCAATATTTATCATTTATTATTATCTTTATTTATTTTCTTTATTAGCCTAAAGCACAACGAATCGTAATCGCTAATCCTTAATCGTAATAATGAGAGAAAGCAGGACAGAGATATATGTCTGTCCTATTTCCTCTCATTCTTACGATTAAGGATTAGCGATTACGATTCATTGTGCGTTAGGCTATTTATAAAAAAAATTTTAACTTTTGGAACTGGAAATATTTCCAGTTACCTTCAAATTTCTCCAATAGGTGGCGATACAAACACAATGTCTTACTGGTGGTATTTTTTTTCCTTTTTAAATTATTTATTAATGTGTAAATACTGCAATTCTTACGTAACTTCCGTTAAAGGATTTACTCTTAATTATTTGTTTTTATTAATGATTTTCATTTCAGTACCATTTATTTATTTAGTTAATAGTTGTTATTATTTCGTTATTTATTTTTATTTTTATTTGTTAACCTTAAATTTAATATTTATTTATTTTTTTAAAACATTTCATACACTTGTGATTCTACAAAATTATCTTCAACCTCGCGAATAAAAACGTGATATAAATTCAAATTCAAATTTAACACAAACAATACCAATAAAACAGCCAATCAGAGCGCGGTCCTACCCCTTTTACCTTTGGATATAAAAATTGGCAATGTGTAGTATTACCAAAATCCAACGGTAGGTGCGTGGCAAGCTCCCACTAAGTTCAAAGGTTTTTTTTTCGTTGTACTATTATTCTTTAAAAATAAAGAATGGTGTTAAATTAAAAAAGAAAGACTCGTTTTTATTAATTTTAATTCTTTTTAATTTTCAATTTATTTTAATTTCTCAATACCTTTTTTATTCGTTTCAACTTTATTATTTTTCTCTATCAATTTTAATAAAACAAAAAAAAAATTTTGTTTAACTCATAAATTATTTATTTTATTTATTACTTGCAATTTTGCACTGGATTATTTCCGCAAAATTTATTTATTGTTTATTTATTTATCCCAATGTTAGTTTAAAACTTTAGAGGTTATTTTATTTATTATATTTATTATTTATTATTACCACTTTAATATTTATTATCTGTATAATAAATTATTAATGTTCATCTATTTTCTTTAAATAATCCTAATCTTAATTATTTATTTATTCAATCTTATTTTTCAATAACACAGGCACACAAAAAAAAAAAAAGGTCAAATACCAGAGGGCAGACCAACATATTCCTAGGTTTTTGGGGTCGCTGAAACCGAATATGACCATGAAAATATTATCTGCTTGCCCATTTTCCCCCTAGCCCCCCCCCCTTACACCTCTCGGGGGGTAACATTTCAGTTTTTCCAAAAACGTCGAAAAGGCAGTCTATTCCTATGTTTTTTGGGGCGCTGAATCCGAAAAAGACCACCAAAAGCCAATCCCCCCCCTCCTGCACCCCCTAACACCCCCTGGGAGGGGGTTGGAATTTCGAATTTCACGAAAAGTCGAGTTCGGTGGCTATTTCTATGTTTTTTGGGGCGCTGAATATGTTGGTCTGCCCTCTGGTATTTGACCTTTTTTTTTTTTTTGTGTGCCTGTGTAATTAATGTTTATTTATTCAAATTATTTTTTTAAGACATAATTACAGGATCAATATTTTTGAAATTATCTATTTATTGGTTAATTATTTCAGTTTTACTGCTGTTTGTTTACCCTTTATTATGTTTAATTTTTACATACTTTTGTTATTATTTAATTACCCAGATTATTTATCAAGGCGTAATTTTGCGACTGATTACACAGCCCTACAAAAAAAAAGTGTCATGTACTTTTGACCGGAATACCTTAGCCCTATGTATTTTGACGCGCTGAACACGAATCCGAAGTCCATTTTGCTCCATCACGTCAGGATTTTTTTCTAACCTCAAAAAACATGTCAGATTTTGAGAGGTAGGCGATTTTTTAAAAAAATTTATGGATTTACTTCAAACTTGGTATCTGGGGGTTTTTTGGGTCGCTGATTATGAATCTGAAGTTAGATTTTTAAAATTCAAAATGGCGGATCCAATATGGCGGACGAATTTTGAAAAAATTTGAAGATTTACTTCAAACTTGGTATCTGGGGTTTTTTTGGGTCGCTGATTACGAATCTGAAGTTAGATTTTCAAAATTCAAAATGGAGGATTCAATATGGCGGACGAATTTTTAAAAAATTTGAAGATTTACTTCAAACTTGGTATCTGGGGGTTTTTTGGGTCGCTGATTATGAATCTGAAGTTAGATTTTCAAAATTCAAAATGGCGGATCCAATATGGCGGACGAATTTTGAAAAAAATCGAAGATTTACTTCAAACTTGGTATCTGGGGGTTTTTTGGGTCGCTGATTACGAATCTGAAGTTAGATTTTCAAAATTCAAAATGGCGGATCCAATATGGCGGACGAATTTTTAAAAAATTTGAAGATTTACTTCAAACTTGGTATCTGGGGTTTTTTTGGGTCGCTGATTACAAATCTGAAGTTAGATTTTCAAAATTCAAAATGGCGGATCCAATATGGCGGACGAATTTTGAAAAAAATCGAAGATTTACTTCAAACTTGGTATCTGGGGGTTTTTTGGGTCGCTGATTACGAATCCGAAGTTAAATTTTCTAAATTTAAAATGGCGGTTTCAATATGGCGGCCGAATTAAAAAACATATTAAGATTTACTTGGCGGCAAGAATATGGCTGATGAATTTTTTTAAAATATTAAAATTTACATAAAATTTGGTATCTAGTGGTTTGTGGGGTGACTGATTGCAAATCTGAAAACAGATTGTCAAAATTCAATATGTCAGTTCTGAAGTATATAATTTTCCTTTATTCCTTTTTATGGTAGCGCACTCTTTTGTTTTCGAAAGATCTGTGTAGCGGTTTTCTCTTTAAGTTCACACTACCTGGTACAACATCCCTTTTCAGCATCCAGCAAAAGTCGGCCATCATATTTACGCCCCACCTTCCTTGATAACGACGTTCCATTTCTTTAAGGTCTTGATGAAATCGCTCTCCCTGTTTCTCACTGTAGTCTCCTAAATTTTCGGGGAAGTACTTTAGATGTAATTCTAAGAAATGTAGCTTTAAGCTCATCAAGCATCCTTGCTTTCCGAAGTTTGTTATCATATTATTTGCCATTTCTTCCCAATTCTCGCTTTTGTTATTCCCCAGAAAATTTTCAACAATTAGTTTAAAACTAATCCATGCATTTTTCTCAGTTTTACTCATGTTTCTGACAAATTTCTCATCTTTTAATAATTTTCGAATTTGTGGGCCATCAAAAACTCCCTCATTTAGTTTGGCATCAGAGACATCAGGGAATTTTTGTTCTAGGTGTTTAAAACATTTTCCATTTTTATCTAAACTCTTAATAAACTGTTTTGCTGCTCCTAGTTTAATGTGCAATTGTGGAAGCAATACCTCTGAGGGATGAATCAAAGGCTTCTTAATGATATTTTTCGATCCTGGTTTAAAAGATTTTCTTTTTGGCCATTCCTTTTTTTTGTAATGATTCTTTCTATCTCTACTATCCCACAGACACAAAAAACAGGGCGTTTTTGTGAAACCTGCTTGTTGTCCAAGCATAATACTTAAGATCTTAAAACCCCCACAAATTTGCCAGTTATGTTCTTGATATTTTATTTTATCTAAAACTAGTTTTACAGATTCATAGCTTTCTTTAAGTTCTGTAGAATGAGCCATAGGAATCGAACCATAAATATTAGTATTATGAAGTAATACTGCTTTTAAACTTCTTTTAGAAGAGTCTATGAATAACCTCCAATCTTCATCTTTGTATACGCCAGGTTTTAATTGATCCATTAACCCATTAATGTCAGAACAATATACCAATGACTGCTTTTTGTCTTCTGTAAAATATTTTCTGAATTCCTTTTCCCTATCGCGATAAAAGGAAGATGTAGTTCCTTTCGATAGCATTTTTTTCTTCTTAAGAACTGATGCAAGATATTCTGCAACATCTTTTGGTAGTTTTAAATCTCTGATGAGATTGCTGAGTTCTTCTTGTGTGAACTTTTCAGGTATTTCTTCTTCCTGTTCACCAGTTGGAATGTAATAGTCATCTTTGTCATCAATACTCATGTCGTCATCTATATCACTAAATACATCTTCTACTTTTGAACAGTCGATTTCAAAATTTTTTGAAGAAGAAGGTGTATCACAAAAAATTTCTGGTTTTGTTCCAGTTGTCACATCAGCGTACAATATTTTTCCTTTATTCTTGTTATTATAACCTTCTACATTGGTCATGCAAAAGTAACAATCTTCTTGTTTCAATGGTTTTTTCCACAGCATTGGTTTTTTAAATTTAAAGTACTTATCCTCCTTAGTATTATTCCAACGAGTTAACATTATGTGACAGGATAAGCAAATTTTGTGTGGAACCCAATTTTCATTTTGATCAGCTATCTCTAAATCAAAGCAATCTTTGTAAATTTGTCTAATATTGTCATTGATTGGTTTACAATTCTTTGGAACATCGAACTGTCCACATATATAACAAAATGCATCTGCATTGCTATTGCATATGTTTACGCAGGCTTCGTTACTTCGATAAACAGGAAGCGAATCATTCTACACATCCCCTTTCGGGGCAGTTGTCATCGCCTACTACATTTATCGAAGCAGCAGGATTTAAATTGTGCCAAAGCTCAATAAGAACGTTAGACATAGAATGACAATGATATGTCCATCAGGAATAAGATGCAGAATGGAACAATGTACTTTCTTATTTGGCTTCTGCACCAAACATATCCAATCTGTTACCAAGGAATATTTTATGATAAAATTGTAATAGAAGTCATATTTGAAAATGTGAGAAACTCGCTTCGAAATCACACTCAGCAACTTAAAAACCTGAAGATATCAAATTTCATAAAAATTTCAAAAATATGACGTCAGATTCGCAATCAGCGACCCAAAAAACCCCCAGATACCAAGTTTGAAGTAAATCTTCAAATTTTTTCAAAATTCGTCCGCCATATTGGATCCGCCATTTTGAATTTTGAAAATCTAACTTCAGATTCGTAATCAGCGACCCAAAAAACCCCCAGTTACCAAGTTTGAAGTAAATCCATAAATTTTTTTAAAAAATTGCCTACCTCTCAAAATTCGATATGTTTTTTGAGGTTAGAAAAAAATCCTGACGTGATGGAGCAAAATGGACTTCGGATTCGTGTTCAGCGCGTCAAAATACATAGGGCTAGGGTATTCCGTCAAAAGTACATGACACTTTTTTTTTTGTGGGGCTGTGTTATTTATTTATTTATGAACTACTTAATTATATCAGTTTTTTATTATTCCATTAATTCTTTATTATAATTAAACAATTCTATGTGTCGGTATTTGTTTATTTAACAACTTTATTTTATTTATTGTTTATAATTTGTTACTATTTATCTATTTTCATTACACTTCTATCTTTATATCAATTCTATGTTGTGTTATTTATTTATTTAACAGATTTATTTTAAATATTGTTATTAATTTCAGTATTATTTTATTCGCCCTTTACTACGTCTGATAAATTGTTTGAATTAACAATTTATATTATTTATAATTGATTATCTACTTATTTTCTTATTCCTTTGTTCTCATAATTTCTACATATAAATGATTATTACTACCAGTTATTTAGGTCTATTTATTCACTTCACTTATTCCAACTTAATTTTTATTATTTGTTATTCCCCTCATAATTTTTCCAAACTCGATTTTAAATTATAAATTTAATGGGTATTAGAACACTTTTATTCAGGAATAAGTCCAAAGGTTTATTTATTTCGTGACCCTTCACAAATCCATTGATTGCCTCATCTATGGATACTCGTTAAGGTCCTTACACAAATCTACGTATTATTGGCGCGTACCGTCTATTGTCAAGACTGCCCCGCCCTTTAGTCTATGGCTATAGCCAGTTATCACCTGTCACTCAACCTGTAAGGTTATTGACACCAGATGTTTGATTTTATTGTTGCTGCACAAGCAATTTAAAAAGAAAATTGAAAGATTTCGACGATTTGAGATTTTCAATTCCGTTGAGATCCTTAACTTTTATAAAAACTTGTTGAAAAAAAACGGTAAGGTTTAATTATTTTAATATTTCTTGATTTCTCTTTCTTTCTCTTTAATTCTTTAGACTATCTCTTATTATTTTTCGTCAGTTCCTTTTTGTTTTTGTTAATCTGTTATTCTTTTATTCTTTACTTTGTTTTCTAACTTATTCATTTAATTAATTTACTTTTTGTTTTGTTTTGTTTTACCGTTTCATATTCTTGTTAATTTTATTTCGTTCTTGGTTTTTTTTTCTTTTTGATTTAATTTTAATTTCTACCGCGTTATTTTGTCCTTTATTTTTAAATTTGATCTTGGCGTCAATTTTATTTTTAACATATATTTAATTTTTTTATTTTAACTTTCGCCTTAATATTTCTTTTAATTTGTAAATTCTTTTTCTCTTTTTTTACCTTTTGTAAATTTCTTAAGTTCTTTTAACCATTAATTTCTTCTATTAATATTTCCTTACGTCATTAGATTTCGGTTCTTTTAACCGCAAATTTATTTCTTTTTAAAATCTTATTATTTTCTTTTCACGCATTTATTCTTTATTTTTAACTTATTTCAGAACTTTTTATTTTTATTTAATTTCATTAGATTTTATTTTGACCGTGTTATTTTGCTTTTAATTTTATTCTTATACTTTTAATTTTTGTTTGATTTTTATTTATCCTTTTAATCTCAAAATTTTGTTTTTACTTTTCGTTTCACCCGTTTAACTTTTTAAATCGTTTCTTTTTATTAAATTCTTTTTCCTTTTAGTTTATTTTCCGTTAATTTTGTAACTTATTTCGCTTTAATTTTTCCGCATTAACCGTTTTGTTTTTAATTTGTTTTCATTAGTTTTATTTTAATAAATTCTTTTTCTTTTACGAGTCTCTTTAATTTATTTTTACCACATTTAGTCGTTTTTATTATTTATTATTTTCTACACTTTTTATTTCAATAATTCTTATTCTTCCTTTTTAATATTTTTCTTTTTATTTTAACCGTATTTACTTTTTATTCTACGCACTTTTTATTCTTTTAACTTTAGTTTTATTTTCCTCAGTAATTTCTTTCTAGTTTTATTCTTTTATTCCTTTTTACCTTTAAATTTTATTTCAGTTATTTTATTTTCCCTTTTAATATTTTTTTATTTAATTCTTTTCGGTATCTTTACTTTGTTTGTTCAAAGTTTACCTTTTTATTTTTTTCACGTTTAATTTTATTTCGTTTCTACAACCGCTTTTTGTCATTAAATTTTGTTTATTAATTATTTGTTTATTCTTTATTTATTTCATTTATTTTATCATTGACCTTTTTCTTTTATTTAAATCACCTTTATCTTTTAAAATTCCTCTGATTAATTTTCTCGTTTCTTACTTATTTTCTTTTATTTATTTCTCTTTATTTCTTTCTTGCACGTTTTTGTATTATTTTGTTCCTTTCTCGGTTATTTTTACCGAGTTTGTTTTTTTATTTTATTTTTCTCTGTATCATTGAGATTTAAATTCTTTTGATTCAACCTCAATTTTATTTCAATTATTTTGCCCGAATTTTTTTCGTACTTTTTGCTCAAATTTTAAATTCTTTTTATTTAAATTCAAAATTTTCCTTTTAATAATTTTATTTCATTTTGTTTTCTTTCAGTAACTTCACTTATTTATTTGATTTCTGCTCGTTTATTTTCGCAAGCTCTATTTTATTTTATTCCTATCACCGTTTTTTTTATTAACCTTTCTTTTTTAATATTTGTTTATTCTATATTTCTTTAATTTATTTATTCACGTACTATATTTTTCCTTTCACGCGTTTTTGTTTATCTTTCGCTTGATTTATTGCATTATTCAATTCGATATTTGTCCTATTTTCTTTTATTCACACGCTATTTATTTTTATTGAGTTTACTTTTCTTTTAAAACTTCTTTTAATAATTTCCTCGTTTCTTTGATTTTGTTTTATCTTGTCCGCCTTTATTTTTTCCTTTTATATAACTCGCGTGGGTTATAAAAAAAAATTTAATTCTTTTATTTTACTCAATTTCTTTATAATTTCACTTGTATGTATTTTTCTTTCTTTTATATTTTACTCATTTATCCAACTTTTCAATTCTTTTTACTTAATTTTGTTTTATCCGTTATTTCCTTTTTCCCGTTTTACGTAAATCTTTTATTTTCACCGCATATATTTTTCTTTTAATTTTATTTCTATTCAAGTTTCTTTATTTATTCTTAAACTATTCTCACTCTTTATTTAATTTTCCAAATATCAGTTTATTTTTTTATTTTTATGTTTCACTCCTTTTTATTCAAATTCTTTATTTTTACCACTTTTATTCAATTTTATTAAATTTTGAATTCTCGTAAAATTTTCAATTATTTTGACATTTACCGCAATTCAAATTCTCACAAAATTTATTCTCTCTTTTTTTTCTTAAAACTTTTCTTATTTAATTCTTTTGATTATTCACTTTTATTTTCACTTTTATTTCACTTTCAACATTTATCAATTTTTTTTTAGTTTTTCAACTCTCTAGTTTACTTTATTTTTTTCAACTTTTTATTCTTGTTTATTTTACTCTCAAAATTTCTTTTTAAAAAAAAATTTTATAAATCAGATTTTAACATAAATTCCAGATAAGATAAAAGAACAATCTTAAAAGTCAAGACAAAATCTATTCAGATTCTTAAAGAATTTATAACTTTAATCTTTATTATTATTTTTTCACAATTTGGAAAAATCGCAAGGATTTTCAAGAGACACAATTTTTTTTGACATATAATAAGAACATTTCACACAATTCTAACTACGAAAGATAGGAAAGATAGTAAAAGAACACACAACAATAAAAACATCAAAATTTTCAAATAAAATGTGTAATTCCCCCCACGAGGCACCAAAAATTTAGAAAATTATAATGTCACGTCGGAAGGACAATAAACTTATATTTTCATTTAAATTTTAATATTTATTTGAGCCTACAAATTGCTTTGTATTAGCTCGGGAAATCGTAACTTTATTCGAATTTTCTGATGTTTTTAAATTATCACAAAAAAAAATATCTTTGACCTAACGGGTGTTCCCTAACCTCAAAAATAAAAAAAGTGGGGCCACTCTCTATATATTAGGGGAACCCTGCATAAAAAAAAAGTATGCTAAAACAATCTAAAGGACCAACTCTAGCCAACCAGAAACTAATCGGTACCAGAGTTGGGAAACTAACCTGAAAGAAACGGGTTAATTTAGAAAGGAAAGTAGGAAAAAAAGAGATTTTAAATATGGTATAATTTTCGATTTATTGAACTTACTTTCGATTTCTTTTTTTGTTTTTAAGAAAAGTAGATAAACAGGAAAAATCAGCAATCCGGAAGTGGCAAGTGAGCAGTAGAGAGATGTGATTCAGCGCTGGTCCAACGTTGGCAAAACCGGGAAACAGCTGCAGTGACGACTTCTAATAATTTATGATTCTTACTGGTTTTAAGTTTCTGTTGTTCACAATTTAAAGGATCCACAATTTTTAAAGTTTTTCAATTTTCACAATTTTCACGATTTTTAAAAGGTTTCAATTTTCACTATTTTAAAAGTTTTCAATTTTCACAATTTCAATTTTGTTTTGTGTTTCTTTTTATGTCCACTGAATTTAACTCGATAAACTTCTTGATTTAATCTTTTATTTAAGACGAAAAATAATGCGATATCTCGGTTAAAACTTTTCAAGTATGCGTAACTTTTGATGAAAAAATGCGGTATGCGTAATGCGTAAAAACTTCTTGTAAAACTTCTGAAGAAAAAATGCGGTGATTTCTACAGGGTGCGTCGATATTTATGTTGTTCTTCCCACTATTTTCGTAAGTCGAGGAAAGTGGAAGAAAGTGGAAGAAAATTGGAAATTGCCAATGAAAAGGGCCTAAAGTGGATTTGTCGAAAGAGAAGTAGAAGAAAGTCCTTCCCTGTAGGAGGAAGAAAGTGCGGGGGAGTTCGGAGAGAGCGAGAGAACGATAGGAAGAGAGAGAAAGAGCGATGACGAGGGTGGCGACAAGTGGGACTTGTCGCTGCGTGGGGGTGTGAGTCCCGTTAATGATGGCGTACTATGCATTAGGGAAGTTAAGGGATCGTCCATTTTCCTAGCGCTGATTTGCTCCTTGGAAAACTGTCTTGCAAGAAAGTGGGTGGAGAAAATCCGCCCAAAATTGTGTTGTCCCGATGCGTGCTGCCCTCATTGCCACTTTCCGGAATCTCTGTTACAATGTTTTTTTAAAAAGTTTTACATAATATTAAGAATAAAATGACATTGAAATTACATACAATAATAGAAATAAGACATACTTTTACAATACAAATAGTTACTAACTAATTTAACTAACCATTTTAGTATTTAATCTTGAATTCTTCTTAAATTCTATCTATTTCGCTTATTTTTGAAGAAAAGGATAATGTAGATTAATTATTTAAATAATTTGCTTATTAAATATTTATTTTTAGGTTATGTTGCTACAAATAATTGAATTACAGGTATAATTCATAATTGCAATGTATTTGTTTATTAATTCATTTTGGAATATGTAATTTCTTTAATAATTTAATATTATAAACAATAATTTCAATAAATTTCAACTTCTGGTTAAATTACGTAAAATTGCGTAATTGTATGTTCTGCATTTAGAACCTGGTATCAATATTTAACCATTTTATAGAGAATACGTTTAATTCTGTATGTTATTTGATTTAACAACATTTTGATTTATTTGTTATTTATTAATTTTCAACTTTTCAGGTTATGTTTATAATTTTATGATTAAATATTGATTTTTAAATATTTAAACCAAAAATTGAATTATTACTGATTAAGAAGTTCTCATTCGTATTTATTATTATTATTTTATGTATTTTTACCATATTTAAGGTTATGTTATTAAAATATTTATTGTTTTCCAAAATTTACACTATGGATTCCAAAATGACTTATAACTGTTATTCTTGAGATTAACGTTAATGCTTAATTATTCCACATAATCCTTTTAATTACTTTTTCATCATTTTTCAATTCTAACCTCAAAATTTTATAAAATATAATTAATGTTAAACATATATTGAAGTAATAATTGTAATTACACTTACGGTAATTCGTATGAATTCCTAAATCGTATAAACACACACACAAGATAAAATATACGTATATTCAACCCGTTATAGGTTATGTTGAATGTTCGTAAGTAATAATACAAAATTATAGAATAATTGAAGTTTGCGATAAGTAATTAAGTGATATAGTTAATTCTAATCATATTCAAATGAGTTAATCCAAATAAGAGGTTAAATTTTATAAGTAAATAACATAACCTCTAATTTTAGGTTATAAACAATTTAGGAAGTTAAGATTTGTTATTTTAACCAACTTATTTTGATTAATTCATTTATAATTTCTACTAGTAGCTAAAAATCTGACTAAACATGCGAATTCCATTTTCCTTATTGTTATTAATAACCTTCACCATTATTTACAATAATTTACCATTATTTACCGATTTCATGCAATTTTCAAATAACAAAGAACATGGATAGACAGATTTTGTTGCATTGTCAGGGACATAAATATTTTGTACATAATACTCTATTATATTGAAAAGTTGGTTATAAAGTGATTCTTAACGAGGTCGTTAACTATGCATTAAGATCGACACCTGGCACCTGAGATTTGAAGGTCTGTTTATGTATACAAACTCCGTGATTCGGATAGGTGCAAAATTCTATTATGTTTAAAGATAATCTTTCGACTCAGTTTCTATGGTATACAAGTTAGGTATTTGTGAATTGGTACAATTCTAATAAACGATTTAGTTTTGAATTTACATCTACTGTTTAATTATTTTATGGTTATTTTCTGAGTTTCAGAAAATAAGTTCCAAATAGGGTGTGTAAAAAATTCATAGAAATGAGAGTCACAAAGACCATCTTCAAAGAGGTCTTTTAGAAAGGGCAGAAATGTTTATTGCAACCAAATGTTGCATTTAGTTATCTACTTTTCGAGAGGAGACAATTTCTGAAACACATTGATTGTCGCAGCATGAAGTTTGAGTTTCCGTCAATGTCTGAGAACCGAGTTTTCAGGGCCTGTTATTTGTCAACTCATTTTATGAGACGGCTGGTTATCGAGTCTAGCCTTTAAAATTCCCGATGCGACTTTTTAGAGTGCGACTGATTTTACGGTTTTATGGGGCTAGGTCCGAGTTCTTTTCCGTTGAAGGACCAAGATCTCCACTCCCAGGCCCATGGAGTGGTTGCACATGTTGCATCGCTTTGAAAATTCGTGTCTAAAGGCGATTTATATTTTCCAGATTTCGACGAGTTTATTTTTTTATTTCGGTGTTTGTAAAAGATAGTCCTTGACTTGAAAATTGAGAGACCTTTTAAAATGTTTCAATTCCAGGATGCAGAAAATATCAGGGAAGAATACTTTCTTATACTTTCTGGACTCCTGGTACCTTCAAGTTTAGAAATCTACTAAAAATTCTGTTAAACAAATAATTAATAATAAAAAAAACGGCATGAAAACTACCATGACGTTTCAACGTGCTTGAGACTTCAAAACAGACCTTAATTAAAGCTTGTAAAATGCACTACATTATCCATAAAATTTAATACAAAAAAATTAATAAAGAGAGCTTAAAAAGAACGTTGTTATGTACTTTTTAGTCCTCATAGATAAATAATAAATATATACACTGTAATGATCGTATTTTTTTGTATTGCCAAAGGATTTGCTCGCCGGATGGAGGCCGGGTACCAAGTTATAAAATAAATCTTTATTTTTTAAATATGGCGTGAAGCGCCATCTAAACATAACATTATCGCTATATCGGAGAGTTTCTGTGAATTACATAGAGTAAGGAATAGTCATTAACAAAAACATTATTTAAACCTTCGTAAGTAAATGGGTAATTCTTCACTAAGTGGTTACTTTTACTTCCACACTTAATAACTTTAAAAATTATTTAAAAATATTTTTAATACTTTGTACATCTATTCTTTGTTATCATTTGTATTAATATCATAACAGAAAAAAATTTTTTTTAACATCAAAAGATATAGAATTGTTAAAAATGACTCAGAATCTGCACTTTTTTAGGTTCTCCACATAGAACTCGTGAGATTTAATACATTTTATTTCACTTAAAACATACTTTTAAAATGTTTTTATCTATTCTAATCGCCAGTTTAATTAAAAAACTTTGTTTTTGTTGTATTCTCTTCCAGATTTTATTAATATGTTTTGCGTAAATCATTTTTTAATACTTTCTCCATCTTTGCGTTATTTGGAACAGGAGTTTACATTTTCATTGTTTTTCAGCAATTTTAATCATTTTTATAGTAGATTTTTACTAACTATTTATGTTAGTAAGATGAGAACTTTGATGTATGGATAAATTTACATGAAGAAATGAGATATTTAGTTTTAAGATTTAAAAAATTATTATTAATTTACTGCGTATTTTAATGACATGTAAACTCCGGTTCGCCAAAAATGACTGAATTGTTTATATTTAAAATAAAATTAAAATAATAGTGATGTAAAGTAGGCAAATCTATGCAGTATTCTGCAAAGGTCTTCTTATTTTATTAAATTTGACGGCTATAATAATTTATTTTATGCAACTCAGGCATTTTATGGTCACTTTACCTACCTATACAGGCGCATCCTAAGTTCTTCCTTATAGCCCAGCGGTCAATAAAGTGCCCATTATTACCCTAGGGCAATAATGGTTACTTTATTGACCTGCTGGGCTATATGGAAAAACTTAGCATACACCGGCATAGGTAGCATAGAGTGACCATAATACGCCTTTGTTGCATAAAGAATCGTATGTACCATGTGTCATAGGTGCGTCTTTCGTCTCGCGCGATATTTCCAAACTCGCCTCGGTCTTGCTCTCGCCTGCAACTCGTTGGAAATATCTGCACTCGACTATAAAGACGCACTTATGACGCTTAGTGCATAATATACTATTCTTTGATTTGTAAACTCCAGTTTCTGTAAACTCCGGTTCATTTTATTCAAAAAGCATGGGAATAGTGTTTTGTTTTCTATACAAAATATCGTTAACCTGGATTATTACCAAAATATTGATTTTTTATATATAATTATTTAATTAAACACGTATATTTTAATTTTTAATTGAATAACCCAAGAAGATCCTTGGATATCTTAGTGCATCCTCCAACTAACAGAACATTCTTGGGATGTTCGGTTAAGGTAAAAAATTAAACATTTTAAATTAATTTTTTTAACCTTTAAAATTTAAAACTTTAAATTTTCGATGTAAGACTAAAGACATGAGTTTAAGCTCAAATTTTTATAACATTAGTTATTTTAGTAATTGTTAATAATTACTACATAAGTAGTATTAAAAAAAAAGATTTTTAGTTTAAAAATTTAATGTTGTCCAAAGTAACACCATTCTGAAGAATCACCCATATAAGAATATAAAAATATAGAAATATATTTAAGAAGACTCCGATAAAAAAACAAGAGACAAGTTTGTCTCATTCTCTGTCTCTTTCTCTCTCTCTCTCTCTCTCTCTCTCTCTCTCTCTCTCTCTCTCTATCACTCCGGCTCATTTGCCGAACGTCAGAAAATAATAAAATAAAAGTCGGCTGATTAATTTCCCGAAACTACAAATTTAATTATGACGTGCATATTTTTTACGAGGGTGGTTTCTAGAATTAAACCCTAGTCCCGATTACAGACGCATTTCTCGGGGGCGTATATGCGCAAAATTAATTTACATTAATTCTAAGAATCTTAGCATCATTAACTATTGACGGTCCTGCCCGATACGAAACTAGTGTCGAGAAATAGGATTCGGATGTTACCAGGATGACACGACCTGAGGAGCACCTCAAGGACGTCATTTCCTGTTAAACGAGGAGCACCTCCATTCAACAGGTTAGGTTGTAGTGGATGGTGGTCAGGATGGAAGTCGAAGGTGTACCTAGACTCAGGAGCACCTGCAGGCCATGGTACCTCTTCTTCAGGGAAATCATCCGAGCTGGTGAAGGAAGAGCACCTCTCTTCACTTACTCTTTTGATAGGAACATCTTCTAGCCAGGAAGAGCACCTCACTAGCTAGAGAAGATAAGGGTGACTTTCGGAGAGCGAGCCGCCGTGGGTTGGTCTCGAGGCAAGCTTCGGGACCGGCAGACTGATTTGAAATGCTTGTGCCGTCGTGTATATAGAATTGTTCGAGCGTCGAGCGGTAGTGGTGGCTTCGACGCGGCAAGAGTGCGCCGTCGTTACTCCCGACTCGTCGAGCAGACTGTGCACTGAATTGTATATTCTATATACTTTTTAGGCAAAATTAAATGAACCTATTTCCTCGCGCTAAAATCAATTTTATTTTCAGCTATCGTTACAACACAAAATTTAGAGAAAAAAATTATTTTTTGTCGCTGGTGCTTATAGTGCATTCTACAAGCTTTCATTTGAGCGTAATCCAAAGTCTTTAGCACCTCGTACTATTAAGCTATTTATCAGAAAAGTTCAAAAATGATTAATTTAATTCAAATGATTTATTTTTGTTAAAATTTGATGTAAATTGACGAAGTTGTGTAGATTTAATTTTTTTTTATATTTGCATGCATTTGGCTGATTTGGAGTTTGTATGAATGTGCTCGCGGAGGATGACAATCATAGCAAACATCAATATACTCATGTAACTATTTTGTTTTTTAACCATTATTCAGTACGGCAAGACAAAAAAAATTTTAAAATTAAAAATTTGTTTTAGAAGTGCTTCATTATCCTCTTTCGTTTAAATGATTCGTCACTCATTTCTCGCATAAACGACCAGCAATAATCAGCAAGCATGTTAATGGATCACTTTCTTTGAAAACGTTTTTTAATTTCTCCTATTTCCTGATGAATTCAGTTCTTCCTGTCTGTTTCATCACTTTTTATGCCCATATTTTCCGGAAAGAAATCTAAATGTGAGTGAAAAAAATAGATTTTTATTAACATGTCGTGCTTCATGTTCTTGTATGCATTCAAGAGTTCATGCTCGGCTCTAACATAATCAGCGTCTTTTTATTTTTAAGGTACTTCTCATACACCGCTATGAAACTATTCCAGGCTCATTTATCCACTGCATTTTACTTGCTCGCAAATGTCTAATCTTGCATAAGTTTTCGAATCTGAGGACCGACAAGAATCCCTAAAATTAACGACAACTATTTAATTCCAAGTAAGAAAGTAATAAAATGTCAATAAATAAAAATCACATCTTACTAATTAAAAACTATCTTTAAAATGATACAAAATTATTAATTTATAATTTTTTGATAGTTTAAGGAAAGGTTCCCAAATTAGCTAGAAAATACTGATTTTTCTTAGAAAATATCACGAAAAAAAAATTAAAAGTTAAAACTTGAAGATGCAATGCTCAAAACATACTTCATGTAATATACATGTCAACTTTAAGGGGGGGAAGGTTAATTCGTGCAAAAAAGGCAATATTTGTGAATTTTTTTTAGGACACAGTTAAAATCATTTTAATAAACTTATTGGGCTAACACAACATTCTAAGAATATTGTGTCAAATTTTTAATAAAAAATATTTAAAAATATGACAATGGCAGCAATTACTGTGTCGCATCACAAAAAAAAATTAGAATTGCGGTGCCCCTCATAACTAGGTGTAGGATCATTGAAAACCAAAAAATTTTTATTTTTACGAAAAAAAATCATAAATTTGTTTTTGTAAAAAAAAATATTAACAAATTTAAAAAAAGGCTTTGTCATTTCCTCCTAAATTATGTACAGAAATAGTGTTTAAAATTTCGAAAGGATCGGTGCAGTAGTTTTGAAAATATGAGGGGCACCGACTTTGAAAATGTGAGTTTTAGGAAAAACGCTTCAAGAACCAGATGTATAAAAACTTATTGTACTTAAAGTTTGGCATTATTTTTAAACATTAAAAAGCAGTTTAAAAGATTTGGCAATAGACATTTCTTATGGCTCAGAAATCACTCTTTCAAATAGTGTATCGGAAAATATTGCAAATTTAGAAATAAACAAATTACAGGTGATTATTTAACAAAAAACATAAATTTTAACGACTGCACCAACGGACGCCCAAATATCCATAACTTTGTCAATTTTGCTGCAACCAACTTGAAATTTTGACACAAAATTCTTGAAATATTATATATTTAGATAAAAAAATAATAAAAAAGCATGAAGAAATTTTTTTTTAAATTTTACCTCTTAATCTGAATATCTCATAACCATAGACATTTGTTTCTATTATTAAGAGCCTTTTACGGTCAAAAATGTACCTTTACAAATGTTATCATTTGAAAGTTGAAGCAAATTGAAGCTTTTGACAATTAAACATTCAGCCCCTGTCCCCCCTATTAAATTCATATATCAAATGTATGCATATGATATAAAAGTATTATAAAAACATAATTTTATTTAAAATATTGATTTTTTAAATTTCATATAGAAAAAAAAGAAAAAAAATATTGATTATATATTCAACTTTCGAAATAGGGTTCATTTAAATTTTTATGTATTTTATAGATGTTATTACATTAATGGAATAATTCTATTGAAGTTAAACATTATTACGTTTACTATAAATTTAGCTTGTGTACTGAAATGCTATTTGCTATTTACAGTTTTTTAATAAATGGTAAATTAAATTTAGGTATATGTAAAAAAATTAATACAGTCTAATCTGGATAAGTGAAAGTTGATGGGACCAACAATTTCCTCTCGCTTATAGAGAAAAAATGTTATTTTTCTGAATAATAATCATGTAGCAATTATTCATAAATCTAAATAAGTGAATATTCACTTAATGTAGGTCATCAGTCGTCCACGTAGAAAAAAATTGTGTATATGCAAATACGCATAAGTGAGTATTCACTTATTGAGAACATATATGCACTTATTTTTATACGTTGACGAGTTTTCATTTATTTAGATTTAGAGAGTCAAATTATTATTTTCACTGCAAAAGCGGTGTCTTGTTTTTATACATTTATGTAGTAATTTTTAAGACATTTTTGTCTGTCTCATAGAAAAATGCCTTGTTGATTAAAACGATAATTAAAAATCACGAAATGTGAGAAAATTAAAGAAATACTTGATAAAAACTTAAACATAATATTTTTTGTCCTACATGCACGGAAAGTATGTCATTTCAGGCACTTAATGCGGGCGCAAAGTGAGTCATTCCCGACCGCTGACGTCATAGAAGCGGGCGCAAAATACTTTCCCGCTCGCTGTCGTCATAGAAGCGAGCGCAAAAGTTATGAACACATGTGCAGTAATTTTTATGCTAGTATTACATGCACTGTAGTTTTCTATGATAGTTACACATGTGCATTATTGTTTAATATTTACACATACGCAGTAGTTTTTTTTATAGTTACACATGCGCATTAGCATTTTATGATGTTTACACATGCGCAGTAGTTTTTTATGAGAGTTATACATGCGCAGTACTATTCTATGACACACACATTTTTATGGTATTTATACAACATGTGCATTAGTTGTTAATTAGCTGAAGGTTTTGCCGCTCGTGCCCTCAATGCCATACTTACTATGCAAGTAGGACAAAAAACGTTGTTCACACCACGGGCGCAAGGTGATTGTAGCTTGGGCGAGATAAGGAAAACCTCGGCGATCCTCCCGCGACCTCGGCTTCGCCTCGGGCGCTTCAGCTCCCCTCGGTTTTCCTAATCTCGCCCTCGCTGCAATCACCTGTTTTGCGCCCTTGATACGAAAATAACTATTGCTTGATCAAGAAAACATGCGGGTCAGCAAGGTTGACTGTGATAAAAGTTGTAAGACATCGCAAGTTCACTTGCGATGTTTCCCTTTTCTGAAATGTAGTCGAGCACGACTCTTCCGTCAGAAATAAAAAAAAACTGATATCCATGCTCGGACACATGTAACTTTTTCTTTCTGAAACGATGTCGAGGAAACACCAGCCTGACTCAACTAGAATATAACATATTTGTGTATTTTCATCGGGTACTGTACAATCTGGATAAACGTAATTTTTTATCTCTGACCAGCAGCTCTAGCTCGATGGTGCATCTGGTAGAGGCAACGCATGTCCAGTTTTGCTTAGAGCTTAGTTAAATAATTTTTTTTTGCAAAATTGGAAACAGCATATTCACTATTAATTACAAATTGGAATAAAATTTTAATTTTTCTAATATTAAAACAGAATTCTCAAAGCAAACAGTTTTTCTCAATTTTCTCAGTTTCTCGTGAAATGGACATACGTACTCTCTAAATCTGAATAAATGTATATTCACTTATCCTACATTATGCCGTTCTCTCATTTAAATAAGTGTATATGCACTTATTGGAATGAGAGGACGAGTTTTCACTTATTATAGATAGATTATACAGATCAAGAAGACTAGAAACAGGAGAACCAGCTCGCCTGTTTTCGTACACCGAGCAATGGTCCAAATAGTGGCAGGACGCTAAGGCGTGCTACCCCGAGGCGCGGTAGTCTTCTGCGCATTCCCACCACCGATTTCACTGATTTCCACCTTATGCATATTTTCATGCCACCAGAATTCATGTAGTTAAGTATATGGTGGGAATTGGTGGGGATGCGCAGAAAACTACCGCGCCTCGGGGTAGTACGCCCAAGCGTCCTGCCACAATTTGGACCATCAGTCCCATTCCATGTTGGGTCTCCTGTTTCTAGTCTTCTTGATACAGATTTAGAGAGGAAGTTGTTCCTTAGCTCGGCAGTAATGTTTGTAACGATCGACTTCGGTACTTATTACTATTTCTATTTTCGTTAAATATTTGTTATAAGTAGTAAAGTTAGCTTCTATTAAAAACGTACTTTATTTGAATTTCATAACTTTATGGAAATACTTTTTACAGTGGACAATGTACGTATTGTAAATGATTATTAAATAAACACCAAAGAATTGTATTGAGTGATTCAAAATACAGTAATAAGGGAAATCTTAGTCAGGCGAACAACATGAACGATTGCACATTGACTGATTGAGTTGTTTTTAATATTGTTTTTGTACAATGGGTATTTAAGATTAAATATCTTGATGTGAGATTCTTTAACACTCTTCTTTATTATTTAATGATCAGATATTATGTATTTTGCATAATATAAATTTTTTCAGTAATTACAGGATTTCGGAGAAGCGTTATTTATTTTAAACGAATTAAAATTGCAACATAATTACATTATTAGTTGTCACATGTTAAATAAGTGTTCACGACAATACATAAGAAATATGTCTTTAATAACATTTAGCAATGTTTCAAGTTGAATTCAATGTAAATTACTCGGAATCGAAAAAGAGGAAATGAAGTATCTGTGTAAGATAAATTGCAGAACTCTTAAGCAAGGAACTTAATTTGTAAGTTACCTAAATAAATAAAAACGATTGTTGATGCAAGTAAGATTTCAATGGATTGAAATTGATCATCTGACATTTGCAGATGAAATCGAGCTCTTTTGGAGCTGGCCGTTTCGAGGTTGGCCTTTTTTTGGAACCTCTAAGACGAAGAGGTCTCTGTGTGAGATAGTGAAGTTTTGACCTAAGAGTTTGGTGCAGAAGTTTGTTACAACAATACAACTTGTCATCAAAATTGAGTTTAGAGATTGTTTTTAAAATCGAGTATATTTATGTTGAAATCAGAGTTGTGAAACTTATTGTGTCAGATTATTGTTTGTTGAAGTCAAAATTAGAGATTTATAAAAGAATAAAAGATATTATTAAGAAGATTGTTAAAGAAATATGGAAAAAGAATCAAGACGCCTGAAGTAATTGCGTAATATAATTCTTGGTAAGTAAATATTTATTGATTGAATACATTATAATATTATACAAAAGACATTGACATTGAATAAAGTGTTAAGCTAAATAAAACATTTGTAAACGAATTTAGTTTAATGAAATTTACTTAAAGAAAACGATTAATAAGAAATATTTAATGAAATAAAGAATAGAATTGAATGTTATAAATGGTATAGAATGAAGGTACAGGCTAGCATAAAATAGAGAATTAAAAGAGTATTGCTTGTGCTTGCCTTAATTAAACCTTCAAAGAAAGAATTCCTATTTTCTACTGTTGTTAGTTAGAACGGTTAAAGTAATTTATTTTCAAATATACTTTACCATGAATTATTAATGAATTTCTAAAGCTAATGTATCAATTAAATATCAATACAGTTAAATTCTCATTAATTTATAATTTTACTTTTAACAATGTCTTGGATAATAATCCAAGACCGAAAAAATAACTTTTTATTTTTAGGACGCAAATAGTGTCTTTAATTTTTAAGAGATTCCGAATTTAAAACTTTTTTTACAAACATAAGACTGACATGAGACGTTTGAAAATGTCTTTATGACTTAGGATAAGAAATTAACAAGACACTTGTTTTTGAAATATTATTGTACATAATTATATATAATTTATTATTTATTTTTTACGATACTTTATCATTAAAATCTACTTAAAATGATATAAGAAGACGGTAATTTTCATTTGTTGTTTGTCTAAAAAGAAAATTGTTTTCGTTGTATACTAGGCATATATCTACGGTAATGCCTAATTATTTTTATTTTCATGTTAGTAAAATAAACAAATATTATTACAGCCAAAAACAAAGGTCATTTTGATAAAATTTTAGAAATGTACAGACAAGTCTCTCTCGCTTTTAGAGGTTTCTCGCTTATCCAGATTCGACTGTAGTTACAAAGTAAGACAAAATTTTCAGTGTACTCTACACGGAGAGAGGAGTTATAGTGTGTACTACTATTACACGATTAGTAAAAAAAAATTAGCAACGGCAAATAAGTATTCGGTGAAGTTTACTAAACAGTGTTCAGTATTATATTCAAAACAGTGTAGTAGACACTAATTTCTGTTGTATAATAACGCTTGTCAACCTTTTAACCGCTTTCCAAATAATTTATCTACTAAACATAAAAATAATAATCAATTCTAAGAATTAAGTTATCAAGGCCATGTCTAATGTTAGGAAGGCCGGTAAATTTTGATTAATTTTTATTCGATGTTTTTACGCCTATACTAAAGAATATTCAGCTTTAAAACTTGGAGAATATTATGAGCAAGTCATGAAGTATGTTATGAATATTTGATTTGTTAATAATTTTGAAAAATAATTATTGTCGGTAAATAATATATGGGACAGATGATTAGTAATAATCCAAACGTTTTTGACACCAAACGAAAAATAATTAAAAAATTTCTTTTCGCATTCTAAATATTATTCTGGAAAAGCGTAGAAATAATTGAGGTAGTTGGTGCAGAAACCGCACAAGTCCACTTTTTTCGAAAATCACTTTTTTATGGAAAATATATCTTTAAATGAAGCTCTACGATCTAGTAAAATATTACATATGTTACTAAACTCTAAACCCTTCAAAATAAATAAACAAATTTTCGTTTCGTGCAGAAACAGCACAAGTCCATGGTTCCAAGCTGCGCACAAAGATGCGCAATGAATGAAATAATATTTATTTGTGATATTTTTAAAGTGTTTTAGACGTTGTTAAATAATTTATATAAAACAGTCTACATTATAAATAAAATGCACTGAAAGCGAGGCAGAAAACAATAATAGTGAATTATGTGATAATTGTTAAGTAAATGTTGGAAAGTGATTTTTAAAAAATGTTTATTATTTATAAAATGCTAATAAAAATTATCCAAATTAAAAATTTTTAATAAATGTTACTAAAAATTTACTAAAACTGTGATACTTCACTTGATTCAATACATTTTCTGTGTTTACCATTTCATTTTGTGCAGAAACCGCACAAGTCCAAAAGTTAATTTTTTTTATACCCTATATTAATTAAAATATAAATCAATCATATTGAATTTTTAAACTTATAGGTTAGTAGAAAATAATACAAAACGCAAAATTAAACAAAATTCTCACATTTACAAGAATAACTGTTTTTATTGATTCCTGAACAATTACGATTTGTGGACTTGTGCGGTTTCTGCACCAACCGCCTCAATTAAGTGTTTATGCATAATAATTTTTCTGGTTGTCACAAACCCAAACTGATTTCTGAATTTTTTTTGTTACCCATATGTGATACATAAAATTAATATTTTCTTACTTCATCTACAAATCTTAAATTTCGAAAATTCTCAATTATTGGTTTCAAAAAATTACCAAATTCAATAGGTCGTCGACGATTCTACATGTAAATAAAAACAAAAACTAATTAAATACAAAATATTATCTTTTTTATTTTCAAGTGCATATTGTTTATAAGTATTACGTGCTTTGTTGCCTACATTATCACTATTATATATATCCATGCTTTTGATCATTCGTTTGAATTTTTATCCAATGTATTAGGGATATTATTTTCAGAAACACATATTGATTTTATTAATTAAATATCTTCATTGGTCATGACTTTGTTAGCTAAATTATTTAAAGCAGTGATACATGTTTTATCATCTTTTTGTCTCATAACGTCAGTGAGTTGGTAAAGTTAAAATATATCCCATAAATATGTGTTGGCTATAATGCTTGTACTTAAACAGTTAGGAGGTATAAAAACAGAGACATCCATAACTTTTTGTAATTGATGTAGATCACTTACAACTAATACTGTTATTCCACCAAATGTTTTGTTAATACCTTTAATATCTTGCAATCTAGAATCTACATGACTAATCATCCTTGCTCTAACCATTGATATTTCATCAATAATAAGAAGTTTTAAATTAAATCATTCAGCTCTTATAGAATTGGCTATATCCTGATCTAGTTTTACTAATAAACGATTATTTTGAGAAACTGTCAATTTACAAGCTATATGTAGCGTTACTTCACCGGCACCGATTAAGAAGGCTGCTTTTCCGGATGGTGTTCATAATAAAGCATGCAGTTTATCTCTTTTTTCATATTCATTTTTACTGTCTGTGTCATGTTGACAAGAAAAATAATAGCTTGCTGTTTGATAAATTGCATTTATTACTGTACTTTTGCCAACACCAGCAGATTATTATTAATTTGAAAATATCCTCTTCTCGTAATTTTGCTGTATCTATTACAAATACTGTCTTTAATTGTTTTCTCATTAGTGGTTATATCAGAAATGTCTATTACTGCATCTTTATCTAATTTGTTTTCATTAAATTCATTTATTTCTTCTTCTTGTGTATCTTCACATTCAACAGAAACATTTTCCAAACCTTCATTTATAATAATTGCTTCGTTCATTGCGCAAAATTTAGTTTTATTTTGATTAACCTGTTAGCAGTCACTCGGGGTGCAGGACACCCCAGGCCTACTTTGCGTTCCAATATCTTTGAAACCACGCATAAAAACCTTCAACCTTAAAAATGAATATACTTTTTGCATAATACAAGGGAAGACTATTTTCCTTTTCTTAAAGTGTAGTATTTCAAGCGTAAAATGCCGGGTAAAAAAAGCCTTTAGCCAAAAAATTCAAACTTTCTCCAATTTTTTTTACCATAAGAATGTTAAATGTACATAATCTTCCCAGTGCATTACCTCTACGGGTTAATCAAATTAATGTTTTCTTCGTAAATTATTTTGCAGTCTTTAAAAATATTATAATTTTCTTCAGATTGACAAGGTAAATATAACATAACTTGCTTTCTATAATATTTAAAATGATTTTGCAATTGATTAAAATTTCTAAATCGTATTATTACAGGTTTATTTCGTATTGCATTTTCATGAATGCGATGTAGGGTTTAGTAGTTTTAATTCTATGTCACTTTTTAACATGCGGATTCTTTCTTCGTTCAAGCTAGTGTTTAGGTAAACAACTTTTTGACTTTCTTTAGCGATGATTAAAGAAGAAACTTGATAGGCTGCTTCTTGTGCTGACATTAGATTGACGTTTAAAAAAGCATTTGCATATTGCCGCAATCTTTCGTCAATAGTGTTACTACCATTATTTATTTCATTTACACACTGACTTAAAAATTTAGATAATCCGCTAACAACTTTACTAACATAGTTGAAAAATATGATGAGCAACAGTATGAGATTCTAATAAATTGAATATCCATATTTACTTCAAAGAAATTCAGTATATCCGCGTTATAACAATTAATACTTTAATGCTTTTTATTTAAAAAAAACACGAGTTCTGTTAACAGAGTTTCGCATTGCAAGTATATATTCGTTTTCTGTTAAATTTAATTTTACTAAAATATCATTTAATTCTACCAATTTACTAGGTTTTTTATAAAAGGAGTAAGTTAAGTTCCTGAATTTTTGTAAATTTGTTCTTACAGTTTTCATTGTTTCAACGTCAACATCTTGTAAAGGTTTCAAAAGCGCTCGCTAAAGCGCACGCCAAATCTTATTATTTCTTAAAATAATGTATCATATCTGTTTAATTATGTGAAATAAAAGAAATACATAATATAATAAAAAAAGAAAATTAATAATAAGAAGACATTGCAATAAATTTAAATTGATGTGATCTTTGATTCTTGTGTATATCAATTTGCAAAATTTATTAAATAAAATAAAGATAAAGAATAAAATGAAGAATATAAGGAGTAATTATAAAAAATTATGATATACTTAATACCATTTAAAAACTTTACTTTAAAAAGTTTACCGTTTAACACTCTCTGCTCTTAATATTTTAGAATCTTCTTTCAATATAACCAATAAATGAATGTGTCGTAAACCGCGCTTTTGAAATTCAATAACATAAAAAGAAGACTTTACTTGTCCAAATCGTTTATCATCTACTATAGTTTCGATTAATTTTTTTACTTTTAAATAAAAGACTCTTGCAACCGTGTCAGGTTTATTAGAAGCTGACTGATTAAGTAATAAATTTTCTTAAATTTCTTTCCATTTTGAACTACATGTCATTGTAATACATAAATCTGGTCTACCATGAAAAGCTACATAATGGTCATTGGATATGAATATTGTTTTAACATGTTACGAGGTGATCCTATAAATGTTGAAGACAGTATCAGCATCTTGCCAACATGTACATTATTTTCAATGTCTTAATTATCTAAATGATCAATTAATCCTTTGTAAGTTTCACTTCTAATTTTGTTTGATTATTTTTACAAAAATGTAACCTAACTTTTTCAACTTTGACATAATTATCAACTAACCATTGCTGAAACATTCTTCCACCATTTAAAAACTGATTAAAGGTCTGATCTCTTACTCCTATTTTATATTTTATATAAGCAGATCTGGACACAGTTTGATTTCTGGTTAGTTTGTCTCTATGAGTACGAATCATATCGAGACTATAATTTTTGCTTCCTAGAGGATAAAGGATAGGATATATCCAAGGTTCAACATTTGGATCTAAATGACTAATTGCAATTGTTAATTCGATGTATTATAAATCGTTGCATAAGACTGGTATTAAACCTTCAGCATTCATATTAAAAATAGCAGCAACTTTATTACACCTTTAAAAATTGTAAATTAAATTATTTTTTTTTGATAACGCAGTTTCCATTTTAATGATCTCAGACATCATTAAAAAAGACTTTGTATATGCGTTACAATCTCTCAATAATTTGTGAATAATAAATAATATATCCACATCTAAGTTGTCATGTTTGTTTAATCTATAGCAAATTGCTTTTTCTGGATCTAACAGGAATAATTGATCAAAAGATGGATCATTATCAATTTCAGGAAATAGGAAATTGTTGATTTGATAATAAATTCGACCTTGAATAATTTATCAAAATGGTCCCCGCCTTCTGTTATTGAAATTAACTACATTGGCATTTTAAGATGCAAAAGCAAATGAATTATTGTAAAGTCTTATATTATTCCTAAAATGGCCATATTTTATGAGATCGATCTAACAATTTTTTTTAATTTATGAGGGTATTTTTCTGAAGGCAACGATACACCACCATGACTGCAACAATAATTATAAGTTAATTTTTTTTAACTTTTTCTTTCTCAAAATGTTTAGTCTTGCATCTTTTGCAAAAAACATTTTACCAAGATAATGTTCGTTATAACTTGGAACATGTATGCTATTAATATTTTTTTCTTTATAAGCAAAATGACGAATTTCAATGTTGTTTTCATTCGGATAAATGACTCCATTTTTTTCCAGTATGTTCCGAAACATCTATTTTTGATCATCGATTACGTTTCTTTGTAATTTTAAGCTTATACGTTCTTGTTTTTGTTATTTTGCTTGACTTTTTTCATTTTCTCATCACAAATTCTTATATCTTTCTCCTGCATATCTTTTGAATATAGTATTTCATTATTTTCATCCTTATCATGGCACATCTTCTGTTTCAATTTCAAATTTTGAGGGTAGCCTTTTTTATATTCTGCTCTACTTTTTTTTTAATTTTCAGATTAGAGGTGTTAAAAATTTTTGTCTGGTTCACTATTCTTTGTAATTTCTCATTCTTATAATCTCCTACTTCTTTAAGATACTTTAAGGATGTTTATCCAAAAAACAAATTTCTACAGATTCTTATAAAATTTTAATGACACATTAAATGCATTACTTCACATGTACTGTTAGAATTTTACTGAATTTTACCCTTTTGTTTTTAAGATATAAATTTTTAAAGTTGGTATTTTTACATGGAAACGAACAAAACGCGCAAAATGACTATATTTTAATTAATTAAAAAAACACGGTTCTACAAAATTTTTAAAAAAACTAATATATTTTTAATTGTAATATAATACAACTTTTACAACAATATTTCATTAATTTATCGTACCGTTGCTAAGAAAATGTTATTCAGGGTTAGTAATTCTTCACTTTTTTGAAATAATCAGAAAGAAAAAATTTGAAAAGCTTGAAATTTTCAACGAAAATTTTTTTTTTCCATTCAAATTTGTTTGTGTAATGATTTTAACTACAAAATACTATTTAGAAATCAAATTATAAAAAGAAATGAGTTACGAACGACACTTTTCATAACAAAGTCTTAAAAGGTGTGATTCGTTTCTCTGTATAAATAACCAGAAAGTTGCAGAATTAAGAACGAGTCACTATGTCACGTCAGAGTGTACACAAATACAATCGAAATTGAATGTCTCACACTTTTTTACTTGTCAACACGCCGCGCTAGTGATACGGTCAGATTAGATTTTGAAGCTGTACTAAAGACATCTACTCTGTTCTGTTGGTCAAACAGTGCGTGCAAGAAAAGTAGAAAAGTGGGAGACATGCAATTTAGACTGTATTTGTTTGCACTCTGATGTCACATAGTGAATCGTTCTTAAATCTGCAACTTTCTGGTTATCTACAGAGAACCGAATCACGCCATTTTTAAGATTGGGTTCTGAAAAAAAATATTGACTATCATGGTCCGATATAATGAGAACCGCTTGAGGGTATAAGCATTCTTAACTGACTTTCAACATTTTTTGATATTCTGCAAGACTTTTTTTACTTGTCTCATTACAATCGCTAGAAATTATTAATTTGTCAGAATTATTATCTCTCTTTTCTTCTTTAACAGCACTATCTATGTGTTTTCTTTAGAAAAATTTAAATCTGTTTCACTACTTAAACATACATCTTCCATAACTGATATTTCTTTTTCTTTGTTATCAATTCTTTTTCGTTTTAATTTCATCATTTCACTATATTCTTTCTCATATTCTGATGTAGTTTTTCTACTTTTCTCATTAGCATTGCTAAAACATATCTTCTTACTACTATTGTTTCTAATATTTTATAATTATTACCTTCTTTTACTACTTAAATAGAATTTAATGCAGTTTCCACATGTTTTTTTTACAAACATTTATATTCTGTCACTATTTACACTTTCCATATTTGTTATTTGTCTCTCTTTCCCATGTCTCCTTTTAACTTAGGTCTTTTACAATACATTTTTTCATTTTTGTTACTGCTTTTTCTAGTTTCTTAGTTAGAAATATTAACAACTTTTTTCTGTCCTATTTTTGTATGTAATGGAGGACTACTACTATCTCCTTTCATTTCTGGAAAGCCGTCATTAGTTTAATAATCTAATTTTCTCTTCTGTGTCGCATCTTTTACATTCCTCACATGTAAATTATTGTTGTTTGTTTATTCGATATTGCCAATTTCAAGTTTATACAATTTTTTAAATTATCAAAAAATGAGTGACACATTTTTTTCAAACATCATATACAAATGAGTTCTCATTAAAGCCTGATTATATACAACATTTTTAGGTTTAATATTAAAATATAAAGAAACAGCAAACGCAATGGCGTATACACCACAAACAACAAAATTTGGTTGTTGTACTCTTAAAAAAACTACATTAGGTTTAAATAGATATGACTTGCATAAATATTCTCTTTAATCTTCATTTAAACAACCTTCATTAAGACTATTATAAACAAAAAGTTTATTTCCATCATAGTAAGTGCAAATCCAGTGACCCAAAAGTACTCGTTTCTTATATAGGAACCGAAAGAGAAAAATCAAATCTACATTTCGTTTTATTTCTATTTACTTTGTTGCAACTTAAACTTTATCAATAAACTGAATACATTTTTCATGAGTTTCTATGTTATTAGCATTATAGTTTAGTGCATTTTAAAGCTAAAGGAAACAATATACGTGGGAAGAACCTCGTAATTGAAATTTGATTCTAAAGTAACAATCTATTACAGGATGATTTAAGAAAGGTCCATCTTTTCCTTACAGATAATATTTTAAGATGGCTCTAAATTTATTATCAAAATACAAAGTGCAAGTAACAGGAACTCGCCGTTAATTGTCTGTTTTTGTATGGTCATCGAGGTTTTATGCATCTTCAAGTGTTATACTTTCATTTATCAAGTATCTAAGCTAACATTTGCATTAATTGAAGCTATACTCTTTCAGCAGATGACAAAGTCAGAAAAAAGTAAGTTAACCTAGTTGCCTAATCATAGCTAATTTTTTTTTCTTTTTCTAAATACGCAAGTAATAATCGTATTTGTTTTAATGTCTTGTATCCGATGTCGTGACAAATAGCATAATCTACAAATCCTGTTTAAAGAACATTTTCTGCTGTAAGATTTTTATTTTTTTTCATTTGTCGCAAGTAGACGTTTATTTGAAAAGATAAATGACTGTGCAATTTTTAATTGGCTAAATATAATAAATAACTTTGTATATATGGTCTTTTACCTTCTCGACGAATTTCAGATTTAATAAGAGCAGTATCTGATATATCCGTTTAAAATCACAAACTCTGAATATCCTATGATGACATAATGAGTTCAAATGAGGTTTTTTCCAAGACACTAGTTTATTGTCTAGTCTAGGAGCAATAATTTGTGCTAATTTTTCAGATTCATCGATACGCTGAATCTGTATCTATCTAAAAGTAAAACTTCATAACTGATTTTTTCTTTAATATGAGTATCACTAACGGATTCAAGAGTAAAATTGTATATAAAGTAGTGGTGGATAAATAGTTTAATGCTTCGCAAACAAGCGCTGGTCGCTCAAATTCATTCATATATTCTAATTTGTGGGAAATATTTCTTTTAAATATTATTTAAGTCATGTCTGAAGAAGTAAATGATCTTGGTAGAAAGTTATCCATTTTATTAATTTCAACTGGAACATGTACAACGCTTTCTTTTAATGATAGTTGTGGATTAAGAGAATGTGATTTTAATCGCCTAAATGGCATGAATGGATAAACCATGGCAGCTTCTATATACGATAAGATTTTTACGCAGTTTGGTACAAAAGGGGATTTCAAACCTTTACTTGTCGCTAATTGAGGTATTTTTTTTTTATAATATTTTTATCACAAGTTTTACATATATTTGTATTACTTACTGAATGACTAAACCAATATGTCTTACAGCCAGTGAGTATGTTTTCAATAACAACCGTTGTTCTGGGAATGTTTTTCCAAGCAACGTGTTTTGAGATATTTGAGCGGTTAACTTTCAAACTACATTTTGTATATAAATTACATATATATGAACAAAATTCTTTTTATTATTGTAACATTTATGAATTTTTCTTTTAAAACTACCAATTAAACAAATAGTTTGGCCATAGTAAGTAGAAGAAATAGTTATTTTAAAATTCAGTCAAATTGGCCGAAATTGGTGATTGTTTCTGAAGGGGGTCGGTTAGAAATAAAATATCTCACATACATCTGGACATTTGCTTAAAAATGAAAATTTACTCTTTTAGATGAAAAGAGTCGATCTAGACTATTTTTGAAAAATCGAAAACAACTACTATTATACTGATTTAGTACTATGTTCTACTAATGGCTAAACCAATACTGTCAATTAACCGGAAAAAACAGCTTTACCACTATGTAATGGCCCTGTTCCCCGAGGTGTATCAAGAAATAATAATATTTGAATATTGTTTAAATGTCTACGGAAATCGACTACAAATAATCAATATTGACCCCCATCATCTTTTTCTTTATTTTCCAAACTTCTAAATCCCCGAACTTTTACATCCCTGAATTAGCATTTGTTCGACCTTTGAAATCACCAACTTACATTCGCCCGAATTTTGAAATCTCCGAATTTTTATTTGTCCGAAATTTAAAATCACCGAACTCACGCTTGGAGAAACTCTTAAGCCCCCGAACTTGCATTTGGCCGAACTTATAAATCACTGAACTAGCATTTGTAAAACATTCAAGTCCCCGAAGGATCATTTGTCAAACTTCATAAGTCATGGACTACGCAAGTCACCGAATTTTCATTTGTTCGACCCTCGGAAAGTTGGTTTCTTAAACGAGTCTTCTGATTGTCGGGTAACTTTCCCGGAAACATTGCCAGGCAATCAAAAGACTTTTTTAGAAAGTCTACGTTCCGAGGGTCGGGCAAATGCAAATTTGCTTACTTTAGGAGTTTGGCAAATGATAGTTCTGAGAGTTGAATGTTTTGACAAATGCGAGTTCGGTGATTTAAAAGTTCAAAGATTACGAGTTTGCCCAAACGTGACTTCGTTGATTTAAAATGTTGGACAAATGCAAATTCGGGCGAATGTAAGTTTGGTGATTTTGAACTTTGAACAAATGAAAACTCAGGGATTTAAAAGTTCTGACATTTGCAAAATTGAGGAATTGTATATTATGCTGAATGGAAGTTCGGAGAACTGCAATTTCGGGTAATTAAATGTTTTGTCAAATGGAAGTTTGGTGATTTTAAAGTTACGACAAATGCAAATTCGGGTAGTTGAAAGTTCAGACAAATGCAAGTTTAAGGAATTACAAATTCCGACAATTAAATGTCGGGCAATTGCACATTCGGACAATTGAATTTTGGAGGAAATTCATGAGATCCACATTATGGAAGAAGGCTTACAAGTTTTTGAGATAATATCAAGAAACTGACCAAAAGCACGAAAAATCGCTTTTTTAAGATTATCTAACAAATTTTAGCTAATCTGATCATTTTGACTTAGGATTCGGATTCAGCAGAGAAAAATACGTAAGAATAAACTAGCGTACTGTTCCGGTAAAAATAACTATACAACATTTTATTAGAATCCGTTAAACCATATTATCGAGATATCGTCCTTATAAGAAAAAGTACTTTTACACATTTACCCGTGCATACATACATATTAACATTCGATCAGGAACTCATATATCATATTTCTAGCTACAGAAAAGTTCTTTTTAGAGCATTTTAATATTTATTCAAAAATGATGAAAATGTTTGCAAAATAGTAAAAATATTTGCAAAATAGTAAAAATTTAAGATACATAAATTAGAAAATTGCAGAAAATAATATCAAATTACAGAAATAATGGAAAATTAAAGAATATGATTAAAATTTATGAAAAGTAGAAAAAACTAAAATACTTTTTTGGAAAGATAACTTTTTTTAAGATATTTTTTTCGAATTTAATAAAATAACTAAAGAATGATTTAAAAAATGGAAAATTAAAAAAAGTGATACTAAAAAAAATAATTAATAAGTGAGGAAAATAATTGAAATTTAAAAACAATAATTGAAATTGAATGAGATAATTGAAATTTGAAGAAAGGAATAATAGAAGTTAAGATAATTTTTTTAACACATTAATATTTTAGAGAAATCATTGACAGATGAATAATTAAAAATGCAGGAAATCTATTAATAAAATTAAATATAGTCAATTGAAAAGTTAGAAAGTTAATTTAAGAAAGATTAAAAATAATTGGAAATTTGGAAAAATACTTATAATTTAAAAAACTGATTTTGAAAAATTACAAAATGGATTTAACGTGAAAGAGAAATTAAAAAAATTATTTATTAAGATCGAATCATTTGAAAAATTATCGATCTTATATCAAATTCCCAGGTTTTTTAGTTTTCATGAAAATAGGAAATGTTAGGAAATTCATTTCTCATTAATAAACCTGTAACATATAGCAGGCATATTTCGCGTGTAATATATTTCTTTATTATACAATTAACTATCAGGGGCGGTTCAAATTCTACACATTTAAACTGTACATATTGAAATTCTCCACGTTAAACTTTATAAATTAAAATTCTGCAATACAATTTTTTATAAAACATTAATATTATATTCAGCATAGTTTAGTTTTATAATTTAAAATTCTACACATGTAAACTCTACAATGTTGAATTTTATACGATAATCTTAAGGTTATTACTATTTTTTTTAACAAAAGAATTTAAAAAAAAATTGAATATTGTGTAGAAATTAAGATTGTTGTACAACTAATGAAAGCTATTTAAAAAAAAACAATTGGCGACCAAATTCCTTCACTAAAAGAAGTCAAAAAAAATTATTTTTACTTTTAAAGATTTTTTTTTGGTGGAAATCGTTTCGGCACCCCTGCCATTTTTTTTCTACAAAATAGTCTTCTTTTATGCAACAACATAATTTATTGATAAGGTAATCGAAAGGGGACAACACATTTATTTCATTTTGGAATACATACTCATTGTTAATAGTGCTATGTAAGTTTTTACTATTATCTAAATATTTATAATTCTTTTGTTTTTACACGCCTTTTTTTAGAACTTTGTTATAAAAAGTATGGTTCGTAACTCGTGTGAACGGCATTTTAAAATTCGCGCAAGATTTTGCAACTCGTGTCCGGCGAGTCTACAAAAACATTGCGCTCGTTTCAAAAACGTCTTCAGTTCACACTTGTTACGAAATGTATTATTTAAACAGTTGGTTGAAAAATGTTCTCAAACATTGGATATGTATAATTTTCTAACTTTTTCTTTAATTTTCAATTGAAAAAAATCTTGGCCCCTCATTTATACAAAGGAGCACACTAATTAGGGGCCAAAAAATAGTTTTTAATTTTTAAACATGTTTTGTCTCATTTCGATTATCTTATCAATAAATTATATTGTTGCATAAAAGAAGACTATTTTGTAGAAAAAAAATGGCGGGGGTGCCGAAACGATTTCTACCAAAAAAATCTTTTAAAGTAAAAATAATTTTTTTTGACTTCTTTTAGTGAAGGAATTTGGTCGCCAATTGTTTTTTTAAATAGCTTTCATTAATTGTACAACATGTATTTTTTTATGAAAATCGGTTCAGCCAATTAGAAGAAAATTAACATTTTCGATTTTTTCAAAAAAAGCTCATAACTAAAAAAATTTTTTTTCTGAGTTGGTACTTGGTGTAAATTTGTTTCATAATGGGACTAAATTATTCCCCAATTGGCGACCCAATCCCAGCGGGAGCACTTTTTACATGCTTATCCTGCTACGGCTTTTGTCAACTTAATTTATCTGTAATAGTAAGTTAAACACGTAAAACAGCTTTTAATATAAATTTCATATAACATTTATTAATACAAGTAGTACAATATCAATAAGTGCTTTCTTACATTATATTTTAATATTTTATTTTTAAATGAATGGAGCATTATAATAATTTTTCATTGTTAAAATACAAGAAAACGATGTAATTTTCGCTATTCTATAAATTCAAGTTTTCTTAAAATAGTCGTATTTGAACTAATGAAAAATCAATTTAACATTTTTATACTAATCAAAAAAAAATTTTTTTACAACCTTGCAGCAACCTTGCGACAATTATATATATTACCGTGCAACCTTGCGGTGCAATCTTGCGATAAGCTTTCGACAAGCTTACTGTGCAAGATTGGGCAAGATGTGACATTTTAACCTTGCTGTAATGTTACACGTGAATATTGCAAATCTTGCACGACAACAACTCCGCAACACTGCTGTCTAGAATCCTGCAATGTTATGTAAGATAAGAATGCGTACACAATATATTTTAAGAATTTTCTGATCCTCATGTTTTAATTTCGTTGCACAAAAATAGGTTGGTAAATTAAATAGAAGTTCGCTGCATTTTGCGTCAATATTAACATCCCCTTCGCATGTTTTTCCATGAGTGATAGCATTTTTGGAATTGCCTCTAACCAATTTTGACGCAATTTTTCCACTGGAATATTGACTATTCTTGAAAATTCCCAAAAGAGCTATAAAAATAATATACTTTTAGAAGGCTTTTGCGAGTATAATGAAAATTTTAATAGAATTTATTATATATATTTCAAAAGTTTATATAGTATTAAGAGTAGAAATAAATTTGGAACCAATATAATAATATATTCGAATTCATTGTAATTTTTATGCAGATTCTAAAACTAATTTGACATTTTAGAAATATGTACTATTTGGGCTTCAGTTTCTGAACAAAATATTGAAAACTGAGTACTTTTTTTTATTCGTAATTTTCAATATTTGGTTCAGAAACTGAAGCCCAAATAATACATATTTCTTAAATGTCAAATTAGTTTTAGAATCTGCATGAAATTTAAATTATGGGTACATAACCATATTTTTAATTAGATTTTTTGTTTCTAAAAAAATTGTCCAAGTGTCGAACTTGTACGCTGCCTGGAAAAAATATTTTTAAGGTTATCTTAATTATCTCCTTGCAACACCCTTAAGGGACTTCCAGAGCCAAGTCATGAGAAAAACAGATGATATATACCAAACGTCAATTTTTACACATAAATTTTTGGTACAACACAATACTAGACATAAAAACGCAATGTCAACGAGAAATTTTACATATTTGTAGTTTCTAAATCACATGAAACTATTTTATTTTATTCCCGAACACGGCAACAATGTGTGCTAGAAAATTCGTTTGCAAAGAATTAGATGATTGAAACAAAGATAGAGTAAACTTTGACATGGCACCGCCTAGTAACTCTGGAATACCCTGAAAGCAAAAAATAAAGTATCAAATAAATGTCGATTCATTGTAAATAATAGATGGTCCAAGTTAAAGTATTATTCCCTTGGAAACATATCGGAAACCTTACAGTTATTGTTTTTTAAGGAGGTTTATACCAAAAATCGATTTTCTACAGAATCTTATAAAATTATATTGACATATTAAATACATTATCTTACATGTATGGTTACAATTTTATTGAAATTTACTGTTCTGTTTTTAAGATATAAATTTATTAAGTTGAAAATTTTACTTGGAAACAGTAAAAATACGTGCAAAATAATTTGCACTATATTTGAATTAATTAAAAAAAAACGGCTCCACAAATTTAAAAAAAAATTAATATATTTTAAACCATAACATAATACTATTTTTACAACAATATTAAATTAATTTACCGTACTGCTGCTAAGAACATGTTATTTAAGGTTAGTAATTCTTCTATTTTTGTGAAATAACTATTAAGGAAAAATAATAATAGCTTGAAATTCTCAACGGAAAAAAATTTTTAAACAAAATTCGTTTGTGTAATGATTTTAACTATAAAAATACTATTTAGAAACCAATTTATAAGAAGAAATAAAATTAAATAGATATTAAATATCATTCCAGACAGCAAAAAATATTTCCTGAAACTTGCTTGACCCTAACACTTCAAGTAGCGGAATATTCAAATGAATGTTCAGGCAACAGTAGTACAATGATGAAAAAGTCCGCTTGTGAGGCAATAATCATCCCAAAAATTGTCTGAACATTACAATGCAATGTCCAGGAAATATTGCGAAAAAAGATTCTTGCAATATTCAGGCAATATTTCTCCAAAAGTTAAAAAAAAATTTTATTTGCTATTAATCAAAATTGAATGTTATGTTTGACACCAAAAGGTGTCTAGGAAGTTAACAACTACTGTGCGCATTATTTAATGTTAAAAATTGCCTGAATATTACAGTGAAAAGTTCTCTCAAGTTTTGTGTCAATATTGCCTCACAAGCGGACATTTTAGTACTTGCACTAATGTTGCCTAAAACTTTTATTGGAATATTTCGAAACTTAAAATGTTAGGGTCAGGCAAGTTTCAGAAAATATCTTGAGCTGTGTGGGATGTTCCGATAGAATGAGAAATGCCAGAGGGTATAAACGACCTTATAGGAAATATTAATTTTATAAAATAAGATTTGATAAAATTTAAGAACCAATCTTATAGAATCTCTTAAATTTTAAGCACTCTCGTACAACGAAAAAAAAATGTTTTGTCAACAACTAAAAGGTCATTAGGCCGATGTGCAAAATTTCTTTACCAATTCTGGTTTGCGAAGTGCTGGATATTTATTTAATATTTCATCAGCTTTCAACTCGTTTACTTCATTTTGTCTGACCGATCATGTTTTTTCTAAGGAATCTTTAAGTTCCTCTATATTTACATTTTCATCATCAATGAAGTCTACTTCCATTCTTGAGCAAACTCTTTCTAGTAAAGAGCTGGATGAAATTTTATTACTATTTTTAAAAGTCCACGTTTTTAAAACGTATTTTATTAATTCATGTACTTGAATCTGTAACATGTAAAACAAAGAAACAATGTACACAGACATATTAAAACAAAAAACATTTTATGTTAGCAAAATATAACGCGCGCAAGCAAACAAATTGATAAATAATATGTATCCAATAACTTATATTTAACCACACAACTACAACTTTTCCTTAACCTTTCCGGAACTTTCCAACCTTGCAACAAATTTGATGAAAGTTTCGAAACTTCAGAAATGGTTTAAAAAGTTATGGCGCTTTTATACTTCGTCCTGAGACTTAACTTTTCTCTCATTCTACTACATAGCAGTGGCATAAGGGCAAATCCACGGAACAGTACGATTTCATGTTATTCATGATTTAAACCTTTATAATAATATATTATAAATAGTTTCAAGGTATCATTATCTTTTTAAGGCCACATTTAACTGAAATAGCTAATTGAATCCAAATATTTATAATTCTTCAAGTGAAATAAAAAGTCATATATAAGCGTCAACAATCAAGTTTGACTTGTTACTTTCGCTACTTTTTTTACTTTTATGAGTATAATTTTTTCAGCAGAAGACGAAATCATTTAAAACTTATGACGAATGAAAGTTCTAACTCTAAAAAAGGTATTACACTTTTAAAAAAAGATGTGCTCTAAAATTAAAACTAAATGGCAACTATTTAAAAAGTGTTACTCCCACTTTTCAATAAACGAAAGTTATAGTTATTTTCTTTTTTTGCTTCTTCAGCGATAACGCAATTCTATTTTTCTTTCAACGTGTGTATTGCTGATGAAAAAACGAATAAATTAAGACCTTTTTAAATAATGTGCCTCTAAAGCTTAAGATAATATAACAATAATTATCTCTTTATATTTGAACGTGAAAGGCTTTAAAATTGAACCTTTTTTAATGGCATACTCACAGATCAATGAATAAAGGTTGGAAGTTTTGCGTGAATGATAGATATAATTATTAGAAATCTTATTTCTAAATGCTAAATTTTAACGACAATTAGAACATTTAAAAAATATTAAATATAACATTTTTTAAACTTTTCGTCATTAAAAGAATCCAAATGAACATAGCTATTAAGCTTAACAGTCTGCATTTGTTTCCTCGTTTTTTTAAATCATTTCTTTGCAACAAATTTTTTTTTAATTTTAACTGCTTGAGCACCAAAGAGAAATGGTTCAAGTTAAGGAATTATTGTTTCTAAATATATTTCTAACATATATATCTAGAAATAAAATATGTGCTTCAAATTGAAAAATTATATTATTTGTAACATTAAATCGTATAGTTCCGAGAAGTTGATCATCTTGGTAAAATGTTTAGCAACTTTCATTTGTTTTTTCGTTTTGAAAAAATATTCCTTGACAAAAAATTTTCTTGAAGTTTTTTTATTATAATTCTTTCAGCACTAAATGAAAAAGGTTTACGCAAAAAACAATTTGTTTCTAAATGTATTTCTTACAGATATATCTATAAATAAAGAGTGTGCTTGTAATTTTAAAATTCTAAAATTTATAACATGAAATCGTACGGTTCCGTGGATTTGCCCATAAGTTTGTCTCTTTCTCTCTCATGTATGACCCCCTCCAGAAACCTAGTCTAAATCCGCCGTTGCCAGACACCTAACTAGTGCGAGAACGAGACAAACATGCCACTGCTGTGTAGTAGAATGAGAGAAAAGTTAAGTCTCTTCAAAAATCGCATAAAGAATTATCTCATTTTTAATATAAAAATAATTCTAGTATATGAGGAAAATTTTTTATTGTTAACAATACTAAAAATATACAAATGATCAAACAAATTCAAAATTTTGTAAAATTTAAAAAATAAAATTCACTTTTTTCAAAAACTGCCCGACGAATAATTAAGTTTTTGGTCTTAAGAAGTTTGTAGTAAGGGAGGGAACTAGAAGAAATAAAAAAATCCCCTATACAAAACACTTTTAATTAAAGTCCTTTGTCACGTCGGAAAGACAATAACCTTATATTTTTATTTAAATTTTAATATTTATTTTAGCCTACAAACGAATTTGAAATAGCTCGGGAAATCGTTCTGTTTGGGAAATTCTAGTGCTTCTTTTTAGAGTTTGTAAAATATTTTTATTTTCTCTAATTTCCTAATTGAGAATTTTCCTAAACTCTCAAAATAAAAAAAGTGGGGCCGCTCTTTGTAATAAAGGGGAACCCTGCAGAAAAAATGTATATTACAAAAAAAACAAATCTAAAGGACCAACTCTAGCCAACCAGAAACTAATCGGTACCAGAGTTGGGAGCTAAACCTGAAAGAAACGGATTAATAAAGAAAGTAAAGAAAAGGAAAAGAGAACTGATTTTATTTTAAAATTTCCAATTTATTTTAACTTACTTTGTTGAAATTTTAAAAAAGAATTAGCGATGTAGAGTCTGGGAATCCGGGAAGGGGTAAGAGAGCAATCACATAATTTCTCAGCACTGGCCTGATGTTGGCTGCAATGTAGAACCGCTGCTGTGGTGATTCCGGATTGAATTAATGTTGACACGGAGTTAAAAGTTTCACAAATTAAAGTCCTTTAACTTAAAAATATAAAATGTGTAGAACAACCACTGTTTTCTTCTTCCAAATGCGTACTGCGTAATGCGTAATGCTTTATGCTTCAAATCACAAACTGAATTTTTGAGTAAAGACTTTGATAAAACAACAACTGGAAACTAGTGAGCAGAATGCGTAATGCGTAAAATACTTCAAAAAATAAGGTTGAATTTTTTAGAAATGCGAATGCGTAACTTTTTCAGGGTGCGTCGATATTTATGTCATTTTCCCCACTTATTCTTGTAAATGGAAAGAAGTGGAAGAAAATTGGAAATTGCCAATGAAAAGGGCCTAAAGTGAATTTGGTGGAAGAGAAGTAGAAGAAAGTCCTTCCCTGCAGGCGGAAGAAAATGCGGGGGAGTCAAGAAGAAGGACAGCCGAACGAGAGAGAAAGAGAGAGAATCAATAGCAGGGGAGGGTCTTGGGCCTTACCGCTGCGTTGGGGGTGTGGATGGTCCCGTTAAGATGGTGTGAAAAGCATTAGAAAAGTTAAAAATCCTCCATTTCCCTAATGCTGATTTGATCCTGAGAAAAATGTCTTGGAAGAGGGTGGGTGAAGAAAATACGCCCAAAATTCTAGTTGACCCAGTGCGTGCTGCCCTCTGTACCACTGTTACACATCAGCGTAAACAAATGGCTGCCTTTAACCCCTTGTTGCTTAATATACTATTTATTTTCTTGACAACGCTATGTTAAACCTATTTAAGCATGTTCTCTATAATTTTCCTGTAATCTACGCGTGAAAATATATTTGTGTACTAAATTTGAACTTTCTAAGTCTAAAAGTTTGGAAGTTAAGTTGGGGGGGGGGGGAGTACAGTCATTTTGTAGCATTTTTTGTAAAAAATCATTTTTCTTTGCTATAATAGTTTGGCAGATAGAGAGCAGGAATGGTACAAATTAAACGCATTTTTGCTCAAAAATGACTTTATCCGCCCCCCCCCCCCCCCTTATCAGCAAACTATTTGACTTAGAGAGTTCAAATTTGGTACAAAAATGTAGTATCATATGTAGATTACAGAAAAATTATAGAGATCGTTGTGGTGATAGCGCTGTCAAAGAAATGGCAAAAATTTTTAACCAAAAAAAAATAAAAAATGATCAAAAATCTTGTTATTTCCTTGACATCTTTATGACCAACCTAATCTACACGTAAAAATACATATAGGCTCAATCCAGCTGAACCGTCATGTGGATTATCTAAAAATGTTCACTCTTTTTAACGAATATAATTGCAAAATGATAATATAAAAAATTACATATTTTTAATAACAATTTTATAAACAATTTGAAATATTTATGTGTTCTACCCCTACGGTTGAGATGAAAATCATAGAAAATGTACACAGAGATGTCTTCTTTAAGTTTCTAAAAAAAAAAATTAGTATTTTCAATAAGAAGAGTAGATACTATACTTATTTTCTCTTCGCGCGCCAACCGTTACGCTGCGAGAAGCTCCGGCGCACTGTGGTCAGAATCTGCAATTTACTGTTCATAAAAGTCTACAGCCTCCAAATTTTAACGAAATTGGTTGATTCTTTATTTAAAACTCTCAGAAATAAATTCTTAACAACTTTAAGGAAGCAGTTTTTTGAATTTCTGTTTTTATTATTATTATTTTAATGTTAACAACAAAATAATGACAAAGTGTTTAGTATATCTTAAATTAAAGATATTAATTAAATTCAAGTCGTCTTTATGCTGAATATCTTAAATATTTTAATTATTAATATTTTATTAATATTTTATTAATAATATTAATAATATTAATAATAATATTAATAATATTAATTTTATTAATATTTTAAATCGACTGACTATCGATCTTTAAAAGGCAAAAAATAATGCTTTAATGAATAAAAAAATTGTTTATTTAGTTAATAAATATTTAAATTCATTTAGGTTAACAATTAATTAACGCGCTTATACATATTTGAAATAAATTAGTTTTTTTGCAATTATTTTAGTATTTAGTTACAATTGACAGTTGTACATAAATATTGTTTAAAAAGTATTATTTGTTATTGTTATAAAATATGAAATTAACAAATGATCAGCTCACTTGTTTTTTACTGAAACTGAACCGTTTTTTTTCTTAAATTTTTATAATTTTTTTAACAGTATCATTTCTTTATGAATATTGTTTAAAAATTGATTTTTACCATTGTTACAAACAAGTTTAATTAAAAAATAAATAGCACTAAAATCAAACTTATAAAAATTAGAAAAAGCTATTCAGTTTCGATAAAAAACAAGTGAGCTGTTCATTTGTTAACTTAATTTGTTTATAACAATGATAAATAACACTTTTTAAACAATATTTATAAATAAATGTTACTTTTAAGAGAATTATAAAAATTTGAGGAATGAATCGATTCAGTTTTGATAAAAAACGAAGTGAGCAATTTATTTGTTAATTTAATTTGTTTATAACAATAAAAAATAACACTTTTTAACCAATATTTATGTACAACTGTTAATAGTAACTAAATACTAAAATAAATGCAAACAAACTAATTTATTTCAACTGTATATAAGCGCGTTATTCATTTGTTAACTTAAATGAATTAAAAATTTGTTAACTAAATAAACAATTTTTTTATTCATTAAAACATCATTTTTTGGCCTTTTAGACATCAATAATCAGTCGATTGAAATCATATTCAGCATAAAGACGACTTTTATTTGATAAAATGAAGATATACTGAACACTTTGTTATTATTTTGTTGTTAACATTAAAATAATAATAATAAAAACGGAAATTCAAAAAACTGCTTCCTTAAAGTTGTTAAGAAATTATTCCTGAGTGTTTTAAATCAAGAGTCAACGAATTTCGTCAAAATTTGGAGGCTATAGACTTTTTTGAACAGAAAATTGCAGATTCTGACCACAGTGCGCCGGAGCTTCTCGCAGCGTAACGGTTGGCGCGCGAAGAGGAAATAAATAAAGTATCTACACCCCCGGAATTTGTTCCAATGCAAAAAAAAAGAGAATACGTATTTTTGGATTTTTCAAAATTTTGATATTAACTTGTTCCGCCAGGCACCTCAATTTTCCTATGTAAAATGCATGGAAAAATCTTCAATTTTCGAAAAATCAAAATCATTCTCAAGGGTTTGACAAAAGTTAACATTAAGTTACTGGATCTTATAGTAGACACTCTCACGATTAATTTGACCTGTATAACTTTCCGTTTTGATAACCCTAACCCGGCATAAAACTACCCCAAATTGGCCCCCTTCTTAAATTTTTGCACTTATACGCACTTTGCCTAAGTAAAATCCATGTTTAACATCTTTATCGATAGAAATAGTTATTATTATTTATCGCAAGTGTTAATTACTGTTTAATTAATTTTTTTACGAATATTTTTAACTATTTGATAGTTGTTTAAACAAATTAATTTGTTCAAACAATTAATTTTTTCTATAAAACCATACAAATGACTTTTTTATGTATATATTTTAGTTTTTTTAATGTTTAAACAAATTAATTAGTTTAAACAATTAATTTTTTCTAAAAATTCATACAAATGACTATTTTTTATTTTTTTGTAACGTTTTAAATTCATATAAATTTAAATTTCAAAATTTTTGATAGAAAATTTTAACGAAAACAGTACGAAAAAACATAGAAAAATCATTTGTATGATTTTTTAGAAAAAATTAGTTGTTTAAACTGATTAATTTGTTTGAACATAAAAAACATAAAAATGTATACATACAAAAGTCATTTGAATGGTTTTTTAGATAAAATTAATTGTTTAAACAAATTAATTTGTTTAAACAATTGTCAAATAGTTAAAAATATTCGTAAAATAATTAATTAAACATTAATTAATACTTAAGATAAATAATCATAACTATTTCTATTGATAAATATGTCAGACGTGGATTTTACTTGAGCAAAGTGCGTCTAGGTGCAAAAATTTCAAAAGGGGGCCACTTTGGGGTAGTTTTATACTGGGTTAGGGTTATCAAAATTAAAAGTTATATAGGTGAAATTAATCGTCAGAGAGCCTACTATAAGATCCAGTAACTTAATATTAACTTTTGTCAAACCCTTGCGAATGATTTTGATTTTTCGAAAATTGAAAATTTTCCCATGCATTTTACTTGGGACAATCGAGGTGCCCGGCGGCACCAATTAATATCAAAATTTTGAAAAAACCAAAAATATGTATTCAATTTTTTTCGCATTGGAACAAATTCCGGGGGTGTCATGCCCTTTTCCTCGAAAAAAATTTTAACAATGCATTTTTGGGCCACCCTAATCTACACTTCTTATTGAAAATACCAATTTTTTTTTAGAAACTTAAAGAAGATATCTCTTTGTACATTTTCTATGAGTTTCATCTCAACCGTAGGAGTAGAGCACGTAAATATTTTAAATTGTTTATAAAATTATTATTAAAAATATGTAATTTCTTATATTAAAATTTTGCAATTATATTCTTTAAAAAGAGTGAACATTTTTAGATAATCCACATAAGTTTCATTAATTTATTGTAAACCACTGTTGAGTTATTAATATATCTTTAAAATGTTGTTAAAATTTGTTAATGCAAAAAAAAACTAACAAAGACATGAAATTTAAAAAAACGGTTAAAAGTGTTTTTTGTTATGTTGTGAACTACAGATTTTCATGAAAGTTTTAACATTTCAGAAAATCAATGGAATTTCGTTGTTCAGCTGGACTGAGCCTATACCAAATTTGAACTTTCTAAGTCAAATAGTTTGGTAGATAGGTCCAAACGTTTGGTAGACGTCTTTATTTGACGTCGTACACAATTTTATTTAATATATTTTAATTGTTTGACAAGTTAAAAAATGTTTAAATTTTAACGAATTTAGCCTGATGAGGCCAACGAACCTTTGTTGGTGAAACGTCGCTGAATGACATAATTAAAATTATGTTAACATTTACCTTCCCGAATCATATAAATTTTCTGGTTCAAGTCTGATCTCTTACTCCTATTTTATATTTTATATAAGCAGATCTGGACACAGTTTGATTTCTGGTTGGTTTGTCTCTATGAGTACGAATCATATCGAGACTATAATTCACAGCCCCACAAAAAAAAAGTGTCATGTACTTTTGAAGATTTACTTCAAACTTGGTATCTGGGGGTTTTTTGGGTCGCTGATTACGAATCTGAAGTTAGATTTTCAAAATTCAAAATGGCGGATCTAATATGGCGGACGAATTTTGAAAAAAATCGAAGATTTACTTTAAACTTGGTATTTGGGGGTTTTTTGGGTCGCTGATTACGAATCCGAAGTTAAATTTTCTAAATTTAAAATGGCGGATCCAATATGGCGGCCGAATTAAAAAACATATTAAGATTTACTTGGCGGCAAGAATATGGCTGATGAATTTTTTTAAAATATTAAAATTTACATAAAATTTGGTATCTAGTGGTTTGTGGGGTGACTGATTGCAAATCTGAAAACAGATTGTCAAAATTCAATATGTCAGTTCTGAAGTATATAATTTTCCTTTATTCCTTTTTATGGTAGCGCACTCTTTTGTTTTCGAAAGATCTGTGTAGCGGTTTTCTCTTTAAGTTTACACTACCTGGTACAACATCACTTTTCAGCATCCAGCAAAAGTCGGCCATCATATTTACGCCCCACCTTCCTTGATAACGACGTTCCATTTCTTTAAGGTCTTGATGAAATCGCTCTCCCTGTTTCTCACTGTAGTCTCCTAAATTTTCGGGGAAGTACTTTAGATGTAATTCTAAGAAATGTAGCTTTAAGCTCATCAAGCATCCTTGCTTTCCGAAGTTTGTTATCATATTATTTGCCATTTCTTCCCAATTCTCGCTTTTGTTATTCCCCAGAAAATTTTCAACAATTAGTTTAAAACTAATCCATGCATTTTTCTCAGTTTTACTCATGTTTCTGACAAATTTCTCATCTTTTAATAATTTTCGAATTTGTGGGCCATCAAAAACTCCCTCATTTAGTTTGGCATCAGAGACATCAGGGAATTTTTGTTCTAGGTGTTTAAAACATTTTCCATTTTTATCTAAACTCTTAATAAACTGTTTTGCTGCTCCTAGTTTAATGTGCAATGGTGGAAGCAATACCTCTGAGGGATGAATCAAAGGCTTCTTAATGATATTTTTCGATCCTAGTTTAAAAGATTTTCTTTTTGGCCATTCCTTTTTTTTGTAATGATTCTTTCTATCTCTACTATCCCACAGACACAAAAAACAGGGCGTTTTTGTGAAACCTGCTTGTTGTCCAAGCATAATACTTAAGATCTTAAAATCCCCACAAATTTGCCAGTTATGTTCTTGATATTTTATTTTATCTAAAACTAGTTTTACAGATTCATAGCTTTCTTTAAGTTCTGTAGAATGAGCCATAGGAATCGAACCATAAATATTAGTATTATGAAGTAATACTGCTTTTAAACTTCTTTTAGAAGAGTCTATGAATAACCTCCAATCTTCATCTTTGTATACGCCAGGTTTTAATTGATCCATTAACCCATTAATGTCAGAACAATATACCAATGACTGCTTTTTGTCTTCTGTAAAATATTTTCTGAATTCCTTTTCCCTATCGCGATAAAAGGAAGATGTAGTTCCTTTCGATAGCATTTTTTTCTTCTTAAGAACTGATGCAAGATATTCTGCAACATCTTTTGGTAGTTTTAAATCTCTGATGAGATTGCTGAGTTCTTCTTGTGTGAACTTTTCAGGTATTTCTTCTTCCTGTTCACCAGTTGGAATGTAATAGTCATCTTTGTCATCAATACTCATGTCGTCATCTATATCACTAAATACATCTTCTACTTTTGAACAGTCGATTTCAAAATTTTTTGAAGAAGAAGGTGTATCACAAAAAATTTCTGGTTTTGTTACAGTTGTCACATCAGCGTACAATATTTTCCCTTTATTCTTGTTATTATAACCTTCTACATTGGTCATGCAAAAGTAACAATCTTCTTGTTTCAATGGTTTTTTCCACAGCATTGGTTTTTTAAATTTAAAGTACTTATCCTCCTTAGTATTATTCCAACGAGTTAACATTATGTGACAGGATAAGCAAATTTTGTGTGGAACCCAATTTTCATTTTGATCAGCTATCTCTAAATCAAAGCAATCTTTGTAAATTTGTCTAATATTGTCATTGATTGGTTTACAATTCTTTGGAACATTGAACTGTCCACATATATAACAAAATGCATCTGCATTGCTATTGCATATGTTTTTTGATCCTAATGCTTTAAAATTAATTTTTGAAGCATTTGAAGTTTTTGTGTTGTTTTGATTTTGAAAAGCCATGATTTATTGAATAACCCGCACGTTAGGGATCCTGGTCCGATCGCAGGTGAGTCCACCGTCCTAGGGGTGATAACTCTCATACCTCCCCAAGCCTAAGTATGGGAGCTTTCCGACTTTGACGAGGACAATGTCAACTCGTCGTCGGACACACTACGGTATCATCCTCACACCCTAACGCCCACCTGCAAGGCAGCGCGCCTACGCTGGCTTCGTTACTTCGATAAACAGGAAGCGAATCATTCTACACATCCCCTTTCGGGGCAGTTGTCATCGCCTACTACATTTATCGAAGCAGCAGGATTTAAATTGTGCCAAAGCTCAATAAGAACGTTAGACATAGAATGACAATATGTCCATCAGGAATAAGATGCAGAATGGAACAATGTACTTTCTTATTTGGCTTCTGCACCAAACATATCCAATCTGTTACCAAGGAATATTTTATGATAAAATTGTAATAGAAGTCATATTTGAAAATGTGAGAAACTCGCTTCGAAATCACACTCAGCAACTTAAAAACCTGAAGATACCAAATTTCATAAAAATTTCGAAAATATGACGTCAGATTCGCAATCAGCGACCCAAAAAACCCTTAGATACCAAGTTTGAAGTAAATCTTCAAATTTTTTCAAAATTCGTCCGCCATATTGGATCCGCCATTTTGAATTTTGAAAATCTAACTTCAGATTTGTAATCAGCGACCCAAAAAACCCCCAGATACCAAGTTTGAAGTAAATCCATAAATTTTTTTTAAAAAATCGCCTACCTCTCAAAATTCGACATGTTTTTTGAGGTTAGAAAAAAATCCTGACGTGATGGAGCAAAATGGACTTCGGATTCGTGTTCAGCGCGTCAAAATACATAGGGCTAGGGTATTCCGGTCAAAAGTACATGACACTTTTTTTTTTGTGGGGCTGTGTAATTTTTGCTTTCTAGAGGATAAATGATAGGATATATCCAAGGTTCAACATTTGGATCTAAATGACTAATTGCAATTGTTAAATCGATGTATTATAAATCGTTGCATAAGACTGGTATTAAACCTTCAGCATTCATATTAAAAATAGCAGCAATTTTATTACACCTTTAAAAATTGTAAATTAAATTTTTTTTTTTTTGATAACGCAGTTTCCATTTTAATGATCTCAGACATCATTAAAAAAGACTTTGTATATGCGTTACAATCTCTCAATAATTTGTGAATAATAAATAATATATCTACATCTAAGTTGTCATGTTTGTTTAATCCATAGCAAATTGCTTCTTTTAGATCTTACAGGAATAATTGATCAAAAGTTGGATCATTATCAATTTCAGGAAATAGGAAATTGTTGATTTGATAATAAATTCGACCTTCAATAATTTATCAAAATGGTCCCCGCCTTCTATTATTAAAATTAACTACATTAGCATTTTAAGATGCAAAAGCAAATTAATTATTGTAAAGTCTTATATTATTCCTAAAATGGCCATATCTTATGAAATCCATCAAACAATTTTTTTAATTCATGAGGGTATTTTTCTGAAGGCAACGATACACCACCATGACTGCAACAATAATTATAAGATAATTTTTTTTTAACTTTTTCTTTGTTAAAATGTTTAGTCTCGCATCTTTTGAAAAAAAACGACATTTTACCAAGATAATGTTCGTTATAACTTGGAACATGTATACTATTAATATTTTTTTCTTCATAAGCAAAATCACGAATTTCGATGTTGTTTTCATTCGCATAAATGTCTCCATTTTTTTCCTGTATGTTCCGAAACATCTATTTTTCATCATCAATTACGTTTCTTTGTAATTTTAATCTTTTACGTTATTGTTTTTGTTATTTTGCGTGATTTTTTTTCAGTTTCTCATCACAAATTCTTACATCTTTCTCTTGCATATCTTTTGAATATAGTATTTCATTATTTTTATCCTTATCATGGCACATCTTCTGTTTCAATTTCAATCTTTAAGGATAGCCTTTTTTATATTCTGCTCTACTATTTTTTTTAAATTCTGATTAGAGGTGTTAACAATTTTTGTCTGGTTCACTATTCTTTGTAATTTTTCATTCTTATCATCTCCTCCTACTTCTTTAAGATACTTTAACTGACTTTCAACATTTTTTGATATTCTGCAAGACTTTTTTTACTTGTCTCATTACAATCGCTAGAAATTATTAATTTGTCAGAATTATTATCTCTCTTTTCTTCTTTAACAGCAAAATCTATGTGTTTTCTTCAGAAAAATTTAAATCTGTTTCACTACTTAAACATACATCTTCCATAACTAATATTTCTGTTTCTTTGTTATCAATTCTTTTTCGTTTTAATTTTATCATTTCAATATATTTTTTCTAATATTCTACTCTAGTTTTTCTACTTTTCTCATTAGCATTACTAAAACATATCTTCTTAATACTATTGTTTCTAATATTTTATAATTATTACCTTTTAATACTTTAATAGAATTTGACGCATTTTCCACATGTTTTTCTTACAAACATTTTTATTCTGTCTCTATTTACACACTGAGAAAAATCTATTGCGAATAACGCATGAATACGTACCGTTCGCATTTTGCAACACATACACTTTGCCTTTCTTGCTCAAAAACGTGCTTAAAGCTCATGAAAAGTTTCAGTGCACTAATAGTAAGAAAACATGTGCGGACTCTTCTCACAAGTCTTGCCGAAAACGCTCTCCAGCTTTCAGTGAAAAAATTGTAAAAAATCGGTGAGATTTTGGCATGAGTTTCTAGCAAACATGATTAGAATTTATATGCGCATGCGCGGCGAATTTCAGTTGTATCGTTGTTCGTTTAAAGGGACCGCGCCTGAGCACATCGTTTTAAGACTAAGTGGCAAAAAAACCATGTAGAAATTACACCGATTCCTTGCAACGCTGGATAAAAAGGTGAGGAGCATTTTTGGCACATTTGTGTTGCATTTGGTGTAAAAACTTGGAGATTAATTAGTAATATAAAGTTACTATTCTCACACGAAGCATTAATATGCATTAAACTCACGATTTCGTGTAAGAGTGTCTCCAGTTTTGTACGATTTCTGCATTAAATTATACCTTGTAAAAGTAGTAACAGTCCTTGGTGCAATAATAGCAATATATTTTTCTCAGTGCAGTTTCCATATTTGTTATTTGTCTCTTTTTTCCATCTCTCCTTTTAACTTAGGTCTTTTACAATACATTTTTTTATATTTGGTACTGCTTTTTCTAGTTTCTTAGTCAGGAATATTAACAACTTTATTCTGTCTTATTTTTGTTAGTAATGAAGGACTACTACTATCTCCTTTCATTTCTGTAAAGCCGTCATTAGTTTGATAATCTAATTTTCTCTTCTGTGTCGCATCTTTTACATTCCTTACATGTAAATTATTGTTGTTTATTTATTCGACATTGTCAATTCCAAGTTTATACAATTTTGTAAAATTATCCGAAAATGAGATGACACATTTTTTTCAAACATCATGTACAAATGAGTTCTCAATAAAGCATGATTATATACAACATTTTTAGATTTAATATTAAAATATAAAGAAACAGCAAACGCAATGGCGTATACACCACAATCAACAAAATTTGGTTGTTGTACTCTTTAAAAAACTACATTAGGTTTAAATAGATATGACTTGCATAAATATTCTCTTTAATCTTTATATATAAACAACCTTCAATAAGACTATTATAAACAAAAAGTTCATTTCCATCATAGTAAGTGCAAATCCAGTGACCCAAAAGTCGATTTCCACTAAACAATATTTAGTGATTTATTTGTGATTTATTCTTATTAATTGCTTTTATTTTATCTAACATTTCTGAATATCCTGTAATTTGTTTTTGGAAACTACCACCTGATGCCAGTTTTAATAATTGCTAAATTTATACATGTGATTGTCATTTAGCATTTCCGAATTACGAATAATATCCTAATCTTTATCATTTAAATTGAAATATCTCTTTTTTAACTAAGAACTCATTTTTTAAAAACAACTTTGAAAAAAAATTAACAAAAAATTAATTTTTTATGACTCGCGATCTAACTCCATAATGACCTCTTTATCCTACATGTCATCAAAGTATTTTTATATTTCAAGCCTTAATGTTTTTTTGTTTCTGTATCTTATATGCTTATCTTTTATCTGTTTATCTCATATCATTATCTCATCTCTTTACCTGATCTCTCTCATTGTTTCACATGTTTATCTCATCTTATTGTTTTATGCTATTGTCTCATATTTTTACCTTATTTTTCTCATTGTCTCATCTTTTTATCTCATATCATAGTCTCATGTTATTATCTCATATCTTTATCTCCACTTCTTTTATATAATTATATTATTAAAACTTATTTTACACTATAACGACAATAACGACAAATTATAATGTTTAGAAACATTATAATCCCTTTATTATTTATTAAACAGTTATCGATCACTTCTTTAATGAATCCACAATTACATTTTATGGACACTTTTAACATTTCATAACACTAACTTTATTAAAAATAAGAAGAAAATATAAAATTTAAACACTTTTTAAACATTGTTTCTTTAGTCAACACATTTTGCACACTTTCATTTGAATCATTATCACTTTTCATAACGCAGTCTTAAAAATGGCGTGATTCGGTTCTCTGTAGATAACCAGAAAGTTGCAGATTTAAGAACGATTCACTAAAGTGACGTCAGAGGGCAAACAAGTACAGTCCAAATTGCATGTCTCCCACTTTTCTACTTTTCTTGCAGGCACTGTTTGACCAACAGAACAGAGTCGATGTCTTTAGCGTGAGTAGTACAGCTTCAAAATCTAACCTGACCGTATCACTAGCGCGGCGTGTTGACAAGTAAAAAAGTGTGAGACATTCGATTTGGATTGTATTTGTGTACACTCTAACGTGACATAGTGAATCGTTCTTAATTCTGCAACTTTCTGGTTATCTATACAGAGAACCGAATCACGTCTTTTATGACTTTGTTATGAAAAGTATCGTTCGTAACTGCGTGAACAAAACAGTCGTTTTGAAACTCGCGCAATTTTTTCAACTCGTTTCACTCTTTGCAAAAACATTGCTCTCGTTTCAGAAACGACTGCTTGTCACGCATGTTACGAAATATACTATTTTATGAGTCACTTTATTATTTGTTATTGAACACTTACAGTTAATTTCTTTAATAAACACTTTTCGTTCACCGTATTAAGAACTATACAACACAAACTCTTAATAAACAAAGCATATTAATGCTATACACTTTCACATTAAACACATTTCTGTTATAAACACTTAATAAAAATACACTATAATAAGCATTCTTCATTTCCACATTATACACACTCAAGTTCTATTCATTAATATCTGTCACTACCATGCACTTCTATACCACGCACTAATGTATTTATCTCTCTTTTCATTATTTTCGTTAGAGCTTGAATATTTTTCTAAAACCAATTAAACACTTATTATGCAAGGGTTGACTCGAAAACCGATGAGCTTATTTAGTCTATTGTTCGTATTTGGAAAGAAAATTTTAAATTTGAAGAATATTTGAGTAATGAGGTAAAATTTCAAAATATAATTTATTTTCTCTCTTTTCAATAATACTCGAAAATTTTATCTCTTTTCCTAAAGCCATCAACCCTCATTATACAAGGGTTTGCTCTAATGATGTTGACTCCCTGCAGGTAGTCTATTGTTTGTATTAAGAAATAAAATTTAAATTTCAAGGTAATTTGTATAATGAGCTGAGAGTTTCCTTTTTCGTAAACTTTTAACAAATACCTTCTCTCCCTAACCAAGGAACCAGGTATAAAATATCCTTTTTGTCCTACATGCACGGAAAGTATGTCATTTCGGGCACTTAATGCGGGTGCAAAGTGAGTCATTCCCGCCCGGGGGTAGGGTAAGCGGGCGCAAAATACATTTCCGCCCGCTGACGTCACCGAAGCGGGCGCAAAATACATTCCCGCCCGCTGACGTCATAGAAGCGGGCGCAAAATACTTTCCCGCCCGCTGACGTCAGAGGAGCGGGTGCAAAAGTTATGAACACATGCGCAGTAGTATTACATAACACACAAATTTTTATGATATTTATACAATATGTTCATTAATTGTTAATTAGCTGAAGGTTTCGCCGCTTGTGCTCTCAATGCCATACTTACCATGCAAGTAGGACAAAAAACGTTGTTCGCACCACGGGCGCAAGGTGATTGTAGCTTGGACGAGATAAGGAAAACCTCGGCGATCCTCCCGCGACCTCGGCTTCACCTCGGGTGCTTCAGATCCCCTCGGTTTCCCTAATCTCGCCCTCGCTGCAATCACCTGTTTTGCGCCCTAGATACGAAAATAACTATTTCCGTTAACTTTTAACGCTGACCTTCAGTACTCGTTTCTTATATAAGGATACATTTCAAATACCCGCGTGCGCTCGAGAAATTAGTGGTTACTCGCACGAGGTCGCGCAATTCCGAGGCAATTCGAGCGAGCGCGGATATTTGAAATGTATTTTTGACAAAAGTATTAAGAGTTCCACTCTTATTGTTACATATCTTATAGGAAAAAAGTCAAGCTTTCCATTGAGATAGGTTAAATTTTTTTTAAAAACTCCGATTTCGACATACAATCAAATTAACACTTTGACCTTGAATTTCAAGGTCAAATTGTCTTTTTACAAAAAAGCATGTATTAGAATCGAATAGCCTGTAAAAAAAGCTTTAAAAATCACTATATATATGTTAACTTTTATGCAATCTACTTAGAAATATAAAAAATTTAAAAAACTACATTTAAAAAAAATTCAAAATTTAAAAACTGTGTAACTCAAAAACTATTTTATGGAATTTAAAAATATTTGGTATTTACACTTCCACTAACAATGGAAACACTTTAGCAAAGTTTAATTAAATTTTATTTTTTGACCTGAACAGTTCAGGAATTTTGCTCCATATATATGTAGTACTAGGGTGGTCCAAAAATGTACAGTAAAAAAAAATTTTTGAAACGTTATGCTGCTACCCCCCAAACAGTTTCTAAATTGAAAAAAAATACCTGTATTTTTTTTTAAATCAGACAATATTTAGGGGTAGCTCAAACTCTTTGAAATTTACCATTGATTTTACATGAGAAAAACGACCTTTTGGTAAATTTTTAACAGAATTAAGAAAATTAAATAAATAAGAAGAAAGTGGAGAAATGATTTTTGTTATTAGGCTAACAAACTGTCTAAAAATGTAAAAAGTACAAAAATAAAAAAATTTGGCAAAAATCTATGTTACGACCCTAAGAAAATTTTTTTTTTTTTATTACTGTTGTTTAAAATCGACAATAAATTGAAACAAAGTAAATGATTTAAGGTTTTACTAAAGAGTCAAGAAATAAGGCACGTATTCTCAAGGTCGCTGACGTACACAGAAAACTGTTTTGGATTAAATTAATCTGCAACGCTCTGTTTTTTATACCAAATGGAATTTAAATAATCTGAAATTGGCTTAAAGCAATTGCGCTGCAAATTATTTTAATACATAAAAGTTTTCAGTGTAAGCACCATGCGTCGTGCCAAGACCTGAGAAAGAACGAGTAATTTCCAAACCGATTTTTAGTATTATTTTAGTCTTAATAAATGTATTTCAGAAATAGTAATTGGTAAAAATTTAAAGATATAATTGTATACTATACCATTACTATATTAGGTATTGATTTTTTGTAAATTTTCAACAATATGAATTATTGTAAACATCTCGTCGAATTATTCTAGATAAGAATAGGAAAGAAATAGTGATCATTTTTCCAAAAGAGAGTTCTCAAAAGCTGGAAAATGTAGATATATGGGATGAACAAGAAATCATTATTATTTCCGAGCTGAAAGAAACGTAATTCCTTCTGATTCTTCTTCCTCGCGCTTTTCGTGATAACGAAAGCAGGCTGGACGTCACCTTTGAGCACAAATACATGTCGAATGGCGGCTGGTGCGTGAGAGTATACCTGCACATACATCGCCATACGCGAGAACAGTGACTCGTCCTCGCCGGCCATCATGAATTCTTTTTTCTTTCTCCGTCTTACCTATGGGTGCAATGCCGTGCTGGACCACGTGCGTTTGTTGACACCAAGCACGTGGCCTACCTCATCGAATCTATGCTAACACAGTGAGAGATTAAAACTCATGTCGACTTCTCGATAAATATTCTCTGCGAATTATTGGAAATTGATAAACCACTAAAATTGGTTATCAATTGTTTGCACTCTAAACACCATTGCTAAATTATTAAAAATAAATAATTAATTAACTGAAAGTTAATTAATCAAATGTAGAGAATATTAATAATTCAATTAACTTAAAGGTTAATTGAAATAAATTCACTAAGTTGGGTTGAAGATTCTAAATGTTGCCGATCTAGCATTTTTGCAACCGTTTGGCAACATAAAATAGCCGGATTGCATTTCCTATCGCTTCCTCTTTCCTCGTTTCAAAATTATTCGATTTCTTTGAAGCAATTAAAATTGTCCACACTTCCTGCCTATCTCCGCCCAATTTTTTGAAGGCTTGGGTGAAATTATAAAATCAATTTTTTCACACTAAATCTTCGCAGTTCTTGAATCGACGCGAACTTAGCTCGACAGGTAAACTCGCCCGTCTAGCGGCCATACGACTATGGCGCGGTCACTTAAGTAGGCAGAAATTGGGACAACAATTTCAGTTAAATTGTCTAAATTAAAGTGAAGCACTGTTCAGTCTTGCAGACGTTAAAATATTTATTTATAAAAATTACTAACAAACTTGGATAAATTTATTTATGTGCGGATAACTGTAATGAATTTTCTGAACCACTATAAAAGCTTTCCGGGAAGTAAAAGAAAAGGCGATTGCGGACAAGTAGTTCCTTTTTTGACTGTCGGGAAATTTAAAGGCAACGAGGAAGAAGATTAAATTACAGTGCCACAGTAGATTCCAAGAATTTTAAAATATTGACTCTTAGCACAATAGACAATTTCGGAGTGTTTAAGATTGTGCACAAATTTTGATTTCTGGTTGAGCCCACTGGAGGACTAAAAAGAATCTCTAATTCTTTCTTTGAGTGGTAGGATTAAGTTACGTGTAAGTATTAAAACATCGCAAGTATCGTTCCAAAAATTCACTTTTGATTAGCAATTAATATAAAATTTGTAAAAGGGAAACCAAGGGTTTTCAGAATATATTGTATGAAATTTTAAACTAAAAATTATTTGATTTTTTCTTGAAAATTTCGCTACCAACAATAAATTCCTACGTCTTGGGCAACTAATTCCAAAAGATAGAGTAAGACGAATCCCGCAATAAAAATAAACACAAGTTATATTTGTGACTACGTGGTTCCGAAGAGCGTAAGTAAAGATTAGAGTTTAAATTCTACTATCCATGTTAAAAATTAACGCGGCAGGCGATAACAGGGTGGGAGAAAATAATTAAAAAATTTTCCGAAGGTAACATCTACTAAAAAGTTGGATTTAATAAAAATAAAATAGAAAGTCCACAAAAGAAATTTAAAAATCCTTACAAATAAAAAAGTTTAGAAAAATTAAAACAAAAATATATTTTTATAATGTTACACTTAAAACAAGTTTAACAATAAATTTAGAAAAATAAAGAAAATTCACAAATTTTATGAAAGAATAAATAAGTTTGCAATGAATAGACAAGATGTCAAAATAAATTAAATAAATTTATAAAAAAATAAGCATATTTATCTTTAAAAGTATGGAAATAACTAAGAAAATAAACAAAATAAAATGTTTAGTGAATGTTACAATTTAATCCGACTAGACATACGTTTAGTCATATTTGATTCTTCAGCTAAAACGTCTCGCTAGACGGACAAAATATATTATATCCGGCTATTAGCCGGACAAATTTTTTCTAAAAATTTCATCCGTCTAGGCGGACGTATGGTCGCATTGTTTTTAATAGCTCATTATATTTAAGAGAAAAGTTTTTGAGGTGAATTTAACATAAAAAAAATTATTATCCAAAAAACTGTCCCCATTACTGTTATCAAAATTTTGTCAGGACAAATATATTTTATTTAGATAGACGGACATTTAGTCATATTGTATTAAAAATTCATAAATAAGTAATAAATAAATATAAAATATTAAATAATAAAAATGTTGCCTTAGATTTTTTCCCTTTCTTACACATCTTTATAAAGCTCGTTTTTTAAGTACTGTAAAAAATAAAAAGCGCATATAAAGAAAATACTGTACAGCTCATACAAGATCGCAATACAATAGAAAGAGTTCTTCAGTGGCATATATATACTTATTTGAAATAAAAGAAAATTTAACGAGAAAAAAAGGAAAGTTTCTATGAACAATACATAGCAAAGCTGGGATACGCTGGAGAAGCACTTATTTAATTCACAATTCAGGTGAGTCTCCAATAGGAAGTTTTCTATGTGTAAGGTCAAGTGCGGTTGGATTACTAAACAAGCCACTATCTCCATAAACGTATATGTGATTGATGGTACAAAATTTGGCTAGCCAAATTCTTGTCTTATATATGAAATATAAATAATTATTATTATTGTGGCATTAATTTTTTATTTTATATCTCAAATTAATAAAAAAAAATTTCGCACTTTTATTTATTATATTATTTTATTTTCATACGACTTTTATTGAAAATCAATACATATGTTGATAAACTGTAATACTAATGCAAAAAAATATTTTGCTAGTATGTGTAGTAAATAAACATATACACTGAGAAAATAAGCGTCTAGCTATTTTCTAGGTTAAGGGACTCTGAACAAATGACACAAGATACCGGCGATCACAACCTCTCTCTGCTAAATTTAATCAAAAATTGGTCAAATTTAGTCAACTTATTTTCTCAGTGTATAATTGTTTTTAACTGTTTGGATACAACGAAACTTGTTAAATAATTAAAATTTTTAATTATCAGAGCAGTGATTTTTTTGTCTCATGAGATGAAAAGTAGTCTTATTGAATTACCTAGACACTTCGTGAATATATAAGACATTTTTTTAAATACAGAATGGAATTTTGTCAAATTACAATTTGAATTATATAAAAAAAAATATTACTACACATCTATCATCTCTTTTAATGTTTAATTATTTTCGAGATTAATAGGCAATTTTTAAATTTCCTGTTGTTACAATTTTGCAGATTCTCCGCATAATTATGTACATACATATTTATATATGGAGACAATTTTTTTAACTAATTTGTAATAAATGTTTTTCTTTTCTGTTCTTTTTTTTTAAATAAAAGTTACCGTTCTCAATGGTGAAAGAAGCATGAAATTTAAGATTTTTTTTTTTTCATAGACAGAAATATTTTTGGATTTGCGATTTTTTTTTTATTTAAATAGTGCAAAATTATATAAACTTTTTACATATTTATTACGGTGATTTTTTTCGACTATTTTTTTCAGTCCTCTTTCAAAATTTGGTTGGATATGACGTAAAAAAATAGCCTAAAAGTTGCAGCCCTTAATATTAATTTTAAGTACTCGCCCAAAGAATTAAAAGATTTTCCATGTAAAATACACGAAGTCGACGTACTTTTTTTCCAAATTTCTATAACTTTGGCGCATTTTATGCTATTGCATTGGTCTTGATCTTGATTTACTCGGAATTGAACACTTTACAAAAGTGTCCATTGGCGCGAAAGTGTCAGTTGTACGGGTGAGTTGATACAGGTCGCTAAAGATGAATTTTACCCAAAATTAGCGTTTTTTTGCTGTTATGTCCAAAAAAATTGATTTAACCAGAACAATGTTCATGGTAAATTTATTGAAAATTTAATTTTCTACAAAAAAGGTCCTATAGAGACAATCGCTTATATTAATATTTCTTGAGATACTAGACTTTAACAATTTTTAAGGTTTATCGAAACAAACGTTTGAAATTTCTGAAATTTCATAAGATGCCACTTTACATTAAAGCAATCATTAAGCATCATTTAAGCATAATTTTTTCAAAATTAGGATACAGTAATCCCTCGATAGTCGTGCCACTCGATAGTCGTGACCCTCGATAGTCGTACGCTTTCTAAGCGGGCCCCAAATTAAAAGTTACATTAAGGTATTTACAACTCAGAAAATGAAATTAAATACATTTAAGTGAACTTCAAAGGAACTTTACGATTGACAAATTCAATGTCTTCAAACGTAGAATAAGAAACATAATTACAATAATATTCAAGAACTTAATATATTCGTTCGCAAAATTAATTTCTAAAAATGAGGAGTTTAAATTATATTTTCTGAAAGAGCTCAGTTAACCAAAACACAATTTTTAAGATATTTACTCTGAACAACCAGGAAGTATTATTTATTGAATTCAGATATTTAGTAACATATTTGAATTTTAAGAACAAATTTTATTTAATTGAATCCTATTTCAAACTATTCGAATTTAAATTGATCCACAGTTTTTATTAAATCTAAATTTTTAAACTCATCTTTAAATTCAAATTTTATACTCAGAAGCTTTAATTTACTCAAATTTTTATATCTATTTAATAATTATATTAATTATTATGAACACTATAATATCAATTATTAAATAATATTTCTATAATTGTAAATTAAATTTATATCATCTGTCTCCGGGAGAAATTTATGAAGCACACGTTCCTGAAATCGTCCAAGAGGTGTGACTTCTGCGGCATACGACTATCAAGTTTGAAGGGTGAAAAAATTTCATAGGTTGTCACGACTACCGAGAGCTCACTGCAGTAGGAAAAGGTGAAAATCTATTGTTTTGAAGCTGAAATTCAAAGTAATTTTTTATAAAAATAATAGGGTAGGTGAGAGTAAGTTCGGCCACCTCCCAGTAGTCGGACACTTTTCAATGTTAAGTAGTTATAATACTATATCGGATAGAAACAATCTATTTGTTACTAAACATTCGTAGTATCATTATAAACAAGCATATGCTTTTGTAAGTGCAAAAAAATTATTTTTATATTATTTTTAAAGGTTTTTAAAATGTAGCCGACTACTGTCATGTTAGTGTCCGACTACTGTCGTATTTTATTTAACCATTTATAAAGCATTGCTTTTAATTAATCATTAATTTTGGATGTTGGATTATTTTTTATTTTATTATAAGTAGCTGTATCATTTAGCAAATCTAGAATTTTTTTATTATAGTCAGATTTATTTAAGAATACAGTTTTATTAGTTTTTTCAACTTTAGTTATTATTATGTCTGGATTATCTTTAATGAATTTTTTTGTTTCAATAATATTTTTTTCCATAAACAAATTTTTGTTAATTAAATTATTTTCATTGTAATACCAGTGTTATATTTAATATGAGATATTATTTCTTACAGTATTTCTATCTTGAACTGGAACTTCATGTATGCAAGATTCAAAATTAGTTAAAATTCTTGCGATTGGAAAGTCATTCTTTATATAGTTCAGATTAAATCCTCTACCTAAGCTAAGAATATCATTAATATTTTCTGGTACAGATTTATCTGATTTATTAATTAACCAATCTCTAATTTCATGACATAAGATTTTTTTGCCAAAAAAATAAATTGATTTTTCCAATTCTTAACATACCTTCAAAAATTAGAATTCTTATAGAATAACAACACAGGCACACAAAAAAAAAGTTTTCTAAGCTGGGTATAAGACCAATATTTTCCTATGTATTTTGATGCGCTGTATCCGAATCCGTCAACAGAATTGACCCATCACGTCACGTTTTGACCCTAACCTCAAAATTAATAAAATGACAGTTTTTGTTTATTAGAATCTGAACCCGACACAACTTTAATGCATGCCTAGGGCCAATAGAAAGCTTGATTTATGACCTTTAAAATGCTTCTTTAAAAATTGTTCTAAGATGATTTTTAACGGAGATATGGTATGTTTTTCATAAAATAATTTTTTTTCTTAATTCACTATTCACGCGTTATTAACATTTTAAAAAAATCATATGTTACGTAAAACATCATATCTCTGTTAAAAATCATCGTAGAACAATTTTTAAAAAAGCATTTTAAAGGTCATAAATCAAGCTTTCTATTGGCCCTAGGCATGCATTAAAGTTAACTCGGGTTCAGATTCTAATAAACAAAAACTGTCATTTTATTGATTTTGAGGTTAGGGTTAAAACGTGACGTGATGGGTCAATTCTGATGACGGATTCGGATTCAGCGCATCAAAATACATAAAAAAATATTAATCTCATACCCAGCTCAGAGAACTTTATTTTTTTTGTGTGCCTGTGTAATTAATCATAAAATAATTCACCATATTTAACTAATTTTGTTATGTTCTGTGCATAATATGCTGTTGTTCATTATATCATTAGTCATATAAACAAATTTTAAAGACATTACCGAAAACGACTTAAATGTAACTATTTATTCATTTGTTAAACACGACTTTCTATGAAATTTGGAATGCCAACCACCTCCTAGCAGGTAATAACGGTGAAAAAGGGGGAATTTTGTCTCTAATTTTTGAAATTACCAGTATACCTATTTCCATTTTCTCTCACTGCCTCTCTCTTTCTCTCTCTCTCTCTCTCTGTTTTAAGCTACTTGGCATCCCAAATTAGGATAATTGGGTTTAAGTCTTAATTATATGAACATTTTCAAATTATACCTACCTTTCTAATCTCTGTCAATCTTAAACTATTTTCAATTTTCGTTTCTCTCTACATAACCGTCCTGCGTAACATTTTTGCGTAACAGGCCCATAGCTAGCTGATTTCTTATATAGGATATCAAAATATAGCTCTAAATAGCAGGCCTCATCAGCATTTCCTGGTGTGATGCACAGAATATCTTTATTTGCAAATTTTTCTGTAAAAGAATACATATTTAGCTTCTAAAAAATATATAAGACAAAAGGAATTGTAAACTATTTTATTCACTTGTGTAGTATGGTATGCAATTGTGTATTATTTTATACTATTACATGTTATATTATACAATTGTATAAAGAATGATATATTTATACAAAATATTAGTAAATATGTTCGTATCGTAAAGCAATATGTATTTCAGTTATAATGTGTTGACAATTAAAAATGCCATTTAAATGCTTCCTTCCTCAAAAATAAATTGAATATACTTTTTTAAACAAATTGCAACAATTATAGGTAAGTACATATTCAATTATTATAAAAGTTTAATAGTTTTTAAAAATTTTAATAAACATAAAAAATTTTTTAAACTTCTTAGAAAAATTATTATATTTGTGTTTAAAATTTTATATAATTTTATAATTTATTTTATACAATTGTACAAAAAATTACACAATTGTAGTAATTAATTATAGTTTATAATACTTATTATTTATTAATAAGTTGAAAATAACATTTATTGAGGAAGGTCCTATTAATATATATATATTAGAAGAAAAATAATACTAATTTCAATGGTTTTAAAACAATTATTCTTCTTTTATTTAAATATTAAACCTAGTTTTACTATAATTTTAATAAATAAAATTGCATACACATTTCTTATATTTCAATTATTAAAAATAGTATTTCTATTATAAATTTATTTTATAATGTTTATTGTTTATTTACAATTTAAGACGGCATTAGTTGAGGAAGGTTCTATTTTCAGGCATATAATTACATTCTATTAAAAACATTTTCCTTTTTCTTTCATATACTTTTTTTGACAATTTTTTTTTAAAATCAAACACATAATTATACGATACCTCTTTTTTTTAAATTTAATAAATATATTTTATAATATTTATTCTTTATTCACAAGTTAAAAAGGACATTACTTGAGGAAGGCTCTATTTTCACGCCTGTCGTTACATTTTATTAACATTTCTCTCTTTTTTCATATACTTTTTTTAACAAATTTAAAAAAAAAGAATTTCAGTATTATTTCTTTTCTAAATTTTCTAAATATATTTTGTTACATCATTAAATAAACAATTTTTGTAATTGTACAAAAAATATTTTAAATTTTTTACAATGTGTTACATGTCTTTTATGTTCTATACAATTGTATTAAATTATTCTAAATTGTAGAAACTTTTGAACAATTTTATCAAATTATCTACGAATATTGCTTCTTAAACCATTATATTTCTGTATGATATTAAGTAAATCCTCATCGTACAATTCCACATTTCTTTCTCCATTTGTATTAATTAATTCAATGTATCTTTCAAATGTTGTTGGCATCTCTATTGATAATATCTTTAAACATCTCCTATTTACAATTGTCATATTGTTATTCATCAAATGTTTTACTGCTATGAAAATATAATAATTCTTTAGTTCCTTTTTGCATTGCATTCTTCTATTTTTATGCAATTTTTCCTTTAATATTCGTTGTTTATCTTTCTCTGTAATTGGCATCAATATCTGAAAATATAAAATATGTTATTCTATACATGTTTAATTAAAAAATAATATTTAATAAAAACATACTCTATGAATCTCATCAGGTAGAATTGATGATTCCATTTGTGACACAATAAGTCTTTCTATATCCATTCCGTTATAACAAACTATATCTTCTTCAATATATAAATTAAATAATAAATATAAGATAATTTTCTCTATTTGTATCTTAGAATATTGAAGAAGACATGCAAAATTTTTTATTAAATCCAATCTTTGTTTTAAAATTTCCGTTGTTACAATTCCTCTAAAAAAACTTTCAGCAATGTTTAATTTTAAATATTTATTATTTAAATTAATATTATGAATAGCAGAAATAATTTTTTTCCCAATTCCGTTATGTTTAATTTTGGAAAATTACAGTTTTTTTTGACAAATATCACATTTAAAACATTTAAAATTGCAATAATGTTTATAACGTTCTTTATAAAAAAAAATATAGGATATATGCGTATCTGAACATGTCTCTGTTTTCGCAATATTTAATTGTGCCCATTACATTATTTAATAGCTCTTTCTTTAAACCGATATTTTTAACAGATTTTATAATCATATTCTTTCTTCTTTTATAATCTTCTTATGAATAGAGAAGAATACATGTTGCTTGAGATTGATCTCTCCCAGCTCTTCCAGTTTCTTGTACATAACTTGACAAGGAAGAAGAAATACCAGCATGGATAACAAATTTTACATTTTTTTGTCAACTCCCATACCAAGTGCCACGGCCCCACACAATACATTTATCTAATAAAAATAATAAATTTTCATTATTATAATCATACATTATTTTTTAATTAAATACTTATATAACAATAGTAATAAAATTAATTGCTACAGTTAAGAAATTTATTTTAAAAATAATAATATAATGATTCAAAAAATAACAAAATATATTTATCATATATACAATTGTGTAAAGTTTCATAAAATTGCATATATAAAAAATTATTTTTAGAAATTTTAATTAAAAAAATTTAAAATACCTTGTCTTCCATCCAATCTTCAAAATATTTATTTTCTAAATTTACATTTAAAAATGAATAATAAGATTCAGTTTTTATGTCACATGCTTTTAAATAATTTGATAACACACATAGCACAAAAGTAATCTCTAACAAAAATGTATTCTAATGTTATTATTTTGGGCATTAAATTACTTTTTTGGGACTTGAAAGATTTTTCAAATTCGAAAATTTCAAATAAATAAATTTCAGCCAAACAAATTTTGTGCTAACTAAAACACACCTAGCACAAAATTAAACTCTTACAAATTAACCTAAAATTCATATAACCTAAATTCCATTTAACCTAAATCCCATTTAACCTAAGTCCCATTTAACCTAAATTCCGTTTAACCTAAATCTCATTTAACCTAAATTCCATTAAACCTAAATTTCATTTAACCTAAATTTCATTAAACCTAAATTTCATTTAACCTAAATTTAACCTAAATCATTTAACCTAAAACTTTACTTAATGCAACTATATTTATCCTTAAATCAAGTAAAGTTTTAGGTTAACTGGAATTTAGGTTAAATGGGATTTAGGTTACATGGAATTTAGGTTAAATGAGATTTAGGTTAAATGAAATTTAGGTTAAATGAAATTTAGGTTAAATGAAATTTAGGTTTAATGGAATTTAGGTTAAATGAGATTTAGGTTAAACGGAATTTAGGTTAAATGGGACTTAGGTTAAATGGAATTTAGGTTAAATGGGATTTAGGTTATATGAATTTTAGGTTAATTTGTAAGAGTTTAATTTTGTGCTAGGTGTGTTTTAGTTAGCACAAAATTTGTTTGGCTGAAATTTATTTATTTGAAATTTTCGAATTTGAAAAATCTTTCAAGTCCCAAATTAAGTAATTTTATGCCCAAAATAATAACATTAGAATACATTTTTGTTAGAGATTACTTTTGTGCTATGTGTGTTTTAGCTAGCACAAAACTTGTTTTGCTGAAATTTAATTTTTTTAAATTTCCGAATTTGAAAAATCTGTCAGGTCAAAAAAAATTAATTTAATGCCCACAATAATAAGATTGAAATAAAGTTTTCTAAAAGTTTAATTTTGTGCTAAGAGTGTTTTAACTAGCACAAAATTTGATTTTCTGAAATTGAAATTTTTAAAATTTTCGAATTAGAAAAATTCATCAAGTCCCAAAAAAGGAATTAAATGCCGAAATTTAATGAGATTAGAATAAAGTTTTGTAAAAGTTTAATTTTGTGCTAGGTGTGTTTTGGCTAGCACAAAATTTGTTTTGCTAAAATTTAAAATTTTGAAGTTTTCTAATTTGGAAAATCTGTCAAGTCCCAAAATATTAATGTAATTCCCAAAATAATACCATTAGGGAAAAGTTTTTTTTTTCCATAAGTTCAATTTTTAAAAGTTTTATCAGTGGGAAAATGGATTTTGTCTCGAAAATTCTTAAAATTGTTTAAAAAGTGAATAATGCCTAAAGAATTGTTGTTGTGGATAAGGTTTATAATAGATTTTTGCATTTTGTGAGTTCTTTATAGTTTTTGTTTGCTTTTTTCATGTTAAAGGCGAAATTTTTTATGTAAGGCCCAAATTTTTAAATTGATTTTTTTGGACCGAATTATGCATTTTTTAAAATATTGTTGGCGGCACAAATTGTTGTGACCGTTAATGCGTTCACCACAAATTTTTTTATTTCAAAAAAAAAAAAATGGCATTTTTGAAAAAAAAAAATTTTTTTTAATTTTTTCAAAATTTTTTGAAGTTATTGTATTTATTTTTGTCGCACAATAATCTATGTATTTGAAAGTTTTTAGCACAAATTTTGTTTTACTGATTATTAAAAATAGCACTTTTGGGCCTTAAAAATATTTTTTCTAATTTTGACCCTTAATTTTGAGTTTTTGAAAAAAAGTTTTGCGGCACAAATTGGCACAAAATTAGCACAATTTGGCACAATTTTTGTTTTTTTGAAAAAACAACATGGCGGTGCCAACTTCATCCACATAAAAGAGGTTAGGATAGCTGTCAAATTTAATTTCGCACAGCAGAAGTATTATAACCTCCGAATAACATTAGTTCCAGTTTGGTGTCGGTCTAGCATTATTTTGGTACCTATTTTGTACCAAACGTGTACCCCAGGACGTAAGACACTCTAAACTTTGGTACAAAATAGGTACCAAAATAATCTAGCTTCTTTACGTCCGACCAGTTAGCTAAAATATAACACTGACTATTTTGCCCTACAGTTGGGTTTAACATCGGCCAGCTTTGAAATATGTATTTAAAATTTTTTTTTCTATATCTACACCGAAAAGAGGTTAGGATAGCTGTCAAATTTAATTTCGCACAGCAGAAGTATTATAACCTCCGAATAACATTAGTTCCAGTTTGGTGTCGGTCTAGCATTATTTTGGTACACATTTTGTACTAAAGTTTAGAGTGTCTTACGTCCTGGGGTACACGTTTGGTACAAAATGTGTACCAAAATAATGCTAGACCGACACCAAACTGGAACTAATGTTATTCGGAGGTTATAATACTTCTGCTGTGCGAAATTAAATTTGACAGCTATCCTAACCTCTTTTCGGTGTAGATATAGAAAAAAAAATTTTAAATATATATTTTAAAGATGGCCGATTTTAAACCCAACTGTAGGGCTAACTGGTCGGACGTAAAGAAGCTAGAACAATAATATGTATTGAGTAAAAGTTCGACCAGTTAGATAAACAAAATAATTTTAATTAATTAATTTCTGTTTTAGACTTACTACGCAAGAAGATATCGCCCGCACAGCAGAGGAGCATGAGATAGAAGCTCCGTATTGTGAAATGACAAGCCCACCCTACTAAAAAATCCGGACGAAATCCAGATGAATTCCGGACGAATTCCAGACAAAATTCCGGACAAGTCCGGATTAATTCCGGATCTGGAATTAGTCCGAAAGTGTCCGATTTAACGTAGGTTTTTGGCACGGAATTTAGTCCGGTCTTATCCGAAATAAATCCGGCCGTATACAATCCGGATATAGTCCGGTACAGTCTGGAACAAATCTGGTCCGAAGTGTTGTTTAAATCCGAAAGTAGTCCGGTACAGTCCGGAACAAATCTGGTCCGGAGCGTTGTTTAAATCCGAATGTAGTCCGGTACAGTCCGGAACAAATACGGTCCTAATCGTTGGTTAAATCCGGCTGTAGTCCGGTAGAGTCCGGAACTAATCTGGTTAAACTTTTTTTGTAATCCGGATTTAGTCCGACTTCATCCGGAATTAGTCGGAAAACCAAAAAAAAAATTTTTTTTGAATTGTTTAAGTCATTTTTAAACAATGTTTGGAACTTAACATTACACAAATATTCATACATTTATTACAACGATTATATACAACAGTTATATTAAAGAAGAAAAATCGCACGCATGAGGGGAATCGAGCACGGGATGTTACGCACGCAACGCAGAACCTAAACCGACTGAGCTATACGAGCTCTGAGGTTCAACTTGTTAAATCAAACATACATGTAATCTGTGGATTAAATCCGAAAAAAGTCCGGTAAAGTACGGATATAATCCGTCACTAATTCTTAATTCCAAATAGAACCCGGAGTATGTACGAAAATAATCCGACATTCGTTTTACAATCCGGAAAGAGTCCGGTACAGTACGGATATAATCCGGCACACGTTTCAAATCCGGAAAGAGTCTGGTTTAGTATGAAAATAATACGGCAATCGCTTTCACATTCGGATAGCGTCTGGTTTAGTATGAAAATAATCCAGCATTCTATTTATAATTCTAAAAGAGTACGGCAAAGTATGGACATAATCGGGCACTCGTTTTTAAATCCGGATAGAGTTCACTTTATTACACGGTAACAAGGGAGATATAGAAAATACAGTAGGACCCACGTATATCGGACCCTATATATCGGATTCCCGCTTATATCAGATATTTTTGCCGGTCCCTTGAATTTAAATATAATGAATTTTTACCCGAATAAATAGAATTCCTGCTTATATCGAAAAAAATTCTCAGACCCTTGGAATCCGATATATGAGGGTTTTACTGCAAATAAAAAATGGATTCGGAATCTATTTATAGCTCAAGTGTGAAATCCGTTTTTAGACCGCCAAGTTCGGCAACTATCCGGCACAAACTTTACAATCCATTTTAAGTCGGGTTTTATCTGGAATTAGTCCGACAATTCATTTAGATATTATTTTTAGTTAAAGTGAAGTCCGTTTTTAGTCCGGTCACGTCCAGAAACTGTCAGGTACAAATTTCACAATCCGCTTTAAGTCTGGTTTAGTCTGGAATTTATCCGGTACTTAATTCCGAATTTACTTATAGTCTACCTAAAATCCGTTTTTCGTCCGTTCACATCCGAAAATTGTACGGCAGTCAATTCCGAAATTATTAATGGTCAAACTGAAATCCGTTTTTTGTAATCTGTTTTTTTTTTGTCTAAATGTTACTTTTATTTATTATCATTTTCATTACAACGACACATCACGACATGGCTAAACGACCTCTAGAAAAAATTGTTTTAAAAAATGTGTTTCCTATTTTCTTAATAAATCGTACTATAATCTAGATTTAAAAACATGTGACGGATAAAAATAGTATTTGTCTGGCTTCTCCGGATCGCAAAAAGAATGCAGGAATATTTTTGCACTAAACAGGACTCTTTCTGGATTTAAAAACGAGTACTGGATTATACCCAAACTTCACCAGACTCCTTGCCATTCACTTGACTCTTTCTGGATTGTAAAAGATATGCCAGACTTTTTCCGTATTCCGGTAAAAAGGGCGAAATGAAAAATAGTTAAAAAGATGGAGATGTTCTTAGAAAATGCAGCGAGCCAATTTAACTGACGAAAATTCAGAATCTTTTGAAGCGAAAGTAAAAGAAAATCATTCAGAAATTGAATTATTTTTAATGCAACTATTTTCCGACTTCCTATAATTAAAAGCAATCAAATTTTCTATTTTTCTAAGATCCATTGCAAATCTTTTTAGATGTCACCATCCAATAAACATTAGCGAATTATAAAAACATTTCAGATTCCTAATTTTCTTTAATTAGCTCAATTCGCTACTAACAGAAAATAAATGCTTTCCGAATCAATGAATCTCCAAAATCACCGGAATCCGGAGGTGAGCGAACGGGGAAGGGAAAATAGGATGACTATAAATAATTTCGGAATTGACAGCCGAACTAATTACAAATATAACCAGACTTAAAACAGATTTAAAATTTATTCCGGACAACTGCCGGATATGAACGGACTAGAATCGGATTTCACTTAGACCATAAATAATTTCGGAATTGACTGCCGGACTAATTCCAGATAAAACCAGACTTAAAGCAGATTGTGAATTTTGTGCCAGACAGTTGCCGGACTTGACCAGACTTAAAACGGACTTAACTTTCACTAACATTAATTTCTAAATGGACTGTCGGACTAATTCCAGATAAATCCAGATTTAAAACGGATTGTGATTTTTATGCCAGGCAGTTTCCGGACATGTCCGTACTAAAAACGGAGTTCTCTCTAACTAAAAATAATTTCTGAATCGACTGCCGGACTAATTCCAGTTAAAACCAGACTTAAAACGGACTTAAAATTTATGCCGGACAACTGCCGGATGTGACCGGACTAGAATCGGATTTCACTTAGACCATAAATAATTTCAGAATTGACTGCCGGACTAATTCCAGATAAAACCAGACTTAAAACGGATTTAAAATGTATGCCGGACAACTGCCGGATGTGACCGGAATCGAATCGGATTTCACTTAGACCATAAATAATTTCGGAATTGACTGCCGGACTAATTCCAGATAAAACCAGACATAAAACGGATTTAAAATATATGCCGGACACCTGCCAGATGTGAACGGACTAGAATCGGATTTTACTTAGACCATAAATAATTTCGGAACTGACTGCCGGACTAATTCCAGATAAAACCAGACATAAAGCGGATTTAAATTTTATGCCGGACAAGTGCCGGATGTAAACGGACTAGAATCAGATTTCACTTAGACTATAAATAATTTCGGAATTGACTGCTGGACTAATTCCAGATAAAACCATACTTTAAACAGATTTAAAATTGATGCCAGACAACTGCCGGATGTGAAGGGACTAGAATCGGATTTTTCTTAGACTATACATAATTTCGGAATTGACTGCCGGACCTATTCCAGATAAAACCAGACTTAAAACGGATTTAAAATATATGCCGGACAACTGTCGGATGTGACCGGACTAGAATCGGATTTCACTTAGACCATAAATAATTTCGGAATTTATTTCCGGACTAATTCCAGATAAAACCAGACATAAAGCGGATTTAAATTTTATGCCGGACAAGTGCCGGATGTAAACGGACTAGAATCAGATTTCACTTAGACTATAAATAATTTCGGAATTGACTGCTGGACTAATTCCAGATAAAACCATACTTTAAACAGATTTAAAATTGATGCCAGACAACTGCCGGATGTGAAGGGACTAGAATCGGATTTTTCTTAGACTATACATAATTTCGGAATTGACTGCCGGACCTATTCCAGATAAAACCAGACTTAAAACGGATTTAAAATATATGCCGGACAACTGCCGGATGTGACCGGACTAGAATCGGATTTCACTTAGACCATAAATAATTTCGGAATTTATTTCCGGACTAATTCCAGATAAAACCAGACTTAAAACGAATTTTTAATTTGTTCGGGTTAACTTTCGGATGTGAACTGACGACAAACGGATTTCACTTAGACTATTAATAATTTTATACATGACTGCCAGACAAATTCCAGACTAAACCAGACTTAAAACGGATTTAAAATTTATGCCGGACAACTGCCAGATGTGAACAGACTAGAATCGGTTTTTACCTACACTATAAATAATTTCGGAGTTGACTGCCGGACTAATTCCAGGTAAAACCAGACTTAAAATGTATTTAAAATTTATGCCGGACAACTTCCGGATGTTAACGGACTAGAATCTGATTTCACTTAGGCTATAAATAATTTCGGAATTGACTCCCGGACTAATTCCAGGTAAAACCAGACTTAAAACGGATTGTGAATTTTGTGCCGGACAGTTGCCGGACTTGACCAGTCTTAAAACGGTCTTAACTTTTACTATCATTAATTTCTAAATGGACTGCCGGACTAATTCTAGATAAATCCAGACTTAAAACGGATTGTGATTTTTGTGCCAGACAGTTTCCGGACGTGTCCGTACTAAAAACGGACTTCTCTCTAACTAAAAATAATTTCCGAATCGAATGCCGGACTAATTCCAGTTAAAACCAGACTTAAAGCGGATTTTAAATTTTGTGTCGGACATTTTCCGGACGTGACCGGACGAAAAACGGACTTCACTTTGATTATAAATAATTTCGAAATCAATTGCCGGACAAGATTGGGACTATTCCGGATTAATTTCAGATCAAATTTTTTGTGTCAGACAAATTTCGGACTAATTCGGATCATTTCCGAACACATTTCGGATTAATTCCAGATAAGACCGGACTGTTTTGTCTGGAATTCGTCCGGAATTCTTACGGAATTTGTCCGGATTTTTTAGTAGGGCAGGTTCTGCTCCAGGAAATTGCCTAATGAACGAATAGTTGCTTCTGTAACTGTTCCAGTAAAGCCAAATGCTCCATCCCTAATCTTTCTTAAATCTGAAATGTTGCTTAAGGCAAACTCCGCCTTGTTGTCTTCACACCAATAATATAACTTGCACAATGCATGAAAGTTTCTTGCAAAATATTCGTCATTGTATGTTAAATAATCAGACATTTTTGTAACCAAAATTTACTGGGAAATTTAGAAAACTGTTGACATCAACTGATGACACATAGAAATAAAATGAATAGCTAGTAGACTCATTTGCTGCCTACTTCAGGCCATCTGGTGGAGAAACTTTTAACTAAATTCAAATATTTTTTGAAAGGTAAGTAATCAAAATTTTAATTTTTTACTTTAAATTGCAATGCTCAGCAATGCTTAAAAACAATTAAAAATAAATTAGTAAAAAAAAAACTAGTCTAATTCAAATGTTTCTTAAATTTTAAGAATTTGATAACCAAGGAAGAGCATTCAAGACGTCTTTGCGGGTCTCCCCGTAATCGTACGTGAGTTCAACCCCTGCTGGTATAAAGCTTTTAGCAACCAATATTAGTCTAGGTACTGATTCTACCTCAATAATTTTAGGAAAAAGCAAGGGGTTCCTCCGTGAATGGTTAATTAAACGACCAAACTTATTACTTTCGGCCGATGCGTCTATGCAGAAACTTTTGTTTCTAAACTCGAAAAAGTATCGGTAATAGTTTGTGACACTGGAGTCTTGAAGAAGTTCGAGCTGCACGGCATCCTTCCTGTTTAAAAGATCCCCGACGTATTCTACGACAAACTCATTTTTTTCAAATGATTTTGTGGTGAAAACTCCCCGACCTTTCTCTTTACAGTCTTTAATAATTAGGCCATCTTGGCACTTTTCCAAAATTTTCATTTTTATTTCAGCTAATCTTTCGGTTTCTAGATATGAAGAGGTCTTCCGCTTTGACTTCCTAGTGAGTAACTGGCTTCCCTGAAAAATAATAAATTTTTCAAACATAAATTTTTCCACAATTTGCTCGATTTGCAATTATTTTTACGAGCTCAAAAATCCTTAGCGAATAAATAACATTTCTAAGAAAATAAACAAAACAACTAGCAGAGTTTTCGCTGTTTATTAATATTTGTGTACATTTATTTATATTGTGCAAAGGATTTTTCAGCGCTCAAATTCAATTGGTAAATTGGTTTCAAAATTAGAGGAGTTTTTACGTCCGACCAGTTAGCTAAAATCTTAATAAAATGACACAAATCGCCTAACTTTCAAACCAAATTAATTACCAACTATGCAAACTGTGGAGAAAATTTTTTTTGTTATCAAATTTTTTAATAATTATAGACATACACAAGTGCAAGGATTTTTGAGCTCTGCAGATTATTGGCAAATTATGCAAATTGTGGAAATTTTTTTTTATTTTATTTTAGTTTTTAGCTAACTGGTCGGACGTAAAAACTCCTCTAATTTTGAAACCAATTGACCAATTGAATTGTGCAAAGGATTTTTCAGCGCTCAAAAGTGTTTGCAAACTACGCATATTGTGGAAAAAATTTTGCGAACAAAATTTACTAGGCTGGTAATTAATTGCATCTTGTGTAGTGTAAAAGCTCGACCAGTTAGATAAACAAAATAGTTTTTATTAATTAATTAGAGTGATTAGCCATCTTTGGACGGCCTATGGGGCTCAGATATTTTTTATTTTTCTACCTCAACAAAATGCAAAAATAAAAAATATCTGAGCCCCATAGGCCGTCCAAAGATGGCTAATCACTCTAAATAATTAATAAAAACTATTTTGTTTATCTAACTGGTCGAACTTTTACACTATACAAGATGCAATTAATTACTAGCCTAGTAAAATCCTTTGGTCAATTGGTTTCAAAATTAGAGGAGTTTTTACGTCCGACCAGTTAGCTAAAATAAAAATTAATTCTAATTGATTATTTTATTTTACAGAGAAATCGCCATCTGGATGTCGGCTTCGCAGATCCGGTTTCTTGGAGCTCTTTGTTTAATGTTTATGTTATAAATGACATTGTATAATAAATTTCTTTTATATAGATCCATACGAATGCTGCAAAACCATTAATATTATAATATTAAAAAAATTATAATTAAATTTAAATGATTTATATTATTTATAATAATTATTTTGATTAACGTATAAAAACATCTTTATTTTACCTCTTAATATTTGTCATTTTTAGTATTGATTGTATTGGTAATTGCATTTCCATAGTCAAAGTGGCACTAAAACAAACTATTTGTGTCAGTGGAAAAAGCGTCTTTAAATTTTGTAAATCTAAATATTTTTGCCTGAATGTTGGACCCCATTCAGTAATGCAATGAGCTTCATCAATTATTATTCTTTGAATGTTATTGTTACTATAACATGTAATGAAGATTTCATTAATTTATTACATGACATTAATTTTTTTTGTGTTATGTATAAAAATTGTAATTTAGTGTTTATGTTTTCTAAATCAAAGTACAAAATATCTTCATTTTTGTTTTCTGATGTTGAGAAAACATTTATCTAAAATAAAAAAATTAATGAATTAAATTATATTAAAAAATTATAATCATATATTAATATTTCTTTAAATTGAAAAAATTGTTCAATAATTTATTATTAAGCAGCATTTCAATATATAAACATAATCTACCTCTAATTGTCTTAATTTTTCAACTTGATCTTGTATTAATGATATCAAAGGTGAAATTACGATTGTTAATTTCTTATTGTATAATCCAGGTAATTGAAAACATAACGATTTTTTATTTTCCAGAATTTGTTCAATAACATTTAATTGTCCACTTTTAAATGTTTTTAATTTAAACGAATCATAAAGAATTTTGTTTCTTTTTTCCATATCCATTTTTAATACTTAATTAGTATTATATTTCTTTTGTTTCAAGTGTGTTAAAATTGAGAAAAATATACACATGAAGATGGACTGAGAAAATGAGAAATGACTGAGTACTGTCCGGACAGGAATGGTTCCTGTCCAAATAAAAAATTTTAATTAGACAGCACTCATTGCTTTCTAGACATGAACCATTCCTGTCTGGAAAGGACTCAGTAATGTCTTGGACATTAATGAAATGGACAGTAGTGAACCCTGTCCAGACAGGAGTGGTTCATGTCCAGACCTGAATGATAACGCTCCGATGGTGAAATTAAAAGAAGGTTAATTTGTAAAATGTGATAGACGCTATTCAAAATAATTGTATATAAGTAGCATAATAAAAGGTTGTCAATAGAAGTCAATAGAAAGTACAGTGAAATGAATAGAATGTTAGTAATCTTACCATCAAAATAATTTAAGATAAAATCCGAATGGAGTAATGAAACAATTCACATAGAAATTCAAATGGGATTTCTTTCATCCTTTTTAACCCTTACAGATATTTGAGAATACACACAAAAAATAAAGAACACACGTGTAACTTTTTTTTATATTTGGACAAAACTGCACTGAGGGATGAAAGATTTGAATCTTTATAAAAACAAAGTTGAAATTTTATTAATTACAGGTTAGGGGAAAACGTACTTTTTTAAATATTTCAAATGTTTTATTCAAAATTTACAAAAATAATAAACCTTCAAAGACTATATTTTTTTAGCAATCTCTATTATTAACTTTCCTAAGAAACATACTAAAAATCGTAAACAACATTTCAGACATCAATATAACCTTTCGAGCGTTCAGTGTAATATTTGGAAAATTCATATGAAGCATATGAAATATTAGAACATTACACATTAAAATTTCAAAGATTTTTATAAACATTAAAATATTCAGTCCCTTAGTGTGTCCAAAGAAATGTTGTAAACTTTTATTTTAAGAATGAATGTCTTTTTAAAAAAAACCTTACTTTGTAACATAAATAAAAGAACATGTAAACAGTTTTTCCGGATATAAAAAAAGATTTACACGAGGTGTTCTTTACTTTATTTTATCTATTCTTGAATATCTCTTTCTACTGACACTATTATAACCTTTTATTATGCTACTTATAAACCAATTATTGTGAATGACGTCTATCACATTTTACAAATTAACTTTCTTTGAACTTCACCATCGGAGCGTTATCATTCAGGTCTGGACATGAACCACTCCTGTCTGGACAGGGTTCACTACTGTCCAATTCATTAATGTCCAAGACATAACTGAGTCCTTTCCAGACAGGAATGGTTCATGTCCAGAAAGCAATGAGTGCTGTCTAATTAACATTTTTTATTTGGACAGGATCCAGCCCATTCGGGACAGTACTCAGTCATGTCTCATTTTCTTAGTGTAGAAAAGATTAGTTAACTGTTTATTGGACTCTATTATTTTTTGTGGCTTTTTTATTAGCAAATCAGATTTTTTGTTGTTGTATCAGTCATCAATAAAATTAAATTCAAACATTAAACCTGAATTTCATGAACATACTTCGAAATATTTACAAAAAATTATATATTTTTCCCCCAAAAAAGGTGAAAAAAGATGTAAAAAGGTGACAAGTCATCAAAAAAAGGTAAAAAAAGGTGACTAATCATCAGATAGGGTAAAAGGGTGAAAGTGAAATTTACCGCAAATAAGACAGAAATTTAAATGCAATTAAAGAGGTGATAAATTTGACGATCTGAATTAATAGTCTAACAATTGTGAAACAGTGAATAATGTAAAATACAAATTTTTCTTTGTCGACAGTAACAGGTACGTAGCTGTGGAGGGCCCAGGGGGCTCGGCCCCCCCCCCTCCGAAATTTTTTTTACTCGTTACCATTTTTTTCTGAGAAAAATTTTTTTGCTACGGAAGCTGCGGGCATGGAATTTTGGCACTCCCCCGACAAAAATTTCTAGCTACTGGCCTGGACAGTAACTCAAAAAACTGTAAGGCATAAAAAAGCGTTGCAGATTAATTTAATCTCACTTTACTACTAAACTCCAACCATTAGTTTTTTGTGACTTACACTTTAAGCCTAGTAGTTATTCCTATTAATTTATTTTTAAAAATGGAAAAAAGTAAAAAGAAGAAACTGAAACAATTTTTTGGTTTCGCTATTGCTGAAGTTCATCAATACTACGTAAATTATTGTTAAAAATAGACCAAAACGTATTTACAACTATACATATATATACATATTTACAAGATTATTCGATCTTCAAAATCGTTTGCAGAGTATCTTGGAAAATTTTTTGCAATTAATTTTCTGCTTCCATTGATTCAGAAACTGTAGATATCCAGAAATCTGCTCTAAAAAAGAAGGTTGCTTGAAAAGCAAAACGTTAAAATGGTCCTGGTAACCACATTAAATCGAATGATTTTGTAAATAAGTATATAGTTACAAATGTATAGTTGTAAAAATTTTCTTGTCTACTGCTAACAGTTATTTAGGGGAAACTGCCCTATGTTGGATAGCCATTCCAACAGTAGATAACTATAAATATATTAAAAATTATTCATTTTACTGAAACCAATTTTTAGAATTTATTGTTAGAAGTAAATTTAGACTAAATTAATCTGCAACGCTTTTTCGTACCTCACTGACAGAAACAAATCTTAAAACTTACTATCCACGATATTAAAATATACTAATTTTAATATCTGGGTATTATGTTTGAATATCTAAATACTAAGTTTCAATATGTGGATGCTAGATTTAAATATCCACGAATATCTATATTTTCATGCCTTACAGTTTTTTGTGTTACTGTCGACGAAGAAAAATTTGTATTTTACATTATTCATTGTTTCACAATTGTGAGACTATTAATTCAGATCGTCAAATTTATCACCTCTTCAATTGCATTTAAATTTCTGTCTTATTTGCGGTAAAATTAATTAAATGAAAACTACTTTTAAACTTTGTGACACTACCATTGGTTATATATTCCTAAATATATTTATTTATTTCTTATAATATTCATAGATAGTAGTCAGGAATAAATCATTGTAGTTTATTCATTTAAAATATTTTTAAAAACAAATAAAACTCAAAAATCGTTATGCTCATAGGATAGAAGACGTGAAGCGTAATATTCTGTTGCCGATATCTCAAGAACTAAGAGACCCTTTATCAATTTTTTTTTTAAATAAAGGTAAAATAAAAAGCTTTTATTATATTGTGACGCAAATAAAAAATATAAATTAGCACACATAGAAAAAAAGGTTTAAATTTTTTTTTGTGTTTTTCTACATAAATTTTTGAAGTTTTTAAATCCACTTCAAATTTATTTAAAAACTTATAGTTTTCTATATACACTCTATAAATTTCATTGAAATCGGTTAAAAACTCTTTAAATGACAAGAATTTGAAAAAATAAAGGGTAAAAAATTCAAAGTGACGTAATTCCTAAAATTTTGGAAATTTTTTAAAAATACTTGACTAAATTATTACTACCCCTAAATACTACAAATTGACCAACTTTGATCAAAATCAATAACTTGACTTGCAACTTTGATCTTTTTGGTATGGAAACCCTCCTAGATACATAAAAAGATTTAATATATCGCGACAGGAGGGTAACTTCTTCGTATTAATATTATTTATTTCAAAACCAATCAAATAATTATGAACTTTTTTACCAATTTTTTTACACATTTTTAACAACGATAATGAATATGAGAGTACAGTAGAATCCCCTTTATCCGAACTGCAGCGTTATTCGAGGTGCTTCCGAGGTACCGAGCACTCCGCATTAATCAAGGTGTATTCTAAGATAATATGGAAAAACTTAGATAAAACCGATGAAGTTGCTTTGCCTGTGCTTATTAGTAGGAAAAAGCGCGAATGAGCAGATTAAAACAGTGTTCTATTACAGACTTTCTTAAGCAACTTTAATGACAACTTAAACTTTATGCAATAACAATAATTTGTGCACCATATATGTGACCGTGTCTAATGAGTAAACCTACGGAAGTGTCACTCACCGATTGTATTAAAACTTGGTATAATTGTAGTACATATAAAAATAATCGACACGTATTTTTTTGTAGCTGCCATGATACACTTTAAAGGGTAGAAATCATCCCTTTAAGGTACATGGTGTGCTGTATTAATAAGGGCCAAATGCAAAGTATAACTGGTAGCAAAGGTATCACTCTACCCTTTAAAGTGGATAATGGCAGCTATAAAAAAATACGTGTCGATTATTTTTATATGTACTACAATTATACCAAGTTCCAATAGAATCCGTAAGTGACACTTCCGTATGTTTACTCGTAAGAAAACAGTGCTTATGACCAAAATTAAGTTTTCGAGTAAAGGTTTAAGTTTTTTCTCTTGCAGTTATACTTAAAAAACCGATTTTCTATTGATTTTCTTTAAATTGTGAGAAAACTTTATTTTATATGTGTCCGCTATCTGGTTAAAATTTCAGTATCCTGATATGTTCCTGCTATTTATGTAAATAGAATTAACATTACCGTAACATATACCATTTTCATCGTTTTGTGATTTTTCTTTTAAATCTCAATTTTATTTATATTTCAATTTAATTCTTAAATTTTTAATCTATTTCCTCCATTTTTAATTATTTTCTTCAATATTTTCAATTATTCTATTCAATGTTCAATAATCCTCGTCTTTTTCAATTGTCAATTATTTTTTTGAACTTTCAATATAATTCCTTAATTATCTTCTTCAATTTTGTACATAATTATCCTTTAAATTTTGTTTAATTATTTTGTTCTGTTGTTGATTATATTCGACAGCTTTCGAATTTTTTTTTACTTTTTTTTTCAATTTTAAATTTTTTTCTTAATATTAAATTAATTTAGTAATTTAGTAGGGAAAAAGGTTCGTGGGCATGATTCGGTTGTGGGCACCCCTGCGAAACTTTTGACAGAAAAGATATTTGTCAAATGTGACAAACGTCAAGTGTGTGGTATGACCGCATGTAGTTTTTGAGAGAATACAAAATTGAACGGATACTTGTACTTTTTGCTGCAAAGAAATTAATTTTTTTGAAGTTGAAATTAAAATAAAAGTTTTTTTAAATATTTTTAAAGTGGCAAAAATCAAAGCGAATCAATTAAAAATGCATGTCTAATGCATATTTACACAGAAAATAAAATATATTTTTTAATTCAATACAGAGTATCACAACAATGTTTACAACCAAAATTTTTTCATGATGTTTTAACATGATTACAAAGTTCGGTTGTGGGCCCTCAAATTTGTTCGGTTGTGGGCACCAATATTTTTTTAGATAAATCGCGAAATATCGTGTTGGATGAAATCACAAGTAATTTCTTACAACTATTAATAGTGTTTCACAAATTTTAAGGGTTTCCAGTGGTTCCTGGGAGTGATCTAGGGACAAAATTCTTATAACGAGACTTAAGCGTCCGTCGTGTAATGACAATAGTTGTGCATTTTAGGTTCGATGCGTGAAAGAGAGAGACAAAGGGAGACAAAAATAGTCGGTATATCGATGTGAAATGTAAGTGAAGTTTAATTAAAGTGAACTTAAAAAGGAAGTATAAGTAAAGTGAATATACAGCGAAGTTGAAGTGGATGTGAAGTGGAAGTGAAATGGAAGTAAATTACATTGAAGGGGGACTAACGTGGATGTGAAAAGTTTTATCTTATGCGGTAATTTTCCCGCTGAAAGCCTTTAAAATAAATAAGTTTTAGTTTTGAAATTATACTTAAAATGATTTAAAGTAGTATAGCTATGAGAGATCCAGACCACAGTTCCGATTTTCGCCACCAGGTGGCGCCGCAGTCAGTTATCTGCAGTGGATTTTTAGCGTTTTGTTGATTATGGATTTATAGATCAATCGATACTTTCTCTCTTAGAAAGGGGTTAGTGAGTTTACCGCTCTTGAATATCGCGCGTGTATTTTTACAATGTGTTAGTGTATTTTACATGTATGTATCTATGTAATGGGGTATATAAGGAGGTGAAATCAGGAGAGTTAGAATTAGGATTATGCATCTAAGTTAAACAGCATCCTCTACCAGCTCGACAGCATACACGACCAGTCATGAGTCTCGGCAGCATACACAACCAGCCACCAACCCAGGCAGCATTCACTACCAGCAACGAGCCCCCCTGCAGTGTCTACGTCCACTACGTGCATGAAAACCGTCCGTTCTGAGTGAGCTGCATGTACTACGTGGCGTGGCGGCAGGCCCGCATACTACGTGGCGGCAGGCCCGCAGCAGAGTTGGCAATCTTATACGGATAGGCTAGTGGTATCCAGTGCAGGGTAGCGGACCGGCACACAGTGGGATCAATCTGAAATTTACTGTTCAAAAATGTCCAGAGCATCTAATTCTTGACCAAATTAAAAGTTTTTTTTTAAATTAAAGCTTAATAAATTCCTAAAAACATTGTCGGAGCCGATTTTTAAAAAAAAATTTGTTAACTTATTTATTAATGTTTAAATGTAATAAAAGAGCTAAATTTCAATATTTGGTAATTATTTAGAATCGCGGCGTTTGCGAATTTTTAAGTTTTTTGTTCGGGACCAAGCCTAAGTGGTGTATTTCAGCACCAAATTAAATAATCCGGTGGGGGAGGTTGAAAAAGTTTACCGGTTTTTTTATTTTTACAAAAAACTTCAATTTTTTAATATGATCAAATTTTACTGATTTAACCAATTTTCATTGCTTAAATCACTTTAAACATTTTAATATCGGTTTTACATTTATTGGTTTAATAAATATTTACACCTTTAATATTATTTTTACAGGTGTAAACATGCTCAGGGTTGTATAGGAGACTGTAGTGATACACAGAGGTGGGTAGTCTTCACCTGACCTCAAATGACCGGTGACCGTCACAGAACCAAAATAATATAAAAATAATTATTACCAAAAACACAGTAATTATCGCACGGCCTTCGGCCGTGCGGAATGTGTTCCTATCGACCAGCTTGAAAAAAAGAGAGAGTAAGGAGGACAATCCTATTGGGGGGGGGGGGGGGGTTGGGGTGCCACTAAACCGACTGAAATAAAATACGCCGATTTCACGTATTAGTGGCACCTCAACCCCCCCTAGCTTGCCCCCCTCACTCTCTCTTTTTTTAAGCTGGTTGATACTGTATTTTTTGATAATAATTATTGTTATATTATTTCGGTTCTATGACTGTCGCTGGTCAGTTGCCGCCAGTGCTGCGTCACTACACAACTCTGGCCTTAGGATGAAGTTCCATACGACGGAGTAGGGTATCAGTGGATTACAATAGACCAATCAGATAATTGGTCACATTGGAAAGTTTTTTGTGATTGGTCTATTCTATTCCTCTGATAATCTACTCCTTCGCATGGGTCTTCACCCTTACCTAACTCATACGAAGATTTGTGAATACAATTTAAAACCAATTTGTTCTCGACAGGAAATTTACTTGAACTCGGAAAAAGTCGTTTGGTTTCAGTTTTTTACATTTTCTACATTATTTACGAATATTACGTTTTTTATGCATATTACGTTAATAACTCTAAGTTACGCATCATGACCTGCACTATTCACTACTAATTTCATATTTTAGTATTCAGTTGAGTAAAATAACTGGTAATGATTTCAAAAATTAACCGAAAGAGTACTATTTATGTGTGAACTACAGTGAACTCACCTGCACATACATTGTACGTTGCTACCCATCCTTGTGCTTCAGTACACAACCCTGGCAATATTTACAACTGTCAAAACAACAGTTCTTATTATAAATTTTATTATAATTGTGCGACTGGAGTTCATATTTAATTGTTTGAAGTCCTTTCCTCGCAAAAAAGTAATTAAAAATAGTTTATTTACATTTGTTAAAAAATTAAAGTTTTTTGTAAAAATACAAAAAACGGTAAACTTTTTCAACCTCCCCCACCGGATTATTTAATTTGGTGCTGAAATACACCACTTAGGCTTGGTCCTGATCAAAAAACTTAAAAATTCGCAAAAGCCGCGATTCTAAATAATTACCAATTTTTTAAATTCATAATTGTTATAAACAAATTAAAACGTTAATATTATGTACTTAAATCTAGAGCAGCAAATTAATTGTTTTGTGTATTTAGTTGCAATAAAAAAGTTATTTTTATGTTAATTATATCATTCTAGATTATTAAATAATTTATTGTTGTTAACAATTTTATAACAAATAAATAGTGCAATCCTAAATATCTGTTTTCAAAAAATTCTGTCTTCTTTTAGTACGAATATTATTAAGACACAATATATTTTTATATATTATTGATATTTTGAATACTTATGACAATAGAAACATTGTTTATAATAAAAAATAATTGTTATGAAAAATGTTTGCCTACTATTTCAAGGCAAAATCTTTATATTTATTTTATTTAACAGAGTTTAATTTTGGATATTTTATTTTTAAAAAATACATTGGTGTTTACCAATTTAAATATTTGCCGTGATGAATTTCAATATAATTGAAAAAGGTCGTATTTACCAAATTTGGAGAGTCTGTATTTAATCCAAGACTCTGATTAGATGAGAGAGATGTAGGGGAGAGTGGCCATCAATGTACCAGTTTTTTCAATGAACCATTTCAATTTTCTCAGAAACAATTAAATAAAAATTCTCCTAATTTTAAATATAAATTAAGTTTGCGTAAACACACTACGTCCATAAATTTGAGACGTGTGGATTTATTCATTACAGAGAAAACTGGAAAAAACTGTTTTTGATGTACTGAAGAAAAAATTTACCTAAAATAAAAACACGTTTTTTAATTGAAATAAGGCCATTTAAAAATAAATGTACTTACGATTTATTTTGTTTTGGACCTTAACTACAATATTCTAATGAGATAAAGATTTTGAAATATTGGATTAAGTTATAAAAAACCATTTTTGTTGCAAATGTCATGTTGATTCAATGTACCAGGGAACAATGAACCACCTGGAATTTCAGTGTATTTTCGATTTCTAGAGTGGTATGCCTGATTATAAAACTAAGCATGCGTACAGCATGTTACAGCAATTGTTATCAGTACTTTTCTCAACATAGCAGAACTAAAATGCCATTTTAGATAGTTAACTTAAATTTGAGGTATATTTATGTTATACATTATCAATTAAAGGTGTTAAGTAATAATTTTTTATAGTATTTGATAGAAAATAAGTTTGTTTACAAAGTGAAAATTGCAATATTACTATTGTTAAACATTTTTAGTATTATTATAGAGGTGGTTCATTGTGTACCCAGGTTGTTGAAAATGAAAATAGCTTGTTACTTTAGAAAAACCCTAAATTCTATTATTTAATCAAAATAAATCGTGTAAAATATGTGTGCATTACCTAGATAAGTGTTGTAGTTTTATATTGATGCAAAGAAGTGCTTGAAATTGGTGAAATTCAATAAGTACTATGACCTTGAAAAAAACCCGGTACATTGATAGCCACTCTCCCCTATATCCTTCTATTTTGTTTAAGTTGAACCAGAAAATATATATATGATCCAGGAAGGTATAGAAATAACACAATTTTATGTCATGTCAAAAGCGACGTTTCGACAACAAGGGTTCGTTGGCCTTATCAGGCTGTTTTTATTATAAAAAATATACAAAAATTAATAATCAACTTCAGATTTTTTTTTTTTATATAATAAGTTAACACATAACACATAAACTATTTGAAAAGCGTTTAAAAACCAAGAAAATTACCTATAATCGTTAAAGCATTAAACGTTCTTTAACTCGTCACCAAAATTAAAAAATATTAGTATAAAATTGTGTTTAGCGTAAATTAAACACATTTCCCACAACAGACAGACAGCACGACGTAAAACAGACTGACTACTTATTCAAAAATATTAAAGTTTATAAATGCCAAGAAGTTATTGAACTTGGTGAGAGAGATATTATAAATGTAAACACGCTGTATACAAACAAGAAACGTACAGTAAATAACGAGAAGAACTTAATCATGAATTTATTCTGTTGATTAAAGAGAAAAAATTTTTGTTTAAAAATAGGATATCTTCTTTTTTATTTAAAGTAAAGTTATTTGATTTAATGTGTAACATCTCAGAAATATTGCGTTTAAAAAAATGTGATTCTTCGTCCAAAATTTCGGTATTTACCCAATCAAATTCATGATTAAATTCCTCTCGGTGTTGATAGAAAACTGATTCAGGATTTTTTATACAATGGGTTTAATGTTCACCTCGTCTTTTTTTTTAAGTACGTTTAGTTTGGCCAACATATGTTGCTGGACATTCTAGACAGTCAATTTTGTACACCACATTTGTACGGTCACATTTCTGAGTCTGATCCTTCCCTAATTTTATAATAGAATTTAACGACTTATTAACAATTGGGATGGTAGAAATGTTAAAGGTTTTAAGAATTTTTGACAACTTAAAAAAATATAAAGAATTAAATGGAAGACAAATTTTAGGAATTTGTCTATAAATATTTGCTCGAGCGTTATTTAATTCTTTGTTTGTTTTTAAATATTTAATTTTTTGGAGACGTATTTTAATATGTCTCTCAATAAAATCCAATGAGTAATCATTGTTTATAAGAATCTTCTTTATTGTCTTCAAATTGTCAAAATGGAAAGATTTGTCAGAAAGAGAAATGGATCTGTCCACTAGATTGTAAATAATATTTTTCTTTTGTTGGATTGAATGATTTGAGAAAAAATTGATAAGTCTACCGGAAGAAGATGGTTTTTGGTACCAATCAGTAATGATACAAGTATCTTTTTTAATCAAAGTTAAATCAAGAAAATTAATCCGGTTATTATTTTCCAGTTCAAAAGTAAAATTTAAATTTTCGTCATAAGAATTAAAAATGTCAATAATGATGTTTATCCAGGGACTGACACGAAAACCGAATTCTGTTTCTGTTTTGAATTGTTGTGACGGAACAAAAATGTACAAACAATATTGTTTTGTATTGCGTCTGAAACAAAAATGCTCTGAATTACGTTTTCGTCTCATGCCCGAAACGAAAATCAAGTCCGAATTTCGTTTCAGTCTCATGCCCGAAACGAAAAGATTCTGAATTTCGTTTTCGTCTCCTGCAAGAAAAGAATTGTGTTTAAAATTGTTTTTGTGAAATTTAGAGCCTTTTTTATGAGAAACGAAAACGGAATTCGGAGCGGATTTTCGTTTCGGGCATGAAACGAAAACAAAATTCGAAGCCTTTTCGTTTCGGGCATGAGACGAAAACGTAATTCAGAGCCTTTTCGTTTCAGGTTCAACACAAAACAAAATTAAATTGATATTTGGTTTCAGTTTTTTAAAACCGAAACGAAACAAAAATAAAATATATTTTGTTTCGGTTTTCGTGTCAGTCCCTGTGTTTATCATGTCTTTTTTTATACAAAAAATTGTATCATCAACATATCTAAAATAAAATAGTGGAATATAATTGTATTTATCCTTTATAATTTTTAACCAATCTTTTTCCAAATCTTCCATTACAATATCTGCGAACAGTGGTGAGATTGGTGAACCCATCGGAGTTCCTCTAATTTGTTGATAAAACTTTCCATTAAAAACAAAAAAGGTATTGTCATATAAAAATTTTGAGCAGTCAATAATATCATTAAAAGGAATTTTACATTTGTTGTTGATTTGTGAATAACGGCGATCTAATCTTTGTCTAACCAGGTCGTAAGGTACATTGGTAAACAAAGAACTGACATCTAAGGACAGAAAAACAAGATCATCCTCAATAATAAAATTCTTTAATTTTTCTTTTAATTCAAAACTGTTATTGATATGTGATTCGGGAATTTTAATACACTGTTTTAGTTCATCATAGATGGTTTTGGATAAAAAATATGTCGGAGAATTAATGAGCGAGACAATAGGTCTTAGAGGAACGTTTTCTTTATGAATTTTAGGTAAGCCATAAGCTTTTGCTAATTCAGTATCTGAGCAAGTAAATTGATCTTTATGGAACTTTTTATATAAAAATTCTTCATCATTAAGATATCTAAGAATTTTTGAAGAATTATCTTGTAGTTTTTTCAAAGGATTTCTAGAAATAAGTTTGTAAGTTGAACTATCAGAAAGTAGATTTGACATTTTGTCATTGTAGTCAGATTTTTTAATGCTAACAGTAAGATTGCCTTTGTCCGCTGAAGTAAAAAGAATGTCAGGATTATTTTTTAAAAACTTTTTTGTTTCAACTATTTTTTAAGAAAATTCTTTTTCATATTTGGAAATATGGGCAACTTTATTTAAGTTTCGAATCATTGTATTCGATACTGATTCTCTTACTTTATTTTTAATATCAACATCTATATTTAGGGAAGCTACTGTCGATTCTACATTTTTGATAATATCAATAATTCCATTTTTTGAGACATTTTTAGAGGAAACGCTATAATTCGGTCCCAAAGATACCTATACCTTCCTGGATCATATATATTTTCTGGTTCAACTTAAACAAAATGGAAGGATATACATCTCTCTCATCGAAACAGAGTCTTGGATTAAATACAGACTCTCCAAGTTTGGTAAATACAACCTTTTTCAATCATTTTAAATATTGTTATATGAACATCATTTTAATTAATAAACAAATTAGGATTTTTTATTTAAAAATAATATTATTGATTAACAACCAGTTTTTTATAAATACTGCTTCTTTATGACTACCGTCAACTAGGGTAACTTCGGACAAGCAGGCTAACTCCGGACACTTAAATTTCATTGCAAAAATATTGTATCGAATAGTTTAAATCGCATTTTTAATTTTATAAACTTTTTAACTACGTGATCTAAAGAAATGAAAAGAATGTGAAGTTGGTAACAGCTAAATTTTAAGTGTCCGGAATTAGCCTGCTTGTCCGAAGTTACCCCAGTTGACGGTACTATGTGAAAATTCTAGATATTTAATAGATATTTATTCTAATTCTAGATAGTTAAATGGATAGTTTAGTATTACAAAAAAGGATTTTATGCGATTTTATGACTGCCTCATCTTTTAAAAGTTTAAATGATTTAGTAGAATTTGTTAAAGCTAAATATGATTTACATTCAAAACAATTCAATGTAGTTCAAGACAAGTTAACAAGCGATTTTTTTTTCACTTTCGGAAGAAGTGGAAATCATCAATATAGAATAAAAACGTATTTTATGAAAGGTTTCAAGAATGGATTAATACTGATTTATTTATACACTTCAAAGTAAACCAAAAAAATCGCGGGAGACCCAATTAAGGCGAATTTGCTGAATCCTCCTTGTCAACGAAGAGACGAAAATTAATAGAAATTGAAAAGTCTTATTCTGCTACTGAAATCGAAGAGGCATTTTTACGAATCTTACGGACTTCTGGAAAAAGGATTTAGCAAACACTATTAGCTCACTTCTATCTTCTGGTAAGGTTGAGCCAAACAATGAGAGTTTCCTTATTGCTTATAGTCAAGAAGATGCTTTGGCGCTGATTAAAGATGCAAATCTTACAAAAAGCCAATATCAAATAATTCGATTGCAAGCCAAAAATAGAAATGCTAATATATATACTAGTGATGTAGATGTAGCTAAAGCAAAAAATAAATGTTACCCAGAAGATTTGATTATAAGAGAGGAAGGAGTTAAAATTAAAACTCAATCATTAATAGATCACACAGTATCACGATTATTCATGACACCTTCTGTGAAATTACCAACTGAGGAGAAAGAACATCCTTACAATGCAACAATAACAATTAAGTACGGTGTTGATGGAACCTCGGGACTTGAACCTCTGCAACAAAAAAATACTAATCTAAAGATATGTGATGAATCCCTCTTCATTGCTTCTATGGTACCTTTGGAATTATTTTTAGACAGTCCTGGAAATGAAAATCAAAGATTGGTACTGTGGAAAAATAATTCCCCAGGGTCAACAAAGTACTGCAGGCCAATGCAATTTGAATCTTCACGAGAATCAAAAGCAAACTTATTAATTTCATAAGATTTTGATAAAATATCAGTCAGTGACGGAGATTGAACGTGTCAAATATTGAAATTTAGCTCTTTTATTACATTTAAACATTAATAAATAAGTTAACAATTTTTTTCTAAAATCGGCTCCGACAATGTTTTTAGGAATTTATTAAGCTTTAATTAAAAAAAAAACTTTTAATTTGGTCAAGAATTAGAGGCTCTGGACATTTTTGAACAGTAAATTCCAGATTGATCCCACTGTGCGGCATCTTATACTAACAGAGGGAGTATCTACGCAGGATGTCTGACTTGCATTAGGAGCAACCATCTTGCACAAACGTCGATGCAGATTCCAGTCGACTAACGCTTTAGCCATCATCTGCATTTTAGAAATAAAAGTATGATTATTTATTATAATAAAAAATTGTATTTTAACAAATTAAACTAGGTGAGAATTATGTCCATTTCATGGACATTTCGCTTCCAAGTAAGCAAAATAATTTGCTTTCTCATAGAGGAAGCAAGAAATTAATAACATATAAGTTAATTGGGGAAGTTATTTAAAAATAAAGAATTTTAAATGTAAAAATATGAATTATTTTACGAATTCTTGATCAATTAGAAAAGTTATAAAGGTCAATCGATTCGTTTTGAGATAAGGAATATGATTTCTGTATTCATTAAGTTGTATTTTTAGCATAAAAAAAATTTTTTTCAAAAAAAGATTTTTTTCGATGAAAAAAGGTGCTCAAAAAAATTTGGTTGGGTATTTTCAAAAATCCTTGTGTCCAAATTTAGATATTCATGAGCTTAATAAGTCATCCAAATTTTATTGGAATCCGTTTAAGCGTTCTCGAGATATCTTGTACACAAAAAACGCTATACACACACACACACACACACACACACACATACACACACATTACATTACATACATCTGGTCATTGGGGCTCATGATTATTCTATAATCGGATTTTTTTTAGAAATTACAATATTTCGAAATCCATAGTTTAGTACAGCTATTTCATAAAAGTACATTAATTCGAACTAAATTGTAGATGAATTTTTATCATACAGAATTTCCATTTAATCGAATATTCATATAATTAAATTTTAATTCATTCGTATTTTTATTTATAAAAATAATTATTTGAATGAATTCCATTTTTTCGACTCTTCTGTTAAAGAACAGCAAATGCAAAGAAATCTTATTTTGCAGACATTCAACATGTAAGAAATTTATTTAAAGATAATTCAGAATTAGAGGAATAATAAATTCTTAAAAATTTAAGGTTATGTAATTTTTCTTTTTTAGAAATTCAATTTAATGAATTTGAAGTAAGTAGAATTGATAATTAAAAGAAATTGTAAATAGCTGAATTTAAATTTGACGTAACTTTTAGTTGACAGATTGATTAAAATGTCGAACTTTTTTATGGCATAAATTTTAATAAATTCAATTTAAACTTGACGAAATTTCAATTTAATCGAAAATTCATATAGTCGAATTCATAATTGAACGAACTTTTATTTAATAAAATATTTATATAACCGAAATGTCATTTGATCAAATAAAAGTTACGTCAAGTTTAAATTTAGCTATTTACAATTTCTTTTAATTATCAATCCTACTTACTTTAAATTTGTTAAATTGAATTTCTATCAAATAAAAATTACTTAACCTTAAATTTTTAAGAATTTATTATTCCTCTAATTCTGAATTATCTTCAAATAAATTTCTTACTTGTTTAATGTCTGCAAAATAAGATTTCATTGGATTTGCTGTTCTTTTAACAGAAGAGTCGAAAAAATGGAATTCATTCAAATAATTATTTTTATAAATAAAAATACGAATGAATTAAAATTTAATTATATGAATATTTGAGTAAATGGAAATTCTGTATGATAAAAATTCATTTACAATTTAGTTCGAATTAATGTACTTCTATGAAATAGCTGTTCTAAACTATGGATTTCGAAATATTGTAATTTCTAAAAAACACCGATTATGGTATAATCATGCACCCCTGGACATTTGCTTAGGAATGAAAATTTTCGCTTTTTAGATAAAAATGAGTCGATTTAGACTATTTTTGGAAAATCGAAAATTTTTACGATCACAAAACTTCCTCTATGAGGAAGCAAAAATAAAGAAAACAAGAAGATAGAAGTGGTTAGTGCTAACAGTGAAATTGTGCGCGAACATATGAGAGTAGTACAGGACTGAACATAATACTTACATGGTAGGGCGATATCTTGTTAAGACGGCGAACCTCGCATAAAAAACGCCCCCTATGGCCGCTGCTGTCTGCATCCAAACAGAGGTTGAATAGCAGTACATGAACCATTTCATGAACCATTTCATGCAACATGGTCTCGACCAAATGATGTTCTGAGAGAAGGCGGTGGATCTCCCAACTTATCTTCACACTGCGTGACACGGGGTCTGTAAGGCCCGAATTGGCCCTCATATTTATACCCCAAATTACAGTATAGCCGGCGTCCTTGATTCGACTTCCAAAGTAGTCTCGGTCAAGGCGCCGCTAAAGACTGACTAGGTCGGGCCGGTTGTCGGTGCTGCGGCGTCGGCTGGTGTAAGGGATTCCTGCCCCTGGGGCAGTACTGGATGACCTAGTTACTCTTCTGGATGACATCGGAATAGCAGTGCAGAAGATTAAGTGCGAAGAGTATGGCTGACGACCGAACGTAGCTGAACATGAAAGAAAAGAAAGAACAGAAAGAATTAATTTAGTTTAGGAATAAATTAATTAGGTTAAGACTAATTAGAAATTAGGGAGGCTAGGATCAATAGCAATTAAGTGTACTAGAGAAGTGAAGGACTGCGATGTACCACGAACAGGAGAAGTAGGGGTTAATGGTGATGTGCGGCAACTAGAGCTCACGGCAGAATGAGAAGAGGACTACGAGTATCTCTTTAAAGCGAAAGTGATAGGGTGCACTGAGAGAAAATACGAACCCTCCTGAGCATTGAGCCGAATATATTCGTCCAAACTGAGTTGTTTCCGTATGCACCTGGACGAATATATTCGTCCAAACATTTTAGTCATTACAATTTGACCAAATTAACTTTCTGGTCTAAAACAAAATGTAAGTCAAAATTTGGAGTTAAGAGATTATCACGCATATGATTTTTAACCAACATTTAAATTTGTTATTATTAAATAGTATTAATAAAAAATAGATTAAAAAGTAGGAATAGCCCAAAAATTTACAAATTCCATACTTAGATAATTTTGTTTAAAATCATCTTATATTCATAAAAATTGTTATATAGGGGTTATTGGGGTTGCTGATTACAAATATGATGTCAAATTGACATCTTGACAGTTGACAGCTGTCAAATAAGATGTCAACTTTTCCAAAAACAATTTATTTTGCTGAAAGTGATAGTACAAGGGTTTTTGGGGGCGCTGATTACGAATATGATGTCAAGTTGACATTTTGACAGTTGACAGCTGTCAAATCAAATGTTAACTTTCCCAACTAGGTGAAAATTATGTCCATTTCATGGACATTTCGCTTCCAAGTAAGCAAAATAATTTGCTTCCTCATAGAGGAAGCAAGAAATTAATAATATATAAGTTAATTGGGGAAGTTGTAAAAAAAAAATTTTAATGCAAAAAAATGTAAAAACATGAATTATTTTACGAATTCTTGATCAATTAGAAAAGTTATAAAGGTCAATCGATTCGTTTTGAGATGAGAAATATGATTTCTGTATTCATTAAGTTGTATTTTTAGCATAAAAAAAATTTTTGTCAAAAAACGATTTTTTTTCGAAGAAAAAAGGTGCTCAAAAAAATTTGGTTGGGTATTTTCAAAAATCCCTGTGTCCAAATTTAGATATTCATGAGCTTAATAAGTCATCCAAATTTTATTGGAATCCGTTTAAACGTTCTCGAGATATCTTGTACACAAAAAACGCTATACACACACACACACACACACATACATTTGCTTAAGAATGAAAATTTACGCTTTTTAGATGAAAACAAGTCGATTTAGACTATTTTTGGAAAATCGAAAATCTTAACCATCACAAAGCTTCCTCTGTGAGGAAGCAAAATGATTAAAATTTCGGTTTTTTGCATTTATCTCTTTAAATATTGCAAATATAAAAAAAAATTTATACAAAAATTGTAGATCTCATTAAAATACACATTTTATGTATGATGCATTTTTTACTGAAACCAATTAGTTTACGAAATAAATGCAAAAAACGTAAATCACCATAAATGTGACCAAATACCCACATTATATCAAACTTAAGTTACCTAAAGCCGTAATTACGTTATTGCATTACGTAACATTATGCTCATTACGTATCATTACATTTAAAAGTACTATTACGTAATAACGTAAAATTGCGTATTTACGTATAATTGCGTACACTTATATAATAACGTAAATTACGTAATTTGCGTAATTTCAGACACTACTTAAGATTATCATCTTTAAAAAATTGTTCACTTGATCATTTCTATAATAAATACTACAAAAACCAACAGAACTGTAGGTTCTCCTACCGTTTTCTACATTTGACTTCCAGTGTGGCACCCCAAGCACCCGGTATTTTGTATAAGACACAGGGGGGGCAAAGGGCATCTCTTTCATTGAAACAACAAACCGACAGACGAAGGCAGGCTGACAATCTTTGGGGGGCTTCCAAAATAACAACTTTTCCACTGTTATCTACATTCCACTTCCAGTGGGCACCCCAAGCCCCCGGTATTTTGTATAAGACACGGAGGGGGGGGCAGAGGGCATCCCTTTCGGGGTTGCGAAGCTTCCCGAAACAACAAACCAACTCAAAAGATTACGCAAAATACGTAAATTATGTTACAAATAACGTATTTCGTATTAATGTAAGTATATATAGACTGTGTTTATGGTGGTTGACAGTTTTCCCATTTTTCTCGAAAATTATTCCTTTTTTTTTAAAAAAAGTTAGAAACGTAAAATGTGTATTTTAATCAGACTAACAACTTTTTTGGAACTGTTTTTCGAAATTTTGCGTTATTCTTGAGATATATGTCAAAAACAATTATTTTTTTTAGGTTTTTTATGCTTTTTACCATGAAATTCAAATTTGCGGGTATTTTCACTATGATTTTCGTAATCAGCGCATCGAAATACGTAAGTATACGTAGTTTCAAAAAAATCCAAGGTCGTCACTTTTCGGGACTTTATCCTTATTTCATTTAATATTTTAATTTTAAACACATAAATAGTCAATAGTTTAATTTTTTAAAAATAATTTCTACTTTTTTAATATATTTTTATGTCACAACAAGGAATGAAAATTCCTTGTGTTTTTTTTTAAATTTTTTCTTTGTTTCTATAATAAACTACTTACAAATAAACATTCTGATATTTTATGTACTGATTATATTTTAAAAATAGCAATTTTTGAATTAAATAAAAAAAATCATAATTTCTATCAGCCCTACAAATTCTAGTCAAAAGTTCTAGTGCAGTTCTAGTTGTACCAAAGCTTAAACTATTAGAGTAATTTACTCTGGAATTTGAAAGAATTTGAACCTAAAGAACCTGGAAAAAGCCTGGAATTTCAAAAGATAACTAGAACAAAATTAGGGCGCGCTATGCGCGACCCTGTGCTATAACGGGAGGAGTATACAGCAACTTCTTTTAACAAAATGAAAGTAAATAATGTTTCTTCTTTTACTGACGTTATTTCTGTATAAGCGAAAGAATATTCTTTTTGAAATAGCAGTTAATAAATTAAATCAAATATTGAATTGTTGTAGAAGTTATTAGGGACCATCAAAGCAATTGAAATATGTTGTAAAAGAGAAATAATTGTTTTTTCTTTCATAGAAATGCATCTCTTATTATTTCTTAATATGAAAAATAATTTTGAAGTGGTCGTTCATGAAGAATGTAAAACATATTTTCTAAAATTCCCTTTTTCCCCTTGTTGCGTTTACTGTGTTCTGAAAAGATGTTGAAGATGTACACTGCACAAACATGGTGTCTTAAATTAGAAAAAATGTCTTAACTGAATACATTTTTGAAGAATTGAAGACACCTGTTTTTGGAGTGTAGGGTGATATTTTCATGACATCCCTTTCTTTAAAGTATTTAATTCTTTGAGAATTGCCCCTAATAACGTCAATAGACAATGTGAATAAGTTTGAATAGGAATCACATTTTGAATATGAACTGAAATTCCTAATATTCATAATTTTATCACGAGTATTTGTGTATAAAGTTCCTCACATTTAGGGATACGTAGGAGTAGAAATTAATAATTTTTGGAATCGTGTGTTAAGTTAAAAAGAAATACTTTTTTTTTGTACATGATTTGTCTTCACTTTTATCGCAAAGTAATATCTTTTGTTTGGGAACACTGTTAGAGAATTAAAGTTTGTATTTTCTATAATCTAAACGTATAATAATCCATTGATTAAAACATTTTCATCTTTAATCGTAGGAAGTGTATTATTGCAAGTAATTAAGTTTTATGGTTCGAATTCTATAATTGCAAATTATCATGCATAATGAGGAGTATTGAAAATAATTTATCACACATGTCATAGAACTTTGACAATTTGTAATTTAGATCATATACAAATTAACACATTTCAATCTGAATGTAAGTGGGAATCTTACTTCACTGTAGAAACAGGTGTCTTCAATTAAGTACTAGTGTCTCCAATTGAGGCATATTTCGCGTCTTACATGTCATGAAGACATAAAAATGAGTTAATTTCAGACAGTTATGAAGAATTTAAAAACACCTATTTCTGCAGTGCTATCCTCGTAATATATCTACAATCATGTTCTCTACCATTTTTCTGTAATCTACACGTGAAAATACATTTGTGTACCAAATTTGAACTCTCTAAGTCAAATTGTTTAGAAGTTATGGGAGGGGGGATACGGTCATTTTTTAGCATTTTTTTAAATCGTTGGTTTTTGCTTAAAAACACTATGATAACGATCTGCAACAAAATTCTCTACAGTTTTTCTGTAATCTATATGGCAAACTACATATGTATACCAAATTTCAGCACTCTAAGTACAATAGTTTGGCAGATATGGAGGTGGCATTGTACACTTTTAGTGCATTTTTGCTAAAAAAAATTACCGTATCCCCCCCCCCCCCTTATCTTTCAAACTATTAGACTTAGGATGCTGAAATTTGGTACACGTATGTAGATTTACACGTAGATTACAGGAAAATTATAGAGAAAGTGATGATTATAGCGCTGTCAAAGTTATAACACTAAACTATGGCCCATATGTTAAAAAATGCTCAAAAATATTGTTATTTCCTTGACAACGCTATGTTCAACACATACAATCATGTTCTCTATAATTTTCCTGTAATCTATACGTGAAAATACATTTGTGTACCAAATTTGAATTCTTTAAGTCTAATAGTTTGCAAGTTCAGGGGGGGGATACGACCATTTTTTAGCTTTTTAAAAAAAAATCGTTTTTTTTTTGCTGAAAAGCGCTATGATAACAGCCTGCAACAAGGTTTTCTATAGTTTTTCTGTAATCTACACGTCAAACTACATATGTGTACCAAATTTCAGCACTCTAAGTACAATAATTTGGCAGATAAAGGGCAGGAATGGTACAAATTAAACGCATTTTTTTCGAAAAAATGACCGTATTCCCCTCTTATCTGCCAAAATATTTGACTTGGAGAGTTCAAATTTGGTACAAAAATGTAGTATCATATGTAGATTACAGAAAAATTATAGAGATTGTTGTGGTGATAGCGCTGTCAAAAAAATCGCAAAAGTTATCAGCCAGAAAATATCAAAAATGCTCAAAAATATTGTTATTTTCTTGACAACGCTATGATCAACCCCTAGATTCATGTTCTCTATCATTTTCCTTTCATCTACACGTGAAAATACATATGTGGGCCAGATTTGAACTTTCTAAGTCAAATAGTTTGGTGACTAGGGGGGGGGGGGGGATACGATTTTCGACAAAGTCTTGCCAATAGGGTTCCGTGCGTACACTTGTGGTGTACGGGACCCTAAAAAGATGAATTTTCTCAAAAACACTATTTTTTATTTCTTTAAAAGTTTTTTCTATTTAATATATGGGTGATTCTTCACGGAGTGGTTACTTTTGATTCCCCATTTAATAACTTTAAACATTATCTAAATATATATTTAGTACTTTGTACATTTATTCTTTGTTAACATGTTTATTAATATTATGACTGAAAAACAATTTTTTTTTATTATCAAACGATACGAAATGGTTAAAAATGCCTCAAAACTGTACTTTTTTAGGTTCTCCACATAGGACTCGTGAGATTTAATACGTTTTATTTCAGATAAAACATATTTTAAAACTATTTTCATCTATTCTAATCGACAGTTTATCTCAAAAGCTTCGTTTTTGTTGTATTGTTTTCCAGTTTGTGGTAATAACTTTTGCGAAAATCATTTTTAAATACTTTCTCCACCTTTTCATTATTTGGAACAGGAGTTTACATATTCATTGTTTTTCAGTAATTTTAATCACATTTATATTGAATTTTCACTAACTGTTTATGTTATTGATGTAAAAAATTTGATTTGACACCAACTTACTTGAAGAAATAGGATATTTAGTTTTATAATTACAAAAATTATTATTAATTTACTGCGTATTTTAATGACATGTAAACTCCGGTTCGTCAAAAATAATTGAATTGTTCATATTTGAAATAAAATAAAAATAATAGACATATAAAGTAGGCAAATCTATGCAGTACTCTGCAAAGGTCTTTATATTTTACTAAGTTTTACTGCTATAATAATTTATTTTCTTTAATTCGTAAACTCCGGTTTCTGTAAACTCCGGTTCATAAAATTCGAAGTGCACGGGAATAGTGTTTTGTTTTAAAAAAAAATATCGTTAACCTGAATACTTAACCATAATATTTATTTATTTACACAATTATTTATTTGAATATATTCATTTCCATATATTTGTTCAATGTCCTAAGAATATCCGTGGATATCCTAAAAATATCCTTCAAATAAGCAAACATCCTTGGGATATTCGTTTAAGGTAAAAAATTAAACTTTTTAAATAAATTTTTTTAACCTTTTAAAGTTTAAACTTGAAATTTTCCATATACGACTAAAGACGTTAAATTAGGCTCAAATTTTTGTAAAATTATGTTTTAAAATAATTTTTTTTAATTTGTACATAAGAAATATCTATGAAAAAATATTTTTTACTTAAAAATTAAATATTGTCAAAAATTACCACTTTGTAGAGAATCACCCATATAGAAAAAGAAATTAAAAATTACATTTCTCTAAACAAAATATATTTATTTGAGAAGCAAATAAAAAATATTCCAGGTGTTTTTTCAAACTGAAAGATATCTTTGTATCAGCCAAAATAATGACTTTTTTGTATTTTAAAAGAAAAGAATTCTTGTGTCTATCACAGTGTTTAGCGCGCATTAAACCTATTGAAAAAAATTCTTTCTGCTATCTAGTAAATACAAAAAAAATTTCAAAAAAATAAAAAATTCCATTTTTGATAAATCCGACTTTTTAAAATTTTTCAAAAAATGACAAAAATTTTAAGAATTTTGTAAATTTTGTAAATTTCTAAATTTGCATAGAAGAAGCATCTAAAACGCTACTAAAATCAAGAAATAAAATAAAAATATAAACAACATATGGCGCTATATTTTTCAAAATAATGACTTTTCTAATTTACACAAAAACAATTCTTTCGCCTTTCACAGTGTTTTACCGCATATTAAACCTATTGGAAAAAATTCTTTTTGTTATCCAGAAAGTATAAAAAATTTCATTGTTTATTATTGTTTAAGTTTCTATGCTTTACCAAAAACTATGTTAAACTATGTGGGAACCTTTTAATAGATATCCCAGACTCAAATTTTTTATAAATTTCCAAACAGTAATTATTATTATAGAAATTATTTATAAAAATATAAAATTAAATAATAACATTTTTCAAAACTTGTATTCTGTATTATTTAAGTAATTAAACGACTTAATATGGTCTGTAATAACGTTTTAAGCTATTTTACATCAGGTAATATTGAAATTAACTTAAAACCCTTGTAAATAATATGATAATTATTATAAGTCGTTTTTGAGGTTATCATGCAGCCTTCGTCAAGTTTGACAAATTTGACTTATTTCCAATTTTCTGAACAGAAATACAACATTTACGCAACAGAAACAATTAAACCAAAGCACAGAAGCCTTTTTAACTGTTTTAATAAAACGAATTTTCATAAAATAATTAAAACAGTTTTGTACTAGAATAGCCCCGCTATGTGCTGAACTTTCAGTTTTTAACCATTTTTTTCTGAAATTTTTAATAAAAGGTTAGCCCATCAGGCGAGTATACTCCCAACTAAATTCTCAACACGTACCTTAAATATCTTTTACATTGAATTTCTCAATATTAAGATCGAAGCAGATTTTTTGAAAATAAACTAAACACAAACAAAAAAAATAATAAAAAGTATCACTAAATTAAATGTGTACAAAATACAAAAAGACAATGGTGAAAAAATTTATCTCTTTCTGTGTTTAGGAAAAAAGATGTCATGTAACAATATTTTATGAAGTGTAAAAAAATAAGACATAAAAAGTATTGTACTAGGTCACGAGACAACTCACCTCCTTCCACTAAAATTTGATTTTGAGAAACAAAGTTATACTTGCAAATAGTGTGCTTGACAAATTGAGGAAGGATAATCGAGAAAAAGTACACACAATTTGCAGTTTCCATTTACTTAAAAAAAAATTATGAACACAAACAATATCACAAGAATACTACTACATAGCCAAAATTTCAAACAGTAATTCAAATTTACAAAATTATTTCATTTTCAAAAGTTATCACAATTAAATTCAAATTATACAGTTGACAAAACATTCAAGATATGCACACGTATGTGTACATGTGATAATAATATACAAATATTAATATTATTTTTATATCAAAAATTAAAACGAATTATTATAAGTATAAAAAAATTTAACGCTTAACAGACTTAATCAACCTTTTATACAAAAAATTATTTCTCTTGTACTCTTGTAAATCACGAGTTTTTTTTAATTAATTTTCTTTTACGACTGCAAACTCTATTTTTTACTATTACTTGTAAATTATCAGAATTCACACATTTAAAGTAATCTGACACATGATTATAAAATTCATGAAAATAATAGAGGTTAAAAAAAGATGATAATAAACCAGATTAATTCAAAACAAAAAGAAAACATTTTCTTAATAATTTTCTGAATTTTCTCAACTGTATACTCTGCATCAAAAGCACCTGTAGAAGTTATTAGAGTTGCTACAGGAAGTCCTTGAAATGAAAGTGTATCCCTATGAAAAGCAAGAAGAAAAACGAAAAGTATAATTACATTTTTAAAATCAGTTTTTTCAACTCCCAATAACAGCAATAATTTTTTCATAATCAGACACTCATTTGAAACAGGCATACGTAATGCAGATTCTACATTCAATTCATTAAACAAAGACAAACTTGCTACATACTGCTTTGTTAATAAAGAAAAATTTACTCTACAAATGCGCATGTCAATTTTTATATCAGAACATAGTAAAATAGTTGTTAGCGATAAATTTGATCGAAATAATCCAGTGTACTATGATGTTGTAGGAAAGAACATTTTTTGAGTCTGAAAATAATGAAGTGCATTCTGTTTTGCCTACGTTAAATTCTCATCTTGGTATAAATTTATGTCTATTCCAAACTCCGTACACAGAAAATGTGAGACAATTTAAAAATAATCATTGATATTAGTTTTCCTAGAAAATGGAAAACTTTCCTCTAAAGCTAGTCTCAGAAAAAAATTAAAAATACATAGAATCTTAGAAGAATCACTGAAACTCTCTACAATTCTCTGTGGTGAAGTATCTGCGTCATCGTCAGAAGAGGTTCTCGAAAAATAGCAGGCTATTAAAAATCTTAAAAATCTAATTTTAATTTTCTCAAAAGAATTATTCAAATGCAAGGTGTAAGCACGAAAATAAGTACCTACATTAGTAATTATTTTCAAAGAACGCGAAACATTTTTGCATTTATTCTCTACGCAAGTAGAACACTTCAAAATTCTGTTGTCCGCTGTAAATGTAGATGTCATAATATCAACTCGAAGCAAATTTTCTTGATTATCAAATTCAGAATAATACTTTTTAATAAAAAAAGCATGACAATTAGCCGTAAATATGCTTGTCATTAGAAGCAGATGGAACAGAAGAAGAAGAAGAAGAAATGTCTGAATGCGACTTTTTAATCGAAGAATAGTTTAGAATTTTAACACTATTCACCTTAACACCACTAGTAGACGATACATTTTCAACATTTGCTTCAATTCCACTAACTACGTTAAAAGAAGAGTTAGAATTCTCTTTGTCAGTATCGTCGCTACTAATAACAATAACTTCAGCTTTTACATTTAAATCGACATCGTCCTCATCACTGCTGATGTTGATAACATCATTAAATCGTACTGTACTGTCAGCGTGTACAGTCCTCTCAAGTAACACAGATGTATAATCTCCTTCCTCTCGTCGTACATCAATACCGATTTAAGATTTGCCGAGTGTTTTAGAGTCGGATATGGAAATGCCATTATTAGATCGGATGGTGACAAAAGAAGCATCTGCTTTAACTGAAGGTAAGTCGTAAAATTAATTAAATATTTATTTTATTAAGGGAAGGTTAACGTTCTCAATGGTGGTAGTACACAATTATATGAACTTTTTACATATTTATAATAATAAAAAAATTAAAAATAGCGGCTGTAGCTTAACTTATAGATCACCTTGCGAGCCGTATTTTTTTATGCTCCATACGTTCCACAACCTCGCCAGGTTGTGTGGAACAAAAATTGTCGGAAAATTATTAAACTAAGTTAAATTTATGGAGCCTTACCGTTTTCCTTTTTTTTAAAAACGTTTTTTTTTACTAAAAAGGCGGTTATTTAAAGAGCAAAACTTATTTTTTACTGTTTTCCTTTGTTAACCTCCCCTTAATATAAATAGAACAGAAAAGAAAAAAATTTATTACAATTTTGTTAAAAAAATTGTCTCTATATGTAAATATGTAAATATGTCTAAATATTATGTATGTACATAAATATTCGGAGAATCTGCAAAATTGTAACAACAGGAAATCTAAAAATTGCCTATTAATTTCGAAAATACTTAAACATCTCAAACTTTAAAAGAGATGATGGATGTGTAGTAATACTTTTTTTATATAATTCAAATTGTTATTTGCCAAAATTCTATTCTGTACTTAATAAAATGTCTTATAAATTCACGAAGTGTCTAGGTAATTCAAAAAGACTACTTTTCATCTCATGAAACAAAAAAATGACTGCTCTGATAATTAAAGAAATTTAAATAATTTAACCAGTTTCGTTGTATCCAAACAGACAAAAAAAATTATATGTTTATTTACTACACATACTAGCAAAATATTTTTTGGCATTGGAATCACAGTTTATCAACATATTTATTGATTTTACATAAAAGTCGTATGAAAAAAAAATATATAATAAATAAAAGTTCGAAAATTTTTTTTATTAATTTGAGATATAAAATAAAAAATTAATGCCACAATAATGATAATTATTTATATTTCCTATATAAGACAAAAATTTGGCTAGCCAAATTCTGTAGCATCTAATCACATATACGTTTATGGAGATAGTGGTTAGTATGTTTATTAATAAACATATAATTTTTTTGTCTATTTAGATAAAACGGAATCTACAACTTTACTTCGTTTGATTTTTGAATTTCTAAATATTTATAAACAAGTTTGGTTTAAAATAAGCTTTCTTAACAGAAGAGATAAAATCTTTATTTTTTTGTCTCATGAGATGAAAAGTAGTCGCAATGGACAATATTATTGAAAAGTATTATTACACAAGTTCTTGTGTATTAATTGCAAATAAAATTTTCCGACTCAAATAAATTTATATTATATTTAACAATTTTTCAATATTAAAAAAGAAACAGAAAAAATGGCGTTCGTTTTTTTTTTAAATTAAATGCGTTGCTTTGTTTTCGTGACGGTCTTATAGGACATTCCCGAAAATATTGTGTTGGGTTGAGTCGAGTTCGTGTACACAACACGTTTACCTGCATACTAACGTGTCAAGTACACAAATAGGTTTCATCATCGCTTTTGTGTCAAGAGTCCTGGACACAAAACAACACATGCTCGTTTTAACGTGTCCTTTCGTTTCCGGGAAGGTCCCTGTTTTAGGTAACGAAATACAAAATCGGTGTCCAGGTCATTTGTGGCCAACTTACAGTAGAAATAGATAAATGAAACAAATTAATCTAAATCCAAACACACATTTGTAAATGTTTCTCATAAAAGAATAAGAATAGTACAAATTGCATGCATAAATTATAATTATAACTGATAATTTGACAGCATTTTTGTCATTTTTGAAATAAATTATGAACTGAACTCTTTAAAGGACGACACACAGTGACGCACATTGAAATTGTAAGGGTGAAATTCAATGTAAGCAAAAAGCGTTACATGCAGAGATTGAGATGTAATTAACCATGTAATCTACGTAGTTTACTACATGTCATTTACCTAACCCCGTGACTATGGTCGGCTATATTTTCAGTTATATGCTCGTTCTTATTACCATTCACCTGGTAATATTACCTCTTCGCAGCTCTAGACCCTGATTAGCTTATTTTATTCCCTAGAACCCAAATCCAACCGAACTTGACATTTTCCATAGAAAACAACCTATTGGAGACTCACCTGAATTGCAAATTAATCAAGTACTTCTCCAGCGTATCCCAACTTTGATATGTATTGTTCATAGAAACTGACCTTTTTCGCGTTAAATTTTCTTATATTTCAAATAAGTAAATATGTGCCACTAAAGAACTCTTTCTCTTGTATTGCCATCTTGTATGAGCTGTATAGTATTTTTATTTTGTGCTTTTTATTTTTTACAGTACGTAAAAAAACGAGCTTTAAAAAAATGTGTAAAAGAGGGAAAAATCTAAGGTAACATTTTTATTATTTAATATTTTATATTTATTTATTTCTTATTTATGATTTTTTAATACAATATGACTAAACGTCCGTCTAGCCGAATAAAATATATTTGTCCTGACAAAATTTTAATAATGGTACCGGGGTCAATTTTTTGAATAATAATTTATTTACGTCAAATTCACCTCAAAAACTTTTCTCTTAAATAAAGTGAGATATTAAAAAAAAATATATATATAAATATATATATATATATATGTGTGTGTAAAGTGCATAAAATGTGTATGTGTGTATTAATGTGTAGGTGTGTGTGTGTATGTGCAATACGCATTTAAACTAAAATATTCCATTAATCGCTTAAAATCTCGTTTTCAATTTTAATTATTTTTTATGTATCTTGAAATAGCGATCAGGTAGGATTTCGGTCAAAAATGATCCTTAAAGTATGAAACACATAGAAAAAGATGGCACTAGAACTTTTCTTTGACATTCTTGTTAAACTTGTTGGCCGTTGAGGACCACTGTGATCTCGTAAACTATATCGTAAACTATATAGTAAACGATAACGGAATTCGGGATAGGATACGATATCGCTTACGATAACGTTTACGATAATGTTTAAGATAATTCATTTCTTTATAATTTTATTTAAAAAATTATTTTAATGGAATAATGACATGAAAAAACATTTTGTACATTAAAAATAAAATTGAAAGAATAGGAAAGTCTTTAATAATTCAACATATTAACGCCATTGCTTAGGGAGATAGCTATACAGGGAGTCCCACGTTACAGCGTACATATTTGGGGGTCATAATGTACACAAAAAAACTAAAAAATAAGTCCTCTTGACTTTTTCAAAAAAATAATTAGAACTCTAGTTAGCGCGATTCAAAGTTGACCAATCACGTGCCAGCTTTACTCGATCCCCAAAGGCGTAGGACGAACACCGGATAATCGCAAGACCATTCCTGACATTAAAAAAAAAGATATTTCTTTGACCAAAATAATTGGATCAACAACAACCGACAGACAAACAACATTGTTTACAACAAATTCGAAATTGTTTAAACAAAGTTAGTTAACAAATTCCCAAAACGGAAAATTTGCACCAAAAATTGATTTTTCTTTCTACGAATTTTCAAGTTTTGCATAAACTAAAATTTGACAACATTGTTAACAACAAATTCGAAATTGTTTAAACAAAGTTAGTTAACAAATTCCCAAAACGGTCAATTTCTACTAAAATTTGATGTTTTTTTCACGAAAATATGAAGAATAACATAAAATAATAGTTGGCAACATTGTTATAAAAAAATTCGAAATTGTTTAAATAATGTTAGTTAACAAATTCCCAAAACGGACAATTTGCACAAAAAATTGATTTTTCTTTCTCCGAATTTACAGAGTTACATAAACTAAAATTTAACAACAGTCTTATCAACAAATTCGAAATTGTTTAAACAAAGTTAGTTAACAAATTCCTAAAACAGTAAATTTTTTCTAAAATTTGATTTTTCTTTCACGAAAATAAAAAGCAAATAAAATAATAGTTGACAACAATGTTATCAAAAATTCTAAATTGTTTAAATAATGTTAGTTAACAAATTCCCAAAACGGACAATTTGCACAAAAAATTGATTCTTATTTCTCCGAATTTTCAAGATTTACATAAACTAAAAATTGACAACATTGTTAACAAGAAATTCGAAATTGTTTAAACAAAGTTAGTTAACAAATTCCCAAAACGGTCAATTTCTACTAAAATTAGATGTTTTTTTACGAAAATATGAAGAATAACATAAAATAATAGTTGGCAACATTGTTACAAAAAAATTCGAAATTGTTTAAACAAAGTTAGTTAACAAATTCCCAAAACGGTCAATTTCTACTAAAATTTGATGTTTTTTTACGAAAATATGAAGAATAACATAAAATAATAGTTGTCAACATTGTTACAAAAAAATTTGAAATTGTTTAAACAATGTTAGTTAAAAAATTCCCAAAACGGACAATTTGCACCAAAAATTGATTTTTATTTCTTTGAATTTTCAAGATTTACATAAACTAAAAATTGACAACATTGTTAACAACAAATTCGATATTGTTTAAACAAAGTTAGTTAACAAATTCCCAAAACGGTCATTTTCTACTAAAATTTGATGTTTTTTCACGAAAATATGAAGAATAACATGAAATAATAGTTGTCAACATTGTTACAAAAAAATTTGAAATTGTTTAAACAATGTTAGTTAAAAAATTCCCAAAACGGACAATTTGCACCAAAAATTGATTTTTATTTCTTTGAATTTTCAAGATTTACATAAACTAAAATTTGTTAACATTGTTAACAACAAATTTCAAATTGTTTAAACAAAGTTAGTTAACAAATTCCCAAAACGGTTAATTTCTACTAAAATTTGATGTTTTTTTACGAAAATATGAAGAATAACATAAAATAATAGTTGGCAACATTGTTACAAAAAAATTCGAAATTGTTTAAACAATGTTAGTTAACAAATTCCCAAAACGGACAATATGCACCAAAAATTGATTTTTATTTCTTTGAATTTTCAAGATTTACATAAACTAAAATTTGTTAACATTGTTAACAACAAATTTCAAATTGTTTAAACAAAGTTAGTTAACAAATTTCCAAAACGGTCAATTTCTACTAAAATTTGATGTTTTTTACGAAAATATGAAGAATAACATAAAATAATAGTTGGCAACATTGTTATAAAAATTCTAAATTGTTTAAATAATGAATTTATTTACTTTGAATTTACAGAGTTACATAAACTAAAATTTAACAACAGTCTTAACATCAAATTCGAAATTGTTTAAACAAAGTTAGTTAACAAATTCCCAAAACGGACAATTTGCACCAAAATATTGATTTTTCTTTCTCCGGTTTTTCAAGATTTACATAAACTAAAAATTGACAACATTGTTAACAACAAATTCGAAATTGTTTATACAATGTTTCTTAACAAATTCCCAAAATGGATATTTTGCACCAAAATATTGATTTTTCTTTCTTCGAATTTTCAAGATTTACGTAAACTACAATTTGAAAACATTATTAACGACAAATAAGAAATTAGTTAAACAATGTTAGTCAAGAAATTTTCAGAAAGTCAATTTTCACTAAAAATTAATTTTACTTGCTCCGAAATATTAAGAGTAACACAATCTAAAAATTGACAACATTGTTAAAAACAAATTTGTAATAGTTTAAACAATGTAAGTTAACAAATTCCCAGAACTGTTAATTTTCACCAAAAATTGATTTTTTTTCTTTGAAATATTAAGTGTCTACACTGAGAAAAAAGGTTTAGTTTTACCAACAATATTGTTAGTTGACCATTGTTGGTTGTAACGACAATATTTTGTTGGTATAACAAAACGATCTGGTTAGCGTAACACATCAACTTGTTTAAGACAACAATATTATTTTGTTGCTCTTATTTGGTTGAACCAAACATAATTTAGTTGTGACAACCAAACAGAAATTGGTTATGACATCCAAACATAATTTGGTTGTGAAAACCAAACAATTATTAAAAAAAATTGGTCATTAGTTTGTAAGTAAGCTGCCGATAATAATATAAATAAAATCTAAATAAAAACCAATACCAGACGGTCGGCCGAACCTGAGTCTAATAGTTGAGCCAACGGTGTGTGTTACTGAACTGTCTAGCTATAAGGTTTATTCCTTATTGGTTATTCATATCTCTCATGGGCTCATCCCTTGTTTACTCTGATCCTCTGCCACGCAACGAAAACGAAGCGCAATTTGAATTAACAGCTAGAATTCAAGCAGCATTTGAATCAATCACCCCTGAAATGGCCAGAATAGCAACTTAGGACTCTCCGAATAGAAACAGAAGATGCTTTGCTGCTGGTGGCGGGCATTTTGAAAACAAAAAAATAAAAATTTAACCTAACACCAAATCAAAGAAAAGTATTAAAAAAATAATTAGAAATCAATCCGTAAAAAAATAAACTAGTGGCCTTGCCACTATACGAGCATTGCTCGCATGGAGCAGGATAAGGAGGATAAGGATAAAAAAGGCGTTAACCTTATTAAAATCTTCGTATATCCCCAGCCCCTACGATAAGGATCTCGAGACCCACGATCGTAGCTTAACGGGGCCAGCTTCGTTGTTGAATTCTAAAAATGACCTCAAGGAATCGAGCTCCATGGTTCAGCTCTGTAAATAAGCTCCGCGGTTGAGCTCTGTGGAATGAGCTCCGTAGAATGGCTTATTGTCTCTTCGCGCTTTGCCGAAGTAACTTTGCCGCGATTGGCTCTTGCGTGAATTCGGGGGAAAAGGATTTGCCTCGTTTATAGAAACTACTTCGTTTCTTGTGACTTAGTCGCGTTCGTGCATTGCTCTACTCGAAACCGTCGGTCTATTGAATTTTTAATTTTTCTAGATTTCGACAAGCTAGCTCAGTCGCGTACGCGTACGTTTCGTGCATCGATTGTCGCTTTGTGTCTCTACGCCGGGTTCTCTAACAGTCTCCGAGGCAGTAAGTGGAATAGGCACTGTCAGGCGACCAGAGGACCAGAGGGTGACCATGTAAATCCGTGACCTTAACGGCTTAACCGAAAAGGAGGAAGTGGTATCTGCTCTCGAAGTAGTTCTTAATACTCCTCGAGAGAAAAGACAGGAGAGGCGACAAAATCGCCATCTTAATCACAGATCGCGAGGAAACGGAACGCTTAGAAAGACACGGCAGAATAAAATTGGGCTTCTTAAGTTGCCTCATTAGGAGAAGGTGCCACAGGTGCCTTGATTACGGCCATAAAAAAGCAGACTGCAAGGGAGTAGACAGATCCTCTGCTTGCTTTAAGTGTGGGTCTACAGGACACTCTCTTGCAGCATGTAGTAGGGAAGCGTTCTGCTTCCTCTGTGCGGCCGAGGCTGAAAATGAGGCGGAAACGGCTCATGTTGGAGGTCGTCAAAGGGCCACATAGGTTGCAGAAAAACGCAGATAGAGGAAGTTCTCTTTCTCTTGAAGCGTTTTTTGAGCTGATTGACGGTCGATCGGGTCCCTTGGCTCAACTTACGTGCGTCAAGGGCCCCAATAACCGTCAATGATATTAGGTCCCGTTTGGAGGGATGAAATCGCTCTGGCGACAAAGAAGGGGATCTAAGACCACTCCTGATGGCGATACGCGCGGAAAGTGCTAGCCGGGAGTGGTCTTAAGGTCCCCAAATAAGTGTGTGTTTTTAGCGGGTCAGCAGAACATCGCCACCACCGCATAACCCTGTAGTACGGGCTACAGGGTACATAGTAGCAGGTTTTCACATCCTACGCAAAAAAAACATTGTTAAGGGCATGTGATGGAGAATGACGTCACCAGTACAAGCAAAATTTATAAATAAATATTTCTTCGAACAAGTGAAAATATGTGAAAAATTTTCTTACCTTCCATGAAAAGAACGTAAATTAAAACTCGCAATCTTATGACTCTTTCGATGGATGTTGCTTCAAAAATATAAAATAGTTCAAACAATTTTGAATTTGTCGTTAAGGGCATGTGATGGAGAAAGACGTCACTGGTATAGGCAAAATTTGTCCGTAAACTTTCTCTTAAAGTAATAAATATTTTGACTTCACACTTTATTGAATTAGTAAAAATACCATTGAAAAGGTCTCTCTGACCCAAGTTTGTTTAAATTTTTCTCTAAAGTTAACTTTCTACAACATTAGCTGATTTTCGAAAAATTAAACCTTCTTAACGATATTCTAAGTAATTCTACAAAGTTTAACGTCAAAATATTTATTATTGATAGAGAAAGTTTACGGACAAATTTTGCTTGTACTGGTGACATCATTCTCCATTACATGCCCTTAACAATGTTTTTTTTCGAAGGATATGAAAACCTGCTACTAGGTACCCTGGAGCCCGTACTACAGGGTTATGCGGGGGTGGCGATGTCCTCCTGACCCGCTAAAAACACACCCTTATTTGGGGACCTTAAGACCACTCCCAGCTAGCACTTTCCACGCGTATCGCCTTCAGGAGTGGTCTTATATCCGCTTCTCTGTCGCCAAAGCGATTTCATCCCTCTAAACGGGACCTAATATCATTGACGGTTATTGGGGCCCTTGACGCACGCAAGTGGAGCCAAGGGACACGATAGACCGTCAATCAGCTCAAAACACGCTTCAAGAGAAAGGCGCACTTTCCTGAGCCTGCAACAAGAGTCGTTTCCGACTCATTTTCAGCCTCGGCCGCACACAGGAAGCAGAACGCTTCCTTACTACATGCTGCAAGAGAGTGTCCAGTAGACCCACACTTAAAGCAAGTGGAGGATCTGTCTACTCCCTTGCAGTCTGCTTTCTTATGGCCGTTTTCAAGGCACCTCTGGCACCTTCTGACCATAAGCCTTCTCCTAATGAGGCAACTTAAGAAGCCCAATTTTATTCTGCCGAGTCTTTCTAAGCGTTCCGCTTCCTTGCGATCTGTGATCAAGATGGCGATTTTGTCGCCTCTCCTGTTTGGTGCGAGGACCGTTACTTGTCTTTTCTCTCGAGGAGTATTAAGAACTACTTCGAGAGCAGATACAACTTCCTCCTTTTCGGTTAAGCCGTTAAGGTCACGGATTTACATGGTCACCCTCTGGTCCTCTGGTCGCCTGACAGTGCCCATTCCACCTACTGCCTCAGAGAATGTTAGAAAACCCGGCGTAGAGACACGAAGCGACAATCGATGCACGAAACGTACGCGTACGCGACTGAGCTAGCTTGTCGAAAACTAGAAAAATTAAAAATTCAATAGACCGACAGTTTCGAGTAGAGCAATGCACGAACGCGACTAAGTCACAAGACACGAAGTAGTTTCTATAATCGTGGCAAATCCTTTTCCTCCGAATTCACGCAAGGGCCAATTGCGGCAAAGTTACCCCGGCAAAGCGTGAAGAGCCAATAAGCGCGCGCGTGCGGCCAATCACGGCGAGGAGCATGCTGCGCATGTGCCGCGCTCAACACGTTAAAGTACGTAAATACGCGTTCGCCGGTCTGAAACCTCAGATCGACTAGAGCAGTGATACTGCTAACAGCTCCAGCTTTGAGAGTGGTAATACCACCAGGAGTATTTGACCGCCAACGAAGCTCACTTATTTTACGGAGCTCATTCCACAAAACTCAACCACGGAGCTTATTTACAGAGCTCAACCACGGAGCTCGATTCCTTGAAGTCATTTTTAGAATTCAACAACGAAGCCAGCCCCGTCAAGCTACGATCGAATTTGTTGTTTACATTGTTGTCAATTTTTAGTTTGTGTTTACTTTATTTTTTGTAAAAAGAATGATTGCTTTTGGTGAAAATTGACAGTTCTGGTAATTTGTTAACTAACATGTTTTAAACAAATTCGAATTTATTGTTAACAAGGTCTTCAACTTTAAGTTTGTATTACTCTTAATATTTTGGAAAAAATATCAATTTTCGGTGGAAATTGTCCGTTTTGGGAATTTGTTAACTAAAATTATTTAACTAATTTCGCATTTTTTGATAACAATCTTGTCAAATATTATTTTATGTTATTCTTTATATTTTCGTGAAAGAAAAATCAAATTTTAGTACAAACTGACAGTTTTGGGAATTTGTTAACTAACATTATTTAAACAATTTATAATTTTTTTATAACAATGTTGCCAACTATTATTTTATGTTATTCTTCATATTTTCGTGAAAAAACATCAAATTTTAGTAGAAAATGACCGTTTTAGGAATTTGTTAACTAACTTTGTTTAAACAATATCGAATTTGTTGTTAACAATGTTGTCAATTTTTAGTTTATGTAAATCTTGAAAATTCGGAGAAAGAAAAATCAATTTTTCGTGCAAATTGTCCATTTTGGAAATTTGTTAACTAACATTATTTAAACAATTTAGAATTTTTGATAACATTGTTGTCAACTATTATTTTATTTTCTTCTTCATATTTTCGTAAAAGAAAAATCAAATTTTAGTAGAAATTTACTGTTTTGGGAATTTGTTAACTAACTTTGTTTAAACAATTTCGAATTTGTTGTTAACAATGTTGTCAAATTTTAGTTTATGTAAATCTTGAAAATTCGTAGGAAGAAAAATCAATTTTTGGTGCAAATTGTCCGTTTTGGGAATTTTTTAACTAACATTGTTTAAACAATTTCAAATTTTTTTGTAACAATGTTGACAACTATTATTTTATGTTATTCTTCATATTTTCGTGAAAAAACATCAAATTTTAGTAGAAAATGACCGTTTTGGGAATTTGTTAACTAACTTTGTTTAAACAATATCGAATTTGTTGTTAACAATGTTGTCAATTTTTAGTTTATGTAAATCTTGAAAATTCAAAGAAATAAAAATCAATTTTTGGTGCAAATTGTCCGTTTTGGGAATTTGTTAACTAACTTTGTTTAAACAATTTCGAATTTGTTGTTAAGGCTGTTGTTAAATTTTAGTTTATGTAACTCTGTAAATTCGGAGAAAGAAAAATCAATTTTTTGTGCAAATTGTCCGTTTTGGGAATTTGTTAACTAACATTATTTAAACAATTTCGAATTTTTTTATAACAATGTTGCTAACTATTATTTTATGTTATTCTTCATATTTTTGTGAAAAAACATCAAATTTTAGTAGAAATTGACCGTTTTGGTAATTTGTTAACTAACTTTGTTTAAACAATTTCGAATTTGTTGTTAACAATTTTGTCAATTTTTAGTTTATGTAAATCTTGAAAATTCGGAGAAAGAAAAATCAATCTTTGCTGCAAATTATCCGTTTTGGGAATTTGTTAACTAACTTTGTTTAAACAATTTCAAATTTGTTGCAAACAATGTTGGTTGTCTGTCGGTTGTTGTTGATCCAATTATTTTTGTCAAAGAAAGATCTTTTTTTTGAATGTCAGGAATGGTCTTGAGATTATCCGGTGTTCGTCCTACGCCTTTGGGGATCGAGTAAAGCTAGCACGCGATTGGTCAACTTTGAATCGCGCTAACTAGAGTTCTAATTATTTTTTTGAAAAAGTCAAGAGGACCTATTTTTTAGTTTTTTTGTGTACATTATGACCCTCAAATATGTACGCTGTAACGTGGGACTCCCTGTATATAAGGGGCATTCTATTCCTAACCGACCACCTTCAGAAACAATTGCCAAGTTCGGCGAATTTGAGACAATTTTGAAATATATATTTCTTGTACCTACTTAGGCCAAATTACTTTTGTAATTAGCAGTTTTAAAAAAAAAATTCCTAAATTTTGCAATAATAAAAAGAATTTTGTTCCAATATATTTAATTTATATACAAAATGTAGTTTGAATGTTAACCTTTCGAATATCTCAAAACACGTTGTGTCAGATATATCAAAAAGATATCTTAAAAAAAAAAGCTTAAACATTCTAGTTTTTATTTCCGTAAAGTAAATAATGGACATTTCAGGGGATTTTGAAAAATTAATTAAAATTTACAGTCATGTCAGAGGTTAAAAGATGCATGAATTGAGAAACTTTTTTTGAACAGAGTGGCATTTTTTTTCTTTTAAATTTTGTATTTTATTAACTTTCAAACTATATATAATTTTATTTATATATAAATATAAATAAATATTAGTTATATATCATTTCATTTTTATCCATTATTATTTAAATATCATTTCTGTTTAACTTTTTATTCTATTAGTCTTCCAATTCAAATTATATATACATAATTTAAAAGTTAATAAAATACAAAATTTAAAAAAAGACAAATGCCGCTCTGCTAAAAAAGTGTTTTTCAATTCATACATATTTTACCCCTGAAATGACTGTGAATTTTAATTAATTTCTTCAAATCCTCTGAAATGTCCATTATCCACTTTATGAAAATATAACTTACATATGTTTGAACAAAATTCTTTTTATCATTGTAAAATTTAGAACTTTTTCTCTTAAAACTGCTAATTACAAAAATAATTTGACCTTAGTAAGTAGAAGAAATAATTTATTAAAAATTGTCTCATATTGGCAATTGTTTCTGAAGGAGATCGGTTAGAAATAGAATGCCCCATAAAAACCTTAAATATTATAAAGAAGATCGTTACTAAAGAAGCTTGTTTTGACATTTCAATATGATTTACTGTGTTTGTTATAAATAATTAATAAACAAAAAATGCCTCTTTACCCATATGTGACGCTCCATGGTAAAAGGGACCTTAGCTACAAAACATTTGATTTTTAATTATTATTATTATGAATCGATAGAATTTGAATTGCTCTTCCACATACAGAAATCAAAACTTGTTTATGTCAATTAGTTTTTGTGTTATTACACTGAAAAAAAAAATAATAATAAAAGTTACATATTTTCGATTAAAGATTACTATTTTTGAGCAGTAGTTTTGAAACTGTTCAAAAATTAAATACTTTTTACTTAATTCAGTAAATGAATTATACTTTGATTGAAATAAAATTTACTCCATGGAATGGAAAATTTAAATGAAAATTATAAGTATTAATATGAATCTGAGGAACTATGGTATCATCCAGAATAAGAATTGCTTTTCAACGTCACTCACCGATGTAGGCAGTATATACGTGTGAGACGGGAAACGGGAGAATGAAATAATACAGAAAATAATATTTTCTTGTTTTTAATTCTTTATATAATAAATCAATGCAAATAAAAATAAAAAAGTTTCTACATTATTAACTTTATAAATACACTTCAATTTATTAATTTACAAGTTTCATTCTTCTAATATACAAGTACTTAGAATTAACTAGTGCACATTTCGGAAAAATCTTAAAATTATACGGGATCGAACTACCTAACTTAAATATAAATACGCAATGTCGCAACCCTAAAAACGCAGGCTTTCGCATTAAGTCTCTCGGCTATCGACGCAACTGACGTCATATATTTTTTAACTTATATGAATTACCGCAATAAAATAAATCATAAACCCCATATATTTTACTACATTATTGAAATTAAATGTAAATATTATTCAAAATAGTAGTAAATAGAATAATATTAGATAAAATAATATTAAATAAAAAAATTGTAAATATGTAAAAATAAATTAAATACTTATATAATCTAAAAAATTTTATAATAAAATATTATTAAATTTTTGTATACAATATATTATTAATAAATAATACTTATTAAATAGTTTAAAGCAAACTAATTTATAAAATAAAATAGCAAACATAAAAGTAAAAATTAATTTTAAAAATGTTTTAATATTAATATTGAATAATTTATCTGAATATCAAAATAAATTTAATTAATTATTATAACAAATGCAGTTTTTTGAAGAAAATAATACAAAATAATATGATTAAACATAAATGAAAAATGAAAAATTGTTTTTGTATAACACCTGAGTTACAAGAAAAAATTTTTTGAACTAGAAAATTAATTACTTAATATTTACCAAACAAATTCAAGTTTTATAAAAAAATTTGCAATGGTAATAGAATACATATTATTTAAAATATTTTTGTATCATTAATGAGTAACAATATACTAATTAATTTAAAGTATGAAACAATTAAATTCTCTAATTTAATACATATTTTGATATAAATTTGCTTATTATAATTTTTTTTAGAACAAAATATGTCAAAATAAAAGTATAAGATCCATATTAACAAGAGATTTGTTTAAAAAATATTAAAAATGTTTATGTAACAAGGAATTGAAGCATTTATTAAATGTACATATATTTCGATTGTATATGACTCGCGTATCGGTGAGAGGCGTGTAGTAGTATTAGTAGTAGTGGCACGGATTACTATTTCCTGAGCAAAAGTTGCTAGCAAATATTAAAAACTGATCCTACTGAAGTAATTGTTATATCACGCAGTTATACTTTTTAAAAATGCTTGAGCAATATTTAAAAAAGGACGAATTTAATAATTAATACTCGAAGTTGATAAAATTTATTAAGACAAAATAAAGATTAAAAATATTAACAGAATTTTTAAAAACGACTAGAGTAATAATTACAATTAGTAAATTTTACTACGTAAAAAGTAATTTTTCTTTATATGAAGTACATTTTACTCTAAAAAGTAATTTTTACTAAATAATTACATTATTTACTATAAATCGAGATCCTCTTTTCTCAGTGTAGCAATAAAACATAACTCATAAAACATAATAATAACAAATGCAGGCTCATGTTCAAACGTCCGTCCTAAAAAATAAGAAATAAATTTTTTTTTTGTGTCTATTAGTTTTTGTGTAATTAGCGATGAAACATAGGCACAATCTAACAATAACGTAGTCAGGCTCAACTTCAAACGCCCGTCCTGTAAACTTTACCGTCAAGTGGGACCATTTTGTGCACACTAGGCTTTTCATTAATAGAATCTTTATATTGAGTTGTTTAAATTTGCTATTTGGCATAAATATTTTCTGACATCTAGATTACAGAGGGTACTAAACAAAATTAGAGGAGTGGGCCCCAAGATGGACAGGACCCCAAGATGGACATTTCGTTTTAAAATTTTTGTTTAAGGTGACAGCCCCTTATGCTTTCTGTCATTTTTGTTGTTTGTATAGACGAAGATTTTGATGCACATTTGAAGCAAAAAAACCAGTTGGTTTTTCTTCTACACATATCACGTAATTTTGTGTCTAAAAAAGTTTTGTAACAGTTTTTTCTCAAGTTGGTAAAGTTATTTAAATTTATGATTTAGAATGAGTACTTAACGTTATAATATTCCTTATTTATCGTATAACAATATTCTAAAATGATTTTACTAATTCAGTGTTCGTATATATATTTTTACTAGGGATTAAAAAATGGTGTCATGTACTTTAAGATGGACAGGCCTCAAATTTCAATGCATTTATTTGCATATTTTCGATTTTACACTTTTTTCAATAATTTTTTGATCCAATTAATTAAATTAATTAAAAAATGTTTATGTTCAAAATAAAATTGTATCCTTGTGGCCATAAGTTACCTTATGAATTGTACTTTCATCCGGTATAAAACATTTTAATATATTTTATTCGATTTGGATTCTACAGCAATAAATCGAAAGGGTGTCCAACTTGGGGCCCTCTCCCCTACATAATTTATCCAAAATCAAAAAGAAAGTCGTGAAAATCAAGCTGAAAATTGTTAAAGTCCTGAAACTTCTGTTCAGATTTCCGGAAGTTTAAAAGTGTTTTTAAAAGTATTAATAATACTTGTTGACAATTTAGTTTGATGGTGTACACGAGATGCGATACCTTTTTATTGCATATTTTTAGAAAAATGTGTAAAAAAATGGAAAACCAGAAATTTGCTAGTTATTTTATGCATTATTTAAATTCAATTATTTTTCAAAAATTTGTTTCGGGGTTAGTAAAATGGACTCTAGTATTTCGTCGGGGCTAGTGCAATACCGCGAATCTACATATTTCCATAAGGACTTTGATGGATGTCAAATTGCACTAAAAATAACTCTTATGGAAATATGTAGATTTTTCTTGTCGGCTAACTCATAGAACACCTTTAGAAGGATGTCCACAATAACTGAATAGTTGTAAAAACTGTTTCAGGGATATTTTCATTGCGGTAACAGTTTGTTCGTTTAAAGGTCCGTCATTTTCTCCTTCGTCATTATCTAATGACGAATGTTTTCAGTCTATGTTTTCAGTAAATGAAGAATTATCAAGCTGTTTTAAATTGTAATTAAAAAACAGATTTTTACATTTGCAAGAATATATAACTAGTTTTTATGAACTAATACATTATATTAATAACATTGAATATACCGATTTAATAATAAAAATTAATTCCGTAAACTTCAAATCAAAATATTAAGTGAGATCATTTTTGTTCATATAAAATTTTCCAAGATGTACACTGAAAAAATTAAAGGACAGTTGCAGCACCGTAGACAATATTTAATAAATCAACTAACTTCACAATTATTATTTTGCATGTGATTTCCTTGGTGTGAAGTTAACTTTTTTTTAAAAGGTTCAACAACTGCCCTTCAAAAGTGCAGCAACTGTCTTATGATTTTTTCAGTGTAGAGAAAATAATAACCCTGACTTTTTAAATCTCCACATTGTTTAAAACAATTCTTTGATCAGTAAGCAATTTTAAATTATTTACATATCCATACCTTAAATTTCCCTTTCTTTTTATATCTGTAAAAAGAAGATGAAGGTATTCCTTCTCCGGATTCTGGTTGTAAATATTCCTTGTAAGTTTTTGGACTTCGGTTATTATCCATTTTAATATTAGTTTAGATTGCTTTAATAACGACAATTTGCCTACTCGGATTTGAATTCTTCACCTCTTCCTTCACTTAGAAATATTAATCGTACTTGATGAATCTTCTGAGAGTGAGTTACAATTCACAGTGAAATTTCAATTAACATATATTATTAAAACAAACTTTTAAACAAATGTCTAGTCAATTAAACATTTTAAATGTTATACGGACAGGATACTTGAAATAAAACTCGTCTTGTGCATAAATAATAATAATAAAGTTAACATTTATTCAATAAGCGTTTAAGTATTGATTTGTTAGATACACTGAGTAACCGACAGTGGTTCGAAAAAGGAGATTTTGTTCATTTGAAGAAAATTTTGTATCTGATGTCCTAAGAGCCGGCGTAGGCCCTTGCAGGCAAAAATACGGTATAAGTGTTAGTGTTGTGAAAAACTACTTGTGTTTGTAGGTGTAAAACTAGGGGTACAATTATCGGTGAACTCTATTAGGAAGATTTAAAAATGGTTGTACTCGGGTACAAAGTTGGAGGCGAAGATAAAAATTGTAAACGTGCTGTATATTACAGTTTGTGATTCAAAGAAAGGCGTTTATCAGCTTATAGCAATAAATATTTTTAAAGGATTTACAATATAATTTTACAAGACCAAATTTGTCTAGGCGCAGTAATTTTAAGCCGTGAAAACAGATTAAGAGATTTGTGAATGTTTATAGTACAAAAATATTATTCTCAAATTCAGGAAAAATGGTAAAATTTTACAATACAAAAAAAAGGAAAGAATGATTTTCCAGTTAAACTATTTACGACGAGACAACAAACGTTAAGAAACATAAAAATTATAACGTATATATTTAGTTCCACTGTTGCACAGTCTTTTGGATCATGGACAGTGATGAACAGTGTTGATGGAACGTTTGGCACGTTTGGCTTCTGCTCCTTTGGAATGTGTATGTGCGAGTTTATGTTTGATTGGCGGCAAATGTTGCTGTTATTATTTTAATATTATTATTCAATTGTGGTTGACAGTTTTGCAAATTTTAAAACAAAAGACTGTGTTTCTTAATGCTGGAAACAAAACATTATTATTATCCACATTTTCTCGTCAAAAAATACAGTACAATTTAAAAGATAGTGACGTACAGAACGGTTTTTCTGATCTTATCCGAACATGGAAGAAGAAAGTAATAATGTTGTCAATTTGCATAGTATAAAAAAACAAATTAGAAATTACACGAAATAGTTTTTAACAATTCTTATTTATGATCATTATTTAAAATTTGCCTAAATATTACCAAGAAAGTTAATAAATAAATAAACAAGTTGGCATTATTCTTTAAAGTCTCCTGAAGAGAAACAGAGTTGGGTGATTAAAATATAGAACAATCCTATTTTTCTACGAAAAAGTTTTTTTTCCCATGTAAAATACAAACTTTCAGCGTTTTGAGTCCCCTTTAAATATTAAAGAAACAGGGGTATTTTTTTATAGAACAATTCTAAGGTCTAAGAGCATTAAAAAAATCCCTATGCATTTTTGGACGACCCTAGTGCGTACGATAATATTTTTTATGAACAGGATATTTCGAGAACAATTTTACAGATTTTACTAAAATTTTTCATACTTTTTTAACACAATAATATCTGGAATCATATACAGGGAATTTTTAAAAAATACACATCACACTTTTTAGCATTCACGCAATCACATTTCTTGTTTCGAGACAAATTGATTGGCATATATAAAGTATATAATTGACAAAAAATATACAATATCTTTTAGATGTAGTAATAAGTGTTTGTTTTTTCTGATCATATAATTTATTTCAATTAGTTAAAAGCTTTCGTCCTTCCAAGAAGGGCCTCTTCAGTCAATATTTATTTACAATCAATTGTATCTATAAACAATATTATTAAAAGATGAAAAACATAACGGTCCACACACAAAGACATCTTTTTGAAAAATATATTAATATCATTTTTAATTTTTTACTTTTTTTGTCAGTGAAAATTTTATTTTCTTTAATAACTACATTATTATAAAAAGACGAAATTTTTAAGTACTACGTAAAAAAAATGTGGAAAAAATGAGAATACGAACGAAAAAGTCGTAAAATTAAAGAAAACGTAAAAAAGTTTCAGGGAATAAAAAAAGAAAATAAAAAAAAATTTTGAAATATATAAAAAATCTTTTTAAAAATATAACAAATTATGAAACAAATGCTTAAAAATTACAAAAAGTAATTAACACTCTTTTACGAATTAAAAACTGTGGAAATCAGGGACAAAATCCTTCATTCATGAGAAAATTAAGAAATATAAGGTAAAACATGCCGAAAATTATGTTAATTTCATGAACATTTTGCTTTCATGTTCCGCGGGTCAGTAAAAAGATTTGCTTCCTCATGGAGGAAGCAATGAGTTAATTTTTTTATTATAGAAAATTTCGATGTTTATAGATTTGAAAGTTTGAAAACATATTAACTTTATAAAAGTCAATTGATTCGTTTTAAAACAAGAAACATAATTTTTTTTTATATATTTAGTTGTATGTATAAGTCTTTCAAAATTGAAAACAAAACTCAAATTTTTGAAGAAATCAAAATTTAATTAAAAATTTTTTAATGGTTATTTAGAGAACCCCTTGTGTCTGGTTCCAGATTTTAGAAGTAAAAATAACCACACCAAACTCTACTTAAAACAAGCGTGGTTCCAGCAGGGGGCGATCGCCCCTCCCAAAATCCTTAGATTTATATGAGAGAGAAAGAAATAACACTATATTGTAATAACTTTTTAATTCATATATATCGCTTCCTCCAAAATCCTCGTCTGGATCTGACATTGATTAAAAAACAGTATTCGAGTTATAGTGTCCACAGGAAAAACTACATCAGTACAGATACCCATACACAAACACTACACACACATTTGTACTTTTGGTCAGGGTCTTATATAATAATTTATTGGTAAAAGATAGTTAAGGCTTTTTAGAAATTTGTAGAGTTGCATAACGAGCGAGACGAGCGAGAATCATATAGAAACGAGTATGATTCTCGTTTTCAAACCGGAAGTCTCGTCTCATTCTCGTTCTCGAAAACGAGATTATAAGTTAACGAGAATCTCGCCTTTTCTCGTTCATTTCTCGGCAAACAAAAAGAAATAAGCAATGAATATGCACTTATAGACATAAGTCATTATATTATTTTGCAAAATAACAGGATTTAATTAAACCATCTAACTTAGTCAGAATTCTATATTTATAATCTTTCTATATTCAAGATTTTTATAATTATCAATTAGTAGAATCGAAACAAACATTGTAAAGATTATAGTTTAGTTATTAAAATATTTGGAAAGTTTATTGTTTAATTTTATTTTTTAATCATTAAGCATTAAAAATCTTACTGGAATGACTTATTTTTAGTAACCTTTCTGGCTGACACATGAGTAAAATTTTCCTGATTTAATTTAATAGAAAATGTATAATATGCAATGTTTAATACATATTTTTAACAGGAAATAAAATAATTAATAAATGAATTGTTTCAATTGCATAATTTTATAAAATTAAATTTGTTTATTTGGAGATAATGATAATGTTCATAATTGAATAAAATACTTTTTTTATCGAGCAATTAGTTGTTTATCAATTTCAAATTATACACATGAGTTAGTAAAAATAATTATAAACTTCTACATTTCGTAATTATTGTAATTACATTTTCTGCTGAAACAGAAACATTTAAACAAGTTCTTTTTAATATTTAAAATAAAACGTCCTTTAAAGTACCATTAAACGAAACAAATCCAAAAAGTTAGGAATAAGTCAAATAAACTTTCATCAACTTTAACTCATTATTTAAAAGATGATATTGTAACCTGACATAAAGAGAACCGTAAAGGTTTTTGAATCTTAAATTTTTCCATCTCTGATTTGTTACAAATCGAAAAAAAACATGTATTTTGTAAAATTAATATTAAGTAATAGCGTCTCAAAGCTCATAAAGTTTTATGTGTATTTTTGCATTGAAAAAAAGTTACTTTTTCTGAGGTTTATTGTGAGATAGTCAAAAACAATATTTTTCAACCAGACATTTAAAAAAAAAGAGAGTAATATGGTAAAACATTGTATTTTGATGATTTTATAGTAAATCTCCGAAAAAAGTGTTTTTTCTCATGAAAAAATACGTGTATAAATATAAATTCGTAGACTCTATGGGAGAATTGAATAAGAATTAAAAAAATATTTAAAATTACGAATTTTTTGTGCGATTTGTGACAAAAAGAGGTAGGAATATTTAAAATTTGAAAGTTTAAATTTGAAGGACCAACGTAATGTACGTATGGAGAAATTAATTAAATTTTTTTAAGTATTATAATAAAAACGATATTCTATAATAATATAATTTTTCATTTTTGCAGAATTTTTATGATTTAATTTTTTATGGAATTTTAAAATACAAATTTTTTTGGCAGTATATTATCATCTATTAAATTCATTTATATTATATATTTTTATTTTCTTTGGATTGTAGAGTAAAATAAATATCCTTAAATTCCTTTTCGTGATATCTCTTGAGATGTTGTTCGACTCCTGAAGTGTTTCCATCAGTCACTTTTAAAAATTCGGGTTATCAATGGCTCATTAGATTCACACAGTTTACACCGAGCTTTACATCCTTTTCGAGAAATATTTCAAAATACTCGGATAAAGGCGGAGCATCATTTTTTCTCCGCTTAAATAGGACATTCTTTGTGTATTCTTTTCTTGAGTAGTACTAGATCTATGAATTAATTTTATATTTTAATATACTAAAATTAGTTATAAAAATGAATGTATAATTTTAATACACCAAGAGATACATAACTTAAATTTTTATAATAATAAAATGTGCAAAAATGCAAACTAAAATTGCTTATTTTTTATTTAGATCTAAATATTGTTAAGAAATGAAATTTAAAATGTTTAAATTATAGAAAAAAATTATTATAGAAAAAATAAGATTTGTAAAAATTCTACTTTAAGCATAATTTTAAATCAAATTATATTTTTAAAATAAATTTTTTAAATTTATAATAAGTAATTTGTTTATAATACATAATTCTGTAATTGGATATCATCGTCAAAAGGTTGGTCACGAGTTTGATTGGGAGAATGTTAAGATTTTGGATTATGAATCTAATTGGAAAAAACGCACTATTTCTGAAATGATTCATATAAATTCTATTCAACACACAATAAATATTAAAGAAGACTGTTTAACTTTAAATAAAATATTTCTACCTTTATTCAGACAATTGAACTCGTGATTAGATTTTTTCAGTGCCTCGACCGAGATTATAGAAGCAAAACAGTGCTATTTCCTATTTCAGTTTGGACTTGGCCGTCGATGGCTCAAGACACAATTTTAAATTATGATATGTATTATTTATTTATTTATTTATTTATTTTTATGTTTGTAATGTTAACAATTTTAAAAAATATGACGCATTAAAAAAGTTACTATGGTCTAATATATATTAAAAAATGAGGTAAATGTGAACTTTATTTTTAATCTATTAACAACAAACTTAATTTTTATAAATATTTTGCTTTGTGTTGTGTTAAAGAAAAGTGTTAATGAAGTGCTTTAATAAAAAATTTTTAGCCTGATGAGGTTGGCATACCCGGCCAACGAAACGTAGTGCAAAGATAAAAATTGCTTAATTTTTATTTCACTGACCTTCCCAAGAACAACTAAATCTTACATTAAATATTTTTAAAACTTTAAATATTTTTACGAAGCTAAAATTTTGTTCTTCTGTGTGTATTATGCTAGGGTTTCAGTCTCTAAATGATCAGATGTTGATAAATCTTCAAGAGATTCATTGCTTTTTCTTTTTTTTTGCCATTTTATTTAAATACAAATTTTTTCTTTTTAAACTTTTAGTTTGACTTTGAAAATGACATTTAGCCGAGAATGAACAATTTGAAGTATGTTTTGATAAGTCGAGTATAACAAATGACAATCTCTTTTCTCGTCATGAACATATTCTCGTTAATCGAGTATAATTAATATAAAAACGAGAATGTCTCGCTCGATATGCAACTCTACTAATTTATCAAAAATTTAATTTATCAGACTTCTTAGTTGTCCAAAATTGCATTTAGCAAAAATCTAATTTGTCAGAATTTCCAATTATCAAAAATCCAATTTGTTAAAAATTGCATTTATCAGAAATCTCATTTGTCAAAAATTGCATTTATCCGAAATCGCATTTATCCGAAATCGCACTTATCGGAAGTCTTATTTATCCAAAAGATTATTCTCCATAACCTTCAATTGTGCGAAAGTCCATGTACAAGAAATCTCATTTTCCCAAACTTCCATTATCCTAACATTTCTCTTTACAAGCGAGTTGCCCGTCCCTGGTCTAGTCGGTAAAACAGAGTGCAGTTCAGAAGGAATTCGGAGCGACATCTATTCTGTTTCCCGGAATAGACCAGGGACGGACAACTCGCTTGGAAAGAAGAATGTTGGGATAATGGAAGTTTGGGAAAATGAGATTTCTTGTACATGGACTTTCGCACAATTGAAGGTTATGGAGAATAATCTTATGGATAAATGAGACTTTCGAAAAGTGCGTTTTCGGACAAATGCGATTTCTGATAAATGCAAGTTTTGACGAATAAGATTTCTGATAAATGCAATTTTAGACTAATTAGATTTTTGATAATTGGAAATTCTGACAAATTAGATTTCTGTTAAATGCAATTTTGGACAACTAAGAAGTCTGATAAATTCAATTTTTGATCAATTAGATTTTTGACAAATTAAAATTTGGATAAATGAGGTTTTTGATAGTTGATTTTTTTGAAAAATGAGATTTCTGATAAATTCAGTATCAGACAAATGAGACTTCTGATAATAACAATTTTTGAGAAATGTGATTTCTGATAAATGCAATTTTTGACAAATAAGATTACTGATAATTCACATTTTTGACAAAAGAGATTTCTGAAAAATAATATTTCGGTTCAATGAAATTTCTTATAAATGCAAACTTGAACAAATGAGATTTATGATGATTGCAATTTCTGAGAAATGAGATTTCTAATAAATGCAATTTTTGATAAAAAAGATTTCGGACAAATGAGATTTCTGTTAAGTGCTTTGTCTAATAAATTAGGTTTCTGACAAATGTAATTTCGGACTAATGAGATTTCTGAAAAATACAATTTTTGATAAATGAAATTCGTAATAATTTAATTTCTTTAAAAATGAGTTTTCTATTAAATGCTATTTTGGACAAATTAGATTTCTGATAAATGAAATTTCGGACACAAGAAATTTCTGCTAAATTCAATATTAAACAAATTAGATTTTTGATAATTGAAAATGTTTACAATTCAGATTACTGACAAATGTAATTTTTAATAAATAAAATTCTTGATAATTCAATTTTTTGACCAACGAGATTTCAGATAAATGCTATTTCGGATAAATTAAATTTCTGATAAATACATTTTTGGCTAAATTAGATTTCTGACAATTTACCTTTCGGACAAGCGAGATTTCTGGTAAATGCATTTTCGGAGAAATTAAATTTCTGATCATTTAAATTTCAGACAAAAGAGATTTCTGATAAATGTTTTTTTGGATAAGTGAGATTTCTGATAAATGTAATTTAGGATAAATAAAATTCGGTTAAATGGATATTCTGACAATTGAGTTTTGGAGAAAATGTGGGCGACCCTGATGATGTATGCGTGATGCGCTAACTCTTTATTGCATATTTTAAGAAAAAAATCTAAAAAACCGCTGCAAAGTTTTACGTCGGGTATTTACTTTCGTAGATTATTTTTTTCATTTGCGTTCATTTTTTGAACACATTGCTTCCTCATAGAGAAATAATAAATCTTTCTTTTTCAAAAATGGATAACAAAATGGTCTAAAAAAATAAATTATTAGACAAAATGGATAAAAAGTACTTTCTTTTAATATTTTTATGTTATTATGTTAATATAAGTTGAAAAAAAAAATTTTTTTACAAGACTACGCTATTAAGTGAGCAAATGGTTTATTAATTTACGTAAAATTTGATGAAAATATATTAATTAAAACTTACAATTGCAAATATAATATAAAAAAGTAAAAAATTATTAAAACATTCAAAAACAAAAAGCATTAATTCATCTATGAGGAAGCAATATTTATATTTTAACTTTTTTTTTAAACATTAATTCTCCAATTTTTTAATATATATTAAATGCACTTAAATGTACTAAAAAGTTTTAATAAATTTCAATTGGAAATAAAACATGGAAAAATTAACAAAAACACAAAATATGCAATTAAAAAAAATTGAAATAAATACGAGTCTGATAATATATAAGAAAAAAAAATACTCCCTCCATTAGGAAGCAATACACCTATTAAAAGAAAACAAAAATTTTCAATGACATTCGCTAAGTACCAATCAGTTTAAAATACAATAACTATTATAGGCATTATAATAATAATAATTATAATAATAATAATAATAACCCGAAATGGGTTGCTTGGTGCTTCCGTTACCAAGCAGCTCAAAGATACTGGTCCTACTTGTCTCAGTACTAAGATGACCATTACAGAACATCGTATAGGTATTTGATCATGTTGGTAAGGGAATTGTGGTACCCTTTACTGGATATTACAGAATTTCTGAGCTGACTAGGTCAAGTACTTGAATGGCATTTGAGATGGGGTTTTTGACTCCTCAATCGGGCGCCTCCCCAGGTGGCGGATAGGGGAAGGCCTCTCAGATATGGGAGGTACCGAGGAAATTAAAATACCCGGGGCGGACAAAAAGTCAAATAGGGGTGGGCACCCGATATAATTGTCCACTCTGTGTTAAGATAACCTCCCACACAGAGTATTTGCGGTTACGATGACTGTAACGCGCAGTGCCACCCACAATAGGTCTCTCTCGGGTGGAGATCAGAGTTCAGTTGGGCGTGGCAATAGGATAGAACCCAGGCGACGACTAAGCAACGACCAGGGACAAGCTCGATTAAGGGGGTCACCCTATGTGATAGGTTCGAAAAATCGAATTTTTTTTCGTCATATATCGCACCTATAACATATGCAGAATATGTGGGTAAAGTGATTTAAACATATTCATCGATGTTAAAAATTTTTTACAGTGAGAAGGCAAGATGTTCGAGCTCGCGGTCAAGCTTTCAACGAAGTGTGTCACTAAACCTTTTGTGTCGCTTCTGTTTTTTATCCGCGAATTTTATTATTACATACACATATATATAAGTAAAAAATAAATACATTTAGAAAAACTTTAGTTTCCTAAACTATATTTTCGAATATAACGGCTGTTTTAGTAATAGTTTGGAATTCATGGCTTTATTCGTACTTGAACTTTGAAACGCGTTTTTCTCGAAACCACATTTTTCGAACTGGCGACCATGTTTTCTCAAAAACGACTTAACCGATTTCGTTCAAATTTATAGAGTATATTCAGCTCATGTGTGGCTATCGCCCGAACCAGAATAATTGAAAAAGGTCGAGTCGTTTTTTTTATATACAAGAAAATAGACGCAAAAAATCGCTTTTTAAAAAAAAAATTCAAACTCGCGTAAAAAATTCAATTTTTAATATTTTCAAAATATCCTGGTTCCGGCGATAGCCACATAACCACAGATTAAAATGCTATTTCATTTTTTGATTTCTGTTCAGCCAATCATTTGGAATCGTGGTCGCCGATGGACCACTTTTTTATCAACAAAGCCACTTTACAGTGTTATAAGTCGTAAACATTGAAATATTTTTAATTAAAAAAATTTGTATTTGTAGTTAAAATATCACTAAATGTATGGAAAAAAGTCCAAAGTTCCAAGTTTTCATGGATCTGAAAAAAAAATTTAAGATAAAACGCTTAAAAACGGCCCGTCACTTTTTTGTTGTGTTGGCAAAAAAGTTCCCCTAACAGAAGAGGATACAGGCAGAGGTTACATGCGCGATGGGTCAATATGCACCTACAATACTCGGAAATGACTCCTCAGTACTTAAGAGATCAGGTATCTTCTCTGAGAGAAAGGGGATATGAAGCTCTTTTCCAAGACCAGGAAGACCCCTCAGAGAACACACAAATTTTGTGTGAAACACCAACGCCCGTAGCCGAAGATGGAAACATGAGTTCGAGGGAAACCAAAATTCATCTCAAGGTTTCCATTAAAATCCGATTAATTGTTCTCATACTAGGCTGTTTGGGAGGGATTAAAGCTTCATTTATAAGCCAATTGAAAAAGATACCAAACTGCGAACGTCAAGCTGAAGCATTAACGGTTCGTATGCAAAAGGCTGTCATTCTGAGTTCACTTAATCTGGTCCGACAGCACTGTTCTTCATAATATAATATAACGAAGGTAGCTCTAAAAAAGCATCCAATAGCGTTCCTGGCCACCGCGTAAGAACAACAGCGGCAAGGGACAGGAACACCTACAGAACAGTGAACTGAAAACACCTCGAGCAAAAGAATCGCGCTCTTGCTTACCTTTCAGGACGGAAGGAGCAAAAGCGGATAAGAGTACGTAGGGCAAGAATGGGAGAGGTTGTTTTAGTGCGGTATTACCACAGCACGTGGTTGAGTCCCACACGAACAAGTGCGTAAAGGCATTTTTTCCTCTCCTAAACTTGTTTTGTAAAAAAAAAAAAATAATAATAATAATAATAAAATAATAATATTTCAATTGTTCCTAGATTTTTTTGCTACAAACTTATCCGCCATTACAAAAAAGCCTTCCACATTTGTAACCAAGGAAACAATCTGATCGACAAGTATAAAAACTATAAGATAAGGAAATTTCAACACAGATGACAATATTAAATATAAAATTGAAAAACTGTGAAAAAATATGGTCCTCAACTACCCTGGGGGTAATTTTTCTAATTAAATATATAAAATAAGCTTAAAGCTAGTATGTAACACACAACGGTAAATAAATTAATAATAGACTGTAATAAAATATGAACAATGACCCTACGCGGCTCAACATTAAAGGATTCAAATGTCATAAAAAAATCTACTAAATAAATTTTTTATATTTCTAAAAATAAACGTAAATAACCTAAAAACTCCTATACTAAACAGTTTTCTTATAAAAGGACACAACTAAAATATCTAAGACGCATGTGGGAATTGAAAAAAAAAATTGTACTATAAGGTTCGTAAATAGCTCAATCGATGCGTTTTTAAAAAAATAAAAAGGATAAAAAGCTTACATTTTAACTTTCTTAAATTTTTTATTATAATTTTGCCAAAAAACTATTTTTTGAAAATTTTAAAATCTAAAAAAAATATATCTGGAACTGATCGATCGGATTCAAACATATGGCAGAATTTGTCACCCTGAGAGACCTATTATTTGGTAAAAAAGAAGATGCTTCTAATTATAACGGTTCTTGAGATATTGGGCCAAACGTAATGTTAACACACACACACACCCGGACATTTTTTCTAAACATCATTTTTGACATCCTGGGATCGAATTATGTTGAGAAATGTCAAAAAATTGCAATTGAGGATTTGAGGGTAAAACAATACTTCCTCTATGAGGAAGCAAAACTAAAAAACCAGAATTCGGTAAGTTATTTTGTGTATTCTAAAAATCAATTATTTTCCAAAAATTTGTAGTTAGTAAAAAAGACTCTAGTGTTTCGTTTTGGAATTAAATAACACAAGAAGTGTATGCACGATTTTGAGTTTCTATAATTGAAATTGTTGGTCTGATCAATAAAAGTGGTTTGAAAAACACAGGTCAATTTAAATCAGGATATTTTGGTCAAAAAGTTAGATAAGGACTTGGGATTAAAATATTTGGAAGTTCTTTAAAATTCTGCGTCAGATGGTTTACTGATCCATTATTTTTGACTTAGTAAAGTTACACTGAGAAAATTCTATCTGTAAGGATTACAAAACGAACCTGTACTCTTCGAACGAAATGACCATTTCTGTTATATTTACTTATTAACCTTATTGTTTTTAAGAATATATCTGCTAATTTTACAAAACGTTTTATAATCTGTCATAAGCTGTACTATACTTCGCATCAAATTTTTGTTCTGAGATTATTACAATGTAAGCAAAAAAAAAAAATAACTTTAAGATACAGTGGTCTCTCATAAAAAGGAACTGAACTATTACAAAACTCATTAATATAAAGCTGTAAGGTTCCTATAAGCATAGAGTTGAAGCATACTTCCTATCTCTGTTACTTCCGGGGATTCACAATATTTAATATTATCTAAGAAAGTGATTCATATGCTTACTATTATCGCAAGAATTTAGAGTGAGATAGAAAGTAGTCTAAATTATAAGCATTTAAACCCATAAATTTTAAATTTAAAACGAAAATATTTATATATATGCCACCTGTAGTAATTATCTATCTTTTGAAATATTATTCATACTAAATTTAAATTGACTTTTAATTACTATCTTTACAATTTCTATTCTATTTCTACTCGACTTTTAAATCAAATTAAATCAAAATGTTATTTTGTTAATATCAATAATCTCAGTTATAATCAGGGACTGACACGAAAACCGAAACAAAATATATTTTAATACTAAGTTTTAGGCCATTTTTAGTATTAATATATTTACATCCACAAAAAACTCTTTTTAATTAAAATATATTTTATTTTTGTTTCGTTTCGGTTTTAAAAAACTGAAACAAAATATCAAATGAATTTTGTTTTGTGTTGAATCTAAAACGAACAGGCTCTGAATTACGTTTTCGTCTTATGCCCGAAACGAAAACGCTTCGAATTTTGTTTTCGTTTCATGCCCGAAACAAAAATCCGCTCCGAATTCCGTTTTCGTTTCTCATAAAAAAGGCTCTAAATTTCACAAAAACAATTTTAAACACAATTCTTTTCTGGCAGGAGACGAACACGAAATTCAGAGTCTTTTCGTTTCGAGCATGAGACTGAAACGAAATTCGGAGTTGATTTTCGTTTCGGGCATGAGACGAAAACGTAATTCACAGCCTTTTCGTTTCAGGCTCAATACAAAACAATATTGATTGTACATTTTTGTTTCGTCACAACAATTCAAAACAGAAACAGAATTCGGTTTTCGTGTCAGTCCCTGGTTATAATACTTGTTAAATAATATAACAAGCATTAACAAAATATAAAAATAAAATAAAATTAACATTAATACAGGTAAAATTTTATCTAGCATTATTAAATAAATTACAAATAATAGAAATATATTTCTGATGAAACCTTCACTTTAAATTTTGAAAATAAACAAAAACAAAGTTCATTGACCTACTTGGTCTGATCTATTTTGCTGTTTGCTTCAAATATATTTTATTTAAGTTTTCTTCTTTAATTTTCGAATTTGATTTATCTATTAAATAAAATTAACAAATATCAATACAAATTTTTCATTAATAACCTAATAATAATAATTTAATTTTAAAATTATACTTTATTCTACATTAAATTCCTTCTTTTAATCTTTTTTCTTGGTTTGTATTATAAAATAAGCAAATAAAATAAATATTTTATAATTTTTGGGAAGATTCTCCTTTTTACAAACTCATAAATAAGTCGTGATGATGCTACAATGCACCACAACTTACCAAGTTTTGTAAAAAGTAGCGTAAACCAAGCGAAGAATTTAAACAATATTAACCAGCCAGTTGTTGGTTGTACTATGTACTCCAACAAAAGATCAATTAACTTTTTCGTTATTAAATAATTGCTGAATCGCAAATCTCAATTATTTAATAACTATTGCTTAAAAGCTTCACCCAAAAAACACAGAAATTTATTTTGAGCAATAATTTGGAAAAACTCCGTTTCCAAATTATTATTCGTAATAATGAAATTATTATGTAAATAAATATTGAGGTTGTACTATATGTACTCCTCAATAAATAAATAAATAATTAATTTTTCTTTTATGACGCTTTGTTTCTCTATATAATTTGTACTTATTAAATTATAATTAATAAAATTATACCGGTAAATTTCAATTCAATAAAATAATATATTTTATAGAATTTACCAATCAGCATAATTCCCTTAAAATATTGTGACGCTAAGTACGTAGGTCTTACCAATTTTGTTGATAAAAATCAAGAGGACGAGTCTATGCAAATGACCTCCTTATATACCCTTGATTTACCCCCAAAAACGACCAGAAAGTTCGATAACCGCTACAACTGTCAAAATTTTAATTTCCGCGGTTTTTCTATTTTAATTTTAACGTTTATAAATACTGATAATTTATTTTTTCTTTCTTGTAAAATATTCTATATTTTCTACTCTATATTTTACTGTAAATTTATTTATTATATATTTATTATTTCTTATAAAAAACTTTATTTAAACTTTAAAAATTGATTTATTGTTTATTATCTAATAATTAATCTAATCGTACTATCGTCATTTTCTTTAAACTCACCTATATTTAATTATTTTTATTTCGTATTATCAATTTTTTTATTATTAATAATAATTCCATCTAAATTATTTAATTTTAAACGTTTTTAACCTACTATTTAAATATTAAACAATATTTTACTAATGCTACTATTCACTTTTGTAAACTGTATTATAAACTAATTTGATCAACTAATATTTATTTATAATTGTTTATATTTATTACAAAAATTGCACTTATTCAAGTTAATTCTACAATATCATTAATTATCAATGAATTCCGCTTATTTTCAATTCAAATTATTTTTTTATTGCTTATTCTATTATTTTACAATTAACTATTTCTCAGATTTTCAATAATCAGTTATTTATTCAACAATATTCAACTTTTAACTTTCTATTTCGATTTTTATTTTGAAATACTAAATCTTCTATCGAAATATGTTTCTAAATATATTTCTTTTTTAATTTCTTATAATTATTTATAATAATAATCTAATAAATTTTATTTTCAAAATTAGTTATTTCAACTGAATTTTTGAAAATCCAAGTAGCAATTCTTCATTTCAATTTTTTCTATTAATTTCAACATCCTGTATACCAAGACGAACAAGCCATCGGACCACCTGAAATGCTTAGAGATTATGAAATGCTTAGGGATTATGAAATGCTTAGGGATTATGAAATGCTTAGGGATTACGCATTAAACCTAGCAGAAAATTTTTTCGAACATCGTTTATCGTCAAACGAATTAACTAAAAACATTAATAAGATGAATAGACATTATCTTCCTCTTAAACTTAAACATAAATTACCTTACCAGGTGCTTAATTTCTTCAACAACCAACGCTAAATATGTATGGGCGTAAAGGCATGTAGGTTTTTTTCAACATATATTTTCCTACGCATTAAATAATTATTGTATGAATGCACTCAGTTGCTTTAAATCATAAAATATATCATCAACATCGAATCCGTAATATTGTATAGACAAATATAATGTACTAGTAGGTTTAAGCTAAATGATTGTTACCAGGTACGAAGAGATAAAATGATAAGATACTTACAGGACTATTTATTGTTATATATATTTTTTTGTACGTTTATATTGATAATAATAAAGTTTGTTATAACAAAAAAAAAAAAAATATCGGACCACAAACACAAACGTCTAGAGCTCGATCCCAACAAACCTCAATATTTTTTTTATATTTAAATTTTACATTTAATTAATATATTTATTTTTATTCCTATTTACTATTTGATTTTTAACACTATTTTGAAATGGTTTCGTAACCATGAAATACCATTTCAGAGTGCAGTATAGAAAAGATAATTTTACAGAACTGCTTTGTAACGCTTCAAGTACGTAACATTAAAGAAGGTAATATTCGGCAACTTTCGGCTTCTTCCGTCATGTTTCGGCTTTACTCGGAAACAGCCAACGCTACACATGATGTTGCAGTTCATATAGACGGATCAAAACTAATTGTCATGTGCGTTGATAGCTGCGGTCGTTAAGCGGTAGTTTTATGTTCGTGATAGGGTCGTGACGCGAGAGTTCGAATCTTTCACCATGCGAATTTGTTTTCAAATAGTTGAAAATATATATTTGTAAGCAACAGGGTGTATCTATAAATAAATGTAGGTTACGTGTAAGTTGAATATATGAATTAACTGAAGGAGAATAATTTTTTAAATGTGAACAGGTTAAATTACAAAACAGTTCTGTAACTTATCACAGTAAGTTTATATCTTTTTCCAAGTTAAGACATAAGTTTTTCTGAGACTTTTTAATACTCGTTAAATATATTTTGTTCTGTAATTTCAACACTACGTACGTTAATTTCTTTGATTCTGTAACATTAAAAGGTATGAAACAATCTCGTTTTTTTTTATAAAATCAACTTATTTACTATTTACAGAAAGTGGTCTTTCGTCCGAGCAATTTATGAGTTTGGATACAAATTATCAAATTTTTCAAATATCGTTCCATAAGTTAAGTTCGTTGCTTGATCTACAAAAAGTGTACAAAAAATTTGTGATTCTCCATTTTGTTTGCTGAATTGTAAGCTTTAATTTGAGCTAAGAAAACTTGAATAATATTAAGTGGTACTCGAAATATGACAACATAATAAGTCAATTTCATTCTTCTTCAGTAATATGCAAGTGTTTTAAACCATAATTTCTTTTAGCCAGCATAGAAATAGACTTTTGCATCTGAATGCCAGCTGGGATGAAATCGTGCGTGCTGCTCCAGCTAGTAGCAAAATCCAAAGGCAGATTCACTAATTTGTCTTCGAAGACAAGACAGCAGTCTCTGTTTATTCTTAATTTGTTTTGATCATTTTATATTTTTACAAGGTTTCTAGGAAGATTAGAGTTTGTAACTACGTTGTCATCTTAATCATCATCTTTATTATCATCACTAATATCCTCATCCCAATCGGCAATAATACTCAACATAATTTTCAGGGTTATCAAGTTTTAGTAATTTGATAACATCTTGAGCGGACAAATTTATGACCTGAGCAAAGCATTGAAAATGTTGTTCATCAGATTCGAATTCCACGTTTATGTTATTCAGAATTTTCTCTAACTCTAGCATAAACTTGTCACTTGATGACGTGTTATGTGCAGTGATTCCTCCGATTTTTTCAAGCAGTTCCGCTCTATGTAAAGCACTGTAAAATATTTTTGCAACATCCAAATCTGTGTGATTACTCTTACTTGGCACAAAGTCAATAGCTAAAGAATGCATCTGACAATCTTTGTCGATGAAATATCCAGTGATGCCGTAGTTCTCTCACGGTCTCCCTAAACCACGAGACCTCTTTAGGAAAGAGGGTGTTAGTAAAATGCTACTCTAATATCTCCCTAGATACATTTTTTTAAACATTTTTAGTTTTCATTTGTCATACAGTAGTCTAATATAATAAAAGCTGTATTTGGTATATACATATATGATTTTAAATGCAGGTTTGATTTACGCTTCATAATGGCTGCACAGTGCAACAGAGAAGTAAAAATAATTCGAAAGAGAGTTACGTGATTTATGGAAACCTCTTTTTCTATTTTTAAATGTTAAGACTTAATTTGGCAGTAGAAAATATTCTACTCAAATGAATTATTTCTCACTAAAACTGATTTGAAAAAAAAAATATATATATTATACATATAAATGTTACCTGGAAAGCTAAAGCCACATTCATTTTTTGAAAATACCTGGGCTGTAAATGATCTTTGCAAAGTTTATTATTAACTTTTAAGTCATATGAATGCACTTTTAAAAGCTCCATCAAAGCATACGAATGCTTTAGATTTATAGAACCATCTAAAGTCTAGAAATGGATGAAGATTAATATAATTATAATACCATAATAATATGATAAATATTTTATCTGTAATTGATGTTATTCACACTCACATAAATTATGGCGTATTTAAAAAACTTTATTTGAATGTTTGTTAATACTTCTATCAAATGTGGAAAACTGGACAGAAACCACAATCTTCTTTTATCACAGACTGGATGCAACACGCTTACATCCTTATCCGTACACTGTTAAAAAAATTTGTAAATTTACAATAGTTTCAAGCAAAAAATGTTTGAAATTCTCAAAACTTTGTGTATGAAATAATTTCAAACACAAATGTTTGAAAGTGTTGTAAATTTACCATAGTTTCAAACGAAAAATGTTTGATATTCTCAGAACTTTGTATATGAAATAATTTCAAACACAAATGTTTGAAAGTGATGTAAATTTACAATAGTTTTAAACGAAAAATGTTTGAAATTCTCAGAACTTTGTATATGAAATAATTTCAAACACAAATGTTTGAAAGTGATATAAATTTACAATAGTTTCAAATAAAAAATGTTTGAAATTCTCGGAACTTTGTATACGAAATAATTTTAAACACAAATCTTTGAAAGTGTTGTAAATTTACAATAGTTTCAAACAAAAGAATATTTGAAATTCTCAAAAACTTGTGTATGAAATAATTTCAAACACAAATGTTTGAAAGTGTTCTAAATCTGTAACATTTGTATACAGAAGTGTCTAAAAAAGGAAAAGATTAGTTTCATTTTTTAGTATTAGACTATGGAAATCTGTGGATCGTATCCTTCACTATAATAGAAAGTATAATACTAATGACTTGTGGAATTTCCACAATTTGTCTCGCCCTTTCCCTATAATAATTTATTTATTTAAAATTTATTTATTTATTTAAAATTTATTTGAGTAATAAACGGGTGAAAACACCCTTATAACAAAAGTAATACAATATATAATAATTACAAATATAATACAATACATGCCGCATTCAAATAACAAAAATTAAAATCTCATATCACATGTTTCATTCGTACAATAAGTTTCGCAGAGATAGAATGAAAGAAGTTAAACTTTCGTTAAAAAAATTTAAATCGAAACAGTATTTATTGCCCTCAATACTAAACCTATTAAAAACAGAGTTTTTTCCATAGTTAGTTTTGAATCGTTTGACATAAAATGGTAAGGTGTTCCGCGTAACCTTTATTGGAGCAAAGAAATTGACAGAGGAGAAAACTGTAGGACAAAGCATGATACCATTAATTATTTTAAATAGGAAAAGAAGGTCAGAGAATGTAAAACGATTTTCAATTTTAGGTCATTTAAATTGAGTCCTTAATAGACTATAATCATGAGTATAAAAATCAAAATCCACTCTTAGTTGCTTAGCCATAAAACGCAAAAAACGTTTGTGAACTCTTTCTAGTCTAAGAATTTGAACACCAGTGTACGGAAACCATATAACGGAACTATATTCCAAGGTAGACCTTATTAACGAAAAATATAAAGTTCTTAAAGTTGAAAAATTATGAAAGTTCTTACCATTACGCATTACAAATCCAAGCGATCTAAGAGCAGAGTTAACTGTATTGTCAATGTGTTGTTCAAAATTCAGTTTGTTGTTCAAAGTGACACCAAGATAATAATGCAATATCTGTACTTCCCTACGATTAAAACGATTTAACCCGAAGTGATAATTAATTAATTATTGGATTTATTATTCTTAAATGTATTAAACTTAAAGATTTAAAATGATCAATAAAATGTGGTTTCAAAGTTCGACTGTCAAATATGTAACATAATTTTGTGATTTTTAACCGTTATTTGTGAGAAAATGGAATTAATAAAATAAGTTTTAACTTACCCAATATGAAGCAAGTGAGTTTAACTTTCAAATTTTCTAAGCACTTTTTAAATTTTTTTTTAAAGTTATGAGAAATAATAAATTCAAAACACAAAATTTTTTATTTTTGTGAACTTTCGACCTAATATCTTGGTTTCTAAAAAATATAAAATTTTGATACCTTTTAAATATTCAAATTATGCCTAAATCTACTCACAATAAAATTTTATGTTGGTCCTGTAGTTAGTTTTTCAAATAATAAAGTTTTAAGATTGTAATACACTTTGAGGTTAAAACAATACTTCCTTATAAGTTTAAAGTTGTTTTTTTTAAAATCATTTTAATTTAAAAATGTATTACAATTTTTAAACTCTATTATTTCAAAAATTAAATTTAGGAAGAAGTTGGAAATATCAGTGTAAGTAAAGTTAGGCTTGATTTGAATATTTTAAAGGCATAAAATTTGTATATTTTTTGTAAACCAAGATATTATGGAGCAGTCACAGCTCTTGGCTGCCTGCAGGTTACCTTGGCAACGTATGAGAGTGAGCAAGAGAGAAAATATTCTCTCTCTTGCTGACTCTCATACGTTGCCATGGTAACCTGCAGGCAGCCAAGAGCTGTGATCGTACCTTTAGATCGTAAAGTTCGCAAAAATAGAAGATTCGTGCTTTGAATTTAATATTTCTCGTAATATTAAAATTATTTTATATGTTTAAGTGATATATACACTCACGAATAATAAATTCAATAATTTTAAACAAATACAAATCATATTTTTACTTTTTAAAAAGTTAAAAATTTTTTCATTTTTAAAAATTATTTTTGCTTCCTCATAGAGGAAGCTTTGTGATCGTTAAGATTTTCGATTTTCCAAAAATAGTCTAAATCGACTTATTTTCATCTAAAAAGCGTTAATTTTCATTCCTAAACAAATGTCCAGATGTATGTGTGTGTGTGTGTGTGTGTGTGTATGTATGTGTGTGTGTGTGTGTGTGTGTGTGTGTGTGTGTGTGTGTGTGTGTGTGTGTGTGTATAGTGTTTTTTGTGTACAAGGTATCTCGAAAACGCCTTAATGAATTCCAATAAAATTTGGATGACATATTAAGCTCATGAATGTCTAAATTTGGACACAGGGATTTTTGAAAATACCAAACCAAATTTTTTTGGGCACCTTTTTTCATCGAAAAAAATCGTTTTTTGACAAAAATTTTTTTCATGCTAAAAATACAACTTAAAGAATACAAAAATCATGTTCCTCATCTCAAGACGTATCGATTGACATATATTACTTTTATAATTGATCAAGAATTCGTAAAATAATTTATATTTTTAAATAAGTATTTTTGTATTAAAAAGTTTTTTTTAACAACTTTCCCAATTAACTTATATATTATTAATTTCTTGCTTCCTCTATGAGGAAGCAAATTATTTTGCTTACTTGGAAGCGAAATGTCCATGAAATGGACATAATTCTCACCTAGTTTCTATTTCTGTTTTATTAACGAACATTCTAGTGTTTGTCTATCTAAAGTCAATCGATGCGCATTCAAATATTCTTTAAGTTGGTTATGTTCATTTATTCATAGTTACAAACCAATTTTTATATAAACGATACAAAAAAGTCGGGTTTCTCTAAATTTTTCAATTAAAAAATGTTAATAACTTTAGATATAGGTATCTAAGCAAAAAATGTTATTTTCTAATTTTTAAAATGTCAAGAACTTTGGATAAAGTAACAGCAGAATGTTCGATAATAGCTCAAAAAGTGCGTTGTAAAAAACCATTTAAAATAAAAGAGAATATATCTAGGTGTCACTACATCTTTTGAAAGTTCATGGACAAAAATGTTTTTTAAAATATCGAAAATATATTGATCACCCTGTATAGGGTTAGATTTGGCATTTTATTTGGTTATTTTCACACCCTGAATATTGAACGCAGGTAAGCACTAAACACTATCCTTTTCAGATCCTTTTGTTGGAACAACAAAATTTGTCTGTTTTGCCAGGTGAAAGAGATTAGGAACTGCAGGCTAATGAGAAATAGATAGGTATGAGTTGGACCATTGCTTGGATCATGAGTTGGACGAACAGTGCTATTTTGCTTAGTTTTCTGAAAACTAGAAAGAAGGAAGGAGCTCGTGTTTCATTAATCTAGAAGTTTTTTTAAAAAAGTTTTTTTTAAAAAGTGAAAAATAGTTCAAAAGCTTAGTGTCTTAATTCAACTTGGGTGAGAACATCTTTTAATTCAATTATAATTAAAAAGGTATTATCCCGGATCATTATAGTTGTAATAGGACAGTATCTTCTTATAAAACTGCATTAAAACAGCTAGAAAATCAAGGAAATAATTTAGGAACCAGGTTTGATTCTGATTCTAAGAAAGCAATGAAAAAGTTGAAAACCGAAAATAGTATTGAAGGTATTAAGTTTAAATACGCGTTCAACAAATTAAAATATTATCATGTTTGCAATTCAGGATTACCTCCGTGTCTTGGTCACGATTTGATGGAAGGAGTAATTGCTTACGATTTGTGTCTTTTTATAAAGTATTTTGTCAAAATGGGATTTATTACATATTTGGATCAGAATAATAGGATAGCCCACTTTCCGTTTGGATTAGAAGACAACAGAGATAAACCTGTGCCATTTAAAGCTGATGCAAAACGAATTCCAGGCGGTGCGTGGCAAGTGTGGACATTCTTCAGATTATTTCCTTTAATAATTGGGGACAAGATGAAAAATAAAAGTGATCCTGTTTGGGAATATTTGCTAGTATTACTCGAAATCGTAGAAATTGTTGATGCCCCAAAGATTCACATTTCTTACCTTCCCTATTTGCAAAGTTTAACGGGAGATTATTTATATTTGAGAAGCAAATATTTTTCCGAGAAGTTACGACCAAAACATAACTACATGTCTCATTATCCAGAATATTGAATCTACTCACAATTTCATAAATGTGACAAAATCCTTTAGTGTAAAGCATGAATTACTTCAAAGTTTGATACTATCAGGATCAGATTTATTAAATTTATTATTAAATTTCAAACAAAATTTTTTAACACTGTAACGCCAAACGCTGCCTACATTGATCTGTTCCAAGTGCAACGATCAGTAACTATTGCCTCTACAAAAAATCTAGTTTTTTTGTGAGCGCAATTTCTTCAAGCAATAATTTGTGTAGGACGGTACTGCAGGCACTCCCGACACTTTAAAAACAGGCTAGAGTTTCATTTTATCTGCCAAAATGACTCATGAGAAAAGAAAAATTATTCCAACATTATTAATACAATAAACTTTAAAAAATTGGTTTAAATTAAAATAAAATAATAAAAAAATACAATAAAAGAGTTTAAAAATATTGTACAAAATCTATATAAAAATATAATGAGCCCTAACCACGTCGATCCTCCATTGATATTGCACTTGATTTCATATCCATACCCTAAAAAAGAGCAGCTTATGATAGCTAGCTTATATTACTGCGACGGCGAATCAATTCGTCGCCATGACAACTTACTTCTGCGCAGACGCCAACATAGGCAAATAACGTAACATAAGGTGATTTTTCGAAAGTAGCGTATCTTAAGGTAGACGGTGTAACCAGCCTCTATATCTCGTTTACGGAGATGTTCGTAGGTTTTTTACTTTTAATGAGTAAAAGAATGTATTCATATTTTCATTTGGTGGTGTATCGCATATTTCTCTTATCAGAAGTTTCAGACGCCTCAAAACATATCTTTACGGCAATCTGTTGTTCAGAAGGTAGCTGAGAAATAGCATACTGAAGAATTTCCTCCTTGGTTTCCGAACAGGCTTTTCTAATCGCCTGTATCTGTTTCCTTAAACTTTAAACCTAAAATTACAAAAAATATTTAGTTTTGTTAATTTGATTTAACTTTTTTTACTTACTTCTCATTTTATTATTTTTATTACTTTTAATAATTACATTTTAAAAATAATTATTTATGTCATTATTTCTGTGGCTGAAAAATAAAAGAGCACAACTCCATTTTCATGGTTTCGAGATAAACGAGTTTTAATTTTTTCTTAGTACTGTGAAATCGAAAAATCAACAAATGTTTTTGGTGTTTTGCATTATGTTTTATTATTTAATTGATTTTTAAATACATTTATCAACTTTAATTAAACGTTTCGAATTTAAAGAAATTTAATATTTTTTCACCGTAACATTATATTTTGTTGGAGTTGTGTCGTTTTACCTTTAAATTGTAATATCTAACTAACTTCAATTTGTTTTTAAATGTCATTTTCAAAAATGGTTATGATTTACTTTCTTTTAAACTCTTGCTTAAATAAGAGATTTTTAGGTTCATATACATTTTTATTATATATTATAATTATTGTATATTATATAAATACATAATGATAAGTCAATTTAATAAATAACTTAAAAAACATTTTGTAGAATCAGTAATTTTTTAAAAGCGTCAATAGTTTTTCTCATTCTGAATGGAGTTGTGTCGTTATACTATTCGATCAACGACAAAAGTGGACTTGTGTCATTATATTATTCATTATTTTCTTTGTAAATAAATGTTTTACTCATTTTACATGTATCAAACTTTAAATAGCATGTCTAAATATATATGAATCTGATGTTATGTCATATTTGATAAAATGGCGCTTGTGCTGTTTTACCTTTCAGCCACAGATTTACTTTCTTTTATTTCATTATTTATAAAATTTATATTAAAAAAATAAAAAAAATAAAAAATACTTTTTTATTTCAGAGCAGGCACAACTGTATATATAAAAATATGTGAGTCTTGTAAAATAAGAGATATTTTTTTAAAATTTTAATACCTTTTTTCGAAGCCTCTCATAATTTCGGTTTTTGTTATAAAAAACGCTTTTGTAATTTTGTTTTACTTTCTTTTAATTTATTTCACTTATTTTTTTGACGGATAATTTTTCTTTTTAATTTTCCACATGAGATACAGAGTGTACGTTTTCTCCCATTGTTTTTGCTGTCGATTTTTATGAAGTAACAACTTTTGTTTGAAATATTTTTTCAAATTTTGTGTATTTTAAGAATTAACCACAAAAAATTCATGATTTTATGGTTTTTACCATGATATCAAATTTGCGCCAATTTTCATTATTATTTTTGTAATCATCGCATTAAAATACGTAGGGATGCCAAGTTTCAAAAACTCCGATATTCAGAAGTATATCCATTTATTCAAATACTTTTATAAATAAAAATACGAATGAACTAAAGCTTAATTCCCTACTGAAAACTTTTGTATAAAATTTCATATGAAAATTCATATAGAAATCCATATAGAAAAGTACATAATAGATAATGTAGAAAAGTATATGAAAAATCATATGAAACAGGACATAATGAAATGGTGATAAAAGAGATATGAAAAACAATGTAAAAATTGACATTAAAATTTATACCAAAATTGATATAAAAATTGACTTGAAAAGTGACGTAAGAAGGAAAAAAAGAAGCCAAAAAATACATCGTGAAAAAGTGAAATATCAAAGATCATCTAACAGATTTCGTTTAAAGACACTTGTGTGGAAATCAAAAATACTCATATGGTAAGTAAAATATAAACTGACACTGGTGTTAACAATATTGATTAAATTTATAAGAAAGAATAATGTTGAATTATTTTTGAAATTTAAATTTCCAAACAAATAGTAATAATGATTTAATTCTCATATTATATAGTATTTAAATTGAACAGTTTTTTAGTTTTAATAACTTTTTCAAAACTATCTTATTTTAAAGACCTTGAATATATAATGCTTTTAATTAAAATAGTATTTCGTAGAATTAAACTGTTTCTTATGAATTTTCAAAATTTGTTAAATCTTTTATGTTTTTAGGGTTCCGTACACAAAGTGTACAAACGGAACCCGTATGACGAGATTCGTGCGTCCGTAGACAAAAATCGTATCCCCCCCCCCCCTAGACGCCAAACTATTTGACTTAGAAAGCTCAAATTTGGCACACATATGTATTTTCACTTGTAGATTACAGGAATATTATAGAGAACGTGATTGGAAGGATTGGTCATAGTGTTGTCAAGGAAATAACAAGATTTTTAAGCGTTTTTAAAGTACTTGTGCTGAAATCTCTTGCTATATCCTTGATACCGCTATGGCCACTACCTTCTCTAAAATTTTCTTGTAATCTACACATAACAAGACAATTGTGTACCAAATTTGAGCCCTCTAAGTCAAATAGTTTGGAAGATCAGGGGGGGGAATGGTACATTTTTTATAAAAAATGCAATAAAAACTGATGATTCTTCCACTCTATCTGACAAACTATTGTATTTAGAGTGCTGAAATTTGGTACACATGTGTAGTTTGACGTGAAGATTTCAGAAAGACTAAAGAGAACTTTGTTACAGGCTGTTATCATAGTGGTTTTAGCAAAAACTCACGACTTTTTTTTAAAAATGATGAAAATGACCATAGCCCCACCCACTTAACTTCCAACCTATTTGTCTTAGAAAGTTCAAATTTGGTATACAAATGTATTTTTACGTGTAGATTACAGAAAAATTATAGAGAACATGATTATAGGGCTTGGTCATAGCGCTGTCAAGGAAGTAAAAAGATTTTTGGGCATTTCTTATGCATATTTGACTAAATCTATCGTTCTTACTTTGATAGCACTATGACCATCAGCTTCTCTATAATTTTTATATAATCTGCACCTGAAAATACATGTGTATACCAAATTTTAGCTTTCTAAGTCAAATAGTTAGGCAGATAAGGGGGAAGATACGGTCATTTTTTAGTTAAAATGGATTTAAAATGACATTCCTTGGCGCTTATCAACAAAATTATTTGACATAGAGTGTTATAATTTGGTATGAACATGTAGTTTTATTTGTAGATTACAGAACAAAGGTTCATAACTTTGTTGCAGACTGTTATCATATTGTTTTCGAGCAAATAACGACTTAAAAAAATGGTTAAAAATGATCATATCTCCCATCCCCCTTCTGTAAAAATATTAAAATTAGAGAATTTAAATTTTCAATAATGCATAAATAAAATCGGGCAAGTACGAGTTACACCCGTACTAAAACCAAGAGTTCCGTACAATTATTCTTAAATACTGTTAAATATTGTTGAAATAAAAAGTGTATAAAATTTTTTAAAACACTAATTGTAATTTTCAATTATTTCAAAAAGAAATTTTATAATTTTCACCATTCTGTGGAATAAAATATGTATTTGTGTACGCTGCACAAAAATGTGTTACTAATATAAATAATAGTTCAAATATAATAAGTAAATATTCTTATTTACCTTTTATCCCACTTTTCAATTTTGATACAGAGTTTTTCTAATTTTGTCCAATAAGGTCGTTAAATTGATATTTAATAATTAAACAATTGTATTTTGATAAACTACGAACTACTCATATTAATTTATGTAATATTTGTTACATATATGTAATATTAGGGTGGTCCAAAAATCCCTTTTTTTGGAAAAAAAATTGGACTGATGCATTTTCATAATCTAAAAAAATCTACGAGACTTAACCATTTTTTAAAAAAATTTTAAATTCAAAATTGAATCATCGATGGGCATTTTTTGTCTCTTATGGGAATTAACACGTAAAATGAGCAACGAAATCTACAAACCTTTGTACACTTGTTTGTAATTATCGCAAAATTCTGACCAACCGTAATGTGATAGTCATGTATGTAAATAAGTTATTAAAAAAAAAAATGTGTCAAAATTTAATATGATTAGTTAATATTCAATGCCAAAAAACACCAAATTGGCTGTTTTCACAGTCGGTTTTCTACCATTAAATATTAACTGTTTGACTTGTAATTTCAGTGATGTGAAATTTAGTTTATTGGCAGCAGGTACATGAAAAATCAGATTTTTCCATTAATATTTAAAGGGTGAATTGTTCAATTGCAATTTAGTGTTTTTTTGGTATCTAAGGTTTATAGCCATCATAACGAGGAAATTTGTCATGGACCTACTGACTGCTACTGAGGAAACTGAGAAGGGTTGAGGATTAAAGAAAAAAAATTCTTCAGACTTTCTTTTCTTTGTCACGCATTTTAAGACAGCTCATAAAATTTGTTTCCATGACGTCTTTTCAAACTTTTCAAACATCATTTCAAATTAGACGGAAAAGTTATTTATAAAAGTGAAATTAATTAAATAAAATATTATGCATAATTTTTACGCCTGGATTGCAAAATTTAAAATTAAATCTTATTAATAACTGATTAATAACGGGGAAAAGGGAAATCCGGAATGTTTGATATTTCTTTGGGGTGGGCCGGGGGGGGGGTGCTTCCATCCAAAAAGATTAAAATAAAAAAAGCCACATACTTTTAGTTCATAAATAATGGTATTGAGGATCGCCCCCGGGAGAGTATTTTGGGGGGGGGGGGTATCTCACCCGAAAAAGAAAAACAAAAAAGGCACATCATTTTAGTTATCAAATAACAAGCTTTTGGAATATTCCCAAGAGTGCATTTTTCTGTGAGTGGGGGGGGGGGTGTGAAATTTCACTCAAAAAAATAAAAATTGAAAACAAATAAATTCAAGCAAATAACATCCGATTTTTGTCGCTCTTTGTTTATTGTATTTGTATTAAAAACAATAAAAATGATGTCATATTTAAATTTTGTATTTCGCAATTTCATAAAAATATTTCTACTCTAGATACAGTCATTTAAACGTTAACAAAAGAAGGGTTCTAGCAGGTAATTTGCTCGTAAATCTGAGTGGACCTCGAAAATAAATTTCGGGACTTTATGACTTTACGCTTTAAAATGCATGAAGAATTTTGGGATACCTAGATGTTTTACAATAGACCACGGTCCTCCCGTAAGTTACCGTTTTTCTATTGTAACCCACATCGATTATAACCAATAAGTGAGTAATAAAATTAATGAAGTAAAAGTACAAGAATCTTTAAGAGCCCATCGATGATTCAATTTTTGAATTAAAAAATTTTTAAAAAATGGTTAAGTTTCGCAGATTTTTTTTAGAATATGGTAGTGCATCAGTCCAATTTTTTTTCCAAAATCGAGGTTTTTTGGACCACCCTAATGTAATATATGTAATACTTGTTTAAGAATATGTGTCAATTTTTTTAATTCGTATTTAGGGGATGATTTTGAAGATTTTTAGTTTTTAAGTAATATTCACGAAGTAGAATAAGGAGTGTGAACTTGTAGTAAAAAAGTGGCACCTGTTTTCCCGAAATTAAAGATGGCGGAGATGGATTAGCAGAGGTGTCGATCCTTACGGGAAAATTCGTAACCTAGTGATTTTCAATATGGCGACCGCCTCATGTGAACATGTGATTGTAAACAACAGTCAACAGCTGTGTAACGGACACAGTATAATTGTTTTATTTATTATTTAAAAAAGAAACCATATATTCTTGTTGTGAACGTTTTCTTTTCTTTTTTATTGTAACTTGAAGTTCGTCGCTTAAAACTCTTTGCTAAGTTTCATTTACTAATTTTGCTGACTTTCTTTCTGCTTTAGTTTTACCTCTTTCATTATTGGTTTGGTTCCATTGTTTTGACAAGAAATACATTCGTGTTGTTAAATAAAAAGTGATTATATGTCGAGTAACTAATCGTGAATGTGTTTCACAACCAACAAGCGGTGTTTTAGGTAATTCTTCAAGAGCAGCACTTACTTTAAATCATTTTTCATTCATGAATCAGAAATTATACGTCAAAATCATTTATTTTCTTTCATCAAAGATATTTTCCTACTGCACAACACAAGATGTTAAAAAGTATGTCATTTTAGCTTACACAATTACAACAAACTGTTCGTTACTCTAACATTCAGGGAATTTTAAAAACAGTAATGTCCAAATATTAGACTTGCAACAATTAAAACTTTTTACTTTTTTTCAAGAAGGAAAGGAAAAGAATTTCCCCGCAAGGATCGACACCTCTGCTAATCCATCTCGTCCATCTTTAATTTCGGGAAAACAGGTGCCACTTTTTTACAAAATTGCCTACACAGTTCACACTCCTTATTCTACTTCGTGGTAATATTTCTCAACCCTTAGGTAGAATTAGAAAAGACCATACAAACAAGCGGATAAATTTTTTTAGCGGGTTAAATTTAACAATAATAACACTGGCACCTTAGCCCATTAGCCCTCCCCCCTTACACATAACGTTGCGATTTCAATTTTAAAAAAAAGTCAAATATGATGTCTATTCCTACGTTTATTGGGGCGTTAAAACTAAAAGATACCATCAAACAGAAATCCCCCCTACTTTGCTCCCTATTACCCCCGGGAGGTGGTTGGAATTTCAAATTTCCCGAATAGTCTAGTTCGGTGTCTATTTATATGGTTCTTGAGACGTTAAAACCGAGAAATACTATAAAAGATACATTCCCTTCTCCTTCGCCCCCTTAGTACCCCCTAGGAGAGGGTTGGAATTTCGAATTTTGCAAAAAGTCTAATAGAGTGTACTCCACTGTTTGTCAAATTTAAAATACCAGCTTAATCCCAGGGGGTATTGAGAGCTGAAGGAGGTGGAAATTTGTTTTTGATGATCTTTCTTGGTTTAAATGCCCCAAAAAATATAAAAATACACGCCGAACTCGACTTTTCGTAAAATTCGAAACTCCAACCACCTCCCAAGGGGTAATAAGGGGTTAAGGGGGGGATTTGTTGTTGGTGGTATTTTTCGGTTTCAACGCCCCAAAAAACATAAGAATAGATACCATATTCGACTTTTTTTCGAAAAATTTAAATATCGCAACCATTGTTATGTGTAAGGGGGAGGGCTAGGAGGGAAATGGGCAACGGCCCAATATTGTTAAAGTCATATTCCGTTTCAACGACCCCAAAAACCTAGGAATATTTGAGTCTGTCCTCTGGGTCTTGACACTTTTTTTCGTGTGCCTGTGTATTTACAAAATTGAGCTTAAATAGATATACTTTATAAAGGTGAAAGTCTTTATAAGGAAAGACGATAGCAGGTTTACCCTCTTAACGGTTGGTATTTACATTGAAAACATGTGCTCAGTTCAATTCATCTATTCTACAGTATTACAAATCGTTAATTACTCTACTTCCTGCGACTTTTTTACATTCACATAGTCGTACCTAAAAACTTCCAAACACCTGGTCGATAACCCAATTTAGTTAGCAATCGACTGTTGAAGGATTCGCTCAAATTATTTGTGCGCTGTGGAAGACCGAATACACACAACTTCTCAGCTCTACTTCCCCAATACGTTTTCAAGTATTCAGTAAATTTGGTCAATTTTTGATGATACTTAATTTCGTAATTCTGGATTTCTTTCTCTAAAAACTATACGCCTTCCTGGAACTTTTCTGCAGTACCCAATGCCAAATACTTTGCTAAATTCAGAAGCGTTTCACCCACATCTTTTAAGTGTAGTATATCACACCAATAGCTTGTAATTGCCTTAAAACATTTTATATGGAATTAAAGAAATTAAATTTTACTCAATACTATGATTGTTCCAACGACTCCCATTTATATTTTTTCCTCAATATTTTGTATTTCTAATCAAATACTAAAATTTACTTTGATGTTAGCAACAAAATTTGATTCCTATTGGAGAGACCACAAAAGTGTATATACCTTTATGAAATGAAACCAGCAACCGTATAAATGGACATTAGGAAAAGCTTCTCTAATGCTACTTGGAATTGATGTTTCTAAGTCTGTCATTATAAGTTTTAGAGAATTCTTTAAATTTGGACAGAGTTTACAAATTGCTTTGAAAACTGCTGTGTATAACTCTGTTGTTTTCTTCGTCATTAAATTGAAAACAGCTCCCACGCTCTGAAAAAATTTATAACCTAAATAAACTAAAAGTACGAACTATGTACAAATTAGAAGGGTCTATTACATTTTACTTTGTGAATCCAAATATCTAAATCATTTTAAACGTTTATAAAAAGAAGTTTAAAAACATCACAAACTGAGAGAAATAGATGATAAGAATGTTAGTACCTTTGATGGTAGGAAGGTTATGTTATATGGTATTATCAAAGATGCTAAACCGTATCATCCACATGCTACTAGGAACAATCTAGATGCTATCCCGTACCATCAGATTTTACCCCGTACAATCTAGATTGTTATCCGTATATGTAAGATCAAATATGTTATCTGGTACAATCTAGATGGTACCCCGTAGCATCTCTTTCTCTCAGTGCATAAACAACTTTTTGAAAAAAAATTTTTTTGTTGCAATTAATGTATATTCAATCCACAAAATAAGTTACAATTTAGAAGGTAGTATTTTGAAAATTTTTTGATGTTTGAAGAAATTTTTTGGAGCCAATTTGAATGTTGTATCCGAACATTTTAGAATTAATATTTTCTCCTTTGAAATAATATTTTTAAAGTGTTTTTTATGAAGATCAAGAAAAACGAAATAATCTTTTTTTTAAGCAAACATAACTTTTTTTTCTTGTAACACAAATTATATTTTATTACTACCCAGCCGAAAATCCTACGTTTTCATGGAGCAACCAGAGAGTTTGTAGATACTTTTTTACAAGCTTTTAATTTATTTGAAATAAATACGAGTAACAAAACCTTATTTCGTACTAATAAAAATCTTTACTTCCTTGACGATAGGAACCAGAAATCAAATAAAATATCAAAACAACGCGGTTGAGTAAATTAATGTTGCATTTTAACTAATTTAAAAATCATCAGAGCGCTGCAGGTAATTTTTACATTCTATCATTTTGACAAATTTGATAAAATAATTTTGTGAGAAGATTCCGTTAGTAAATAATTATTTAGTTAAGGAGGAATGGGTCAAGCAATCGGATCAAAAGTAAGTCCAAATGAATAATTTTGATTTTTGATATAGAAGACACATAAGTTAATATAATTTTTTTAGGGGAAGTGTCAACACTTGTATTTTTTACAAAATGAGCCGTTAAAAATTGCAATTCGATGTAAATTATAGAAAATTTACTTTGGAAAGTATTATTCAGTTTGGGTTCATTCGAACCTAAAATTGAAGAATCGTTTCCAACGTCAATTTTTTTTTGATTTTCATCAAATTGCAATTTTTAACGGATCATTTTGTAAAAAATACAAGTGTCTACACTTCCCTTTAAAAAAATTACATTGACTTATGTGTCTTTCATATCAAAAACCAAAATTATTTCTTTAGACTAACTTTTGTTCCGATTGTTTGTCCGATTCCTACTTAACTTTAAAACTGAAAGTGTCCGGTACCCGGTAAGATGCGTTGAATAGACAAAAATTAAAATTTCTAGGTTTTAACCTAAAAGTGCAGAATATTGAATTCTTTTGAATAGGCGAATTTTCCATTTTTAAAAAACACTAACTGGGAATGGAATGTCTAAAAAATTAATTTCCTTCAAAACGTATTTCAACTTTTCAATTCTCTGCTAATATGCTTCTTTTACAACTTTTAAATTCTCTTTAATCGTTGTGTTTTTCAATTCTACGAAAGCGAGCATATTTCCAGTTCAACCAATTATCTGCAATTCATGCACGAAATATCTATTATTCTTCATTTTAATTTTTTTACAGACAATTAGATATTTAGAAAAGTCAATTGATTTTTTGGTGTAGTATCTTTTCTCTAATAATCTAAAACGTGAATATGCTCCTGAATGTTAAAATGTGACAATTACAGACAAAATAATAGATAATTTATGTTTTATTTTCGTGAAATGTGTCCGAGTTTTAATGTAATGTGACAACAAAAAAACGTCGTGGATTTTTAATCGATTTCCCGAATTTAGTTTAAATATTTAATGTAATTAAAGCATTATTTTACAACCTTGAAGGTATAAAATTATCAGAATTAATTGAATATTTATCTAAATTCTACTCAATTATAATTAAGTTCGCAAATGAAAGTTTTTTCTGTTATGTTACCTTGATAGCTGATATATTTTTTCATTTTATGAAATATCTTGAAATGAATACTTTTTGATTTTTTAATATGGATTCGAAATCAATAAATTTGCCAAATGCATATATTTTGATTTTAGCATTATCAATTTGTTTCTTACAGATTTAATATAACACCGGGAATTAAAAATAATAAAAAAATTTATTTTTCAATCTCCATATTGGAGTTTTTCAAAATAGAAAATTCGCCTATTGAAGGGGATTCGGATTCTGAATTCTTTAAATTCCTGTGTTTTTACCGGGTACTCTTCAAAATTACCCGCATTTACCATTGAAGTAAGCAGGATTGATATTTATAAAAAAATTTTGAAGAGATGAATTTAAACTTGACGTAAGTTTTATTTGACAGATTGATTAAAATGTCAAATTTTTTTTGTGGCACAAATTTTAATAAATTTAATTTAAACTTATCCCCTGTATTTATTTTATTGATATAAATAATTGTTTTTCAAAGTTATAAATAAAACAAAGATTCATGACATACTTCCTGACTTTCTAAGACGATTCCCAAAATTTGAAATCGAAATCATTTTTGGCTTTGGCTTAAAGACGTCCAAAAAATTTGACCGATATTTTAAAATGTTGGTAAATTTTCTACATTTTTTGGACGTCTTTAAACCTAAACCAAGAACGATATCGATTTAAAATTTTGAGAATCGTCTTATAAAGTCATAAAATGTGTCATGAATCTTTGTTTTATTCAAAATTTAAAAAGCAATTATTTTTATCAATAAAGTAAATATGAGGGATAAGGTAGAACTCTAAACTTTAGTCAACAATGTTAGACATACTCTTAAAGCGAAAAATCTTCCATAACATGCTTGGTAAAAGCTTGTTACAGCTGTCAGTGTGTCGAACGGGTATATTACTAATTGATTGAATAGTTATTATACACTTGTTTTAACGACCTTTCAGCCCCAATGAGTGTCCCCCGTAGGGAGTTCCTAGAATTTAGTACATTGTATATATTCTCTCCAAGTGTTTTTGCGTCTACAGAACGGCTTGAAAATTAGGAGTACTCGCATTTGCCTGGACCACCCGGTATATTGGGTTTGCTCGCCAGTGGAGAGGAAAACTGAAAAAAACCTTTCCTGAGTACAACCGGTTTATCGACAGTCGAGTACTAGTGATCTGCACAGGTCGATTACCGACAGTGCATATCGTTATACCTCGACGTCTTTACCTTCCACTGAAGTTATCTCACAGCCGGAAAAAATCCCAGGCTTCTCAGAGCGCGAACCAAGCAAGCTAGACGCTTGACTTGGCGCGACCGTAGAGTCCAGGATCTTAATCAACTGAACTAACTCCGTGGTCAATTAATTGAATAGTAATTTATGGGAAGTCATAAATTGTCTCTGTACATATATACACTTATACATAAGTGAATATTCACTTGCTGGAAGCATATATTCACTTATTGGAAGAATAAAAGATTGCTACTGTTACAGTAGTTTATAATAGTAAACTATAACCGTGATTGCTTACGTCTTTAAATAGTAAAGTTCTATTAAAAATTATTTTTATTAACTTTTTGTAATATGCTTACCTTGCTCATGATGCGCATAGTTATTATGTACAGTTGTGAAATATGTAGTCTATTTGGGCTTACCTTAAAAGAATTAATGAATAACAGCATGTTAAAATCATATTAAAATATATTAAGTATTTCTTATTACAAGTTACATACGTTTGTAAATTTTACATTTTGTAGATGGAAAAAAATTTAATTAGTAATTGCTTCCTACAAATATGACAATTAAACGAACAATTGCCGTCACGTAGCATTTATTTCTATCTTTCTTCTTTTAAAAGCATAAATTAAGAAGCTCAACTTTAAAAAAAACGCGTGCGTGAAACAATAATCCCAAACAAAATTTGTTTCCATACTCAGACTTTCTAACTTAGGTAAACAAATAAATTTATGTTTACTTTAAACGTTCCATCCATTTATAATTCTTTTGCGTCATTTAATTGGTTCAACAAAATTTTGTTGGAAAAAATTAAGGCAATTTGTCCTTCAATTTCGACCAGCGCTTTTAATTCATTTGAAATTATTCCATTTTCAATAATGAAATCTGGTAAATCTTTAGCAGTTTGTGGTTGATGAAAACCTAACTTTCTGCGATAACGATTCATCATTTATTTTGTCGTATGTGAGGCCATTCTAATGTTAATAGATTTCCTGCTTCATAGTATCTGTGTTTACATTAAGGGGTTAGACCACTGTAAAACACGAAAATTAGACCTAATTTTAAGATTCTTTCACAAGAGCAAGATAAAATGAGATAAAACCAGGTTTTATTTATTATTATTAGACATCTATTGAAGTATAAAAAAATTATTTTGCTATGTTGAAAACGTTAAAATGGCGGCCTAGATTGTCGATTTAAAAATTTCAGTTTTTTAAGTTGAGGTCTACGGCCGGTAGAAAATCTTTATCAATTTTTTATGTAGAACCAAAACCCAAAATTTTTATGAATTTGCAACTCAAAAGCTAGAGAAGTACGTAGGGGATTTTGAAAAAAACGGTTTTTGTGAAAATGGCACACATTTGAATCAAAATTTTTAGTTTTTCGGTAAAAAATCGATAGGAAATTGTTAATAAAAAAATTATTTTTTTTACTAGAGCAAAACCCCTACGTACTTCCATAAAGAATGTTATCATGTAGCTACATACCAATTTTTAAGTAAATCGGTCGAAAATTGTGCGAGAAAAGTTACCGGCCAGTTTGAAAAATGTGGTTTCGAGAAAAACGCGTTTAAAGTTTAAGAGCATAGACGTTTCTAATGCACTGCGCACAGTAGGATTTCGCGCGGATTCAAAATTTAATTTTTAAAGGTGTTTTCTTTCTATAATGTTTATTGTTTCTTATTTTTAAGACCCTATGACACCTTTCTAACTAAAAAAAAAAATTTCAATTTTTTGTAAAGTTCACAGTGGTCTAACCCCTTAATAAAAAATTGTTGTAAATGTTAAACATTTTTTCAGACATGACTGTATGTTTAAGCAATAAAAACAGATACAAATTCTACTAAAAAATGTTTCAATGTAGGGAAACAGTTTCAAGAAATCTGATTTTTCAGACAAACTTGAAAATTACAATCATATCAGATTACTACACACTTATTCTTATAGTTTAAATTATAATTACTTTTAACTGATTTACATTTTTTTCTACACCTTCTAATATAGGGGAGACGGGGGTTGGTTTGGTCATTCTGCACTCTTCGTTGTTTAACTTCATTAATATCTAATTTATGAAAACCTTATCGTACAAAAAAGTTGCTCTAATATTTCAGCTTCAATTTAAAAAAGATAAAGTACCGTTATTAATTTTACTTTTTTTTTGGGAACATTGTTTTTGGAGAAATCTTTTGGAAAAAATTTTTGTCCTGCTGGAAGGACGTGGGATGTTCTATCATTACACCTGATGCCCCATAACTATTATTGTTTTGTTTTACGCTTAGATTTATAGTTTTTGTACCTGCCCTTCATAATTGTGAGGAAAGAAAGAATAATATGGGAAGCAAAGGTCATTTCAAGTGTTCGACGAAAAAGGAAGTTGAAACTTTAAATTCGTTTTTGTCAAAATGATATTTTCAAAGTAGGTAAACACGATTACTGGAAATCCGAATTACTACTCTGCCGTACATTTGAAGAAAGTCACTATCTGCATTTGAAGTCAAACGGAGATATTTAAGGAAACGCGTTTGCATGAGAATCCTTTAATATATAATACTTTTTGAAAAGACAACTATCGTTTCTTAGTAAAATGGACTCGATCTATCGATTGGTGCAAAAAAAAATTAGAAATTTTAATTGTTTATATGCAAAACTGCAGATAGGCCCATTTTGCATGCGTAAAATTACTCGAAATACATTTGGTCGGGTCCTATGTACATAGGACCTTGCTCCCGAGTCGTGAAAGCGCTGAGATACATTTGAAGAAAGTCACTATCCAACAACGCTGTGTGGATTTGTTGGATAGGACCTAATTTTAGACTTCAACTGGGTTCAAATACATTCGAAGAAAGTCACTATCTACATAGGTTTTCTTCCTTCGGTCATTTCTAGCGAATTTACATTTAGTACTATGTACATAGGCCCAGAAAAATGTATTTGTATACCGTCTGACACCCACTTTACATTTTTCCCTGTTGGATAGGCCCGCCGTTCTGCAGATAGTGACTTTCTTCAAATGTATTTCACCAAAATCGCTGTAGATAGGCCAATTAGGGTTTAATTATCTTCGAAACTAATTAATATTTTTAATCGCGGATTGCACAGATAAATTTATTTTTTTATTACGAATCCAACGACATAAAAAACTCATTTTTCGAAAAAAATGCAGATAGTGACTTTCTTCAAATGTACGGCAGTACTAGAAGTAATACTAGAATGCCTATTCACTTGAAATTTAGTATGCTTCATTTACACTTATGTGTCCAGTTAGTGATGGAAGGAATTTTTTTTATGCAAAATTTTTTTATATAGCTAAAAATATACCGAGTTTTTTAACGAAAATCATATTTTTGAGTATGACAGGTCGCCCTTTTGTCAAATATACTTTTTTTAAATCCTTCGATCACGAACTAGATAATCTTATAATAAATGTAAATCAATTTCTTCTTGAATTACAGACGAAGTAAACTTGCGGAATGCTGCTCACCGCAATTCGTCTTTTTTCCGAAGGCGTCACTTCAATGGCTCATATCTCCTAAAAGTTTTGTTAAAAAACAATTCTTTTTTTCAAATTAAAGCTTTCTACATGTAGTTTTAATCAATAAATAGTAATCTTTAAAAAAGTTCATGGCTTTTTAGGAAAATATTCTTGAAAAAAACATTCTTTTAGTTACCAAAAAAGTTACTAAAAAAACATTTTTTTAGTTAGAACTGGTGTTCCCCTCTTTGATAAATTACACTGTTCATTTAAATTTTGACAATTTATCTCAAGTACAATTCCTTATTTAATCTCTTTTCCAAAATTTATTAAAATCGATACAGGCAAACGCTAGAAAATGACAATTTTCTGCAACGATAAAAAAAACTTTGATAGTATATAAAATTTTAAAATATTCAAAATTTGAAAAATCCTTTACAGTTTTTTCTAGTATCACCATGGACTATCAAAACATATATGAATGCAAAAAATCCCCTCAACAAAAAGTAGAGGCCCACTTCAGGAATTCTAACCCAAAAATTAACTTATTTATTTTCTTTTTAGGGTTCCGTACACCACAAGTGTACGCACGGAACCCTATTGGAAAGACTTTGTCGAAAATCGTATCCCCCCCCTAACCGCCAAACTATCTGACTTAGAAAGTTCGGCCTACATCTATTTTCACGTGTAGCTGAAAGGAAAATTATAGAGAACATGAGTCTAGGGGTTGATCATAGCGTTGTCAAGAATAAACAAGATTTTTGAGAAATTTTGATATTTTTAAGTCAAATATTTTGGCAGATAAGAGGGCAATACGGTCATTTTTTTAGAAAAAATGCGTTTAATTTGTACCATTCCTGCCCTTTATCTGCAAAATTATTGTACTTAGAGTGCTGAAATTTGGTACACATATGTAGTTTGACGTGTAGATTACAGAAAAACTATAGAAAACCTTGTTGCAGGCTGATATTATAGCATTTCTCAGCAAAAAAAAATGATTCTTTTTAAAAAATGCTCAAAAAGGGTCGTATCCCCCCCTGAACTTCCAAACTATTGGACTTAGAGAGTTTAAATTTGGTACATAAATGTATTTTTCCCTATTTAAAAACCTTACGTAGGATCTGATGTTGGATCTTAGGTAAGATCTTAGGTAAGATCTTAGGTAAGTTCTTATGTGATTTCTTATGTAAGAAATGACGTAAGATCTTACGTGTGCATTTGGCAAAAGATCTTACCCAAGTTCTTATGTAATTTCTTAGGTAAGTTCTTATGTAAGTTCATAGGTTCTGCCAAAAATAAAAAAATTTAATTTTCATATTTTTAATTTTAAAAAACTGTTAATCAAAAAATAAATTAAAGTTAAAAATCTAAATTCATTAAATTTGATTAATTAAAGTTAATTAAAATTAAATTTAAAAATAGAAGATAGAAAAATCTTTTTTTAAATTTAATTTTTAGACATTTTTCAAAATGTCTGAAAAAAAATATTTAAAAAAATTATTAATCATAAGGTCATTCATAACCATTCATAATAGTTTGACGCACTTTTATTTTTTGTTAGAGGAAAGACATCTTGTGTCTTATCCTTTTAAAATGCTTATTTCTTGATCCATATATAATACCTAAGAGTTCGGTCTCATTTGTGAGGCAGAATGATGGCAGCCCTCTGGCGGCGAACCGAAGAAACAATGTCGCGGGATTACTCAGTTTCAAACCGTTTCACCTGTAAAGTGTATAAGTCACGATAGTTTGTTTACATTGTGCAATGCTTCAAGTAAAAGGTTAAATATTGGTTAAATTAAAATTTTTTAAATAAAGTGTGGCGCATTTATAATTATAAGATGTGAGGATGAGGACGAGAAATTAGTGAATATGTACGTGACAGTTATAATATTGGTAAGTTTTTATAAGATAATTGTCTTTAAACATTTTAATAAAAGTAGGGTTATTGTTTTGAAATGTATTATATTCCATTTAAATAAAAATACTAATTTGTTTAAATTATATATTGTATATAATTAATTATTAATTTATTAATATAATTTCGAAATATCTATTTTAATATTAATTTAACTAGTTTTGTCAAAGTAAAACTAAAATTTATAACAAGCTTTTTTATTAAATAACAATTTTGAATATAAATGTTTAAATATATGTGTTTAAATATTTTGTTATAAAATTTTTATTAATATAATTAAATAAAGAATTAAATGATATATTTTTCAAAATGTTTTGTACAATTTAAATTTTTCTTTATTTAAACTATATAATTTTAAAATAAAATTCATAAAATATCATCACCATTACTTTAACCATTAGGCTAAATTTAAATTTAAATATAAAATAATAAAATAAATATAAATATAAAATAAAATATTTAGTGAATTTAATACTATCTTTATTAAATTTTAATTTTTAAATTTAATCAAATCTATCATTATAAAACATAATGTACTTAATAGTTCTTCAATTTATTTTTAAATTATAAATGATCTTATTGTTTATTACAATAAATAACATTATAAAATAACATAATAAATATGCTTGCTATTTACCCTACCCTAATATATAACAAATAAATATAAATAATTGATAAATAAAAGGATTTTATTGTTTTTTAATTAATAATAGTATTTTTATTTAACAGTTACAAATATTCAGGTTTTTACATTAAGCTTTATAATACTATAAATTACAAATTGTATTTAACTTAATACTAAACAAGTCAACTGTACATAGTTGAATAATCTACAACTAGTTTTAATTTAACTATAAACTAAACAGTGTTTTATAAAACTATTTTATCACATTATTGGCGTTCCTAAAAATTTTATTGATTAATCCATTAATGCTAAAATATATTGAAATTGGAAAAAATTGTAATAAATAATAATTCTTATTTTTTCCAGAAATATTGTAATACAAAAAATTTCTATTCTAAAGAAATTCCTCAACAGATGCTGTAGACTTATCAATATTTTGAAAATAAAGCTCCAAATCATGTTGATATTACCTTCGGATTCCTATGTACACCTTCGTCTGTGTTAAAAGTTATAATACTTTGAAGTAATATTTGAAAAATAAAAAACATATTTTTAAAAAGGAAAAAATGAGTATTAAAGATTAATGTAAATAATAATAATAATAACAATAATATAAGGCAACTAATATTTTTTGATTTTTTTGCAGGGAATCAACAACCAAAAAATATCCAAAGATGTTCGAATAACCAGCAGCCTTGATTTACAATTGATCCGTTATCAAGAGGCGACACCACCAGAGCAGCAAATCCAATACGAAAAAAACCATGGTTTCCAAAATAACAATTTAGTTCGTGAAGATACCACACTAAAAGAAAAATGTGATTGAGTCTTCTAAATTGAAAACTTACACCTTCAAACAGGTATTTTCGGTAATTTCTAAACACTTAACAATTATTCTCTGACCACTCAGACACAAATTGAAATTTTACTTTTAAAAACAACAAATTAATCACTTTTGTCTCTTTAAAAACATAATATTTAATCTTCTAACACAGAAATAAATGCCTTATTTTTCTCTAAGTGAAACTCTTCAATATTCCTTTGAAAAGTTATACTGGACAGTAATTAATATTAAAAACACATGCTTCAATTTAATACATTACCATACTTTTTATGTAAAAATTTATTAACAATATTTCAATTTTTAAAATTATTCTTCCCGGTAAAATTTCTCACATACAAAACACCTCATCCGCTTCTAAGAAAAATTTTATTTAGAAACCCAATTTGCAAAATTATGCTGCCCAGTAATTAACTTTTTTCGTAATTGAAAACAACAAATTATTATTGACTTTTACTTCTTTAAAAAACATTTTTAAATTTCTAACACAGAAATAAGTTTCATATTCTTCTCTAAGTAAAATTATTCAGAATTCAAATTTTGAAAAATTATACTGGACAGTAATTTATTTATTTATTTTAAACATAACTTTTTTAATCATCTCTGGATTTTAAAAACTCATTTTTTAATTTAATACATTGACAACTTTTATTAATCTTTTCGACAGTAAAAGTTTTTGAAAAATTCCAAATTACAAAATTTTTTTGCCAATTTTCTAATTTTTTCATTTAAAAAAAATTACTAATGTATCATTTTTGTCTCTTAGAAATACATAACTCATATTTTTACATAATAAAATTAAGAAGAAAGATATCTCACATCCCAATTTGAAAAATATAACTGCACAGAAATTAATTCTTCCAAATTTTTCAATTTCACACTTTCAAACAAGTTTCCAATCCTTCTCTCAGTAAAAATTCATTTTTTATTCTAATTAACAAAACTAGACTTCCCAGTAATTAATTTTTTAAAATCTTATTTGAATTTCTTAAATAAAAACTACCTTATGACCCTATTCTAAGTAAAATTTAATTTGCAAAATTATAGTCCCCAGTAATACATTTTTTTCGTCTTTGAAATCAACTCATTAATCATTTTGTTTTTGAAAAAACCTATTTTAGCGTCGAACATACAAAGAAGTTTCTGATTATTTTCTGAATAAGAATTTATTCAAAATTTCAATTTTACAAAATTATCCTGGACAGTAATGAATTTTTTTTATTTTAAAAATAACTTATTTAATCATTTTGGATATTAAAAACACTTGCTTCAATATAATACATTCCCACAATTTTTATCTTTCTGACGGTGGTAATTTTTTAAAAATTCCAATTTTCAAAATTATTTGTCCCGGTATCTAATTTTTGTCGTTTTCAAAAACTCTTAAGTAATAAGTTGTTTAAATACAAACTAATTCCTTATTCTTTTCTGAATAAAAAATATCTCAGAATCCAACTTGCAAAATATATCTAGACCGTAATGAACTTTTTTCGTTTGAATAAAAACGTAAATAATTATTTTTGCGTCTTTACAACAATTTCACACTCACAAATAAGTTTTAAATTCTTGCATTAGAAAAACTTTATTTAATTTTCGAATCAAAAGAATTAACCTGGCTCCTAGTTAATTTTTTAGATTTTCATAACATCTCATTAGTTATGTAAATTGTAAATTTAAATATATTTTTACTTAGGGAAGAATTACAAACTTGTTTGAAGAAGGGCAGGATTAAAAACTTGTTTGTAAGAAGAAATTGAATAACTTGTTTTTAAGTTGCAAAAAAAATTATTTATATATTTTTAAAAACGAAAAAAGTTAACTACGGTCCAGTTAAATTTTGTAAATTGGAATGTGAGATAAATTTTTATTTAGAGAAGAAAAAGAAATTGATTTGTATGTATGAAATTGAATTATGTTTTTTTAAAAGCCAAAAGTGATTAATTTTTAATGTTAAAAGCGACAAACATTAGATACCTGGCTAAATAAATTTGTAAATTGAAATTTTTAAAAAATTTACACTGACGGAAAAATGATGAAAATGTGAGAATACATTAAACTGATGCGTGTGCTTTTCATAACCAAAAATAATTCATTTAGAATTTTCTTAAATAGAAAGAATTAATTACTGTCAAGTATAATTTTGTAAATTGGAATTTTAAATAAATTCTTACTAAGAGACGAATAAGTAACTGGTTTGAATGTGAGAAATTTAATTATATGTTTCTAAGAAACAAAAAATATTAATTAGGTATTTTTAAAATCAGCAAAAATAAAATACATGAATAAATAATTTTGTAAAATTGGAATTTTTAAAAATTTGCACTATCGTAAAAATAAAAAAATTAGCACCAAATTTGTTCGCTGTGGTATCAAATATACTAACTGTTTTAACAAATTTGCACAGCAAACATTAATTTACTGTTACAATATGAATATTATTACGATCCTTGCGGGAATTTTCGAAAGAAGAATTAATTTCTGTGCAGTTATATTTTTCAAATTGGGATGTGAGATATCTTTCTTCTTAATTTTATTATGTAAAAATATGAGTTATGTATTTCTAAGAGACAAAAATGATACATTAGTAATTTTTTTTAAATGAAAAAATTAGAAAATTGGCAAAAAAATTTTGTAATTTGGAATTTTTCAAAAACTTTTACTGTCGAAAAGATTAATAAAAGTTGTCAATGTATTAAATTAAAAAATGAGTTTTTAAAATCCAGAGATGATTAAAAAAGTTATGTTTAAAATAAATAAATAAATTACTGTCCAGTATAATTTTTCAAAATTTGAATTCTGAATAATTTTACTTAGAGAAGAATATGAAACTTATTTCTGTGTTAGAAATTTAAAAATGTTTTTTAAAGAAGTAAAAGTCAATAATAATTTGTTGTTTTCAATTACGAAAAAAGTTAATTACTGGGCAGCATAATTTTGCAAATTGGGTTTCTAAATAAAATTTTTCTTAGAAGCGGATGAGGTGTTTTGTATGTGAGAAATTTTACCGGGAAGAATAATTTTAAAAATTGAAATATTGTTAATAAATTTTTACATAAAAAGTATGGTAATGTATTAAATTGAAGCATGTGTTTTTAATATTAATTACTGTCCAGTATAACTTTTCAAAGGAATATTGAAGAGTTTCACTTAGAGAAAAATAAGGCATTTATTTCTGTGTTAGAAGATTAAATATTATGTTTTTAAAGAGACAAAAGTGATTAATTTGTTGTTTTTAAAAGTAAAATTTCAATTTGTGTCTGAGTGGTCAGAGAATAATTGTTAAGTGTTTAGAAATTACCGAAAATACCTGTTTGAAGGTGTAAGTTTTCAATTTAGAAGACTCAATCACATTTTTCTTTTAGTGTGGTATCTTCACGAACTAAATTGTTATTTTGGAAACCATGGTTTTTTTCGTATTGGATTTGCTGCTCTGGTGGTGTCGCCTCTTGATAACGGATCAATTGTAAATCAAGGCTGCTGGTTATTCGAACATCTTTGGATATTTTTTGGTTGTTGATTCCCTGCAAAAAAATCAAAAAATATTAGTTGCCTTATATTATTGTTATTATTATTATTATTTACATTAATCTTTAATACTCATTTTTTCCTTTTTAAAAATATGTTTTTTATTTTTCAAATATTACTTCAAAGTATTATAACTTTTAACACAGACGAAGGTGTACATAGGAATCCGAAGGTAATATCAACATGATTTGGAGCTTTATTTTCAAAATATTGATAAGTCTACAGCATCTGTTGAGGAATTTCTTTAGAATAGAAATTTTTTGTATTACAATATTTCTGGAAAAAATAAGAATTATTATTTATTACAATTTTTTCCAATTTCAATATATTTTAGCATTAATGGATTAATCAATAAAATTTTTAGGAACGCCAATAATGTGATAAAATAGTTTTATAAAACACTGTTTAGTTTATAGTTAAATTAAAACTAGTTGTAGATTATTCAACTATGTACAGTTGACTTGTTTAGTATTAAGTTAAATACAATTTGTAATTTATAGTATTATAAAGCTTAATGTAAAAACCTGAATATTTGTAACTGTTAAATAAAAATACTATTATTAATTAAAAAACAATAAAATCCTTTTATTTATCAATTATTTATATTTATTTGTTATATATTAGGGTAGGGTAAATAGCAAGCATATTTATTATGTTATTTTATAATGTTATTTATTGTAATAAACAATAAGATCATTTATAATTTAAAAATAAATTGAAGAACTATTAAGTACATTATGTTTTATAATGATAGATTTGATTAAATTTAAAAATTAAAATTTAATAAAGATAGTATTAAATTCACTAAATATTTTATTTTATATTTATATTTATTTTATTATTTTATATTTAAATTTAAATTTAGCCTAATGGTTAAAGTAATGGTGATGATATTTTATGAATTTTATTTTAAAATTATATAGTTTAAATAAAGAAAAATTTAAATTGTACAAAACATTTTGAAAAATATATCATTTAATTCTTTATTTAATTATATTAATAAAAATTTTATAACAAAATATTTAAACACATATATTTAAACATTTATATTCAAAATTGTTATTTAATAAAAAAGCTTGTTATAAATTTTAGTTTTACTTTGACAAAACTAGTTAAATTAATATTAAAATAGATATTTCGAAATTATATTAATAAATTAATAATTAATTATATACAATATATAATTTAAACAAATTAGTATTTTTATTTAAATGGAATATAATACATTTCAAAACAATAACCCTACTTTTATTAAAATGTTTAAAGACAATTATCTTATAAAAACTTACCAATATTATAACTGTCACGTACATATTCACTAATTTCTCGTCCCCATCCTCACATCTTATAATTATAAATGCGCCACACTTTATTTAAAAAATTTTAATTTAACCAATATTTAACCTTTTACTTGAAGCATTGCACAATGTAAACAAACTATCGTGACTTATACACTTTACAGGTGAAACGGTTTGAAACTGAGTAATCCCGCGACATTGTTTCTTCGGTTCGCCGCCAGAGGGCTGCCATCATTCTGCCTCACAAATGAGACCGAACTCTTAGGTATTATATATGGATCAAGAAATAAGCATTTTAAAAGGATAAGACACAAGATGTCTTTCCTCTAACAAAAAATAAAAGTGCGTCAAACTATTATGAATGGTTATGAATGACCTTATGATTAATAATTTTTTTAAATATTTTTTTTCAGACATTTTGAAAAATGTCTAAAAATTAAATTTAAAAAAAGATTTTTCTATCTTCTATTTTTAAATTTAATTTTAATTAACTTTAATTAATTAAATTTAATGAATTTAGATTTTTAACTTTGATTTATTTTTTGATTAACAGTTTTTTAAAATTAAAAATATGAAAATTAAATTTTTTTATTTTTGGCAGAACCTATGAACTTACATAAGAACTTACCTAAGAAATTACATAAGAACTTGGGTAAGATCTTTTGCCAAATGCACACGTAAGATCTTACGTCATTTCTTACATAAGAAATCACATAAGAACTTACCTAAGATCTTACCTAAGATCTTACCTAAGATCCAACATCAGATCCTACGTAAGGTTTTTAAATAGGGTTACGTATCGATTACAGGAAAATTATAGAGAACATGATTGTATGTGTTGAACATAGCGTTGTCAAGGAAATAAAAATATTTTTGAGCATTTTTTTAACATATGGGCCATAATTTAGAGTTATAACTTTGACAGCGCTATAATCATCACTTTCTCTATAATTTTCCTGTAATCTACACGTAAATCTACATACGTGTACCAAATTTCAGCATCCTAAGTCAAATAGTTTGGAAGATAAGGGGGGGATACGGTCATTTTTTTAGCAAAAATGCATAAGAAGTGTACAATGCCACCTCCATACCTGCCAAACTATTGTACTTAGAGTGCTGAAATTTGGTATACATATGTAGTTTGCCATATAGATTACAGAAAAACTGTAGAGAACTTTGTTGCAGATCGTTATCATAGTGTTTTTAAGCAATAACCAACGATTTAAAAAAAATGCTAAAAAATGACCGTATCCCCTTCTCTCATAACTTCTAAACAATTTGACTTAAAGAGTTCAAATTTGGTACACAGATGTATTTTCACGTGTAGATTACAGAAAAATGGTAGAGAACATGTTTGTAGAAGTTGATCATAGCGTTATTAAGGAAATAAAATGATTTTTGAGTACTTTTCATGGATATTTGCTAAAATCTCTGGATTTTTCGTTGACAGCGCAATCACCATCACGTTCTCTATAATTTTTATGTAATTTACACCTGAAAATACATTCCTGTACAAAATTTGAACTCTTTAAGTAAAATATTTTGGAAGATCGGGGAGGGGTTCGTCCATTTTTTATAAAAAATTCATTATATATTATATATAATATGTATAATATATTGATATATTATATATTTAATAGTATCAAATATATTAAAAATTGTTTTGTTTTGTGTACGGAACCCTCGGTTTTAGTGCCGAGTGTAACTCGAATTTGCCCGATTTTTTGTTATTTGCTAAACTAAACATTTTTTAATTGGATTTCAGAATCAGGATCAGAATTTTTAGATAAAAGTATAATATATACTGATGTAATTTTTATATTATATATTTATTTGAATATTGTACATTTATATTAATTGTATTAAATTGACCCTTTTTTTTATGCAATGTAGTTTCTAGTTGAACAGTAGTACAGTTTTTCGAACATGTAACATTAGGGTGGTCCAAAAAATTCCAAAATTTGAATTTTCAAAATGTTTTTTTAGTTTCATATCCTGCAAGGATAGAAACTCAAATGCTCAATTTTAAAAATTTCTTAATTGCAAAATTGACGCAGCGAATTGCTTTTTTCTCTCTTATGGGATTATCGTGAATTTAACATGTAAAATAAACACGTCATTTTCAACATCTGTTTTCACTTCTTTAATATTATCGTATTTCAAAACCTTTTTAGAATATTATTAAGTACAAAGAAAACTTTATTATGCAAAAAAAAGAAATTAAAAAAAATGATAATTTCAATTGTTATTTAGCTTCTAAATACCCTATTTTGGTACTTTTCAGTGACTGTTTTCTGTATGTAAATATTAATTCTTTAACATGAAATTTGCACCAAATGAAAGTTTATCTTTTGTATAAGAGGTACTTAAGAATCTGAAAATCATAAAAGAACATTAAGAGGTGAAAATATAAGGTTAAAGTTAAGCTTTTTTTGGTTTTGGTTGTAAAAAAAATGGTAACCGATATGCGCTTCCTATTGCTACTGAAGAAGGCCTGACCGCATAGCGGGGTTCCTCTACTCACAGAAAAGGGAAATTCCTGAAAATAAGGGGTTAAGAAAAATAAACAGAAATAAAATATGCAAGTATAAAGAAGAAACTTTTTTATGTAAATTATGAATTAAACTGGTTATAATATTAACAAATGAACATTCTTCGGCATATAGTTAATCACAATAATTTCATGTCATTAGTATAACTGTTTAATAATAATTGAAACTGTCAAAAATTATTATTGTTTCTAATAATTATTAATGTTAACGAATTGTTTAATATAATAAAAAAAAAGAAATTATTAAAGTAAATTTAAATAAAAACTTTAAAAATATTAAAGAAAAACAAAATTACAAATTAATAGTAATAATTTATTATTATGAACGACAATAATCTAATATAAAAAGTTGAATTTTACTAAAAAATCACATAGGGAATACAATAAATATCTAGATTTGCAAGGTTTTTAAACTATTTAAACTCCATTCATTTTCTACTTTAATTACATTTTTTTAAGTATATCAAGTAGATTATTCTTTAAATCTCAAATGGTCAAAAACTAATAGCACTATTTTAAAAGCACTAAACTAATTAGTAGATTTCTGTTTACTACGAATTTTAATCATTTTGTAATAGTAGTTAATAATTTCTTGCTAATTAGAATCCCGTGTAGAAAAGTTCGGTGGGTGCCAGTTGGGCCCCATATGGGTTTCCCAGATTTAAGGTGGGCTAAGTTGGGTCATCCCAATGGGAAATTAGTGGGCTTGTAATGGTCAACCCGGTTAGTGCCAATTAACTAAAAAAGATCGTATAAATGTAAGATCGTTAAAAAATATTCATTAGAACTTTTTACGATATTTTCCACCAAAATTTTCTTTAATGACATAAAAATTAGTTAATAACAATTGTTGCATGTATTTTTTAATTTGTTTAAACAATTTAATATTGTTTATTTGAAACTTTTCATCTAATAGAGCTAGAGAGTTGTAACTTTTTTCCAATTATGCAACTATATATGTTAAGGAAAGCCTAATATTAGACAAAAAATAAAATATAAAATCAAAAAAATTGTTTAAACAAATTAATATTGTTTATTTGCAACTTTTCATCTAATAGAGCTAGAGTGTTGTAACTTTTTCTTAATTTTGCAACTTTTCAAGCTTATGAAAGCTTAATATTAATAAAAAACTAAAATCCACAATTATAAAAATTGTTTAAACAAATTAATATTGTCTGTTTGCAATTTTTGATCTGATTGAGCTAGAGAGTTGAAAATTTCTCTTAATTTTGCAACTTTTCAAACCTATGAAAGATTAATATTAATAATAAACGAAAATTCACAATTATAAAAATTGTTTAAACAAAATAATATTGTTTATTTGAAATTTTTCATCTAATTGAGCGAGTTGAAACTTTCTCTTAATTTTGCAACTTTTTAAGCCTATGAAAGCTTAATATTAATAATAAACGAAAATCCACAATTTTAAAAATTGTTTAAACAAATTATTATTGTTTATTTGCAACTCTTCATCTTATTGAGCTAAAGAGTTGAAATTTTCTCCTAATTTTGCTGCTTTTTAAGACAATGAACGCTTAATATTAACAATAAACGAAAATCCGCAATTATAAAAATTGTTTAAACAAATTAATATTGTTTACTTGCAATTTTTCATCTAATTGAGCAAGTTGAAACTTTCTCTTAATTTTGCAACTTTTTAAGCTTATGAAAGCTTAAATATTAATAATAAACGATAATCCATATTCCAACTTAACCCTAAACTTTTTTTTTAGCGGTACTAAATTGGCCATAAATATCTTCTTCTTTTTTTTGTGACCGGGGTGTAGCCAGTTCAAATACTCATAAGTATCTAAGCTCCCGTTAACTACCAGCCTATACAGAGAGTATAATGGCACATTTCACCGTGAACTAAACCATAGGAAAAAAACGTTCAGTTTTGGAGAAAACTTCAAGAGCAATTCGCCGCGTCAATTTTGCAATTAATAAATTTTTAATAATTAGTATTTGAGTTTCTATCCTAGTAGAATATGAAACTGAAAAAACATTTTGAAAATTCCAATTTTGGCCTTTTTTTGGACCACCCTAATGTAACATCCAACTTGCTGCATCCTTCTATAACGATCTGTTCCCGTTATACCCTTCTCTGTTATTTTTTTCAAATAACATATCTGCAAAAAAAATACTTTTACAGATTCCATACTTCTCTAATTTGTAGAAACATTTCTCTTTATTTTAATAACAAAGACATACCTTTTAAAATATTATATTTTTTTAGAGTTAACGAACTCCTGACATTGTTTTCTTCTTCACCAAGATTCCTTTCTCTGTTTGCTTTTGAAAAATTCTAGCATTTTTCTTTTAATCTGCGCGCACCCCAGATTATAAGAGCCAATTCCTTTATGAAAATGCCGTCAGATTTTCTTTTTAAATTTTCAAATAGATCGTAGTCTACACGAATATCATCAATATGGATCTGAAAAATAAGTATGAAAAAATTATAACAATAACAGTAAAATAATAATAAAGTTTGTATCACTATTCATTGAAAAAATTGTGTTAGCTGACGCAGCTAAATAAAGCTTAGTTGCAAACTTTTAGAAATGATAGCTAAAAATTTGCTATACCAGCTAAGCCATTTGCTTTGGTAGCTAAAAATGCACTGTGTCGGCTAATATTTGTAAACAACTGACCTAACAATAGTTCTTTTCATATAGAAGCAGCTAAATCTTTCTTAGGGAATATTCCGCAATAAAATTCCGATGCGATTTTAATAGTGTCCTAATTAAAAATGCCAGCAGCTCCCAGCCGCCCGACAGCAGAAGATCAAAATTTAAATATAAGCCCCTCTGACAATTTTTAATAACAATATTTATTTATGAAAATAAATATTTAACATCTGAAAGTGTTTAGGGAATATTCCACAATAAAATTCCGATGCGATTTTTAATAGTATCTTAGTCGAAAATGCTAGCAGCTCCTAGCCGCCCGCCAGCAGAAGATCAAAATTTGAGTATAAGCTACTCTAACAATTTTTAATAACAATATTTATTTATGAAAAATAATATTTAACATCCGGAATGGTTTAGGAAACATTCCGCACTAAAATTCCACTGCGATTTTTACTCGTATCTTGGTCAAAAAGCCAGCAGCTCCTAGCCGCCTGCCAGCAGAAGATGAAAATTTACATATAAGCCTCTCTAACAATTATTAATAACAATATTTATTTATGTAAATAAATTGTTAACATCCGTAAATATTTAGGGAATATATCGCAATAAAATTCTGATCCGTTAATAATGGAATTATTAATCTTTAAGGTCTGGTCCCCAGTTTATCCAAAACATTACTATAGAAATAATATTTAATTGTATTTTAATTTTTTTAGTAATTGTTAATAATTTTAATGGTTTTCTGAACTATATTTGTCATGTAGACTGTTGTGAATGTGATAGGAATAATAATAAAATTTTCATGGGTATATTTATTTGTGTGTTCGGTTTATAACGCGCCAGGCCCAGTGTTCACATTACGTGGCGACGCCTATGGGATCTTTCGCTTAAAAAAAATTGGGAAATTAAAAATTTGAATTCAAGAACTAACATAATCGCCAAATAATTAAAATGTGAAGAAACTAATTGAATTTAATAAATAATTAAAAGCTGGTGTAAAAATTATAATGTTTAGACAATAGTTGAATAATATCAAAAATAATATAAGCTTGAAGAAAATATATTAATAATGTCCAAAATAGTTAAAAATTTCAAAACTAAATGAAAATTGGTGTACAAATTTGACAAATGCAAAAAAATAAATAATTTAAATACTGTAGAATGTTATTAACCCATTTTAAAATAATTAAAATTTGAAGAAATGAATTTAAAAATGACAAGAAGTAACTGAAATTTCAAAAAAAATTACTAAAAGATGAGAAAACTAATTCAAAAAAGAAGAAAAACATAAAACACTTAAGACTTTAATTGAAAAATTTTAGAAAATAATTGAAAAATGATAAAAATAATTTAATTTTTAAGAAAATAAGCCATAATTTTACAAAAATTTACAGATTTATCAATTTTTTTGTTGATGATAATTTTTTTTACCTTTTTGATGAATAAGTTTACCTTGAATGATTATTGATTGAATCGCATAGGAACTCAGAGACGTCGGAAAACTCTAAACATCGAAAAAATCTAAGCTTTGGAAAACTCAAAAGCTCCTGCTGCTAGATATGTAATGCTATTTGAAAGAAATGTTATTTTTTAATGTTATAATCAAAACTTATGTTATTCTTGTACAAAGATGAAAGTCAATTGTGTAAACTTCTATGGACACTTCCGGTTGTAATTAATAATTAATTAACCAGATGTAAAATTATACTAATTATTCTGGTTATGATGTTTCCGATGTCCATCAGATATTTTATTATTTAACGTGTAACTGGGGTTTTAAGAACTTATTAATAACACTGGGTTTTAACTGCCCTGTTGTAAATCCGTGTACAAGATAATCTACTGAACTTGTACATGATTCTGGATAAAATCATGCACAGGTGCATTGACTTGTCTTGTGCATGAACTTGTGGATGGTCAACACATGAATTTGGAACAACGAACGTGTACATTTTCATGCACGCACAATAAAATCTGATACAAGAATAGTGATGCACGACGATACGAGAAAATTTTTTTTTCGCTCGATGTCGTTCGAATTTACTGATTATGTTCAGGGCGATCATCTCGGACTCTCAATTGTCTTTTCCCGGATCGTTTCGTCTCAATTTTCGATCGATTTCGAGCGATCAGACGATAATTTCAGAATCATCAGCTGTCAAATGAAAATATGAAAACACGATGGATGATTTCACTGACTTTCTGACTTTTTCTGAAGTCTTTTAAGAAGCTCAAACTTGGCACATATTAAGGTTTGTACAAAACAGACATTATATTGAAATTTCAGGAGGCTAATTTGTTTAATTTCTAAAATATTAAAGTTTGAAATTGATTACAAAAGGGGTTATTTTTTAAGAATTTAGATTTACTCTGAAGTTGGTTAGTTTAGCAATTATCAACTAAAAGCGATTTCATTTAAATTTAAAATCTTTATTAATATTCATTTCTAAATAATTATAAAAGAAATACATTATTTATTTAAGTAATATTTTTATTTTTTTATAATTTCTTAGAAAGTAATATTAATTAAGATTTTAAATTTAAATAAAATCGCTTTTAGTCGACAATTGCTAAACTAACGAACTTCTGAATATATCTAAATTTAAAAAAATAACTCCTTTTGTAATAAATTTCAAACTTCAATATTTTAGAAATTAAACAAATTACCCTCCTGAAATTTCAATATAATGCCTATTTTGTACAAACTTAAATACATATGTGCCAAGTTTGAGCTTCTTAAATGCTTTCGGAAAAAAGTAGTTATGTTGAAATATGGCAGTTTTAATGATCAATTTTAAATCCAATTTTCTTGTTCTTGTTCTTGTTCTTATTATTATTATTATTATTATTTTTAATCAGAAAGAATTAATCTGAATGAATCAATAAAACACATATTAATACTTTGTTTAGAAAAATTTTATTTAAGCCTATATATTTATTAATTTACATTAGTTTGAAATATGTCCCGAAGAAGCCGTTATAACCTAATTATCACACCCTTATTTACGTATTTAAAATAAACAATTTTCTATTTTAGAATAACTATTAATTTACATAAAATTTTTATTTCTTGAACTTAAATTAATTGCGTGTTACTTCAAAGTAAAAAATCAAAAATATATATTTTTTTCATTAAATAGAAGAATAATTTTTAAAATTAAAGAAATGATGTGCAAAATTTTTAAAAAGTCATTCACACACCTAAATTTTTACTGAATTTAAATAGACATTACAGAGAAAGAAATTAAATCATTATATAATAATAAAAAAGGATGCCTTGGTTGTTTCCATTTCAATTCAGACAGGCTATGTATGTTCAAGTCAGGGAATCATTTCCCATTGAAATATGTTATTTTTCAGAAACATTTATGTTATGTATAACAAATTATAAAATAAGAGTTACTCAAAAATTATTTTATAATTTGTTTTGTAGAAAAATAAAACAACGATTAATAAATATGCAAATTAATTGGAATTTAAATTAAAAAATCTAAAGAAACACTTTCTAATTTCAAATTTTTAAGAAATCATTATTTGTTAAATTAATTTTATATAGAATTCGTCAGTTTTTACACATTTAACATTTATTGCATTTCAGTGATATATTGAAACTTTGTTCTACTTGCAAAAATGCAAAATTTATGTATTTATTTCGTGTTATAATTAATAATTCGAAAGATTCGCAAGTTAGAGATAAAAGCTATCAGACTTTTTTACTCCACTTCTTAAGAGGAACATTTTTTCTATTTGAACTTTTGTTGTAATATCTAAAACAGGGTTTAAAAGAACTTCTTTTCTTAAAAAGAAAATTTTTTTTTATTCTTCTCTAAGACACGGGACTCTAATAAATTCTTATAGAAAATAATCGTTTTACTTCCAGAAAGTAGCAAAAAAATCGAGAGAAAAAAACAGTGGGGGATTTTCAGAAAATTTGATTTTTATTTTTTTCGAAAAAATGCCGCAGTTTTCTTAAATTTGAAAATATTTTAAATTTCCTTATGGAATTTAAAAGAACATAAAAGCCCTAATTAGATACAGGAAGGATCATTTTAATATATACAATAGTAAAAAAGATATAAAAACTTTAAACAATTTTAACGTTATTTTCTTGTAATCTCACTTTCAACTTAAAAAATTCAAATCCGCATAACTTCGTTATAAATTTGTTTTCACCAAAACAGGAAAATAAGTGTCGTCTAAAATTGTCTGAAAAATAACATATATTTCAATGGGGAATGATTCTTTGACTTCAACATACATAGCCTGTCTGAATTGAACCTCTTTCATTTTTGCATTTCGGAAAGTTTTAAAAGTTTCATATAAATCTTGAATTTTTTATTTGAATGTCATTATTTTTTAATTGACTACAACTTCACGCCTAATTTTATGGTAAAAACGAGATGCTCGGAATGATCGTTCGACTATCCGAGATGTTCGCTTTACCGAGACTAAACAAATTGATCGCTCGTCTGTCAATTTTATGAAAAACAAAAAATGTCGCTCGTTTCTCGGATCGTGTCGCTCAAATGCATCACTATACAAGAACATGTGCATGAACGTGCAAATGTTCATGCAGATAATTTTCCATACTTTAAATGTTATTAACAAATGTTACTTGTTTTATAGTGGTCCTCTACCTTTTATAGCGATTAAAATCTACTGCGCAGCCTTCACTCCCATAGATGACTAATGCGCAACGTTTAAAGTTAAATAAATAATTATCCATTTTCGTGTACAGATTCATGTGCATGTTCGTGTGCATGTTCATGCACATGAAATTATTTGCCTTTAGAAGCGTTCATAAACATGTGCGTGTTCCTTTGCACGTTCGTTGTTCCAAATTCATGTGTTGACCATTCGCAAGTTCATGCACAAAGCAAGTCAATGCACCTGTGCATGATTTTAACCAGAATCATGTACAAGTTCAGTAGATGATCTTGTACACGGATTTACAACCGGGTAGGTATAAAATATATCTCATGTATTTAACATATTAAAAATTTACAGAAATATCACAGGTTTCTCACCACACCGCACCGTTTCAAGCAGGAAGCAGATCTGAGGATCTCTCCCCTTAACACCCTTTTTCCCTGTTCTGCAAAGGGTGAAAAGGGGCCAATCATTCAGGCCTGTTTACAATAGGCTACGTTCACACCATACTTTAGGGCGAATCCTCCACATACTCACCCCCAAGTGACAACAAAAATATTTAATTTTTAGGAGGAACGAACCCATACTTAAAAACACATTCATTCTTTACAATTTTGTTCTATTAGGTTTTTTTAGTATTGAGGGGATAAATTTGGTGCGTTTCTCTTTTTGTTCAATCGTGAAACTGGTTTGCGGTGTAGTTCACTGCGCTAAATAATTGAAACTAATTGAACTAGCACCTAGTTTTTTCGAATTTTAGCTTTACTCATCAGAACAATTCAGATTTTCGATGGAAAAGTAATAAAAATTCTTTTCCATAACACTCAAATTTAGATTATTTTTGTATCGATAAATCAAACGTTTGAGATTTATTATCTTTTTTTTAGTACAAAATTGAGAAAAGTGATTTTTTTAAAGAATGTAAGTGGTTTTTGAATAAGTGATTAAAAAATTTAAAATATGTAGAAAAAAATTGAAACAATATATTTAAAAAATTACAAAAAAATTAAAATTTTAAAAAAAATTTGGAAATTAAAAATTTGAATTCAAGAACTAACATAATCGCCAAATAATTAAAATGTGAAGAAACTAATTGAATTTAATAAATAATTAAAAGCTGGTGTAAAAATTATAATGTTTAGACAATAGTTGAATAATATCAAAAATAATATAAGCTTGAAGAAAATATATTAATAATGTCCAAAATAGTTAAAAATTTCAAAACTAAATGAAAATTGGTGTACAAATGTGAAAAATGCAAAAAAATAAATAATTTAAATATTGTAGAATGTTATTAACCCATTTTAAAATAATTAAAATTTGAAGAAATGAATTTAAAAATGACAAGAAGTAACTGAAATTTCAAAAAAAATTACTAAAAGATGAGAAAACTAATTCCAAAAAGAAGAAAAACATAAAACACTTAAGACTTTGATTGAAAAATTTTAGAAAATAATTGAAAAATGATAAAAATAATTTAATTTTTAAGAAAATAAGCCATAATTTTACAAAAATTTACAGATTTATCAATTTTTTTGTTGATGATAATTTTTTTTACCTTCTTGATGAATAAGTTTACCTTGAATGATTATTGATTCAATCGCATAGGAACTCAGAGACGTCGGAAAACTCTAAACATCGAAAAAATCCAAGCTTTGGAAAACTCAAAAGCTCCTGCTGCTGGATATGTAATGCTATTTGAAAGAAATGTTATTTTATAATGTTCTAATCAAAACTTATGTTATTCTTGTACAAAGAAGAAAATCAATTGTGTAAACTTCTTAACTACCCTGTCGGTAGAAAATACCTGAAAAATGACTGGTTAAAATGACTAAGTGTTTTCAGGTACTTTTGAGGTACTATTTGAATGATTTCGTACCTAGAAAATACCGAACATTTTAGGTCTTTATTAGGGTTACTTTATGGCCGTTAAAACCCTGAAGAATTTTATTATGCTTTTACCCTCATAAAATGAAAGGTTCTTTTACAATTATTTTTTAAATTTTAAATTATTTATATTATTTATTTTAATTTTATACTTGTTTTCCAATAAATTAGTTCTTTACATGTTTGTATGAAAAAGATATATTCTTCTGAAATAAAACTCAAAAATGATATTAGTTTTTTGATATCTTCTACTGTTTACGAGTTACGCTACTATTCATTTAATTGTAAGGCTTTTACCAAAAATTTTATATCGACGTAATTGTTAGAATTTACAGATTCTAAATTTCAAAAAACCAAAGTTCTAACTTAAATATTAAAATAATTTTATTTATTAAGAAATAAATTCTTTTACCAGTACATTTGTTAAATTTCTGATGTCGAAAAAAGGACAAAAGAGGTTGTGAAGCTTTGAAACATCTGAAAAGGATTAAAAATAAGAAATAAAAATGTTTCCAATTTTGTAATTAGAATTTTATAAACTGAGAATTTGCATTCTACGTGTTTTAACGATTCTAAGTATCTAAATTTTTCCTTAAAAATTTTGTTTTTAATGAAAAATATCAATATTTATAATAATTGACTGTCGTTTAATTTGATTGATTTTAAGAAAATTTTTAGATATTCATAATCGTCAAAAACAAAAGATTTATAATTTTTATGTTTCCAATTTAAAATTTGCAAATTGCAAAATTTTTGAGTCATAAAACTTTCGAGGGGCTTTTCACTCAAGAATCATGGATTTCTTAATTTTAGCGTCAAAAAAATCTTAAAGAAATCTTAATGGTAATCTTTGGGAATCATTGAGAATCTGAGAATCTTGGTAATCTTATGAAAATCTGTGTAGAAATCCTATTGAAGTTTTCTCAGTGTGTATTGCACTCACACTTACTAACGTGTAGATGAAAGTCGACTATTGACGATTAAGTCCGAAGTTTAACGATTCTTTCTATTCTTTCTCAACCATCCTAACTGACATTACTCTCAGGTTATGTTGATCTGTTTTTGTTTTGGCTACATGCTTTGCCACAATTTTAACTAGAAGAATGCGATATTGCAGATATAATTAATGTGGAGAATACATAAATCTAATTCTGTGAATATGTTAGTTTTTATCAAAATTTCCCTTAAGCTACGAATGACTAGTTTTGTGATTATTAATTTTATAACAGTTCAATACTAGGTATTTTCCTTATCTTAACATTTTATTGTTTTACCTTTTTGAAAAAAGAAATAAAGTTTTTACACGCGTGTTCTATGCGAGGTTTCATGTTCCATAATAAACAAAAAATACATGAAAATATGTACTGTTTTAGTTAGAAATTTAAGGTTATATGTTGTGAATAATCTAAAGCACCTTGTTTATAGTAACTATACAAACTATTTTGTTTATTTTAATATAAATATAATCGCAAATAATAATTTTACCAATTATTTTTATTGATTTACAGAAACACTTAATACTTTATGATCTTCATGTATTCTGCGACACACAAACATGCACTTGCCTGCACAAACATTTTAAAAGCCGATACCCGATTCTTACCGAATTCAGCCGAAGCTGAATTCGGTCTTGGCAGTAGTTAGGTAGTCTTGAGAATCACTGAGAATCCCAAGGAAATCTTAGGAATCAATCTGGGAATCAATTCAAATCAGCAAGAATCTTAAGGACAAAAACAGAATCAAAAAATCTCTGATTCCCAGATTTCCTGAGTGAAAAGCCCCTCGAAAACTTTTGGGTTACAGAAACCATAAAAGAAAAAATATACCTATAGGCATCTTTATTTTAGTTCAACGTAGATTTATGATCCTATTGAAACTTAAATAAGTAATCGCGACATTTAAAAGGACTACCTAAGCTAAGCAAAAAATGGTACCTGGTATTGTAAGAGTAAAAATTACTGAAGAATACCGAATCAGTCATTTTTGAGGTATCTTTGAAGTATTTTCTATCGACAGGGTATAGAAGCAGATAATCCTGTTAAATCTGCTTCTAAAATGATTTTCAATGAAGCTTGCAGAGCGGAGAATTAATCTTCTCTTGTCACTGTCATCTAGCAATCACACTGCAAAAACAGGTGTCTTAAATTGTTCAAAAATGTCTTAAAATAAGACATTTTTCGTGTCTTAGACACCAAAAGTATCTTAATTTAAGACATTTTTGGCCAATTTAAGACACCATGTTTTTGCAGTGCAATATTATTATAAAATAGTTCACTGAATTAATGAATTAATCTTTCTTTTTTTTAAGTTTGTGACAAGGGTAGCTGGGTAGGGTCAATTAAATTGTGCCCAGGGTTCAGAACGTTAATTACTATGGAACAAGGATGTGATGTTACGCGCAGGGATGGGTGCGTTGAAATATTTCATTGAAACTTGGAAAGTTTCATGAAACTTTGAAAATTTGAAAAATGGTGTAATTTTAGGCCTAAGGAGATAGAAATACGGTTACGGGACCAGAGCATGAGACAAAAAAGGACAGAAACAGTCTCTGTCCTTTATTATCTCATGCCCTGCTCCCGTAACCGTATTCGTTGTGCTTTGGGCTTTTATTAACCTAAAGCACAATGAATCGTAATCGCTAATCCTTAATCGTAAGAATGAGAGGAAGTAGGACAAACATATATCTCTGTCCTGCTTCCTCTCATTATTACGATTAAGGATTAGCGATTACGATTCATTGTGCGTTAGGCTAATGAGTAGTCGGCAGGGATGGGTAAAAGTGCTTCCTTTGAGATTTTCTACGTATAATAAGCAGAAAATTGCAGTAAACCTAGTTTTATACATGGCAACTTCTAACACATTTAAAAATATTTTAATGAAATAAATATATTTACATTCTTTAATATTATACGCGAATACTCTTGTTTTATTCGTATTATTAAGTAAATATGATGCAATTATTCATATTTTAAATGTAATTTCGCATACAAAAAACTCTTCAATTTGATGGTTATGTTGCTCCTTCAAATTATTATCAACAATTCAATACTAAAATGTTTGTTGACACTGATTAAATAACTTTAGTAACAAATAAATTGTTATATTTTCCAACATTTATGTATAACTTATCGTTATTAAAAATTTATTAATCACAAAATTTGAAAATCCAGTCTGTCATAAGGGTAAAATCTCATGTGAGCAGAAAGCGCAAAACCGAAAGCAGAAATCATGAGAGTGAGAGAGGTAGGTAGATATCACTGTCTCTCTCACTCTCATGTTTTTCTGCTTTCGGTTTTGCGCTTTCTGCTCACAGGGGATTTTACCCTAAGTCAAGATGTATAATACACGAAGTGTGTATAAAAATGTCAATGTATAAAATAAGCCTAAAGCACAAAGAATCGTAATCGTTAATCCTTAGTTGTAATAATGAGAGGAAGCAGGACAGAGATATATGTCTGTCCTACTGCCTCTCATTCTTACGATTAAGGATTAGCGATTACGATTCATTGTGCGTTAGGCTATTCAGTATTATACGTGTAGAAAACCATGTATAATACAGTAGGGTGGTCCAAAACAAAAAAATTTTTTTTTAATCCTCTCACCCCCTAGGATTGTTCTATATCGAAAAAAAAATACCCCTATTTTTTTTTTTTATTTAGATGGGGCTCAAAGAGCTCAAAGTTTCCCATGCAAAATGCATGGGAAAAAAAGGCTTTTTCGTAGAAATGGTCTAGAATCGCTGAAAATCAGTATTTTTCAATCTCCCAACTTTATTTCTCTTCAGAAGACTTCAAACAATAATGCCAAATTGTTTATTTAACGATTTTTTAATATTAACTATTTTTTAAAGGGCCCCAAAAACTCCATAAATTACAAAATTGGGTTTTATTGGTTTTTTTTTTTTGGGCCCTTTAAAAAATAGTTAATATTAAAAAATCGTTAAATAAACAATTTGGCATTATTGTTTGAAGTCTTGTGAAGAGAAATAGAGTTGGGCGATTGAAAAATACTGATTTTCAGCGATTCTATACCATTTCTACGAAAAAGCCTTTTTTTCCCATGCATTTTGCATGGGAAACATTGAGCGCTTTGAGCCCCATCTAAATAAAAAAAAAAAAAATAGGGGTATTTTTTTTCGATATAGAACAATCCTAGGGGTTGAGAGCACTAAAAAAAATATATTTTTGTTTTACCATGCATTTTTGGACCACCCTAATAATACAGTGATGCCAGATGGAAGTCGAAATCGACCCCCACCATGACTCCCGAGCAAAGCACAAACACATGTAAATTATAGCCTGTTGGTGTGAGGATTTTTCGTTTTCCGTCAGTTCGCGCGTACCTAACCTTTTTGCATGCTTTTTACTAACCTATACTGAGCGAAATTTTCGCTGTGAAAAAGGCGCAAAATTCAAACCGACAATTTAATACTTCAAAACATAATAGTTATTCAATCAATTAATATTCATTTATTTAATAAAACAATTAAATAAAATAGCATTTAAATAATAATTATCACTAAAATATAGTAAAATAGTTAAAATTATGAGATCAAATTAATGGATAATAATGATTATTATTATTAAAATGTATAATCAAATTAATTATTATCTTGTTAATAATTAATATTAATTAATATCTTTAAAATAAGCACTTTCATGTAAATAAATTATAAACATATTTAGAAAAAAGTTTACAACTTACGTATTAATTAAAGTTTTAATGTTAATAAATGTCTCAAAAATTAATTTCTTCATTTCTTAAAAATCATCCAATCACATATTAAGTTTAATAAAATAAAATAAATAAATTATATCACATTATATGAAAATAGAAAGAAATTTTATAGAAAATTTTGATTATCTAAGATATTTAATAAAAAATTACGTAGTATGATTAATGATTGTAATAAAAATTGTATATAAACAAAAACTATCTAAATTAGATTATTATATGACATTATAAATCCTTTTTTCAATGTTTCAAAATTATTTAATAAAATACATATCTATTAAATTAAGGTATACATATATAAAATAATTGATTACACATTAAAAAACAAATTTTCAAAAATTTTTATTCCTAATATATTAAATTTTTAATATTTTATAGAAAATATGACGTTAAAAATCGGTTTTTTCAATGTTTCAAAATTATTTAAGGAAATACATATCTATTAATTTTAGGTATGCGTAAATAAAGTAATTAATTTTATTAATTAAATTTTTATTTAAAATAATTAATTTCACATTAAAAAACAATTTCCAAAATTTATGATTTTACGACAATGTTTTTGCAAAAAAGTTTGTTTCAAAAAACTAATTAAATTATTGAACTATAATTCGAATGCCACTAATTTTCATTTTCATTGTATCAAAATCATTTGATTAAATAAATTACGGTAAATAAAAAAAATTAATTTTCAATTTCCATTCAAACAAAACCTATAACAAAAATTTAAACTATTTTTATTATTTAGAAAATTCAAGTTACGAATGTAATTTCGTGAAATAATATTGGAAAATTTTTATTTATTTTTTTTTAAAGAAATTTAATGATTAAATTGATCAATTAAATCTTTAAATTGATGCAAATAAAATTAATTAAATTAATTTGAAAATTAAAAAGAATGTTACAATAAAACATTTATTTTTGAAGTTGTTTAAGAAATCTTAATGATTTAAAAATACTTATATAGTAATAAAATATTTAAAATTAATTAAATTTCTTGTTAAACAAAAAGAACTAACTTACTTATATTAAATTAGAAAGTATAATAAAATTTATTATCTAAAATTATATATGATTGTTTTATTTTATTGTGATATAAACGGTTTAAACTTCTTAAATTAAATTTTATTATATAAAATTATATTCATTCAAATTTAAATAAATAGAATTATTTACTGATTATCTATAATAAAAATCATCAATTTTGGGAAATTGTTTTTTAATGTGAAATTAATTATTTTAAATAAAAATTTAATTAATAAAATTAATTATTTTATTTACGCATACCTAAAATTAATAGATAGGGGAGAGGGACCCAAGTTGGACACCCTATCGATTTATTGCTGTAGAATCCAAACCGAATAAAATATATTAAAATGTTTTATACCGGATGAAAGTACAATTTATAAGGTAACTTATAGCCACAGAGATAAAATTTTATTTTGAACATAAACATTTTTTAAAGCATTTTTTCTAATTGTTAAAATTTTCGGTCTAAAAAAAAGTGGCCCCAAGATGGACACCTTCTTAAAAGTCTTTGAAAATGGTAGTAAATAAAAAATTAACATCATGTAACAATTCTTGAACTAAGTTTTAATCATTTTACCTAAAATTAATAGATATGTATTTCCTTAAATAATTTTGAAACATTGAAAAAACCGATTTGTAACGTCATATTTTCTATAAAATATTAAAAATTTAATATATTAGGAATACAAATTTTTGAAAATTTGTTTTTTAATGTGTAATCAATTATTTTATATATATATATACCTTAATTTAATAGATATGTATTTTATTAAATAATTTTGAAACATTGAAAAAAGGATTTATAATGTCATATAATAATCTAATTTAGATAGTTTTTGTTTATATACAATTTTTATTACAATCATTAATCATACTACGTAATTTTTTATTAAATATCTTAGATAATCAAAATTTTCTATAAAATTTCTTTCTATTTTCATATAATGTGATATAATTTATTTATTTTATTTGGCTTAAACGCATGTGAGGGTTCCTCTGCAGGAGGTTCTCGGGGGATACTTAATGACGGCTCATTAATGAGCTCTTAATGAGTGTTCCCGAATGCTCGCTCGACTCTCCCTACGGGTGGTTAATAGCTCATAATGACTTTTATTAAAAAAAAAAAAAAATTCATAATTTTTATGAAAAATAGCAAATAAGTTATATATTTGAAATCTGCGTCTCCAGACGATTCCAACGGTATGAAATTTGCCCTGAAAAAACAAAATTATAGACTTTTTATTTTAAGAACGCTTAAGTATATATTTTTTCCAAAACATATATATATATATATGTTTTTTTGTAATTTTGAAGTATTTTGCCATTTAATACGCCCTAAACGTATGAAGATGGTAAACTATTTTATTATTCAAGTTTATCCAAATTAATAAATTTAGGGCGGTTATTTGCATGAGCAAATAACCTTGTCAATTTTATAGTGCTTACAGTACGTTGTCAAGTTATTTCAAATAAATTTACACATGGTGCATGGTCAGTTCTTGCAAAAAGTTTAAATTTCCTGAGGATAAAAGTAACTGCAGGCTTTAATAAAATCGGTGAAAAGCTCTTCTGCTGAACCGTGGGTATTTCTCCAAACATATTCTACGAGATAGTCGTCCATTCTTGAAACGCACATTTTCCCAATCCGTCTTCTCATATCACGTTTTATTTTGGACCAATGTGCCTCAATGTTTTGCGTATGTACATTGCTATCACGCGGATTGACAAAATTTCGCGAGTGGTTTATCATACTATGCGTATATGTTAACGAATTGAGGCTTCTATAACCCCTTCACATATCAGTCATTATGTGTGTGTCAGGTAAAACATTGTCTTCAATGATTTTATTCAATGTTGCAGCATCTCTTTTGTCAACAATAACTAAAAAACATTTTTTTGTTTTTCTGTTGATGCCACCAACAACCCACTTTGTTTTCTTCAGTCGGCCCCGGTTGTATTTTCTTTTGCCAAAAGCACTTTCATCAATTTCGACAATGGAGTTCATCCCGCCTATTTTCTCACTAATCTCTGACATCCACGCACTTATTAAGTGACGAAATTCCATCAAGACTTTTCTTAAAGTATTCGGACAAACACTAATCTCACGACACATTACATTTGCTGGATATTTTAAAATCCAACAAACAAGAATCTGAATGACAGTTTCACATCTCAATTCACAAACCGCAAAAAACTATCTTTTCTAACACTTTGTTTCTTTCTACAGTCGGATGCACCACACTGATAAATTACATTTCTATTTTTACCATTTTGTTTTAAATGCATCCGTCCATTAAAACATTTAACACACTGCTTAGTTTTAGGAAGTATATTAACGTTACTCAAAAAATTAACCAAACCCACATGAGCAACGTAATTATTAAATTCTCTCAAACTTGATAAAAACTCCATTTTAATTTTTTTTATAAAATTAAACGATACACCGAAGAAAGAAATTATTTACGTCTGAGACAGTCAAAAGCAGAACACAGAATATTTAATTCACAAATTTATATTTAACATTCAATCAAAATACGAAATAAATCTTTGATTTTGCTAAATAGTAGTTAATTTCAAGAAGTTCATAATATTTATATTTATCATAATATTTAATAGAGCCTGCTTATATTTATTTTTGTTCTTAGTAGATTTAAATTCTTTTCAAAATTTAGGAATTGGATAAACTTGAATAATAAAATAGTTTACCATCTTCATACGTTTAGGGCGTATTAAATGGCAAAATACTTCAAAGTTACAAAAAAACATATATATATATATATGTTTTGGAAAAAATATATACTTAAGCGTTCTTAAAATAAAAAGTCTATAATTTTGTTTTTTCAGGGCAAATTTCATACCGTTGGAATCGTCTGGAGACGCAGATTTCAAATATATAACTTATTTGCTATTTTTCATAAAAATTATGAATTTTTTTTTTTTTTTAATAAAAGTCATTATGAGCTATTAACCACCCGTAGGGAGAGTCGAGCGAGCATTCGGGAACACTCATTAAGAGCTCATTAATGAGCTGTCATTAAGTACCCCCCGAGGACCTCCTGCAGAGGAACCCTCACATGCGTTTAAGCCCATAATTTTAACTATTTTACTATATTTTAGTGATAATTATTATTTAAATGCTATTTTATTCAATTGTTTTATTAATAAATGAATATTAATTAATTGAATAATTATTATGTTTTAAGTTTTAAATTGTTGGTTTGAATTTTGCGCCTTTTTCGCTCAGGGTTGCCAGCATAGGCAATTTTGCGCCAAACTGGCGATTTTTTTTTGGAAATGGCGACTGATTTTTTGACTTGGCGCGTGGCGCTTTTTTTGGCGAACTTGAAATTTTAAATATTAAACATATTTTTCAATAATAAACTGAGTTTAAAATTAATTTCCTGCATCCTGTAAATATTTTGATTGACCTGCTTTAAATAATAGTAATTATATTCGAATAAAAGATTAATAATATTCATTTTCCATCAATATTAAATTATGGAGTAACTAGATAAATATTTGTCATTTTGAATTCCCCGCGTTTGGCGATTTTTTTTCGACAGATGGCGCCGAACTATCGAGGATTGCTGGCAACCCTGTTTTCGCTCAGTATAGGTTAGTAAAAAGCATGCAAAAAGGTTAGGTACGCGCGAACTGACGGCCACCGCGAGCCAGCGGAAGATTCCATAGGCGTCGCCACGTAATGTGAACACTGGGCCTGGCGCGTTCTAAACCGAACACACAAATAAATATACCCATGAAAATTTTATTATTATTCCTATCACATTCACAACAGTCTACATGACAAATATAGTTTAGTAAACCATTAAAATTATTAACAATTACTAAAAAAATTAAAATACAATTAAATATTATTTCTATAGTAATGTTTTGGCTAAACTGGGGACCAGACTATAAAGATTAATAATTCCATTATTAACGCATCGGAATTTTATTGCGATTTATTCCCTAAATATTTACGGATGTTAACAATTTATTTACATGAATAAATATTGTTATTAAAAATTGTTAGAGAGGCTTATATGTAAATTTTGATCTTCTGCTGGTAGGCGGCTAGGAGCTGCTGGCTTTTGACCAAGATACGAGTGAAAATCGCAGTGGAATTTTATTGCGGAATATTCCCTAAACCATTCCGGATGTTAAATATTATTTTTCATAAATAAATATTGTTATTAAAAATTGTTAGAGTAGCTTATACAGTACTCTCTCACTAAGTGACCGAAAATGGGGCTGTAGGGGAATAAAATGGTTACTTATCGAGAGCCCCCACTCTCTATTGCATTATATTTAGATTTCTTGTAAAACAATTGAATGTAAATAAACTCGAAAACGAAATGGTTCGCGGCAAATTTAAAATGACTGAAGAGAATATTTAAAAAATGTTGAGATATCTTTGTTTACTAAAAATTAAGAATAAGGAAAAGTATTCTTAAAAAAATTGTTATGTTTGAAATTTAAACTTCTTCCACAATTTTTATAGGCTTGTTTTAGAATTCTGAAAAACATTAGTTTTTGGATTTCAAAAACTTTTGATTTTTTACAAAAATAAAAATTCTAAAATTCATCAGAAAAAATATTTTTTTTTAATTTTACAACTTTGTTCAACTTAGTTTTACAACTTAGTTTCATTTTAAAACCCAAATTAATGCCGGAAAAAGAATTATCATCATAGAACTCATAAATTTCGATAGGTTAAAATTTCAATATTAACTCGCCTAAAATATTATAAATGTCACTATACATATAAAATTACAAATGTAGTTAAAAATTGGTCAACGACAAACTTTATTTCTTCTTTTAGGATTCAAATTTTTTATTGGATACAATTATTAATTCTTTGCAAACAATCTTTATCCAGTTAACTCTTAGGTTTGTTTACGTCTATTTTTGGTTATTTAATTATCTGTCATTTTTCTAACACTTGAAGTTGCTAATTTGAAATTGACTTTCATTTTACCGCGTTTGCTATGGTGGGGAGCAAATAATGTGTATGTAAAAATATGTGTGAAGGGGAACGGCTACTTACTGAGCGGGCACTTAGTGAGAGAGTACTGTATTCAAATTTTGATCTTCTGCTGGCGGGCGGCTGGGAGCTGCTGGCATTTTTGATTAGGATACTATTAAAAATCGCATCGGAATTTTATTGCGGAATATTCCACGAACCATTGGGGTCAATTGTATAATTTGATCTCATTCTCATCTCATCTCACCGACTTTCAAATTTTTTCTCACTTTTGAAGTTTAATATTTTGATAAAGTAGTTTTTCTAACATGGTTATTAATGTTAACATTTCAGTACAAACTAATGCGCACTAGTGTCCTAACAGAAAAATACATGCGCACTAGTATTGTAACCTATAAAAACATGCGCACTATGTCCTAACCTACGAATACATGCGTACTAGTGTTCTAACCTATAAACACATGCGCACTAGTGTCCTAACCTACAAATACATGTGCACTAGTGCCCCAACTTTCAAACACATGCGCAGTAGTGTCCTCACCTATAAATACATGCGCATTAGTGTCCTAACCAATAAACACATGCACTGTAAATAATGCCAAAGTAAATTTACAACTTTGGACGTTGGAAAAAAGTGACCACAGGTCCAACCTTGTAAATAAACATAACCTGTGTGTTATTTTACAATCCGAAAGTAAAAATATCAAATCCCAATTTAATTGTACAATCTGAATGTAAATTAACACAAAGTTACGTAAATGTAATTTTATAGGTTATATGTCATTGTACTTTTTATAGACGTGGCTATTGTTCTGACAAGTCGGAACTTTAGCTTTAAAAAATAAAAATCCGGCTATACTGTCAGCCGGAAGACTAATTCTATGGAATAAATAAATCTCGGTTATTATTTTGTAGCAAAAATGTATAAAGCTGAGTGTGTTAAATTCTTCGGGATACAGAGGGGGGTTCTTTTAAGTTGTAAGGCGAAATAAGTTTATATCGTTTCAGCAAACACTATAGCCGGATATTTATATTTACAAAGTTTAATTAAAGATCCGACTAGTAGCGGACAGTACAGTCGGAATTTTAACCTGCTCTAAAGATCCGACAACCGACTAGTCGGAACTTTATCCACATTTAACACATTAGGTAATTAGGTATTAAAGTTCCAATTAGCTGGAACTTTATCCACTATTAAAATTACAAACCAATTGTAAATTTATCTAGGTTATGTAAATTTACAAGATCTTGTAAATTTACCACGTCAGACCTGTGGTAACATTTTTCCAACGTCCAACGTTGTAAATTTACAAGTTTGTCTAATTCGCCATGAATTACAATATCGCCCCATGTAAAATTACATGGAGAGGGTTATGTTACCTTCTCGGACTTTGTAAATTTACTACATACGACGCGTTTTCCAAAGTGTGAAACTTAAAGACGAATTTTTTTTTTACTCTGGCATTATTTACAGTGTGTGCACTAGTGCCCTAACCTACATATACATGCGCACTAGTATTCTAACCTATAAACAAATGCGCACTCGTGTTCTAACCCACAAATACATGTGCACTAGTGCCCTAACCAACAAATACATGCGCACTATTGTTCTAATGTATAAAGACATGCGCACTATTGCTCTAACTTACAAACACATGCGCACTAGTGTCCTAAAGCACAAATAGATACGTAGTAGGGTTATACTAAATCAACACTAGTGCGCTAGTACTCGTAGGTTCGAACACTAGTATGTATGTGTTTGTTTGCTAGGGCTCGAGTGCGCATGTGTTTATAGGTTGAGACACTAGTGCTTATGTATTTGTAGGTTAGGACACTAGTGCTCATGTGTTTATAGGTTAGGGCTCTAGTTCGCATGTATTTGTAGGTTAGGACTCTAGTGCGCATGTGTTTATAGGTTAGGACACTAATGGTATTTGTATGTTCGGACACTAGTGCGCATGTGTTTATAGGTTAGGACACTAGTGCCCATCTATTTGTATGTTAGGGCACTAGTGCGCATGTGTTTATAGGTTAGGGCTCTATTGCGCATGTATTTGTAGGTTAGGACTCTAGTGCGCATGTGTTTATAGGTTAGGACACTAATGGTATTTGTATGTTCGGACACTAGTGCGCATGTGTTTATAGGTTAGGGCTCTAGTGCGCATGTATTTGTAGGTCAGGACACTAGTGCGCATTAGTTTCTACTGAAATGTTAACATTAATAACCATGTGAGGAAAATAAACTATCAAAATATTAAACTTCAAAAGTGAGAAAAAATTGAGAGTCGGTGAGATGAGATGAGAACGAGATGAGAATGAGATTAAATCAATTGTTTCTTTAGGGTTAGGTTTATTAATATTTGATTTAACGGAAATTCTGTATGAAAAAAATTCATCTACAATTATGTTCGAATTAATGTATTTCTATGGAGAAATAGTTCTGAGCTATAGGTTTCGAAATATTGAAAATTCGAAAAAAAAGTTTTATGTTATAATCATGCATCCCAATGTTCGTAGTTCGTACGGTCGGTGTAGTTTCACCACTTACATTGCTGAGACCTTCTGCCGCAACAGACACGTCTGTGAAGTTAGCACTCGAGGTATTAAAAAACAAACTTTTTTTATATGGAATCGTTAGGTGGTCGTTTGGTGATCGTTAGGTGGTAGTTTTTGTCGTTTGGTGGTTTTAAATAGAAAAACTACAGTAATTTTAAAAATTGGAGTGCTAACTTCACGTAGCACTCCACTTTTTAATATTTTTTAAAAATTCCTTTTGGAATCGTTAGGTGGTCATAAGGTGGTACTTTTTGTCATTAGGTGGTCAAAATTGTACGAGATATTGGACTTGTAAAATTTTTCTCAAAATTCAGTCAAGCTGCGCACTAAGTTCTGCGCACTCATACTTGGCGCCAAGGTATGAATGTTTTAGAAAGTTTTAAATAATCTAACTGCTGCAAAATAATAATTAATTGATTAATTTCCTATTTTACACTTAGCAACATAAATAACATTTTATGAGGGTTACATTTTTTCATATTTATGAAAATAGTATTAAAATTTATGTGCTAACTTTACGTAACACTCCAAATTTTAATATTTTTTTAAAATTTCCTTTTGGAATCGTTAGATGGTCATTCGGTGGCAGTTTTTTGACGTTTGGTGATCTAAATTTTACGAAACATTTGACTTTTTCTCTAAATTCATTTAAGCTGCGCACTAAGTTCTGCGCGCGCATTCTTGGCGCCAAGACTTGAATATTTCAAAAGTTTTTAAATAATCTAACTGCTACAAAATAATAGTTAATTAATTTCTTTCATATTTCGGGTGCTTTCGGCCAGTATACAGATTATACCCTGGATTGCTGTAGTGGTGCTCATTCTACTGAATTGAAATATTTACTATGAATAGAGAAATTGCATACATTTAAATCTTTGATTCGGTTTTATTTTCAATTGCATGTGTACGATAAATCTCTAATCATATTGATGCTAATAATATTTTTAAAAATAAATTCATAAAGTATCTCCTGAAATATTTGTCATATATTATTCCCATTAACGTATTTATTTATCAAAGTCCCCACGAATTAGGACTAAAATTTACAAATTTGTATAATTATAAGATATATTAATTAATTATTATACAATAATAATGTATGCTTTAGATTATTCCTTATTTGGACAGAAATTAAAAAATGTTAATTTGACGAGTTTTTCAAATTACTGCTATTTACTCTTCGAGAACGAACATAACTTAGTTTAAATGAAAATTAAATTAAAATGTTTACAAAATTAATTTTTACATTTAAAGAAAATTCTATTTGAAATTCAAATTTAAAATTATTAATTAAAAGATATTCATAATGTTAATAAAATTAAAAATTATTTAAGATTTAAAAATTTGGTAACTAAAAATACAATTTTTTTTAATATTTATTTATGAAAATAGTAAAAATATAATTATTTGAAAATTAAATTATTATTATTATAAACAAAAATTTAGAAAATCATGTTACAATTCAATTTACTGAAAGTCATGGGCGTTTAGACGTTAACGCATGTAACATGTAGCATTTTTTTTGGCTGCATGTATTTATATAAAAAGACAAACGAAAAAGACAAAGTAAATTATAAATCATAATTTTTAACAATAAATAGTATATAAAGAACAATAAATTACACACAAGGAAAAACAGCTAAATTTTTAAAAGAAAATTATATTAATAAAATTTTAATATAATTAAAATTAAATCACAAAGTGTATAAAATTAAAAACAATACTACAATATTGACATAAACTTAAAAATAAATAAAATAAATTACTTCAATAATTTAAAACATTTTAAAATATAGCAATTATACAATTATAAAATCTTTTTTTTTATGACGGAGAAATGTATTATCAGCGACAAAAAGAAAATAAGAAAGGTAAAGTAATTTATATATTAATCATTAGAAAATAATACAAACTAATGAACAGAACATAAAAAAGCAAAGGGGAATTTAATATTATTTCTTAATAAGAAGAGTAAACTACCCTTCAAAGTTAACTTTAATAAAAATAATCGAAAATAATTTTTAAAAAAATGAATCAATTTCCAGAAAAAAAAATAGACATAAGTTCTTAAATGAAAATAATAATCGATCATTTTTCTTAAAGTTAAACTTTAAGGGTAGTTTACCCTTGTAATTAATTTGAAGAATGATTTTACTGAGTTATTAAGCTTTTACTGATAATTTTAAATTTAAAATTAAATTGTAAAACAATGTTATATTTAATTTAAGATTCAAGATGTAATTATAAAGATTTTTTTATATTAAATTTAAAATTAATTTTAAAATGATATTTGAATGTAGTTTATTGTAGTTTGAAATATAAAAAAAAATATAATTAATATAATTAAAGTACTTAAGTTGAATTTTAATTATTTAATTCTAATTTCAATTGTCAAATTTAATTTTAAAAATTGTTTTATTTTGAATAGTAAGAAGAAAATTCCCTTCCGGGTAAGTATATATGTGAGAGAAAAATATATATTTTGGAATTGTTAGGTGGTCGTTTATTTGTGAAATTTAGGTGGTCTACATTTTACGAGACCTTATTACGATTCAAAATATGAAATGATACTCTTAATTCACTTCTTTCATATTAACAATTATAAGATTGAGCGCAAACGAAGCTTTCAGTTTAATTTTTTTAATTTTCTAAATGTCAAATATGGAGATTATGACGAAATTAAAAAAAAAAATCGGTTAAAGTCAGCGGATGAATATAGTTTAACTTTAGTTCATTTCAGCATAAGATAAGGATTGTATCATACTTTTTGGTTGAAATAAATCAAAACCGATGGTAATTTGGAGCAAAAATGCTCCATTTCGCTGTGTTCCACTCCAAGTGAAAGAGCTATGGAAATTACTCGTTAGAATAAAATATATTACTGGAATAAAAAAAGTGTATTTATTTATTTATTTACAGATTTTTTATAACAACTTTGTCTCAAGTTAATGTAATAATAAAATTAAATGTTTTATATTCTTTTTTTAACATTTAGTAGAATTTACAAACTTGGAATGCCTTAATCTATTTTAAGTAACAAAAATATGCAGGAATACTTTGAAATCTTCTTAAATTCTGAACATTATTAAAATTCTAACAATATTCTTTATTATTTTAATTTTTAACTTTTTGACTGATAAAGTCATCTTGTAATCTAATTTGCACACATTTCTTAAAAGAGAAAATGTGTAATCATCATGCGATATTTTCTTTTATATATATGGCAGCCGCTGGAACCACGATGTCTTTAGTATTAAATTTCTGAATTTTTTCCGACAAATCGTTATATTCCTGCCATGATCCATTCATTCGTCTACAAAGTGCGATAAAATGCCGTGAAGTGTAAGTGATAACTCCAGCTAATCTATATTAAAAAAAGATAAAAATAATTATTCCACCTTCTCAGAACATATGTGTCGATTCACGGTGAAAGGGACCTTAGCTGCAAAATATTGGATTTTGAATTCATATCATAAATCGATAGAATTTGAGTTGGTCTTCCACATGCAGATATCAAAACTTGTTTGTCTATTAGTTGTTGTGTTATTAGCGATAAAACATACGCATCATCTAACAACAACAAAATCAGGTTCAACTTCAAACGCCCGTTTTGTAAAATTCAATTCTTGCAGCTACACCGTGAATCGATACATTTAATATTTTCATAAAATTTTCTACTTTTTATTGATCTTAATATTGATACCAAAGTAATTTGGATTTTTTCCTTTCGTTATAACATCAAATATCACTATTAACCAGTGATTGTTATATCCTTAAATCATCTACCAGATTTATTTTTTAATTACTTTTAGAATCTGTAGGTTGAAAATTTGTAAATTTAAATTAATGTGAAATTCAAAGTTAGTAATTTGATATTTTATTTTATCAGCCCTCTAAAGATGGATAAAAAAATAAATAAATCGAAAAAAAAGGAAATAGGTACTCATGCTTATTATTATCCGATATAAGAAAGTTTCTGATATCACGGGGTCCGATATAAGGGGGTATATTAACAAAGGCTAACATAGAAAAATTCAAGGGACCGGTAGAATTTTCCGATGCAAGGGGGAATCTGATAATGCGGGTTCAATATATATGTGGATTTTGAGGGTATCAGTTTTCCAATTGCTAAAAATAGTTTTAAAAATATGTTTCCTTAAAAGATTTTATCGAAAACTAGATATAAATCCCCTTCAAAAGAACGAAAAAAACATTAAATTATAAAATTTTTATAAATAAAGCCTAAAAACCTAATTAGTTTTAAAGAAACATAAATGCAATGTGATTGAAAAAACGACGAAAGTTTAATGTGACCGGACTTAGCGGCGCCACCTGTGAAGAACAAAAAATCATTTATGCCATGTTTTTTTTGCTTTTTTTGTTGTTATTTTTAGTCGTCTAAAATAATTTCTTTGCTCAACTAGTTTCCGAGATAATAGAACCGCGCTAGCTCATTGCTGACTCAGCGGCGCCATCTACAAAACTGCTTAAAATTGCATAATCGAAAAAATACTATACACCGTATATTTTTTTGCCTTCGAATGGCCTATCGACCAACTTTTTAAAATCAACCCCTATTTACAAACAGCAAACCCCATATAAACAAAAAATGTAAGATGGCAAAAATCGACATAACTTAAAACTAATTCAGGGTAATAAAAAAATAGAGATGGAATAAATGCAGACGTGTTTTTACAAAACCACCCTTATATTTCCAAATTCAATTTGGGGGTTAAGAATTTTGAGAAAAGTTGAAATCTGGTAAGCAAAAAAATCTTAAGTTTTTGGGGGTTAAAAATATGGTGTAGGGTCAAAGTCTGAGTAGAAAAATATTTAAAGTTATGTGGAGGGTTAAAAATATTAAGTAGTAACGAAGTCAGATGAGCAAAAAATTCAAAGTATTTTTAGTCCTTGAAAATATGATGTAGAGACAAAATCTGGTGAGCAAAAAAATATAAAGTCTTCTTGGGAGTTGAAAATATTATGTAGAGTTGAAATCTGACGAGCAAGAATACGAAAGCAATTTTGTGGATCTAAAATATGAGGTAAAATCGCAATCTGAAGAAAATTTTTGAATTACAGTAAAACTCACGTATATCGGATTTCAAGGGACTGAGAAAATTTTCCGATATAACCGGGAATCCGATTTATCCGGGTAAAAATACATTATATATAATTTCAAGGGACCAGCAAAAATATCTGATGTAGGCGGTAATCCGATATATGCGAGTCCGATATACGTGGGTTTTACTGTATATAGAATTACATGTCTTTTTAAAACTGAGTTAAAGGCTTCTTTTGTTGTTTAGTTTTTTTTAACTGTTTTACGGCTTAATAGCGTGTCAGTATTGGTGGGGGTTGCTTTTGGACATATAAGGGCTGTTTTGTAAAAACTCGTCTGTAATTATTCAATCTCTATCCTTTTTATTGCCCTGAATTAGTTTTAAGTTACGTAGGTTTTTGCCATTTTAAATTTTTTGTTTATATGGGGTTTGCTGTTTGTAAATTGGGGTTGGTTTTAAAAAGTTGGTCCATAGGTCATTGGAGAGCAAAAAAAGCAAAAAATTACGGTGTATTGTACGTTTTTCGATTATGCATTTTTATGCTGTTTTGTAGATGGCGCCGCTGAGTCCGGTCACATGAAAGTTTATTAATAAATGTTATAATAAAGGCAAAGACTAATTTAATAAACCACAATAATTTGTGTAAAATTTAGGAAAATTAAGTTAATTAGATAAAACTACGTTACATCGTATACACGTTAAAAACAAAAACAAAAATCATTTAAAAATAAATAACTTAAAGAAAATTAATTAAATAAAAGTTTAAGGAACTAAAAAATAATTAAGTAATTAAAAAATGTTTTAAAAGGTCAAGGAATTAAAAAAAATTATGAAAAAACTAAAAATCAACGAAAAAGTTATTAAATAACAAAAAAAGGCGGAAACTTTTAAATTAAATGCAAAATAGAAAATAAATGGAGTAATTGAACTTTTAAAGTTCAAATAATTTAAATTTTTGATTACCTAATTCATTTCTTCATAGAAATAACGTCAGGAAAGTTCAAATTTAACTAATTATTTTTTCTCTGGCTTTTTACTACCATGTAAATGGTTGTTTTTGTTAATACAGTGAAAATTTAATATTAGGTTTGAATTTACCTGTAACTTTCAGTTTCGAAAACCATATTAGCGGGCAACTCCGTAACCAAACACGCTTTTGATTCGTTTTTTGTTACTCTAACATCCAGTTCTATAAAGAGTTGGTTCTTCATGTCTAATTCTTCATTTATTATACGCGCATTACAATTTTTTGAATAGCATCTCGAAACGTTAGAATGCAATAAAAGAGAACTTTGTAAGGCCGAAAATCCAACATTCTTCACTATATTTTCATTTATTAAGATTGTTTCGAAATTGTGAACAATCAAATGTTTATTTTCACAAGTTTGCTTTCTTGTGAAACTTGGCTGGTTTTCCATCAGCTTCTTCCACATCATTAAAATAGTGCATTCAGCATCTACTACCCTTAATTTTCTCGTCAATGGACTGTTAAACAGGTGTTCATTTTCTAAAGCAGAACCTTTTTCCCAGAACAAATCCATTAATAACATTGCACGTTGACCACCAGATTCTAATCATTATATCGGATTTCCGGATATGCTCCAAAGTATTTTGTCCTTTTTTTCACGACAGGTATCTTCAGAGTGTTGCGTGAATCTACATTTCCTGTATTTCGCTGAAATTTAAGTTTGGCATCTTCATGATTTTTATTCTTTATTGGAACATCAGACAAGACTTTTCTTAAAATTGGTTCTTCTTTTTTTGCTTTATTTCGCCAGTTTTCTTGTGCAAAATATTCTGAATCGTTCAATTCTCCATAATCGCTGCTTATTACATTTCCATCCAAATGATCACTTTGTTCAGGTTACTCCTAATTTCAAGCCGTTCTGTAGACGCAAAAACACTTAAAAAGAATATATGCAAAAAGTACAATTCTAGGAACTCCCTACGGGGGACACTCATTGGGCCAGTAAGGTCGTTAAAACGAGTGTATAATAACTAAAAAAAAAAAAAAAAAAATTACTTCTTCATTACGATAATCATTTTGTTGAAATGTAATACAGTCGTTAAAAAATTTGGACTGTGATGAATTTAATTGTTCTTCAACATCCACTGATTCTTTATTCAGATGTTCATTTTGAGAAGGTTCTGTAGACTCATTGACAGAAAAATCATGACGTGGTTCCAATTCAACGTTATTGTTATTTACAAGTAAACCCTTATTTTCAATAGGTTCTGTAGACTCATTGTCAGAAAAATCATGATGAGATTCTGATTGATCGTTTTTGTTATTTAAAAGTACACCCTTATCATTATTTGATGATGCTATTTTAGCTGCAATAATCTTGCTTGAACTGATCATTGTTGATCCTTGCATCGCTCTCCAATAATAAATAAATAATTTATGGACGGATAGTAAACCAGCTCCATGAAGAATTTGATTCTTTAGTACTCCAAAATGATTTTCTAAAGGTGCACTTGTAGCGCGAATAATGCCGCATTTAAAAAACGGAGTCATAACTGCAGACCACATAGGAAACTGTCTCACTTGGTTTTTTAAATAATTATAAAAAGCTGGAAGATGGTACGCATTTGCTGCAGTTCCTTTTACGTTTCCTAGAAAAATATATGTTACATATTATGTTGAAAATTCATATACACATAATAATTTAATTGCACTGCTTTAATTACTTTTGAGATGAATGAAGAATAACAGATTCCCGATTTTTTTTTAAATAATTTTCAAACTTCCTTTTTTTCGATTGCAAATTACTTGGGATAAAAAAAAACAAAAAAGAAATCGTAAATCTCTGACCCCCAGATTTGTCCCCTTCCAAGTGGAGAAAATCGTAAAAAATCACTGAAATCATAAATGCACCAAGACCGTTTATGAAGAGTGTTTAAAAAACAGCATTTAGAAATTTATTTATTAATTTGTTGATATTAACTATTTTCATGCAGTTTTAGAAGACCACAAAAACTTGAAAAAATGTAAAAAAATTAATAATAATTAATATTAACAAATCATTAAATAAATTACGTTTTTTGAACACTTTTCAAGAACTGACTCGGTGCATTAATGATTTGTTCGATTGTTTTGCAATTATATTGCGAATTTAGGAAAAAGTGCGTTTTTCCCATGCAAAATACATGGGAAAATTCATGATAAAAAATATCACACAAGATAAATTAATATCTATAATCACATGTTTATTTATAACTATTTAAATTTTTATTAATTGCAATATAAATCATTATAAAAAGCTGGAGAAATTTATGTTTGAATAGATTAACTTTGGGGCTAATTTGATTTAGGTATATTGAATTACAATGGAAATTAATTAAAATTTCGATAACGTAGTTTGAAAATTCCGCCATTAAAAGTATATTTGAATAAAATTTGTGCAATAATTGGAAATTGAATCAATTAAATTTGAATTAAATTGAATTGGAATAAATTCATACTTAAATTAACTAATATTTTAATCTACTTAAATTATAATGAAAACAAAATTTCAAATTTAGATTGCTTAAAAATTGAATTAATTTATATTTGGATATATTGAAAACAGAATTAATAATTCAAGTTTTAATTAATTGAAACTATGATTATTGAATTCATAATTATTAAAAAGGTTAACATGTTAAAATTTGAATAGATTACAATTTTTATAGATTGAAGTTTGTAACTACTAAGATTTAGACCGATTTAATTCGGATTTTTGTAAAATTTTAACAGAATAAAATTTGGATTGATAGAAGTTTGGATGGATTGAGTTTGAGTAAGATTATAAAATGGTAATTTATTGAAATGAAGTTAATTAAAATCCTAATCAATTTCGATTTTTATTAATCGGAATTTAATTTGATTAAAATTTGGAGAAATTAAAGTGAAAGTCAATGAAATTAAGCTTCATTAAAAAATTAGATTAAATTTATTGTTAAAAGGGTGAAAAAGGTAAAAAAAACTATCCAAATAGATGAAAGAACGTGAAAAGGTATAACAGTCAGTGTAATCATTGAGAAAGCCTTTTTTTTAAAAAAAAGTAATTAAAATCAAACACACGAGATTAAAATATGTAAATTAGTTTCGTTAAAGTTTCTTCGGCTTTGAAAGATTAAATACTATTTCAAAATATAAATGAATACCTTCTTGGGCTTTTTTAAAAATTCCATTAATCCACGTTTGTATTTCCGGCGTTGAATCTGGATTGGTTGTTTCTGATACCTCTTCTGTTTCCTGTTCTGATGGCTCTTGGTTCGTGGCTTTTAACTTTAAAACAGTATTTTTGAAATCAGCACTTGTCTCATCCGGTACATTTTTAAATGTGAGATGCTTTTCTGTCGAAATGTAATTTTGTAATAATTTTCGAGGCTTCATAGACGCCATTGGTTCTTCATTATTATTTATAAAATGACTTTCATAGGGGTGAGAAGTTACAGTGAAAACTAACGTTAAAAGTTCTTCGAACCGTTTAAAATTGTCACATGATACTAGTAACGCTATGCAGCGTATAAGGAAGTCTTTTACAGCAATATTGGTTACATTAAAACACTTTAAACGATACCAAAGGGCCATAAAATGTGCTACATCAATTCTAACAAATGTAGGAGCTGGACGTACGATTTTTTTATTTCCACTTTTAAGGATGTTGAAACAACAAGCTACATATTCTTTAGTACTCATCTTGTTAAAAACTGTTGAAAAAGCTGCTAACAAGGCTGGCGACTTGTCGCAGACAGTTATTTGTGGCTTGGGAGCACCTGTCATTAGCCATTTTCTTAGAAAATAATCAAACGTCGGTGTATCTTGACACTCTGATAATAAGAGTCCCACGGATACCAAAGTACCATCAACATTTGTAATTATTTCGGTTGCGAAAATATGTCCAGAAAAATCACCATTTGGCCGTTTTATTTTTTTTACTAAAGATCCGCTGCTATCAATTGATATTTCTGCCAGATGTTTTTTAAGTCTTGACTGCTCTTTCCAGACAAATATCATTTCTGGCATAAACACATGTAAAAAAAATCGTCTATTCCAATTGAATGGATAGAACCTACATACGGCGGTGTAGTCTTCATTCTTTGTAACGTTAAGACCGGATTTTTTCCATCTTCCTTTGTTACTCCTAATGTTTTGTCTATCTTTTGTTGACGCAATTTTCATAGAACTCTTTTATCGTATAAAATTGGAGGTTTCACATCACCGATTTGCATTTCTTCTCTGGCAATTCGTCTGTGTAAATTCGATGCTCCTTCAGTAACTGCTATTTTTCCCAGCTCTTGTCGCTTGCCAAATTTCAGTTGCCGGTTAACTTCCTCATGCGGTATGTTACTAGTATCTTTGGTTTTCACTTTTATTACCAAATCTTGGCCATCCAGAGGCTCTTCCTCTGTTTCACCATAAAAATCATTATTACATAATTTGCTTTTGCATTTTCCTTTTATTATTAAGAAAATTCCATCCGGATCCCGTGACACGTGTGCATTTTTAAAAGAATATGCACAAGGTAATCTAAATTGACGCCAAAATTCGATACTTAATTTATCTGTCCACTCATAAGGTTTTAAACCTAATTTAGTGCAAGTCGTATATTGTAGAACTTCCGGTTTTATCTCCTGATATAAATCGTGTTTAATGATTAAATGAAAATTGCTGTCATTTTCTGAGGCAGAACCATTAATTCTAAAATTATGATCTTTTAATTGAGAAAGATCTTCTATGTCGCTATCTTCTATGTCGCTCAATTCTGAGTTATTAGTATCAGGTTCTGTGTTCTTACAGTTGATTTCTGGTAATTGTAGCTCCTCTAAAACCAGGGACATCAAATTATTCCTATTTTCCCTTAACTCTCTATATATGTCCTGAGCTTTCCATCTGTTTTCTAAAGCAAAACATATTTCTTTATAAAAATCTGACGAATAAGGTGGTAAATTCCCTTGAAAAATTTTAAGAGTATCTTTATGCTGTGTAATAGCTGCTACAGCTTCTTTCGTTGAGACTCTTGCTTTCCGTGGCATCTAGAAAAATATTTTAAGTGAGAATCCTATGAAATGAGACAATATTTGCAATAAAGAAACATTCATATTTAAAATCAGGTACTTTTCAAAAAAATATAATAAATTAAAAAAATGAATTATGATTTTTCAGGAATTGTGGACACCCTGACTGTACTCTCACGCTGACCATATAAATTGTTGCACCTTCAAAAATTTTCAGACTTTTGTTTATACATTGTCTATCACTTCCTTGAGTAAAAAGAAATTTCAGTATACAGACCCTATCTTTATAATTACAATTAAATTCAAAAATGAACGGTTCCATAATTTTTTACAATAACTCTAAACAATTTTTCAAGGTTCTTTTTTATTATCAAATTTTATAAATTTAAAACTAGGAAGCTTGAATACCTATTTCTTTTATATCGAGTCTCGCATTATACATCCTTATCGATTTTGAAAAAGATATACGACTATTTTCAAATTATTTTAATAAAATGAGAGTTTTTCGACTTTTTGTAGTATAAATTGAAACTTATTTCAGTTTTCACAATATAATATTGTAGATCAATGAACTCATTGAATCTTTATTTGTTGTTTCCAATTATAAATTTAAAAATTATAGTTATGAATAATTTAAAATTTTTTTTTCAATTTTAGAATTCTTTTTCTCGCATCTTTTGCTCGCAGTTAAAATACTTGACCTACTAGACCTAACATTAAATAAGTTTTTTAAAAAGCGTCTGAAAGTTTTAGCCGATTGTTACTAAAAAAATTTACTGAATTCGAATAATTTCTTTAAAGTCGACTTCAATAATTTTTCAAAAATTTGTTTTTAAGATTTAGTTTTATTATTTTTATAACAACGTCTTAAGAATCAAGATTATAGATCAGACTTCAATATTGTTTAAGAAGAAAATAATTTGCAAATTTAAACAAATTGCAAAATCTGGAATAATTAATTATAAAATGCAGTGGCGTAACAATATAGCTTTAGATTCAGAAAGGCCCCAAAAAATTTTTTGCCATCAGGGCCCCGAGCTTTCTAGTTACGCCACTGATAAAACGATAGTATAGGCAGCCATTCATGAAAAAATTCTTAATTTCTTTTATTTTTAAAAAACTGCCAACTCGACCGTATTAATAAAGCGGTTTGAAGTTTACAAATTCATAAATTTAACTTAAGTGAATACCTGTTAGACTACCGAGTTTCATTTATATTAGTTCAACAATTCTTACAAATATTCATGACATACACTTGACATTTTTTTTGTTGATATTTTGGATTCTTTGCTTAAATCCACGAAGTATAAAAAAAATTTAAAAATTTTGTCTAATGTACAGAGGCAAGTCTGAATTTATTATAGACAACAAATATAATCAAGAAATGATATTTTTAAACATTAACAAAACAATTTGTTTATTGAAAGTATACTCGAAATTAATTATTTAAAAATTATGTTACACCATTTTTAAACCTTAAAAGCAAATCTAAGAAAAATTTTGCATTGCAAAATTAATAAATTTGACAATTTTAAATCCTATAATTTTCACCCTGCCGATAACGAAAATCATTGAAAACTCATTGAAAAATTACTGTACAATTTCAGTTCTTTCATAATCCCGTAATGATTCTCCAATGATCCGAATCGATATTAGGAAAAATCATTACGGTCATGTGGGGCTATCTTGTGCACGCAAGGTTTTTAATGAATAAAATCTTTACATCCAGTTGTTAAGTTTGCTACTTGGTATAAATATTTTCTGAATTAATTTTCTATTAAATTACTTAATTCTTTATCAAAAATCAGAAAAAAAAATCGTAAAGTCGTGAAAATTAAGCTGAAAATTTTCAAAGTTTTCAAAATTCTGTTTAGATCTCTGGATATTTAAAAGTTTTTCTAAAATTATTAATAATACTTGTTGACAATTTTTTGTATATTTAAAAAAAAAATGGCAAAAAACTGTAAAACCAGGATTTGGTGGGTTATTTTGTCATTCTTTAAAATCAATTATTTTTTAAAAATTTGTTTTATAGTTAGTTAAAAATACTTTAGGATTTAGTTTTAAAACATTTTTGTCTTATTTTTGTTATAAAAAATGAGAAATAAGCATAAAATTTCAATTTTACACGTGATGCCATAAAAACCTCAAAAAAGTAACTTTCATAATTACATGCTTTTCAAGTTAATTTTGAAACTTTCTTTCTTAAAATAATTTAAAAAGTGTAGTAGAAGTTTTATTAAGTGAAATTTACCCAAAAAAATAACTTTTTTTTTTGTAAATCTACATTTTTGTAAAATTTCAGTGTTTTACTTTCAAATTAGTTAAACAATTACTATTTAAAATAATATTTTTGGCTTTGTTTTTGTTTATTGCACTCTAGAATATCTTGAAAAAATACTTCATACTGTAAAAACAATAAAAAAATTTTTTTACTCATCTTTATAAATAAAGAAACTTTGTTTCTTGTCGGCTAACTCATAGGACACCCCCACACAGCACCAGAAATTCCCTGAATTTCCCCTGAATATTGGTCCACATTTCCCGAATATTCGAACCTAATATTCAGGGAAGTTTCGTGGAAGCATCAAAATGTCCGCCATAAAGAATATTGGACGCTAAATTTCCCTGAAAATGTATTTCTAATTTTCAGGGAATTTCCGCATCTAATATTCCTAGAATATTCAGGGAAAGTTAAAAAAAATTTCCAACATTTTTTTGATCTGGTAATTGATAAAAATTGTATGTCATATTTGGCACCCGTAGGATTCTAGAACATTAAAAACTACTGCGCAGCCGTAAGTGTCACAGAAACCAAGTTCGACCATTGCGCATCATGTACAGAAGATTTACGAATACTGTGATTACTGAAAGAATATTAGATGCGGAAATTCCCTGAAAATTATAAATACATTTTCAGGGAAATTTAGCGTCCAATATTCTTTATGGCGGACATTTTGATGCTTCCACGAAACTTCCCTGAATATTAGGTTCGAATATTCAGGAAATGTGGACCAATATTCAGGGGAAATTCTGGGAATTTCTGGTACTGTGTGGGCCTTTAGAAGGATGTCTACAACATTATTGAATAATTAAATTCAAAGCGATTATACGTCCGTCTAGACGGATGAAAAATTTTGTCCATCTAGCCGGACGTTTAGGCTCAGAATGCAAATTTGACTAAATGTCCGTCTAGCCGGATAAATTGTTTTTGTCCGTCTATGTTTCGATATACTAAAGGGGGAAGGGGGTGGGGTTGTCAAAAATCTAGAAGGAAAAAATTATTTTATCCGGCTAGCCGGACGTTTAGACGTTCTTTGGTGTCCGTCTAGATGGACGTTTAGACACTTTGAATTAAATTCTTTATTTTTTCAAATTCTGAATTTTAATAAAGCATAGAGTGAAAAAAGAGCGGTTTTGTGCAAAAAATAGCCCCGGTTGACGGTAGTTAAGAGATCTCAAAAACTACACGTTTTTACTTTCAGTCTTTAAACAAAGGAGCAAGAATTTTATAAAAATGCTTTTTACCTTTCACATTATCAAACTCGTTCGCACAAAACGGACCAGACAGGAAATATTAAAAATTCCTGAAATATAAGATATATCATTTATATTATTTTACATGCAATAAAGCGACTTATCTTATTTACTGGAGAAAACATTCGTGCTTGCACATTACAACCCATATTGCTTAATATCGTGCTGATTGATTCGCATTCATGCCTTCATTTGAGCATTAAGATGCGTCCTCATATGCAACGCATAGTGCACGCAAGATGTGAAAAGGTAAAAAGTCACACACTAAATTATATTTCGTCCGCGCGTGTGCTTCATTAAATCATGCGCGATAGTGAAATGCGTCTAGGATCCAGGATGCGAATCTCATTTTTCGTGATTGCAATATACGAATCAAGTGTGTGTATTAGCACGACTGTTTGCTGGATTATAATTAACTATTATAGTTGACAGAAATATTTTGAAATATATTTACTTACCTATATACTTTAATAGAACATTCAATATAACTATAAACAAACGATTCAACAAATTCAATGAAAAAAAGTTTTGTTAAAGGGAACCACTAAAAATGGCTGAATTGCAGGTGCATTTACAAACATTAATTTAGTTCACTTGAGGATTTAGTTTAACGTTTACCATTCTTCCTTAAAGGATAAGAGTGGTGGCAAATTTCCAAGTAAACACTGGCTTGACATTCAAACCCGCCTTCATATTCACGCTACAGCTTCCGATCCATGGCTCTTCTTTGTTCCTTGTAGCTATATTTAAATTTAAATTTAGAAGAACGATTGATTCCATATCTTTTCCTACCAACATTTTAACAATTATTAACCAAAATTTGTAATGTGCTATGTAAAAATATAATTCTATGTATATATTACATATATAGTAGTAGTTTATTTTACGTTGGCACTATACTGGCTTTGTGCCTATATATCTGGCCATGACCTGGTGGATGAGTGGAGCTTAATATCTGTGAACAAAGTGCGAAAGCGGCTCGAACGCCGTTCCAGGTGCGCGGCGGTACAACCAGGCAGCCAATGAAGGCTCACCGATTGGACCACCGCACACCGCCATCGTGAGTGTTATTGAGAGAGCGCAAAGTTTGAAAATAGTGAAAAATAATATAAAAGTTAAATACGGATATTGGCGCGTTTTAAAAATCTAAAGACATGAGAGACAATTCTAGTGGTAGGATTAGTTAGAAATTGAACGCTACTAAAAGGAGGGGGGCATTTTAAAGCTTTTTCAAGTGATTTTAACAGATCCGGTCGGAATGCATCGTATCTAGGACAAGACCAGAGTATGTGATCAAAGTCCTCCTCGGAGTCAGGGCAATGTGGACAGTCACCACATTGAATGTAATTCTTTCTAGCTAAACTAGCGTTTAAGTTGTAGTGATTAGATCTCGCTCGACAAATTGTGGAGATCCATAGTTTACGGGCTACGAAACTCGCGAACCATGGTTTTTTCCTTGGTTTGTAAAAGTATTGCATGTATTTGGTGCCCTTGTTTTTACCCACATCCACAAAATGCGAGTCGCAGCTATCAACCAATTGCTTGCGTGCCACACAGTAAAAGTCAGAAAATGAGAGTGGTATGTTAACCTGGGTAGGATCATTGGATGCTTCTTTAGCCGCTTTGTCTGCCTGCTCGTTACCGTCAATTCCCGAATGACCAGGAATCCAAACAAGAGTTACAGAGCGGTTTAAATTAGAGAGTATTTTTAATCTGTTTTTAATTATAAAAATTATGTAAGATTTGGTTTTGTAAGCGTTTTTAGAAGCTAAATTATTGAGTACACTGAGGGAGTCTGAGAATATAATTGCATTAGAAATATTAGAGTTGATAATGTAATCTAGGGTAAATAAAATTGCAAATGCTTCGAGTAAAAAAATTGAGGCGTAAGTTGAAATTTTAAATTTAGAAGTTATGTTCATTGAGGGGCAGACAAAAGCGCATCCCGCCACTCTATCAGTTTCCGACTTTGAGCCATCAGTAAAGAAGAAAGTATGATTTGGAAAGTTAGAGTGACTTAAGTCTTGAAATAAGACTGAAGGGTTAGTTGATTGTTGTAGTGATTTTCCCCAATCAAAAATAATTTGAGGGGTAAATAAGTGATCCTCAAAGAGGAATTCGAAGTAAGGATCGAGATCTTTACTTCTGATTAATTCGACGTAATTTTTCGATTTTTCGAAAGCAATTAAGAGGGGGTAATTAAATTTTTTGTTAGAGTTATTGGTGAGGCGAGAGAGTTCTGATAGTTTGACCGACAGGGGGTGTGTGGTATTTGAAAAAACTTTAAAGAGATATTTTTTAGCAAGGAAATTAAATCTTGTTCTTAAAGGGGGTTCACAACATTCTGCTAACATTACGTTAATAGGGGTGCTCTGTCTATAGCCTACGGCTAGTCTCAGCGCTTTGTTACGGATTTTTTCTAATCGGGCAAAGTTTTTATGAGATTTAAAGTTTGCAGCTTGAGAACCATAATCAACAGTACTTCTTAGGAGAGAATCATAGATTCGGAGAAGCAGATAGGGGTCTGCTCCCCACCATGTACCTCCAAGTACTTTTAAGACATTAAGAATTTTTGTACCTTTATCACATAAATAGTTGAAGTGAGTATCAGAGGAAGCTGTTTCATGGAAGTGTACACCAAGATATTTTACTGAAGGGGATGGTTTAATAATTATATCATTTAAAGTTAAGAAAAGTGTAGGATCATTGGTGTTAAATTTTTTATTATTAAAGATAATAAGTTTAGTTTTTTCCGGACATACCTCCAGACCTCTCTCTGAAAGAAAATCAGAAATTATATGTAGACAATTTTGAAGAGACGTGATTATTTGATTTATGTTGGGGGAGCGACATGTAACGCACAAATCGTCCGCAAATTCGTTGAGTTCGCAATCCGCAGGAATTTTGGTATTAAGTTCTCTTGTATAAATTGCGTAATTAATTGGGCTGAGAATACTGCCTTGTGGAAGGCAAACGGTGCTGGTTCTTGGGCCAATAATTTCCCCATTGATCTTGACAAACATGTTTTTACATTTAATTGAGTTATAAATAAAGCGAGCTATAGTTTCAGGGATGCCTATTGTCTTAAGATCTTCGACCAGGATGTTAGGAATTACACTTGGGAATGCCCCTTTTATGTCGAGAAAGAGGCCGCCAGTGTAATCACCCTGGGCTAGACCTGTCCAAATTTCCGCGGATAATAAAGAAAGATTATCTGTGCAGGATTTACTTTTCCGGAAACCGTATTGATACGAACTAAGAATTTTTTCTCGTTCAACAATCCACATTAATCTATTATAAACTAGTTTTTCAGCGATTTTAAAAAGGCAAGAGGCCAAAGAGATAGGGCGGAATTTACCAGGAGAAGATTTTGGGAGGAAAAAAATAAGGAAATTGTTCCAAGAAGAAGAAAGTGCCGGTGAGGATAATTCTGTTATAAATTGATAAAAGAGATGATACAGCTACATCGGGGAAGTGTTGAATGACGTTGAAATCTATTTTAACTAGACCCGGTGATGATTTAGTTTTACAAGAATTGATAACAATTGAAAGTTCTGAGAGAGTAAAGGGGGCTTCTAAAAAGGGATTGTTGTCAAAATCATTGGGGAAGTTGTCATGAAACACAGTAGGGGGATAGAGTTCATCCACTAAAGAGTGTAATCTGTCTATTGTTTCTGTATCTGCTGAACATGAAGCCGTCGGAGGTTGAGTAAAGCGATTTTTAAAAGATTTTACTACAGACCAAACCTTTGTGAGAGGAGTGTGTCTGTCTAAGGAATCGCAAAAATCCCTAAAAGATTGGCGTCTAACCTCGTTAAGCGTACGCTTAACTATGGCTTCAGCCTTCTTATAAATAAGGAAGTTTGGATAATTGGAATTTTTCCTGTAGTTTTTAAAGGCTTCTTTTCTATTTTTAATCACTTCGTCGCATTTACTGTTCCACCAAGGCGCGGGGACAAAAGGTTTACGGGGGGAATTTCGACTAGAACGCGCAGGGTTGGTAGGTTTATGTTGAGGACAAACTAAATTGATTGTTGAATCTACAATTTGCACAAATTTATTGTAGTCAGAAATTGGGTCATTAGTGTTTAAAAGATCTGAGCTAGATTCTAAAGACAACTTAAGTTCAGAAGAAAACAGGGACCAGTCAATTGTTTTCAGCTTGTACTTATGTGAAGTGAATGTTGATGTAGGTATTGTAACACCTAGTGAAGTGAAAATAGGAAAGTGGTCACTTCCCAATGGGTTCGAGTGAACTTTCCAGGCAGAAGACGTGTATAAGTCTGGAGAAACAAAAGTAAGGTCCAGGGAGGAGCCAGGGTTCGGTGGTCGACCCACTAGAGTGGGTGAGCCGTTATTTAAAAGAATGAGGTCTGTGTCAACCAGCTCCTGACATAGGTTGCGCGCATCGGGACAGACATGAGATCCGCCCCAAAGCGTGCTGTGACAATTAAAGTCACCTCCTATGAAAACTGTATCAAAACGCGTATTTTTTATAGAGTTGAAAAAAGACTTCCAGTAAGCTGGAGGAGTCTGTCTTCCCGGAATTCTATAAACTGAAACTAGTAGAATTACTCCTATGGAGGAACTAATTGACACAGCAAGTGTCTCTAGTTCATTTTCGCGATTGAATATATTTTGAATTTTAGAGTAAGTTAAATTTTTCCGGATGGCAATAGCCAGACCACCACCCTTGTTCACGGTTCTATCGGCTCTAATAATATTGAATTGATTAAGAGTATTAAGGTTAACGCGATTATTAGGTTTTAAAAAGGTCTCGCAAAGCAAAAGTATGTCAAATTTATTGGAAAGTTTATGGATGTCGTGGATCTTTTGAGAGATACCACGACAATTCCATTGCAATATATTTAAATTAGGAAGATTGGCCATTATTGTGAGTTTTAGGATCCAGTAGAAGGCGGAGGCTGTCTGTAATAGAAGTGAGGAGTTCTTGATTTTGTTTTACAATAGCAGGAGATGAGTTGGAGGAAATGTCGGTAACGCAGTTGTTTAACCACGTAAGAAAAGAAGAGAGAGATGTGTTGTCTGGTGACGGATGTGCAGTTGGTAAAGGTGATTGTAATGAAGAGTCTTGTGTTGTCTTAGTTAGTGCGAACCCATTGGGTAAGACGTTAGGTGATCTGCCATTGTTCCAATTGGCGGCGAAGAAAGTTGACGTTGTGTTTTTAGTGTTTTTTGGAAATCTACTTTCCTTGGATGTGGAAGAGGAAGGTGGTTGTGAAAGGTTTTTCTGAGAGGATGTTTGTGCGAATGTACGTCTTTGAGTGTTAAGGTTGCCAGTTTGTGGTGTAGAAGGATCTGGACAATCTACCAATTCAGGGTAGTCAGAGAAGTTAAAAGTGCTTGATAAGTTACCGTTTTTCCTTGGACGAAGGACTGCTTTTGCCTCATCAAAAGACATTTTATGCATTGTTGCGTAGTAACGAATTTTTTTTTGAAAGGTGAATTCCGGACATAACTTTGATGACGACTTGTGTGGGCCGTTACAGTTCACACATTTTGGAGGTCCTGACATGCGAGTGCACAAGTTCGATTCATCATGGGGAGTTGAGCTACCGCATTGATGACATCTAGCCTTGGACTTGCAGTGTTTGGCAATGTGTCTGAAACGCAAACAGTTCATGCACATACGAGGGTCAGGAACGTACGGGCGAACCTGACTTGAAGCTTTAAAGATAGCTACGCGTTCCGGAACGGTAGTGCCCTGAAACGTAAGGAGAACAGTTGTAGAGGGAACGTAAGAAACAGATTTGTCTTCTTCTACTTTTCTGCGGTTGAATCTCATCGCGTTAATGACTTTGCAATCTTTGTTGCAGTGACCTACAATTTCCGCGTTCTCTAAAATTTCTTCGTTAGAAATATCTAGCCCGATGTTGTTTATTATTCCTTGACACGTGGCGAAACTAGAAGGAATTATCGCAATTAAGCCTTTTGTTTTTAGAGTTGAATCAGACACGATTTGATTCGCTGTTCTACCGCAATTCGTTACTACGCGAACTTTACCGCAACCGCTTGCATGAACACCAACGATTTTACCGGGGTAAAGAGCATGGAGTATCTTACCGACCGATATGTGATTAAGGTCTTTTGACGCGTCTACTGAATTGGGGTCACGCTGTAAGAAAACCGGACAGTTGTTTCTGTTCGAGTTCTCATACTTTGCAGGCTTTGGTTTAGTGTTTTTCGAGGACACATTACCGAGATTATTCGTCTGCTGTGTTTTGGGAGGGAGCACGCCACCGTCCGCACCCTGCCCATTATCACGCAAGCGCTTTGATACCTGGTCTAAATCCGTTGAAGATACCGAATTATGGCGCGATCTTGTAGATTTACAATTCTGCTTGTAAAATAGCAAACCTTCCGCTGCAGCTCTCTCAATTTCCATCTCCGAATCAGAAGGGCCCGGATCGTTGAGATTCGTTTTAGAGGACATGCCTCGGCCACGCACGCACAGCCCTGTGGCTGGCGCTAACCTAAAAGCAACCTCATTAAAAAATAAACAAAACCTGTGAAGCAGGTAAAACAAATAAGATTTGAGACCAAATTTAAGATCTCAGCACTGGTTGAGATCAACAAAAAAACACCGCCGAGCACTCTCAGCTCAAAAAAACGTATTAAAAAACTCGTAAGCAATAGCACACGTGCGTCCAATATCGCTGTTCGCGCGGAACTCCTATTACATATATATTCAAATATATTCAAATCTTGGCGTCAAGAATGCGTGCGCAGAACTTAGTGCGCAGCTTAAATGAATTTAGAGAAAAAGTCGAATGTTTCGTAAAATTTAGACCACCAAACGTAAAAACTGACACCTAATGACCACCTAACGATTTCAGAAAGAAATTTTTAAAAAATATTAAAATTTGGAGTGTTATGTAAAGTTAGCACATAACTCCAAAAATAGCGGGAGACAAAAGATAATTTAAATTTGTTTAAAAGTAAATTTTTTAACATAATGACATTTCATTTATATTATAACAACAAATTAAAATGTAGATTCTTGAAAATTTGTTAAAAATTACATTTCTTATTTAAATTAAAAAAAGGTGTTAAATAAATATTGCTTAACATAAATTTTGGTTCAACCAAACACTTTATAAAAATAAAATTATAAAAATTATTTTTTAATGATTGCTGATATAAACTGATAAAGTAAATTGTTAATTGGGATTAAAAATTAAAAAATCACATTCTAGTTTAAGATGAGTTACATTTGAATCAATCATAATTATCATGGACGTATGAATTATATGGACGGAGCACATCTTTGCGGGGTCGTACCTCTCGTCCGTAAGGGGGGATCCGAGATTAGTTGGCCGAACACACAGAAATACACAGTCAGCCAATCAGCGAGCGGCCAACTAGCTTCCCTCTTCCGATCGACCAAATTTACCCCCTCATCTAAAGTAAGAGCTTGTGCTCCGTTCATATAATTCTTAAGTCCATGATAATTATTAGTCAGAAAGTTCAGTACCAATTTCATATTAAAAAAATTTTATTATTAGAAGAAAGAAACTCTGGTTTCATTTTAAATTTACAATTTGGTTGATAATTCATCAATTCATAATAAATAACTAATTATATAATTATAAATAATTATACCATTATTTCATTAAATAATTATAATAATTACAAATATCTTTTAATATACCAATATGAATTATCCAGAATAAAAGAGAAGGCTCATAGTAATATATTAACTATTTTAAGTAATAACAAAAAAATTACCAATAAAAAGAGTACACTTGATCAAATATGTTAAAAAAAAATTGAAAATAATATAATTCTATTTCTAAATGACCCCCTTCAAAAACAATTGCCAATTTCGGCCAGTTTGAGATAATTTTTAAATAAATATTTCATCTACCTACTAAGGCCAAATTACTTTTGTAATTAGCAAAGAAAAAAAAATTAAAAGAAAAATTCCTAAATTTTAAAAATAATAAAAAGAATTTTGTTCAAACATATTCAATTATATATATATCATTTCATTTATATTTATTATTTAAATATTATTTCTTTCTAGCTTTTTTATTTAAAAAATACAAAATTTAAAAAAAACAAATGCCGCTCAGCTCTAAAAATGTTTCTCAATTCATACATAATTTAACCCCTGAAATTACTGTAAATTTAAATTAATTCCTCAAAATTCCCTGAAAAGTCCATTATCCGTTTTACGGAAATAAATAAAAACTAGAACATTTAAGCTTTCCTTTAAGATATATTTTAAATAAATCTGAAACAACGTGTTTTGAGATATTCGAAAGGTTAACTTTCAAACTATACTTTTTGCATATCCTGGAATTTTACAAAAACTAAATTAAATTGGATTATTTTAATCCAATGATAAACTGAAATTAATCTTAATTAAATATTAGCAATTAATTTAAAATTTAGTTAAAAAAATTCTTTTAAATGAAATTTCGAATCTTTAATAAAATAAAACAATTTTTAAAAATAAATTTGACAATTAAAATTAGAATTAAAAAATTAAATTTCAACTAAGGTACTTCAATTATATTCATATTGAAGCTATTTTATATTGATCCTTAATGTAATAATGATTAGAAAGATGGAAGTTGTTTGTTATATTGGCGTCAGGATCAGGTGAAAAAAAAAAAAAATTTTCTTTATATAATGTCAGACGTTTCTGCTCGTATGGGAGCCTTCATCAGTGACGTATTTTATTTCTAAAAAGAACAAGTATTGTTTGATACAAAGAATAGTGTTGAGTTTATAAAGTATAGACAATTGAAGTTTGTAAAGTATAAAGAATTGAGAAAAAATATTATTTTTATAAATGAAAATGTAATTAAAATTGTAATTGAGCATCATGACCCTTTACAGAAAATGAATAAGAAAAAATGTGTGAAGTTAAATTTTAATTATTTTATTTTTATTTTTATCTAAAGTTGAACACCAACTTGAAACAACACTAAGCACATGACTAGAATAGGAGAAGTAATTGAAATTGTAAGAGAAAATTTTTATAAACTTGCCAGTAAGAGTTACTGGTTTCGACTGAATTTTTGACATATTGGTGGAAATGTGGGGGCTTATGGTATTTGGAAACAAGATGTTGTGAAAATGCTGCGAAAGGCGGTGACCTTTTTTTTTGTTTGTTTGTTTGTTTTTTTTTTGAACGGAAAACGACACAAGTGGTTCAATCCTGGCCAACCCTAACTTGACCGGTTTTATTGACGTTCAGAATTTTAACGGTGCATGGTAAAAACATGTGTAAGCAACGAATAGTGGAAACGGTCTAAATGTGACAGAAAATATAAAAATCTGTAATTTAACAAGAATCTAATTTTGAAAGGATAATAAGAAGATGTAAGGAATTTGACGATGAAAAGTATTATGTGAGATGTGTTTATTAAAAAGGAATCTAATCCTGAATGAATATGAACTTAATCGGGAATATAAAGAAAATTTTCAAATTTAAGAAAGAAGTTGATGAATATATAGGAGATATGTTATTTAAAATAAAAATAAAACATCGATTTTATTTCAGATATATTTTGTTAACGTGGGGGGGGGGGGGGGTTATGGTGTAATTGAAAAGACTTTGTATATAATTTAATTAAGAATTGGAGGATAAATAAGATCTGTTTATTGAAGATTGAAATTAGTAAATATCAGTAATTTGAAAAACTCGTCAAATTAACATTTTTTAATTTCTGTCCAAATAAGGAATAATCTAAAGCATACATTATTATTGTATAATAATTAATTAATATATCTTATAATTATACAAATTTGTAAATTTTAGTCCTAATTCGTGGGGACTTTGATAAATAAATACGTTAATGGGAATAATATATGACAAATATTTCAGGAGATACTTTATGAATTTAATTTTAAAAAATATTATTAGCATCAATATGATTAGAGATTTATCGTACACATGCAATTGAAAATAAAACCGAATCAAAGATTTAAATGTATGCAATTTCTCTATTCATAGTAAATATTTCAATTCAGTAGAATGAGCACCACTACAGCAATCCAGGGTATAATCTGTATACTGGCCGAAAGCACCCGAAATATGAAAGAAATTAATTAACTATTATTTTGTAGCAGTTAGATTATTTAAAAACTTTTGAAATATTCAAGTCTTGGCGCCAAGAATGCGCGCGCAGAACTTAGTGCGCAGCTTAAATGAATTTAGAGAAAAAGTCGAATGTTTCGTAAAATTTAGATCACCAAACGTCAAAAAACTGCCACCGAATGACCATCTAACGATTCCAAAAGGAAATTTAAAAAAAATATTAAAATTTGGAGTGTTACGTAAAGTTAGCACATAAATTTTAATACTATTTTCATAAATATGAAAAAATGTAACCCTCATAAAATGTTATTTATGTTGCTAAGTGTAAAATAGGAAATTAATCAATTAATTATTATTTTGTAGCAGTTAGATTATTTAAAACTTTCTAAAACATTCATACCTTGGCGCCAAGTATGAGTGCGCAGAACTTAGTGCGCAGCTTAAATGAATTTAGAGAAAAAGTCGAATGTTTCGTAAAATTTAGACCACCAAACGTAAAAACTGACACCTAATGACCACCTAACGATTCCAGAAAGAAATTTTTAAAAAATATTAAAATTTGGAGTGTTATGTAAAGTTAGCACATAACTCCAAAAATAGCGGGAGACAAAAGATAATTTAAATTTGTTTAAAAGTAAATTTTTTAACATAATGACATTTCATTTATATTATAACAACAAATTAAAATGTAGATTCTTAAAAATTTGTTAAAAATTACATTTCTTATTTAAATTAAAAAAAGGTGTTAAATAAATATTGCTTAACATAAATTTTGGTTCAACCAAACACTTTATAAAAATAAAATTATAAAAATTATTTTTTAATGATTGCTGATATAAACTGATAAAGTAAATTGTTAATTGGGGTTAAAAATTAAAAAATCACATTCTAGTTTAAGATGAGTTACATTTGAATCAATCATAATTATCATGGACGTATAAATTATATGGACGGAGCAATCAATCAATCAATTAATTATTATTTTGTAGCAGTTAGATTATTTAAAACTTTCTAAAACATTCATACCTTGGCGCCAAGTATGAGTGCGCAGAACTTAGTGCGCAGCTTGACTGAATTTTGAGAAAAATTTTACAAGTCCAATATCTAGTACAATTTTGACCACCTAATGACAAAAAGTACCACCTTATGACCACCTAACGATTCCAAAAGGAATTTTTAAAAAATATTAAAAAGTGGAGTGCTACGTGAAGTTAGCACTCCAATTTTTAAAACTACTATAGTTTTTCTATTTAAAACCACCAAACGACAAAAACTACCACCTAACGATCACCAAACGACCACCTAACGATTCCATATAAAAAAAGTTTGTTTTTTAATACCTCGAGTGCTAACTTCACAGATGTGCAACAGACCACATGCATTCAAATCTACTTCAAACGAACCACCTGTCGCCATCTGTGTATACCAAGTCCGAACTAAAATCTCTAACTATCGGTATTTTTATCCATCTAAAATCTGGATAACAAATTATTCATTTTTATTATGTTTTCTATTTTTCTCATTTTCACTATTTAAATATACCTTTTTTTGCATATATTTTCCCTTTTGGGTAAAAAAAATGTAAATCCTTACATCAGTGTTCCCAATATGTTGATCTGGCTTCAAGTTACCTAAGGAAATATATTAAAATTAGGCGTAAGAGAGATTAATGAATCATAAACTTTTTTAGAGTTATTTATTCTTGAAATTTTTGACAGAATACGATTTATTTTTATTTATTTATAAAAAAGGTTAATGCATACTTCATCAGATTGAACTTTTAAAATTCCACTGTTTTATAATATTGTGCCTACTTTATAACAAAATTTTTAGAAAATGGTAATAACATTATTCATAAACATTTTTATCATTAAATTTTTTACACATGTAACCACAAACAATTATATATTTATATTTTTATTACAAATACAAGTTGATTCTTAATTTTATTCGAAAGGGAGGGCGTCCGATTTTTTTTTTGGATCATTCTATAAAAAAAATAAAATAAAAGCAAAAAGGGACAAGAAAAGAAAAGAAAATAATATAATTTAAATAAACAAACTGATTTCAGACCAAAAATAATTGGAAACTCAATCTGACAAGAAAGCTGGAATTCCGACCAATAAAAAAATTAGAAACGCAATTACAAGAAGAAAAGATAACTCAATAATTAAAAGTAAAAACAAAAAAAATCTTCTGTAATTACGTTGGCAAGCTAGTATCAAATCTGGATAATGGTAGAGAAGGTAGTTCAATTTAAAATAATTTATATCGAATAAATTTTTAAAGAATAAACTAAATCTTGATGAAATAATTTAAATTTTGTGAAAGTAAATTAAATCTTGATGCAATAGATTAAATTTTAAAAGAATAGATTACATTTTGATGAAATAAATTAAATTTTGATAAAATAAATTAAATTTCAGAAAATAGGACAAATTTCGTAAAATCAAACTAAATTTCAATAAATAAAATAAATTTCGATAAATTAGGACAAACTTCGATAAATTAAGACACATCAATTAAATTACAATGGTTATTAATTAACAATTAATAATAAGGAAATTATTAACAATTAAAAACTTTAACGACCAGATTTTTTAATGTTGAGGAATAAATTATTAACATCAGATATAAAATCTAAATAATTTAATTTTAGAACCAAATTTCAAAAAATTGACATTTGAGGTTAGGGTTCTTCATTTTATTGAATCAAGATTCTTTTCAACATTTCTCAATGTAGCAAAAGAATCAAAACAATATTCTGGAACAAACATTAAGTTAAGTTGAATTCAAGTTTAAAACTAGAATAATTAATAGTGTAAATGGAGAAATTCACGATTGTGAAAATCAACGATTTCTAAATAAATATATATGGGTCACTTCATGTGAAAAGGCAAATGACTTTGTCCACTCGTGGTTTTAAGCTATCACAAAGTTATATTGCTTAAAATTTAGCATTTTTATGAGCAATGAAACGCTGAGTGGCTGAGTTTGACATTTTCAAAATGGCGGCCATTACAGCCACATTTGTGCCATAATTTAAAAATTTGCGTTTTTGAAACTTTAAAACTCTTACATCTTGTGACTAAAACTATTTAAAACCTCTAATTTTAATGTTTTTGAGGACGCTGAATACAATTCAGTGGTCAGAAATAAAAACTTCAAAATGGCGGGTCCAAAATGACGGATCTAAAAAGGCGGATCCCAAATGGCAGATTAATTTTTTAAAATTTAATACATTCAACAAAATTCAGCTGAAAATTGTTACTCGGGGGTTTTTGGGGTCGCTGATTACGATTCCAACGTCAGAATTAAAAATTTCAAAATGGCGGATTAATATTTTAAAATTCAATACATTCAACTGAACTCGGCTGAAAATGGTTACTCGGAAGTTTTTGAGGTTGCTGAATACGAATCCAACGTCAGAATTTAAAAATACAAAATTGCGGATCCAATATGGCGGAAGAGTTTCAAAAAAGCATGTTTTTTTAAATTTTAGTAGTGTAATAGAAAAAAGTAATGTTTTCTATAATCTGCTTTGATAAAAAAAATATTTAAGCGCTTCATTTAGTTATTTTAGTAGATTTATTTCTGACATATTCAATTCACATTTATTACTTTTTAAATTTCACCAATAAATTTTTATTCAGTGATTCTAAAAACATTCTAGTAACAACATTCAACTGATTTCAGTAATTTTTTTAAAAATCTTCCGCCCCATTGGATCTCTTATTCATTATTTTTTAATTATGACGTTGGATTCGTATTCAGCGACCCCAAAAACACTCCACAGTAACAATTTTCAGTTGATTTTAGTAATTTAAAAAAAAAATCTGCTATATTGGATCCGACATTTTGTATTTTTAAATTTTGACGTTGGATTCGTATTCAGCAACCTCAAAAACTCCCGAGTAACCATTTTCAGCTGAGTTCAGTTGAATGTATTGAAATTCAAAATATTAATCCGCCATTTTAGATCCGCTATTTTGAATTTTTTATTTCTGACGTTGGATTAGTAATAAGCGACTCCAAAACCCCCCGATTAACAATTTTCATCTGAGTTCAGTTTAATGTATTAAATTTTAAAAACTAATCCGTCATTTAGGAACCGCCATTTTGAATTTTTTATTTGTGACCATTGAATCCTATTCAGCGAACACTAAAATTAGAGGTTTTAAATAGTTTTAGTCACAAGATGTAAGAGTTTTTAAAGTTTCAAAAACGCAAATTTTTAAATTGTTGCACAAATGTGTCTGTGGTGGCGGACATTTTAATAATGTCAAATTCAGCCACTCGGCATTCGATTGCCCATAAAAAATGCTATATTTTAAGATATATAAGTATATAGCTTTGTGATAGCTTAAAACCATAAGTGGACAAAGTCATTTGCCTTTTCACATGGAATGACTCATATCTTAAATCTAAACAATTAAAATAATATTTAAATTGACAAAAATAAAATAGGATTAGAATTCTTAATTTCTGAATCAAGGATCTTTTCAATATTTTTCAGGGCTTGGTCACACAAATTTTATCAATATTCAATAATCAATAATGATATAACGATTGGTTAAATTATTGTTTTTAAACATTAGAGAAGTCAAAATAAGGATTAAGATCAAAATTTTAAGAGCTTAAATAATCAAATCTTTTTAATATTTTTATTTACTTTAAGTGGAAAAGAATTAATAACTTATAAGAAAGGGTCAAAATTAATATTAATAAAAAGTTTCAAATCAGTGAAGTTGATTAATGAAAGTGTCCTGGGATAATCAAAATTTTATATTTTTGTAATTAATTAATATTAAAATCTTACAGAATTCTTGATTTGAAAGGGGATTGGGGAAACACAAAGAAAAGTTTAAGAACAGCAAAGGAGAGGAATTGCCAAGTTGATAATAAATTCAAGAAATAAAAATATTTCATCCGATCTCGATGAAAAGAAAATGGCTGTTTATTATTTTTATGGTAACCAATAGGTAGCATGACAGAAGAGGGACACTTAGTTAATCAAGAATACAACTGAGCTAATTTAACATAAAAATAACGCATCCAGTAAATTTTTGAATCCTATTGGCTAATGAAAAATGACGTCTAAATTTAAATCTTCTTAACAAATTTTACAGAATTAAATTAATCTTCGTAAATCATTATTGAATTCAAATAGATTTTCGTCCTGACCACATAGTTTTTTAATAAAAAGGGTTTTGGCAATTTTCAACAATAAGAGATCCAAATAAATTAGATATAATAATGAAGCCTTCCAAAAATATGAAAATTGTTAATATCACTCCAGGTGACGAGGTCAGATCCTTATTATATCGAAAATGAGGTTGGCGTTTTGAACAAAATCCATGATTCTTGTCATTCTTGGGTATGATCGGAAGATAATCAAATTATAAAACATAAATAATGGACGATAAAACAAGAAGATTCCAATCCAATGATAATTCCAAATTTAAAAATTAATATTAGGCATCAAGGCATCAATGAAGTTCTTCATAAATTCAGTAGTCGAATTTTAGGTTAGGCGGCAAAATTCAAATGAACGGAAATTTGATTTCAGTCAATTTTAAATAAATTTTCTTAATTAAAATTCCAGTAGCAGGTTAGGTAATTTTGATGATAATCCAAAAAGGCAGGAACATCACTCGTTACATAAATCCATAATAATTTAAATATTATTTTCATCAGGAAAATAAACAAATGTATGAATTTTCAGGAAATATGCTTAAATCAGGAATTTTTGAATAGGTATAAAAAGAGGCATAATAAAGCCTTACTTTAATAATTTTTGGCTTAAACGCATCTGAGGGTTCCCCTTACCTGAGATTGGAGCACTGACCGTCATTAAGGGGGCTCTATTGTTCGCCCGGTATCACTGGAGTTGATGCTCGCTCGCGTTAATGAGCTTCACACCGGGTGGTTAATGTGACTTAATTGCTTATGTTACAAAAAACGTCAATTTCTTTATTTGGTGCAGATTTTTTTGATAAATAAATGAAAATTAAAAAATATTATTATTTTTGGATTCTCCGTTTCTCAACGAATCCAACCATACCAAACTTGATATTAAAATTAGTATTTTTCAGTTTTTTGCGGTGAAAATTTTTTAAATACACAACTTTTAATACAAATATATATTGTGTCCAATTAATAAAATATAAATATAAATAAATATAAATAATAATATTACTATAGTCAATCCGTCTTCTCATGTCTCTCTTTACTTTGGACCAATTTGACTCGATGTTCTGAGTATGTATATTTCTATTCAACGGATCGACAAAATTTCTGGAATGATTGACCATACTATGAGTTTCGCGACTTATTATAGTCGATGGATATCGCAGCAACCAACACACTAAAATTTGCATGAGAGTTATACACTTAAATTCGGAAATAGAAAAAAAACTATTCGTACGGGCACTTTGTTTTTTTCTACAGATTTTTCTTCCACACTGATATATGACATTCCTGTTTAACCCATTTAATTTTAAATGCATATTCCCAATTATGCAGGCTGGACACTTTTTGACGGCGGGTAAAATGTTCTCCTGAATTAAAAACGAAACTACTCCGATATTGTTAATGTAATTATTAAAACTCCTTAAACTGGTGAGAAATTCCATTTTTCGGTCTTTAAACGGCACACTATGAATTAAAAAAAAAAATTAACTTTCATTTAAATCACTTAAATAACTTTAGTTAAATAATTTTAATAAATAAATCTAAATTTACCGTTAAATTTATATTTAGGTACTTCCTTTCAAAAACTTTAAATAACGTTAGTTATTCGACTTGATCGGGCGAGTAATAACAAGGAAATAACTGATGTTCCTACTATTACAAATTCTATTATTATTATTGATTTGTACTTATTGACAGAAGGAAAATTTTGTAATTATATATTACTAATTTGGACACGATATACGCAAAGGTAATATTAGATTTATTTTTGAAATTCTACTTTCGTGAACATACAAATGAAAATTAATATTATAATATTTTAATTCATAGAGTGCGTGTATTTTTGTAACTCTTATGCTCTCATGCAAATTCCATAGTGTTGGTTTTTACGATGCAACTATAAAAAACTGAAAAATACTAATTTTAATATCAAGTTTGGTATGGTTGGATTCGTTGAGAAACGGAGAATCCAAAAATAATAATATTTTTTAATTTTCATTTATTTATCTAAAAAATTTGCACCAAATAAAGAAATTGACGTTTTTTGTAACATAAGCAATTAAGTCACATTAACCACCCGGTGTGAAGCTCATTAACGCGAGCGAGCATCAACTCCAGTGATACCGGGCGAACAATAGAGCCCCCTTAATGACGGTCAGTGCTCCAATCTCAGGTAAGGGGAACCCTCAGATGCGTTTAAGCCTAATTTTTTATAAAAAGAAGGAAAATGAAATCGGTTTGATTTTTTTAGGGATTATTAAGGGTAAAAAGAAGTACACTAAGAAAAAAATGCTATAGAATCAATCTCATATTGGTTTGATGCAACAAACGGCGTATTCACCACCGTTTAAACAAATATGCTTTGGTTTTAATAGTACATACTTTCATTTTTAATACTATTGATTTGATATAAATTACATTTAAAACAATTAAATATCAATTGTCCCAATGAAATATTTTTCCAAAGTAATAAGAAAAATTATTTAATAGAAACAAGAAAATTATTAAATCCATAGCATATGTGGAAAATGTGAAAAAAAATTGCTCTCGACTGAATAAAATCACATTATGAAAACTATAGCATATTATGCTATAAACTTGAGAAGAAAATGTTGAGGTCTGAATGGTACCGTCTCTATAAGTTGAAAAATTTTGTCTTTTAAACGAAAAGCATTATTAAATGTAAATATACAAAAATTTAGTTTTACATTAATATTCACAATTTTTTTAATTTCAACTCACATTCATTATACCAACCATGAAGACTAGAATAAGGAGGTGAAATTAGATAGTTTTACCACAGGGAACGGTGGCGCGGCAAACAGGCTAGCCAGTAGGCGCCTCTTTTTGGTTCGGGCTTTGCTCAGTAACGAATTTTAGTTTTCTGCGCACGTAAGAGGGAGAAACAAGAGAAGGGAAAAGAGAGCTGATCAACAGCTGCTTCTCCCTTCTCCCTCTTCGTGCGCAGAAAACTCAAATTCGTTACTGAGCAAAGCCCGAACCGAAAAGAGGCGCCTACTGGCTAGCCTGCTTCTGTGGACACCCCCACTCCACTTATTTCACCTCCTTATTCTAGTCTTCATGATACCAACGAAGCAAATGTCAAAAGAAGGGAATGCGCCACCAGCGGGCACTTAAGGTACTACAGGTTTTACAAGCGGCAAAATTAAAAATGAAGAAGAGTTAAGAAACTCATAATATCAATTTAAAAATAATGAAAATTGTAAAAAATTAACTTGACAAAATAGAGTAATATGAAAAATATATATTATTTTTATTATATATTCCTAACAAAATTAGCAAAGTAGATAAACTTGAAATTAATCTTTTCGTCCAGTAACGTGATCAAAAATATACATATATAGAGGAACTTATAAATTACATAAATTAAAATTGCATTTCAACGCAGAATATCTTAAATAGTTGAGAATATTATTTATAGAAATATGTATTTATAAATATATCAATAAAACAATCTGTGTTTAAAAATATATGACGTAATTTTTGTTGTCAAAGAGCATATTTTAATGTATCAAAAAAATTTGTTTCGTAAAGTAGTGAACTTATTAAACATGTTATATATACTATATTATATATACTACTAAAAAGGGCCATAAATGAAACCACTTCTTAATATTAATAAAATTTGTGAAAAATGTACAAATTTAATATACAAAATTTAAGATGAAAAATTGGCCAAAATCAAAGGATTTCAAGTAATCCAAAATTTTCTTGTAAAAATTAATCTATTCCGGCTAGACAATCGCAATGAAATTTATATTAAACAAGACTATAAACGAAACCACTTTTTAATATGTATGTAGTTTGAAAACAATTTGCAAATTTTTTTTTCGACTTTATATAGATGAAAAATTGTGTAAATCAGAAAATTTTCTTTAAAAAAATTATTATTTCCCACTGGACAATCGCAATAAAGTTTATACTAAAAAGGACCATAAACGAAACCACTTTTTAATATTTATATAGTTTGTAAGAAAATTTACAAATTTTTTTTCGACTTTATAGATGAAAAATTCTGAAAATCAGCAGATTTCAATTAATCGAGAATTTCCTTAAAAAAATTGTTATTCCCCACTAGACAATCGCAATGAAGTTTATACTAAAAAGGACCATAAACGAAACCACTTTTTAATATTATTTATATAGTTTATAAAAAATTTACAAATTTTTTTTCGAATGTATAGATAAAAAATTGTGAAAATCATAAAATTTCAATTAATCAAGAATTTTCTTTAAAAAAATTTTTTTTTTCGCAATAAACTTTATATTAAAAAAGACCATAAACGAAACCACTTTTTAACATTTATAAAGTTTTTAAAAAATATCCAAATTTAATATAGGAAATTTAAGATGTAAAAATCGACAAAATTAGAAGATTTCAAGTAATCGAGAATTTTCTTGAAAAAATTAATCTATTGCCGTTTGATAATCGCAATGAAATTTATTTTAAACAAGGCCGTAAAGAAAACGACTTTTTAACATTTTTATATATTTTTTAAAAAATTGACAAATATTTTATTGTGGAAAATCTAAACATCTCAGGAAATAAAAATATTTCTTGAAAAATTAATTTATTGCCTCTAGCAATTAAGTTTTTATTTAACAAAACCATAAACAAAATCAGGTTTAAATATAAAAATTAATTTGTAAAAATTTATTAATTTACTACTCGGTATTTAAGATGTAATAATCTGTATGATGCTGATGTTTCAGATTAATTACACTTTTGAATTCAAAGCAAACTGCTTTTCGATTAAGAACATATTTATTCATCTTAAATTATACTATTGTATAAAATAAATCAATATTTATTTAAAATAATTGCAAGTACTATATATAAATAAAAGTGCTTTATATAAATGTGAAATTTCTTTTCATAGTTCCATATTTTTAACTTAATAGTTCCATTTATTTAAGTTAGAAAGGTAAACATTTAAATTTATAACAGAAAAATTTGTTTTAATGTCATGATATTCTATAGCAACCGCACTATTGAATTAAAGACATTTTTTTCTCAGTGTATCTTTTTCTCTTAACGCTAAAAGTACCGCAAAAACAATGAACGACATGAATCATGAAAAAAGATAAAAATGTTATTAAAAAAATGTATACTGAAATTCAGTCTTTTTATTGAAACGTAAAACATGTGTATCATTACGTATTATCAATTTGAATGTGTATGTAAGTACTTTTAATTAAAATTTTATAAAATTAAAGAATCGTAAAACTCTAAAACAGAACAGAGCAACAGATTAACGTTATTGTTTTTGCTTTCTCATAAAGGAAGTATTGTTTTATCCCCAAATCCTCGATTATAACCATATTTTTTTTTTAAGAAATTATAGGCCTTTTAGGGAGACAAATTACGACGTATGATAAATTTTAACTATTTAACTAATTTTTTAAAAAATTTTAAATTTAGAAATTAATTAAAATTTAATTTAAAAATTTGGAAATCCAAATATTACATAAATGGTTTCTCGGCGAAATTATATTAATATATTCTTTCAGATTAAAACGTAAGTATTTTATTCTTTTTATTTTTTGAAAACACAATGAATGAGCTATTTGCATTACCTTTTAGGGTAATCCTGTCTAGAGTTATCAAGGTTTCAAGAATGAAAAACTTTTAAAAAAAAGTAATTCTTTTACTTTTTTATCATATATAAGTTTTATAAAAAATACTTTCTACCTATTTTGTAGGCAATTCAAAAAAGTATCAATTGACAAATTTAAGATTTCTTTGACACCTAGTAATCAGAACTTATTGAACTTACAAAATCAACAATTTTTTTAAATATTAATTTAATTATTAGGGGTGGGGGGAGTGGGGGGTTGGTATCTTTTTAAGAAATCGAAAAATTGTATTGACCTAGGGTAATAATGGATACTTTATAGACCGCTGGTCTACACGGAAGGACTTAGGATGTATCTGTATAAGTAGTTAAAGTAACCATAATACTCCTGAGTTGTATAAAAGAATTAAAAAACATTTGAAAACGCGTGCTCTGTATCTTTAGCCAGAGCACAGATTACAGTATAAAACCACGTGAGACCCCCTTATTTGCCTCGATGTGGATATATGAACCAATCAAAATCAGTGATTTACTTCAGTTTCTAAAACGACCAATAGTTCCTTTAAACTCGCTCAAAGCTTGAATGACGAAAACACCCATTAGCTTCGCAGCTTTCATGCGGTCTTTTATTACAAAATTTATTTGACAATATTATACTCAAGTGTAGTAAACGTATGGTGACTCAGTATTAATTAAATTAGTTATAATAATGTTCCAAAAAAGTAGCATAAAATTGTTAATATACTCTTTAGGCGTTTTTGCTTGTTATTTATACTTTGGAATTTTACAAGAGAAGATAACGCGTGGACAATATGGGAAAGGAGAAAATGCAGAAAAGTTTACTTACGCTTTTTCTCTAGTCAACGTTCAATGTGTGCTTAATTATATTTTTGCAAAAATAATTTTACTGATTATGACTAAACAAGGAGAAGATTCCACGACAACCTGGTATTATGTTTCTTCTTCTTTCACTTATTTTATTGCAATGGTCTGCAGCATTATGGCCCTACAATTTGTTAATTATCCAACACAAGTTATTGCCAAATCCGCCAAACCTATTCCTGTTATGATATTAGGTGTTCTTCTTGGCAAGAAGGTAATTAACACAATTTATTTATCTTATTTATATTTTTTACTCTTTTCTATTTTTTCAGTTTTGTAGAGGTTGGTAAATATTTTCCAAACTCCAAGTAACATAATTCCTATTGGACCGAAATTCATTTGTTCTTGTTCTTATTTAGCCTGATTCTTATTCAGCATAATTCTTATTTAACCTAATTCTTACTTAGCATAAATCTTATTTGACCTATTACGTATTTAGACTAATTCTTACTTAGCCTAAATCTTATTTGGCCCAATTTTAATTTAGCATAAATCTTATTTGACCTATTACTTATTTAGCCTAATTCTTATCTAGCCTACTTCTTATTCAACCTAATTCTTCTTTGGTCTTAATGTTATTTGGCCTGATTCTTCTTTCACCTAAATCTTATTTGACCTAATTCTTATTTAACCTAATTCTTATTAATATCCTAAATCTTATTTACCTAATTCTTATTTATCCTGAATAATAAGAAGAATTAGGTTAAAAAAGAATTAGGCTAAATAAATAATTAGGACAAATAAGATTTAAATAAGAAGTATAAGTGAAATAAGAATTAGGTTAAATAAGATTAAGAACAAACTTAAGTTTCAGGTTACCGAATTTATATTAATAAGATTTCCATTTTACTCGATTTCTTTTTAACACACTTTTTGTTTAAAAGAATTCCCATTTATCCAAATTTTTATTTATCAGAATTCTTATTAAATAGAATCTTAGTTAAGTCGAATTTTTAAATGTTAGAATTTCCATTTCGCCGAATCCTCATTTATTCGAAATTTTATTTGCCTGAATTGTTATTTAAGAGAATTTTTAAAAATGTTAAATTTTTTAATTTTTTAAATAAAAAATTTATTTTTTCAAATATAAGCATAATATAAAATCTCCAAATGTTTATTTGTAACCTAGTTTATTTTTTAACTGAGAACTTTTAATAAGAAATAATGAAGAATGAAAAATTTAATCAAAATCAAATAAATTATGTCGAAAAAATGAGAAAATTTCAAAAAAATCTCTTCAAATTCATATGATCACAAAATTCAGAAAATTAGGTAAATGCAGCGAAAAAATAATAAATTATAAAACAAAAACACACAAAAACGTAAAAAGATAAGAAAACAGTCTATTAACAAAAGAGAGAAAATTCTTTTCAATAGAAAAGGTCATGGACATTATTAAAGAAATGAAGAAAAAATTAAGAAAACAACACAAGAAGAAAACATTGTAATTAAATTAGAGAATTATTTTGCAAATTAAATAAAAAAATAATAAATAAAATTTTGGAAAATTCAAAAAAAAATTTATGAAATAGAAATTTTATGACGTAGTATTCTTGATCCAAGCATATTTTTATCTTTAGTAAAAAAATTTTTTCTTTCAGTATAAAAAAAAAGGATTATTGTGAATATGAAAAATAATTAATATTATTTAATTATTTTGCATGATTCATATAGATTTAAATTTGAATTTATTGAAATTTAAAAGTTTGAACAAATGGAAATATGACTTAATTGAATTTTGAAATTTATTTAAATTTAAGATATAATGACTGAAAGATATAAAAATGTAATACTATTTTTTGCTACCTTCATACCAAAAATTTAAAAATCGTAGGTGTTTTGATCATCTCTATTAGCCTAATTTTTAAAATTTTATAAACATTAGAACATTAGAATTGAAAATTTTAAGATTTGTCCACAAATTTTTGGTTTTTTTATGGTTTGAGATTTTTTACATGCAGTATTAGACATCCGGAAAAATCTTCAAAATATTTCTAGTCTGCGTTAAACTGTAGAGATAAACGCTATGTTAGTATATTTTTTGGTGTATATAAATCATTTGGTTTTTTATTAAAAAAAAGTTTTGTAATAAATAAAACTGACAATTTTTACTGTTCACGTTGGATTCACACCATTTCTGCCAAAATGGATAATTATTTCTAACGAGCTTAGCCCCTTTAATTTTTTACAATAAATAAATGAATAAAAAACGAAAAACATTACAATTCATTGCTACGCAAACTTTAATACTCCAACTTTTACAACAACCGTTCATGTATATTTAAGATTTCATTCTGGCAGTATTCTTTTAATCACATTAAAGATAACCCTTAATATACATTTGACTTATACAATGCTCTTTTCATACAATTCAAAGTAATAATTTTAGTTCTTAACTTTTATATCATTCACATACGAGAGAAAATACTTATCTGTAAAAATTTCTCCATTTTTATCTTCTATAATTAATAAAGCACTGATGAAGGCTCACATTGTAGTCGAAACGTCTTATACAAATTAATATTAGGGAACAAGTAGTTAATTAACAAAACCAACCTATCATTCCTTGTTAGAAATGGGTCAGAATTCGTGAAATCAGCATAAAAAAAATTGATTTTTCTTTTCTTATCGAAATATTGAAAAAATATTATGTTTGATGATAAAAATATTTCCATCAAACGAAGAAAATTTTAAACATTTTTTACCAAAGTTATTGCAAAATTAACATTTTTAACACTTTTTAAATAAAAGCTTATATTTCATAAATAAGTTTACCGATTTAAGGGTACCTTGAATAGAATCAAAAGGCATAAAATAGACTTCCAATTACTGTGCAAAAATATAAAAAAAAAGTTTTTTTCATAATTTGTTTGTAAATTGTTTAGAAACAATTAATTTTTTTTATTGTTCTGGACCTTTTAAAAATCGGGAAAATATATTAAAATACACTTAAAACTCTAAGGAATTAAAATCCATTGAGCGATTATTTTTTGGGGGCATTCCATGAGAAATTAGGATAGCTTTTGCTTATATTTCGTCATTTGGTAGTATTTTGGGAACTAAATAAGAAACTAAAAATGTTGTGAAACTTTTTGGCATACTTATTTAGCACCTAGAATACTATAGAAAATCAGAAAACTAAAAAAATAATATCTATTTTGGATGGAACAAATTTCTCATGGAATTATGTCCCAAAAAAATAATCGCTCGTTAAGTTTCTCATGAGATTTTAATTCCTTAGAGTTTTTAGTGTATTTTAATATCTTTTTCTGATTTTTAAAAAGTCCAGAACACTGAAAAAAATTAATTGTTTATAAACAATTTATAAACAAATTATGAAAAAAAAATTTTTTTTAAATTTTCGAACCGTAAGTGGAAGTTTGTTTTATGCCTTTTGATTCTATCCAAGGTACACTTAAATAGGAAAACTCATTTGAAAAATATAAGCCTTTATTTAAAAAGTGTTTAAAATTTTCATTTTGCAATAACTTTTGTAACAAAATTTTTAAAAAATTTTCGTTTGGTAGAGACATTTTTAGGATGTAACATAACTCGAATGCAACAGTCTAAAGTTCTGAGAAGAATATTCATCTTTGTATATAGAAAGAATGAAATTCGATCCATCATGGAAGGATAAATGTTAGAAAAATACATAAACAGAGTTATATTTTTTAACGTTGTCTTCTAAGCGAAGTTTGGATAATATGAATACAAAATGAATTAATGGATTTAAAAATCATATTTCTTATTTTAAAACGAATCGATTGATCTATATAAAGTTTATAATTGATCAAAAATTCATAAAATAATTCATGTTTCTACATTTTTTTGCATTTAAAATTCCCTTTTTTTAAAATAACTTTTTGAGTTTTTATTTTATAATCATAGGTCTTTTGGATAAAATGTTCTAGATTAAAAGACGAACGAATTGGTTAATATAAACGTATATATTTTTCGGGAAATTAATAGAATTAATGGCTACTTTTTATTTTTAACGAATTAAATTCTTTTTTTTGAATTATTATAATCTATTGCATTCTCTATGAGGAAGCAAATTATTTTGTTTAAATGAAAACGAAATGTTAATGTATGAACATAAGTTTTACCTAGTTTTTTTTGTCTTTACCAAATGCTATTCAATTTTATCAAAAAGCAGCAGAGCAATAGTGAATTTCGTAAAAAGGTTCTTCAAACTTTAATTGTTTATAATTAATTGAAAAAAAAACCAGAGAAATTTTCAGAGAAATGTTACAGAAAAATTTTGCCTATACTAGTGACGTCATTCTCTATCACACATACCATTAAGGATGTATATCCGCTCAAGCGGTTCTCATTCTATCGGACCATGATATTTAATATATTTTAAATTTCATTTCTTTTTATAATTTGGTTTCTAATTTTATAATTTAATTTCTAATTTTATAGTTAAAATCATTACACAAACGAATTTTGTTGAGAAAAAAATTTTCCATTGAGAACTTCAAGCTATTAAAATTTCTCCTTCCTGATTATTTCAAAAAAGAGAAGAATTACTAACCTTGAATAATATTTTCTTAACAACCGTACAGTAAATTTATTTAATATTTTGTTGTAAAAATTGTATTATATTATAGTTTAAAATATATTAATTTCTTTTTAATTTTGTAAAGCTGTTTTTTTTAATTAATTGAAATATAGTAATTTCGCGCGTTTTGTTACTGTTTCCATCTAAAAGTTCCAACTTTATAACATTTTTGGAAAAAATGATGGCGACCCAAAAATACGTAAAAATACACAAGTTTAATGTTTCGTCCCAAAAAAAAAATTTTGTGTGGTTGCGTTATTCAATATTCCTAATATTTAATTTTCGAATCAGAGCCGTAACTTAGGTTTTTTGCGCCCGGTGCGAGATAAATATTTTTGCGCCCCACCCCATATATTTCATAGAAGAATAGAAGTTAAAAAATATGTTTAATCAGGGACAGAGACTTGTAAATTTTTGCCATCTGCACACTTAATGTTGACCGGTGGAGGGAGGGGGAGAAGAAAAATAAAACAATATTAAATTAAAGAGTCTCTTAATTATCGCAATTATTTTAACACAAAAGTTGACAATTTATTTTATTTCGAGTAAATTTTCGAAATTAATAATGAAATAATCAAAATAATATAAAATTTGAGAAAATAAATCATTACAAATTAAAAAAAATAAATAAATAAAAATTGACGAACTTGATTGAAATTTGAGAAAAATAATTGAAAAATGATTAAAACATTGAAAAGTGTATACTATAACTTAGATTTGACATAATAAATGAAAATTTAGGATATAAATTGAAAAAAAAATTAATATATCTAATATTAAGTGGACAAAATAAATGCAAAAAGATAAAAGAAAATTCAAATTCAAAAAACTAATTAAAAAGTCAAATAAATAATTGAAAATTTAGGAATTCAATTGAATGAAATTTGAGAATAACTAAAATTTGAAGAAATTGATTGCAAATGATAACAATAATAATTGAAAATTCGAGAAAATTTTTAAATTTTAAGAAAACTATTTTAATATCTAGGAAATTAATTGACGAATAATAAAAGTAATAAAAAATCCAAGAAAATATTTGCAAAATAATTAAAATAATGAAATATTAAAAACAATAATTTTGGTTTGTTAAAAATAATTGAAAAAATTACAACATATAGTTATAATAAAAGAAAATTATTGCATAATAATAAAAATAATTGAGATCAGAGATAAATAATAAAAAAAAGTTAGAGAATTTATTAAAAAATAATTGAAAATAACAAAAACTAATTTAAAAATGATAAAAATAATTGAAAATCGAAGAATTTAATAAAAATTTGTGAAAAAGTAATTGTAAAAATTACAGAATGTATTTAACATAAGCAAGACTACTTAAAAATAATAAAAATAATTGGAAACTAAAGTTAATTATGGAAATTTAAGAAGACAAATTGAGAAAATTACAAAATTTATTTCATGTAAAAGAAAGTGATTCAAAATCCAAGAACATAATTGAAATACTTGAAAAATACAAAAAACAAAACTCATATATTTTGTAAAAATAATTGAAAAATGACAAAAGAATTTGAAAGTTAATTAATACATAATGAAACTAATTTGATATTGAAAAAAATAATTTAAACTGAAAATGTTTTATTTGAAAAAGTAAAAGAAATAATTGAAACTTGCAGAAATTTGGAATTTAAAAATTAGGGGAAAAATTGAAAAATAATGAGAATCATTGAAGAAAATAATTTGAAAAATGATAAAAATAGTTGAAATTTGTAGATATTAATTGCAATCATAGAAAAATAATTTTAAAAAATACAGAATATTTATAAAGTAAAAGTATTACAAAATGATTTTAAGAATTTTAAATTCAGGAAAATAATTAAAACATAAAAATAATCGAAAATTTATTAAAGAAAATTAAAATTTCAGATATATTATTGAAATTCTCGGAAGTAATCAACAAAGATTCAAAATAATAAAAAAATTGGGAAAATAATGCATATAAAAAAAAAATAATTAAAAATTTACGAAGTATTTGAAATTTGAGAAAAAAAATTGAAGAATGATTAAAACATGAAAAAGTGGATGCAATAACTTAAATTTGAGATACTAAGTAAAAATTTAGGAAATTTATTGAAAAATAATTAATATATCTAATTAAAAGGTGAAGAATTTAGAAATGAAATTTGAGAATAACTAAAATTTGAAGAAGTAGATTGCAAAATGATAAAAATAATAATTCAAAATTAAAGAATATTATTAAAATTTGGGAAAAATATTTTAAAATCTAAAAAAATAATCAAAGAATAATGAAAGTAATAAAAAATCCGAGAAAATATTTGCAAAGTAATAAAAATAATGAAAAATTGAAGACAATAATTTTAGTTTTTTAAATATAATTGAAAAAATTACAACATATAGTTATAAATAATAAAATAAAATAATTGTAAATTGAAACTATAACTAGAATTTGAGATCAATAATAAAAAAATTTCGAAAATAAATCAAAAAATAATTTAAAAAGACAAAAATTAATTGAAAAATAAATTAAATAAAAAAATAATTCATAGAAATAATTGTTAATTGAAGAAAATAATAAAAATTTGTAAATAATAGTTGCAAAAATTACAGAATATATCTGAGATGATAAGACTACAATTACAATTATAGGTATACTATAATTCATCGAACGTGAATTAATTTGAAATTTCATTGATTAAAAATTTAATTAATCCACGCGTTGAGAATAATAAATTTAAAATTACTTAAAAATTTCTTCAATTTTTAACAATTATTTACTATTATGATTTTAATTATTTGCTACAATTTTCATCTATTTTTATCATTATTTAAAAATTTTCTTTCAATTCTAATTATTTTCATTATTTTTTAATTTTTCCCCTAAATTCTAAATTCAATTTCTGCAAATTTCAAATATTTTCTTTCATTTTTTCAAATAAATTAATTGATGGAATTTTTACTTAAAAACTAAATTTTACTAAATAAACACTTTTTGTCTAATGAAGTACTTACAATTAGTAACATTTATAATAATCAACTTCGAACTGTCTAAAAAAAGTAATCTAATTTTTTTGGTTTCATAATTTTGTTTATAAAAAAAAAATATATTAAAAAAATGTTGCGTCTCTCCAAGTTTGCGCCCCCCGAGGACTGCGCCCGGTGCCACGGCACCGACGGCACCACTCTAGTTACGGCACTGTTTCGAATAAATATGTCTAAAGTATAAATTTGTTCATTTACTTTAAAGATTCTAACACCTTTTTTTCATTTTTCAGTCATATCTACTGAGAAAATACTTCTTCGTTATACTAATAGTAACAGGTGTTGCTATTTTCATGTTTAAAGACAATCAAGCATCGTCACAATCTTTTAGTCAATATGGATTTGGAGAAATTTTGCTGTTAGTCGCATTGGTGATGGATGGATTAACAGGTGCAATAGAAGAAAGAATGAGAACAGATCACCAAACGAAATCTCTACATATGATGTTAAATATGAATTTTTGGTCTGCAATATTCAGCGGACTAACAATTTTAATTACTGGTGAACTGATCAAATTCGTCGCATTTTTACAGCGGTATCCAAACATTATATTCCATATATTTAACTTTGCAATTATTGGTGCTATTGGACAATTATTCATATTTTTAATCGTATCAGAATTCGGCCCACTTCCATGCTCAATTGTAACGACGACTAGAAAATTTTTTACTGTTTTAGCATCAGTTTTAATATTTGGCAATTATCTTTTAATTAGACAATGGGTAGCGGCTGTTGTTGTATTTTTGGGTTTATTTTTAGATACCATGTATGGTGAACAAAAGACTGTGAAAAATGAAGTAATAAATGCGACTCCAAGTGCGGCTCCAAATGAGGTTTACGTTATTTCGGAGCAAGTTAACTGCGAACAATAAAACTTTGGAAATTTATTTATTATTATTTATTATATTTACGAGAATTGAAATTTTGAAAAAAAAATTGAAATAGCAATATATTTTCCATTCTTACAGTCGTATCAAGGTTTTATTTTTCTAAAATGCTCAGAAAAATATAAGGAATAATTCTATTTCAAAACAATTTTTTATAATTTTAAAATTAAAAATGTTATTAAATAATAATTATACATATAACTTTTAATCAGCCAGAAAAAATTCAATGAGCCAAATGCTAAAATGACCTTACATGTGTTTGTTTTAAGATTCCAAAAGAAATGAAGTTAACAGTAAATTTTTTTATATTTAATTTTAATAAATTATAAATGGGTTCAAATTGGTGAAATCAGGGTGCACAAAAAAAAAGTTTTTTTTTTATTGATTGATCTTGATTGATTTTTTTATTGATCCAAAACAGATGTTATTTTTTTAGTTTTCTGGTTCTCTTTACACCTAGAGAAATGATATATTTGACACAAAGATATGTTATTTGTGTCAAATAAAAATATATTTGTCTCACAGCCAAGTAACTTTTTATTTGTTTCAAATAAACAAATTTATTTGAACCAAATAAAAAGTTACTTGGCTGTAAGACAAATATATTTTTTCTCTGGGTGTAGTATTCTAGGTGCTACATTCTCCTTTCAATGGATTTCGGTTCTTTAGAGTTTTAAGTGTATCTTAATATTTTTCCCCTATTTTTAAAAGGCCCAGAATATTGAAAAAAAATTTTTTTTTTTAACTTTCAAACTGTAAGTGGAAATTTATTTTCTGCCTTTTGATTCTATCCAAGGTAAAGTTAAATCATTAAACTCATTTAAGAAATAAAAGCTTTTAATTAAAAAGTGTTAAAAATGTTTATTTTGCAATAACTATTGAAAATTTTTTTTTTAAATTTTCCGTTTGGTAGAATTTTTGGAATCTTTAAAAAGAACACAAATAAGATCGTTTTTGGATTTGGGGTCATTTTTATGTTTTTATTCAGTTTTATTCTAATATTTTTTGTCGTCTTTAAGCCTTTAATTTGAAAAGTTAGCAATAGATGGCGCAGCAGATAGCGTGGCCGATAAATTAGATATTTATACAAAAACATATATATTATCATAAGAGCCTGTTGTTATGACAAATTAAAAACAAGTTGACTTAATATATAAAAAAAAAATTTTGATTTTTGAGGGGGAGGCGTATAAATAATTTTTTAACGTTCTAATTAGGGGAGGGGGGGGTTCATTTGCAACCAAGTGCAACATAAGGGGGGGTGGGGTAAAAAACACTGAAAATTGGTGGAACGTTTTTTATGGATGACCCCTTCGGGTCATTGAATTTTTCTGGCTGATTAAAAGTTATATAATTTTTATTTAAAAACATTTTTAATTTTGAAATTATACAAAATTGCTTTAAAATAGAATTATTTCTTATATTTTTCTTGTAAACTAATTAATATTTTGACCTAATATTTAGGTCAGACATTATTCATACTAAATATAATAAATTTTTAAAGTTTCATTGCCCGCAATTAACATGCTTCGTAATAACGCACATCTCACTTGGAGTCGCACATTAAATAAATCAAATAAGTTCTTTACTGAATTTTTTCTTTTCACTTTATCGCCAAATATCAATGTTATCTCAAAAAAACGACAGAAATTAAATGCGAAAAAATTAGTTGAATTAAAAAAATGTTATCATTCATTAATTACTGTTAATGGACGTCTAATTATTTAAAATATTTAATATTGTTTTTAAGTTACTCTGAGAGATGGAATGATAGATTTAAATTATGTAAGTGTGCAATTTTATTACGAAAGAGTGTTTGAAATACTAAAGGTGAAAACTGTTTTGTACTTCATCGATTCCAGTAAAAATGTTGACCATTTTTTCAAGAGTGTGTTCCAATAGGAGAGAAGATAGTTAAAATAAGTGAAGATTTACATTTATTATTAAGATACTTTTTGGAATATTTTTTCTCTTATTTTAAAACAGTCTTTATCCTTTAAATAATAATTTAATACGACTTTACGACCAATCAAGGACAACATAACATGGCGAAATAAAATAAATTATCGCCTGATCTGCACATGAATATTACATTTTTAAAGATAGATATCATAAAGTAATTTTTTTATTTTAATGATGATGCTACTCAGAATGATTTTGATTGGCCAAACATTGAAATTTAGCTTGCAAAAGAAAATTATTACAAGGGAATGATTTGTTTATTTATTAGAAATGAAGAAAATAAATTTTTGAATCTCAGACATTCATAATTTTGACATTTTTTATAAGAATATTAGGGAAGCATAATTAAGTAAGTAATTAAGTTAATTAAGTAGATTGAATCTTTAATACCGAAATTTCGATTTCACTGAATTTTCATTCGTTTGAATTTTTATTTTTGCAAATTGATATTAGATAGAATTATTAAAAGTATGAATTTTTCATTTCACCGAAATTGGGTATTTTAAGAATTCTAAATTTGAATAAATGAAGATTCGGAGAAATGGAAATTTCGACATTTAAAATTTTGACTCACTTAAAATTCTGTTAAATGAGAGCTCTGTCAAATTGAAATTCTGTTAAATTAAAATTCTTTTAAATAAAAACTTGATTAAAGAGAAATTGTATAAAAAGAAAATTCTGTTAATCGGTTTGGTTGATTAATTTGATAACATAAAAATCAATTTCAGCCAAAATTAGTTGTTAAATAATAATTATTTAATATTTTGTCTTTTTTGCTTTTTTAATATGTGAACAATAGTAAGTTTTATATTCAGTTTGTACAAACAGTAGCTCATTTTTCTCTTCAATATTTAATTTAATTTTCTTGAATCTGTATATTAAAGTTTAAAATCATTTATTAATGTTTCAAATAGTTTTTTCTACTGTTTAAAATATCTTATTATGAAATTTTCACTTTTTAGCCATTTTCCTCTAAATTATTATAAATAGATTTTTTTAAATTTGGGAAAATTGACGAATTATAGTTTTATTTGATTTCAATAATCAGGTTCTAGTTTGAGGTTATGTCAGTGAATTGAACATCCTTAATTGGTCGAGTGATATTAGTAATTATTATTATTATTATTATTATTATTTTAAATAACAATTTTAGGACAATTTTACTGCGACTTCGTACAAACATGACTTTTGAAATTTTGAAAAGGACACAAGTAAGTTCGTTTTAGCATTTGGGTCATTGAGTTTTATCTTGCTGCTTAAAAGTTATATGATTTTTATTTAATAACTTTTTTAATATTAAAATTATAAAACATTGCCCTGAAATAGAAATATCCCTTATATTTTTCTGAGCATTTTAAAAAAAGAAAACCTTGATACGACATTAGTGATATTAAATATAATAAAATTCTAAAGTTTCATTGCCTGAAAATAACGTAAATTTCACTTGTAATCGCACATATGGTTTTTTAATTGTATTTATTCTTTGTTTATGTTTTTAAATAACCTTAGGGAGTCTTGTATTTATTTTATGACCTTTTTAAACTCGTATGTTATATGAAATAATTTATCATTTTCGAACTAAAGAGTTATTATTGAATGCTTTTTGAAATGCAAACACATTATTTTATAATTATTAATCATAGTTTTCACATTTTTTTATAACTATATTTACGTTTAGGCGCTGCCTCCATTGATTTATTTTAATTCAAGGTATATGAACTTTATATAATGACACAGTTAAAAATGTTTGGAAGTATAGGCTACTAAAATAACCCACCTTTCAGTAGAAGAATGAAGACTGATTGAGTAAGAGTTAACTCCCTTTGCTTTAATTCGAAAAGAGTGCGATTTTTATAAGAGTCCGTTGAAAGTTAACTTTTTTGTTTCTTTTTTAACAATTGATATGAATAATCTTTGGTATTTAATACCTACCTAATATATGAAATGTTTTTATTATTATACAGCGTGTTTTTATGATTGTAGATATTTTAAGACAGCCAATAAGAACATACATTTTTATTATATGTTTATGTTACAATAGATTATGATATTTAATGTAATATAGTTATAACCTTGTTTTAATTATTATAGAATGTTTTAAAATTATCATAATATAAAGAAAATGTAATATTTGAAACATTTTGAACAATTGGTAAATTATATTCTTCTTAAGATGAATTACTTGTTTTAGGTATATTGTTAATATTTTTCAATGCCCATATTTCTCCTTCCTCTGGACTTAATTTTGTATGGTAAAAATTAATTTTGTATTTGTCATATAATTCACGAATAATCGTGGAATTATTATATATACAAATAATTCACATAATGCCAATAGAAATTTTGTTGCACATCCTTTATTTAAACATTTTTCCCATTCTTCATCGGTTGAAATTGATTGTCTTTCTTTTGCAGGATCAAAGTATGTAGGAAATATAACCTTATTTATTGTTCGTATATCTTCAAAAGATGCAGCACCTTTCACATGTAATAATAATAAGGTAAAATTTTTCAAGTTGACGTGGAAACGTCTTTTTTATCAAAAGCATAATATTCTTGAATATTAGGTTATAATATATCTCTTGCTTTAGGGTAATTTTTATTTAAATCAAACCATGCAGTTAATGTAGTTTAAACATTTTTCTTTAAAGATTGTTCCTTTGGACCTTCTTTAAAATATACATTCTGTTCACCTTGTTAAGGAACAGCCAATCTATAAATTGAATGTGATATCTCATGTAATGGATATTCAAATAATTTATACATTGATTCAGGAGGACATACATATCTAGTATTTAAGTTTATTGAATCTATTATTTTTATTTAATACTATTTCGTCTTCATAATTCATTTTTTCGAGTACGATTGGTTCTATAACCGGTTTTATTAATACATTTTCAATATTAACATTCACATTTCTTATTGGATTAAAAATAACACATTTTGATTTTGAAGAAGACTTAACAAAAAAATATGGTTTATGTTTGAATTATTTTGTAATGGAAACATTTGTAATATGTGAGTTTCAAATAAATTGTACAAATGTTTCCTCATATAATGAAATATAAAATTTAAAGAGCATGGATAAATGTTATTAATTATTGCAATTGCAAATACAATAGAATATACTCCGCAATCATAACCATTAGTTTGAGATTGTACTTTCTCAAAAACGATTTGCAAATTTTCACATTCTGGAAATAATTTATTAATATATCCAAAAGGCAAAAACGGACACTCATAACAACCATTACCTAGATTATTAAACTTTTAGTGCCAGGATGATGTCGTGTGCACAAATACTTCAGAAAAGATATGAACTTTAGATCTCCAAAAACATTCCTCGGAGAAAATACTAACTTGACATCTAGATCACTAAATTTATTTGTAAGTATTTTTCAGTACATAAAGGACTCACTATTTTTTAATACAGTGGTTTAATATAGTTTAATATATTAATATATAAAAGGGACAAACTAACGAAAAAATGAACGCAAAACTGGTAACATTTTAATATAGTAAAGAATTTACTTTCGGATACAAAAATACGTATCCTAGTACTAAAAATAATAAATAATTAAAGTAAGAAAATATTTAATTAAAAATAATTATTTTTATATTTATAGAATTTTATTCTTTTTCAACCTAAATAAAGTTAAAAATCATTCTTAACAAAAAAGAAAAGTTTCTCAGTCATCGTGAAATTTTTTACAAAGCATTTAGAATCAAATTTTGAATTTATATACTGTCAGGTGGGAATTATAGTTTTATCATCGTTTGACCTGGATTAATTAAATAAGATTAATAAGAATTTTCGAGAAATTACAATTACTTTCAGATTTTCACTGTCAGTGTGATTGAATGGCAGATACCAAAAAATAACTTTTCGAGATCCTATCGCTTTTGAATTTGCGTCAGAGAAACAAATCCTTATACTGAAATAATTGCTTCACTTTTAATAATATTCGTTTTTATCTTACAATCGTTTTAATACCATAAAAATATTTTCTTTTTATATTTTTTCATTTACACAACATTAAAATGATTCCCTTAATAAATAACGATAAAACTTAAGAAAATTAAAAAAAAATCAATTCCTCAAAAATTAAATTCACCTAATTTTTATCAAAGTTTTGCGACTTTAAAAATGATTTTATTTTTTATTTAATATTTAATATTTATAATTTTTAATAATCTATGTAAATTTCCAAATTAAATTTAAAAAATTTTTATTTTATTGGGGTGCATGATTAAGTTCTAAAAATCATTATTAAGAATTTTTGTTACACAAAATTCCATTAGATAAAATTTGTTCGCTAAAAAAATTAATTTTTTCAAATTTGTTTTTAATGGAATTTAAATGCCTAAATTCAAATATTTTTAAATCGAATTCTTAGGTCACTGAATTCATATTTAATAGAATTATATTTCCATTTTACAGAATTTATTTTAAATCAACTTTTTTATTAGACAAAGTCAAATTTAATCGAATTTTCATTTAACAGAATTCTTATTCAATAGAATTTTAAGTGACTAGAATTTTTAAATGCCACAATATCCATTTGCCCGAATTGATATTTAATAGAATTTTCTGAAACATTGAATGTTCATTTTTCAGAAAATGCTAACGATCAAATAATAATCATCCGACTGAAAGTTTTTGGAGCAAATTTTTAAATTAAGCAACCACATCTTTGTCGATAATTTTTAATTATTTAGTTTTAAAATTCGCGCTAAAATTTTTCTTTCTAATGTTTTTACGACCATTAGCAGTTTTATTTTAAGAATACTATTAGCAATTCTTCCATCAATTTTCCAAAATACAAATTCGGACAAATGGAGATTCCATCAAATAGAGTTTCTGTCAATTAAAGAACTCATTAAAAATTCGGTTAAATTTCAATTTCAAAAAATAAAGTCAATTAAAAATAAATTCTGTAAAATGAAAACTTTTTAATAATGTGCATTTGGCGACCTAAAAATTGTGATAATTTAAAAATTTGGAGTTTTTTTATTGAAAATAAATTTGGAAAATTATAATTCAGAAAAATAAGAAAATTAGATCTAATAAAATTGTATAAAAAATGAATTTTAGAACTTAATCATTCGATCCATTATATTTATTTATTTACTTTTTCAATAATAATTTCTGTAATTTTTTTTATACGATATTTCAGTTTATTATATGTTTTATACAATTGTTTTTCACAATATTTAATAATATTTTAGAAATATTTTCTTGTTTCTTAAAAGTTTTCTCTTTATTTTTCTCCTATTTTTGACATTTTTTAAATTCTTGCACAGTCTTAATTCTTTATTTTTTTCTTTTTTGATTTTACTTTTTTTTTCGTAGATTACTAGGATATCTTAATTTTTCTCATATTTATTTCGGGGCAAAGGGGAGGAGGGGGTCAGATTTTTTTTTCTAATTTATTTTAGGTTTGCTCATATTTATGTAAATGTATCCAATATTTTTTACCTTTTGTCTATTTTTCTTCCAAATTTATTTAATTTCTCATAAAATGTCTAATTTCAAAAAAAAAATTTAGTAGTTAAAATTGTTTCAAAAATTGTCTTAAGCTTAAAGTTTTTTTTTTCGTTTTTAAATGTTGTTTTCATGTTTTTTTTTTAAATTTTCCTTATTTCTTGAATAATTTCCTAAACTTTCTGATTTTTTTATTTTTGCATTCATAAAATTGTAAATATATTTTGTATAATTTTATAATCTCTTTCATTATTTTTTTTAGAACTTTTACAGATTTTCCTATTTTTTAGTAGCTTATCTCGGATTTCCTTATTTTTGCATATTCACAAGGTATTGAATTGGGGGGGGGGGGGGGGGGTTCTCTTTTTTTTATTCCTTGAGTTTTTTCATGACTTCTTTTTAAATTATACTTTTTCATAGAAATTCGTTTCCTTTTTTCAATATGGACTTTTTGATATTTTTAGATTTACAGTAATAATTATTCTTTTTTTTTGTAGTTCTTTTTTAAACTAATTTGTTATTTTTCTCCAAATAAAAATGACGTATATTATATATTATGTATTATTGTGAATTGTGTTCTAAAAACTATTAAAAATAATAAAAAGCAATGATTTGCCGAAATGTTTTCAAATTGCAAAAGATGAACTGATTATATTTAAAATTGAGAGAAAATTGAAAGTCCTTTAAAGTATTATAGGGTAAATGCGGGTAATTTCGGACAGTACCGATAGTCGGACACTTTCAGTTTTGAAGTTAAATAAATAATTATTTACTATCGGAATCTTCTCACAAAGTTATTTTATCAAATTTGTCAGAATTATAGAATATAAAAATTACCTGCAACGCCCTCTGGTGATTTGTAAATTAGTTCAAATGCAACAATAATTTACTCAACCGTGATTTTTTGACATTTTGTCTGATTTCTTATTCCAGCCGTTAAGGAGGTAGAGATTTTTATTAGTACGAAATAAGGTTTTTTAGGTTGTAATTATGTTTGAAAATGTTACAAAGTGATTATGAAAATTCTAATTTTATGTTTAAAAGTGAAAATAACATTCAAACGACTTTAAATTTACAAATAATTGACGTAATTGACGTGTCCGACTTAACCTGTCAGATTTTAGAGTGTTTGTTGTATAGTCGGACACTATATTACTTGTATTGTATCTCGTATTATTTTAGATGCTGAAAAAGTAAATACCATAAAAACAACTACTTATAACCTATAAATTTGTTAACTTTCTAACATTTTCTGCATCAAAAGAAAAATAACCTAAAATTTGATTTTATACGGATTCCTCCTTTTCACTAAAGGATCACAACAGAACTTGACAGATTGTCTTCAAAATGCCATAGAGAGGTATACAATTTTAAAATATAAAAAACTTTCTTTTTTTATTTAAGATTCACCACATGGGTTTACAAATTAAAATCGTGCTGCCTGAGGATTATTTCTGTAACTGAATTTGATAGATTTTATAACATAAAAGCAAGAAATATTTTATTATTTTAAAAAAGAAAAATGTCCGACTACTGATACAGTTGTGTCCGACTTTACAAGCAAGTGTCCGACTACTGCTGATATTCTGATTTTTTATTAAAATAGCTATATTTTATTAAATATTGACATGTTTGTAGCAAATTTATATGAAAATTAATCATGGATGACTCATTTAACGGTTCATGCAAAGCAATATGTTAAAATACTATTTCAATTTTAAGAAAAATATCATTATTTAAGATCGAATCCTTAAGTGTCCGACTACCCCCGCATTTACCCTATTTTGATCAATTGCACTTGGAATTGGAAATTTCTGTAAATTTATTTACTTTCTCATAAAATAATTTAAAAAAAAAGTTAGTAGTTCAAATTGTTTCAAAAATTGTCTTAAATTTAAATTTCTTATCGTTCTTAAAAATTGTTTTCATGTTTTTTTTTAATTATTCTCATTTCTTGAATAATTACCTAAACTTTCTTATTTTAGAATTTATTTTTTATAATTTCTTTTGCCGATAGTTAAATTTTTTTTCCCTAAAGTTTCTTATTTTTTATGTTAATTTTTATCATTTCTCTCGTCGATTTTTTACTTATATTTTTTTACATTTCCTTATTTTATTTTTACTACTTCTTATTGTTTCCTTGGCTGCTGTTTCACTATTTTTATATATTCATTAATTTTCGTTTTCATTAACTTGTTTGTTTTTAAAGATTATTCATTTGTTCCGTTACTTCTTTACTTATTTCTCTTTACATTTTCTTAATAGAATTTTTCTATTTTTGTCATTATTTAGTAAATTATCTCCGATTTTCTAATTTTTGCATTCATAAGATTTTTAACATATTTTACTTTATAATTTGTTAGTTCTTTTACAGATTTTCTTATTTTTTAGTAGCTTTTCCCAGATTTCCTTATTTTTGCACATTCACAAGGTATTGATTTTTTCATAATGTTCCTTTTTTGGGGGAGGGGGGGAGGGAGTTTTCATTTTTTATTCCTTGAGACTTTTTATGATTTATTTTTAAATTTTACTTTTTCGTAGAAATTTGTTTCATTTTCTCAATCTAGACTTTTTGATATTTTTAGATCTATGTTAATAATTTTTCTGTTTCTTTTTTGTAGTTCTTTTTCAAACAAATTTGTTATTTTTCTCGAAATAAAAATTTCGTCTATTATATTATGTACTATTGTGAATTGTACTCTAAAAACTATAAAAAATAATAAAAATGCAATGATTTGCCAAAATGATCTCAAATTGCAAAAGATGAACTGATAATATTTAGAATTAAGAGAAAAGTGGAAGCCCCTTAAATTCGTATTATTTTGATTAACTGCACTTGGATTGAATCTAAATAATCTTATCTAAAGATAATCTTTGGGCGGACAATACTTATCGTTGCCTGCGTTTGTTTTCTAGCATGTGCGATAACTGATAAACATATGTCTTTAAACTTGAATGGAAGGGAGTTATCAGTACAATTTATCAGAATTACTAGGACTACTTGACGGGGAGGGCAGTACACTGCGTATCTTCCTTAGTTATAAATCGTCTGTATCTGCCAAATTTTTTGTAACTTTGTGACTCTCCAATGTCACACGATACTTCAAGTTTATTTAGATTTAAATATAGACATAACAAAAGTGTACTTGTTAGTTAAAAGAAAAAAGAAAAAAAGTTTATTATCTACTTCTGTTTTGCGGAACGGTTCTAATTCATTGACACGAACTTTGCAATGCAAATTAAAACGGTAAATACCTGTAGCTTTAAAAATTTTTATTGTCGTTATTTTGCCTGTAAATTTTCAATTTTTATTTTATAATTTTCTTTCATTTTTTACTACAATTTTCTCAATTAACTTCCAGTTTATTCTATTCTTTGTTTTCATCCTATTTTGAGCTCTATTCTTTTTTTTTATTTTAATGATTGTTTTATTCTTTCGCAACTTTATCGTAAACAAAACTCAATAACGACTATTTTCAAAACCTTATCTACTTTTCAAACTCTGTTAAATATTATCATAATTACTGCCGTAATTATTTTCGTCCAATTCTAAGCAATAATTGTCGTGTCGAAGTTAGTATCAGTCAGGTTTTCCGTAATAATGCAAGTCTTTAAAAAAGACAGTAAAAATAGTCAAAGAAAAACAAATTGAGAATCGGTGTTTTTAAATATTTTTAATAATGTGACAATTGCCAGTAATTTTTCAATACAGAGGTAACTTTTTGTTTATTTTGTAAAAAAAAAAATAATTGTCGTGTAGTGCTAATTTTGGAAAAACGGAAGTTTAAAAAAAACAAATAGTAAAGATAGATGGAGAAAAAATAGATTAATAACACGGGGTATTTAAATATTTGAATAATGTAATGATTGACAATAATGTTTAATATGTAGATAAGATTTCGTTCACTAAGCAACAATTGATGTGATGAAGTCAGTGTGAGTGTAGGTTTCAGAGAAAACGGAAGTCCTAAATAAAACTAAAAAAAACAGTGAAATTAGTTGAAGAAAAATTAATTAATAACCAAGTGTTTTTAAATATTTTGGAATTTTAATTCATGCTTAATATTAGATTGTGTTTGATTAAGCCATTGACACGTAGTAGAAAATTATCAGTTCACCTTTTATTGCATTGATCGTGACCTAAATTCCCAGTTGAGTGATTTCTTGAAAAAATCCAGATAACGCCATTTCCCATAAGTAACAAATAATAGACTTACCTTCTTAAGCGTAGCATAAAATGTCTCGTGTATTTTTTAAAGTTTTCTATTAAAATGCTACAAATTTATTTTCTAATAAATTAAAAGGAAACAAAAAGGTAATTTTGTTCTTTTTGAGGAAAAATGCATTTTCTATTTCCCCAAGCTAACATTAATGTTGACATATGGAATTAATGGAAATTTTAATAAAAACAGTTTTTTTTTTAAAACTACTTTGAAAAAATGGAATTTTCCATAAAAAACACAGGTATAGGGATAAAATGGTTACTTGGTTATCATACAACTTTGGGAATTCCAATCTATTTATAAAGCGGGAAAATAGTAATTTTTGATGATAAAAAAGAGGCGGCGCTTTTACTTTCGAATAAATTTTTGTCACACAGGAAAAAGAAGACAGTTGCGAACGTGCGGCTTTACGAATAAGTTCGAAAAATTTGTGGCGGATTTTAGTAAGGTTCGATAATAACTAATTGTAAAATAGTGAAAGAAACTTGGGATTAAAATTTTTAATTTACGAAGAAGAACTATAAAGAAACACCACGAAATTAATTTAATAATTTTAATAAGAGATAAAAAAAACTCTGATTTATTTCGTGAAGATTGGGAAAATTTTGCTTCATGAAATTCGGGTAAATTTAAAACAATGACAATTAAAATTTATGAAATTAAACTCGCACCAATTTTAATTTTTTTACCAAAAAGAATTTTTTAAAATCAAAGAAGTGTTTTTTAATTCAAGAACATTTTTTTATTGAATTAGATTTATTTTATCCATATAAATATAATTTATAAAAAAAACTTTAAATTCAAAATCATTCTTTTGATGTAAACTTTTTTAATTTAAAAAGTTCGTCAATTATAAAATTTATACAAAAAAGGGTATATTATTTTTTATTTTTTTATAAGTTTTTTTTAAATTAAAATAAACTAATCAAAATTTTAGTTTAAAGATAAATTTAAAATGACATTTTTCGAGTTAAAAAATGAAATGTGGGCAATGTTTTTGCAATAATAGATGTCTTTTTTGAAACGAATACAATAGAAATTTAATTAAAAAATGTTATTGACAGCTAAAAAAATGATATTTAATGATTTATTGTTGCTCTTATATAACTTTCTGAATGAATTCATCACATTTAAGAATAAGACAAGGTAATTTGCATTCGGAAATCTGTCTTCACATTCCATGAGAAATCTCAGAAACAGGTTTGATTACGGGAAAACTTTTCAAGTGACGCAAAAAAAATTAAGAAGCAAATAATTGATTAAATATAATATAATTTGATAAAATAAACGGTATTCTTTTTTTTTTTGTTTTTGTTTTTTCACCGATGAGTGAAACAAAATTTAAGAACCTTAGTGTAAATAAATGTAAAAGCCAAATACAATAAAAAGTGCAAAATAATAATAATATCTAATTATATTTTAATGAAAAGTATAAATAATATGTTAATGTTATTTCTAATTTATAAAAAGTGATGTTATTTTGCTTTTATTAATTTTATTTATTTTATTCAAAAAATAAACAAATTGTCGAAGAATTTACAGATTTTGTAAAAGAAAACAATAGAATGATAAAAATTGCAATGGGATAAAAATATTTCAAAAGTGAAAGTGATTTATTGACAGTGGTGCATGAATCATGAATAATGAAAAAATAACTTGTTTCAGGTACATCAATAATCGGACAAGTCATTATGGAAAAAAGATTCTACTTTTGTCCACTTTTTATTATTTGTTTGTTTATACTAATCGCGAGTGTCAATGGCATTAATGTATCTTCTTACGATAAAGGTAAGATTAATATTAAACAATTTTGTATTTTAAATTCATTGAGAACTGTCTCAAATGACGCAGTGAAATTATAAATAAAGATCTTGTACTTAGAACTACAAAGATAAGAGATGTACTATTCAATTATATTTAATTTGTTGTTTATTTATCAATTTTTCCAGTTATTTAATATAAATAATACAAATATTAATATTCATTTAATGAATCAGAACTATTTCTATAATTGAAAAATTAAAAAGATGACTGACATTTATTTTTTAATTTTGGAATTTTTTGTGTAATTACTTTTTAAAAATATTCCCAGAATAATTTAATAAGTTTTAAGATAAAAATTTGTTTAATTGTTAGGCAGATAATAATTTTAGGGATCACGGTCAGACTCTTTAAATTTTTTCTTTTAAATCCAAAGTGTCACCTAAAATGCATACCTAAAATTTTGTATTTTTTGTTATTGTCTGTTTTTTATATAAAAATATTTTTTAATATATATTAATTGAAATTTTAATTTATTCAAAACTTTCAAATTTCCATTAATCCAAATTTTTATTCGGAAAAAAAATAAAAAATCAAACATTTTGCATATTAATCTATGTTTTGTAAATTTTCTTAAACTTGAATAGACATTTTCACTTGATTTAAAAATTTAAGACTTTTTTCTAATTATCTTAATTTATCGTCAATTTTTACATTATTAAAAAAAAAATTTATTGATCAAAGTTTTAACAAATTTCCGAATTTTCTCATTATTTTTCTACTTCTTAAAAATGTTTTTCTTTTCTCACAAATATTTAATTTTCTTTTCTTATAATTCCTTATTTTTTTCAAAAAATGTACACAGTATTTAATTAAACTTTACATTTTTTGCTTTGATTTTCTTGTTAACTTTTATAATTTCAAAAAAAAATGTTGGTATATCTTTTCAGTTTTTCAAAAGATTTTCGTACTATTCACACATTTTCTTAAAATATTTATCGTTTTAATTTTATTCTCTTTTTTTTTAAATTATCGCATAATTTTTTGTAATTTATTTCACTTTTTGGAGGAAAAAGGGAAAATTTAATTATTTGATTTATTCTGGGTTCCTTCCTCTTTTTGTACATTTCGGACAATTTTAAAACATTTTTTCTATCATTTTGCAAATTTGTTTAATTTCATAAATTTTGTAGATTCTTTTTGTTTTTTTTTAAATTTTTTTGTTTTTTTTAAATTATTTAATGTTTAAATTGTTTTCATACTTTTAAAGTTCCTTATATATTTTTAAAATTTATTTTGTATTTGTTTCCTACATTTTTTCACAGTTTTTCTTTTATTTTACAATATTGTAAAGCCTTGGATTATAAAAACCACGTACGGGTAAAAAAAGTACCAAAATTCCTCAGTATTCTAATTTTAAATAATTTATCGAATCTTATAATGCTTTTTCAGTATTTTATTGTATTATAAAATTTTCCTTAATTTTCTTATGTTTTTTATTTTTGTCCTTCTTTTTCTTTTATGCTCTAATTTTCAATTGCTTCTTAGTTTTTGTCTTTTATTTTCTGTGTTATAAAATTTTCTATAATTTTCTTATTTGCACGCAAATTATCTGAGATTTTTGCAACACCGATAGTCAGATATTCTTGTTTTTCTCGTCTATTTTATTGATTCTTATTTATTTAGAAAATTTTTTGAAAAATGTTTCCGCAAATTTTTAATTTTTTAAAACTTCTTTTTTTTTACCATAGTTCTTTTTCTCTTCCCTTTTTTTAAAATTTTTATTTCTTTTATTCTTGCGTAGGTTTAGTTAATTACTTTTTTTTCTTTAATATTTCTTTTTTTTCGTAGATTTCTGACCCTTTAATTGAACATTTTACTTGAAATAGGGGTTTCCACATTTTTATTATCCCCAACTTCCAAAACTTTATTTAATTAATTTAGTTTATTTTATTGATACATTTTTCTAATTTATCGCCAATTTCTTTGCATTCTTTCTTAAAATAAATTTGTAGTATTTTTTATGTCTTTTTGGTTTTTAAATTTTAATTGCTGTGATTTTCTTCTGAATGTTTTTTCTTCTTTTTGTTGCTAATATTTTTGTTCGTTCTTTACAAGCTGTATTCATATTTTTAATTTAATTTTCTTATTTTTCGAATAGTTTCCTTAACTTTTTTATGCTTGCAAAATTCTCATTTATTGCTTCCTCATAGAGGAACTATTTTATGAATTTTTTACTTAGATCAATTTTTACATTTTTGGTTGCTTTTTCAAAATGTTCTTATTTTTACATTCCTTTATAATGTTTTAAATATTTTATTATAATCTTATGTCTTCATACTTTGTTAGTTTTTTTGTTTTTAAGATTTTCTGATTTCTTCTTAAATTTCTTCATTTTTTCGTAAATTCTCTAACAAACTTTCTAATTTGTTTATTTATTTTAAAAGTGATTTTTTTAGTACTTTTTCAATTTCTCTCTTTTCCTAAATTATTTAATAAACTTTCAAATTTTTTATTTATTTTAAAAAAGATTTTTTCCTTCTTTTTCAATAATCTCTCTCGTTTTTGTAAATTATTTAATAAACTTCCGAATTTTTTTTATATCCTTTAAATGTAATTTTTCTTCTTATTCGAGTTCTTTTTCAACATTTTTCAATAATTTTAAGTTCTTACAAAAAATATTTTTATGCTATTTTCTGAATATTTTCAATTATTTTCCCATATTATTAATTTTAATTTTCCACAGTTTTTATAGTATTTTTAGATCTTTTAGTAGTTTTTTTGTTTGTTTTAAAATCACAATTTTTCATCCCCTTTTTTAAGAAAATCTATACTGTTCCCTTTTCACCCAAATTTGAACAAAAATGATACTATACTATAATCACTGAAATTTTTTTCTTTAAATAGAAAGTATATATTTAAAAAATAATAAAATTATAATAATATTAAATATTAATCATAATTTACCATTTTCAGGTCCTCTACTCGGAAGGCTTTCAAATGATTCTAAAGATTCTAAATTATTGGACGAATCAGTGAAACCGTTAAAGCCACCGAAAAATAATGTTACCAATGGAGAAGTAAATTGTTCTGTTCGATCAATTCACGATTTTCCGGATGATTTGTTTAACAGATATGAAAGGCAGCAAGGAGCCATTATCTTTCACATATTTTTTGGCTTCTATTGCTTTTTGATGGCAGCTTACGTTTGCAATGATTATTTATTGCCTGCCCTTGATTGCATTTGTGCAGATCTTAATATCAGTACGGATGTGGCGGGAGCAACTTTTCTCGCAACAGCCAGCTGTTTTCCAGAATTATTCGTTAATGTAGTCGGCACTTTTTTGACAGAATCAGATCTTGGAATTGGTGCAGTCGTTGGAAGTGCTGTTTTTAACACATTTATTACACCCGCTTGTGGAGCTTTATCAGCAGCCGAGGTAGATAATTAGCATTTAATTAATTTCTTAATTGAGTCTAATTACATAATTTCAAGTATCTTGAGTATCACTTGAGAAGGTTCTCTCCACTTACATAACCTCAAACTAGACAGACGTTTTTCACTCCAAATAAAAATATTATTGAAATCAATTTCAACAAATTTTAAAAGATATGTTTTTTTAAAGTTATTAAACAAATGAAATTTGTTTTTTACGTATTGTTTAAAGAAAGTAATATAGTAATATTTAACAAAATCTAACAAATAAAATCGTAGAGAATATTTCAACGAGAAAAATGAGCTATTGTTAAAATTGGATAAAAATCACAAGTTTGACCGCTAGGTTTAAAGAAAAAGCATAGAATATTAAATAATTATTATTTAACAACTTTAGCTCATTCTCATTTTTTCTAAAAAAATGTCCAAACTGGGTCTTTCAAAATTTAGTGAAATTAATTTTAAAAATATTTTTATTTAGTGAGAAAAGCCATTTTTAGTTTGAGGTTATGACAATGGAGAGAACATCCTTAAATTGAATTGTACAAAATTCAAATGACATTTTAATAATTAATTTTGAAAAACAAAAATATGTCTTCAAAAGTCATTTATTTAACGTTAAATTATAAATATTGTTTGAATTACGAATAATTTTAATTCACCTTATACTTTTATTTATTTTCAATTTTTTCCCATCATTAAGTATGGTATTTTTATTTTGATGTATTCCTATATAAAATTATTTTTTATCCTCAATACAGAAATATCATTTGCTTGATTAAGTCTCGTAATAAATTAATTTCGCAACATGAATGACAATATTTATGATTTGTTAAAATCGAGGACTTTTAATTATTCATCTAAACAAGTTTGTAAATATCTCTAATTCACATTTTTAATTTTTGTTTCTATAATAGTATTAATAATTTAATATTTATATAAATTACATTTTTAACCTTAAAGTCATGTTATTTATTTTTTCTCTTTACAAAACAAGTTTAAATTGGAAAAAATGCGAAAATATTATTTAAATTTCCATTTTATCAAAAATTCAACTTTTCGACAACCTCAAAATCGTAATTCTGTGCGAAAGGAAGAAAAAATAATTTGCACGTACAAAGTGCAAAATGATTATATTTAATCATGACAGATATCCTTCGATTATTATTTTTTTAATCCACGATCAGTGTTTACATCGATTATTACATATGTCATATAATTTTTGCAATTGACGTAATTATTTTTAAAATGTCTCAAAAATACTTGTTTTTTTTTGTTAAGAGGATCAGTGTAAAATAATAATTTGTTTTTTTCTTTTAAAGGCAATTCACCTGAAATGGGGAATATTATCTCGGGACTGTATTATTTACGTAATCTCAGTCAGCAGTTTGGTTATTATTATGTGGGACGGTATTGTCACTTGGTACGAAGCTACAATACTTTTAATCCTATTTGCCAGCTACTTTAGTATTTTATTTTTCAACAGAAGAATCACACGATTTTTCTCAAATGTGATCAAAACGACAAAACTTTCCGAGAAGAAAGGTAATTAAATTATTTATTTAATTTCACAATTTTTACAATTTTTTAAAATAATAAAATAATGAACAAATGAAAGAAAAAACACGTTTAAGAATAAATATTTTATTTCAAAGAATAAATTTCAAGGATATTAAACAATTTTATACAAGTTTGATAGTTAACGAGAATTATCAATCATATTTTTCTCCGTACAATGTCATGAAAGTACTTGGTTTTTATCGTGTATTGTTTTTTTTTTAAATTATACTTTTTACTAACTCGTATTTTTTGTAGGTGTAGATAATAAGAAACATGACCTTATGCCACATGGAACCTACAAACCATTTTTCCATGGCGAATTGGTGATTGAATATAGAAATAGTTTAGTGAAAAATGCTAATTTTAAAGCTGCCATTAATGGAGATATTCCCTCTGATTTTAAAGAACCACTTGAAGTGTATATTGAGCCTGGTAAATAGATTTTAGTAACAATTTTCAATTAAGTACATTTCCCGAAAAATTCGAAATTAAATAAAAAACCAAAATTCGAATAAAAAGAAAAATTGCCAAAAAAATTATAATGCAAGTTTTAAAGAAAATTGGAAAATTAGAAATGATCCTTATTTACAAAAATTTGTTTTAATTGAAATTAATTTATTTATCAAATTTAACTAATTAATTTTCTTTTCAGAGACAATCTTCACATGGCCAAAGGGTGGAAGTTTCAACCAATTGTGGTTTTTAATCACCTGGCCAATCAGATTTCTTTTATTTTTGACAGTTCCTGACACGAGATATCATCGATTTCGAACTTGGTATCCAATGACATTTATAATGTGTGTAATTTGGATCGCTGTGACTTCTTACTTAGTTTCTTGGATGACAACTGTCGTTGGAGATACTCTAGGAATTCCTGATTCCGTGATGGGAATTACTTTTTTATCTGCAGGAGGAAATATGCCAGAACTTGTGTCAATTGTCATCCTTTCGAAACGAAGTGAGTAATCAATTACAAAATTTTAATCTTCTATCTAAAGATATCTACAAGTACTTTCTTAGATTCTCCGATATATACGTTGCTTAATGTGAGTTATTTTTAAATTAAGTCCATAATTACAGAAAATTAATTTTCCTTATCATTGTTCCATTATGATCCTTTGAAAAGTACAGGTTAGTCATTTTTCATAATTTCTTTCAATGGAATTGTAAATGACAATTTTTTTCGTCAAGCTTTGTGATTCATTTTTCTCTTTTGTGAAATATTTTTCTAAATTCCTCAAAATTATTAACATGATTTTTGTTATTATGAATAATAATGCGGAAATCACAGTATTTTTTTTTTAAATTTTGTCAATCTCATATTTTTTAAATTTTTTCGCCTGCAAATTTAAACAATTTTGTTGAATTTTCTAAATCTAAGCTTTGATTTGTCAAAGTTTTAATCAATTGGAAATTATTAATTATATTAAAAGTTAAGGGAAAATTATATTACTCTAAATTGTAGTCGATTTGAGTTGGTTATAACATTGATTACAATTTTAATCAGTTCTTAATTTAATCCGTATTTATAATCATTCGACTAATTTTGATTTTAATGAACCTCAAATTAAATCAAATCAGATTTTCATTCATTAATTAATTTAATTTAATTTGTTGACTTCTTCGTAACATTTAATCAATTAAAATTCCAAACAATCGAAATTTAAATCCTATTTTAAGAATTTTTTAATTTTTTTAAGAATTTTGAAAATTTAATTTTAACTAAAATAGTTATAATTGTTTTTGGTTTAAAATTTTATTAGTAAAAATTCTTATCAGTTCTAAACTTTAATAATGGGAATTTAATTAATTTAATTTATCTTTCAATTGATTTTAATTCCAATTTATCTATATTTCGAGCAATTAAAATTTCAAGTAGTATTAATTACAGGCAATTCTAATTTTTATGTGTCATAAGTTGTTGTTTAAGTTTAAATATACTTTGTCCAAATTTCAATTGATTTTAATTTTAATTCCTTCTAAATTTAATTGACATCATTAATTAATCTTGATCGATTAAAATCTATATAATCTATTTAATCTATAGAAATGTCAATTTATCGAAAATTATATTCAAATTTTAATTAAATCAAACCAGTTTTTAATTTTATGTAAATTTCATTCGATACATACTAATATATTTCAATTAACTTAAAATTAATGACTTTAATTTATTCAAATTTTAAATAGTTCTAATTTCAATCATATTTGAATTTTAATCGATTTATTTTACAAACAATATTTTAATTTGGTCTAATTACTCTTGGTCAAAGCATTAATAATTTAAATTAAAATAATAATCGATTAAAAACTTAATTCATCAAAATCTTAAGTTATCTAAGTTCAAATTTATTCTAATTTTAATTAAACTAAACCTAATTCAAACTTTAATTAAATTAAACTGAAATCTGAAGTTTTATCTGTTCAATTTTTAATTCATTAAAATTTCAAACACCTAATTTAAATTAAAGTAAATCCTAATGTTTATTGATCAAAATATTTAATGGTGACAATTTGGATCGATTTTTTTAATTTATATTCGCCCACAACTCTATTCAAATTTCAATTTATCTACTGTTGCGACTATTAGGTTAATTTCAATAAATAAATAAATTTATCTAAATTTCTGTCTATTCAAATTTAAAACTATTTTAGGATTCAAATTATTCGAATTTCGATGTTTTCTAATTTTCAAATAATTTTAATTTAACCAACATTTATTTCATCAAATTTCAGATGTATTCAAATTTCAAACCATTTTATTTTTTTAAATTTCAGTTAATTTTATTTTTTATTGGTCAAAACATTTATTATTCAAAATCTTATTTGATTTTTAAGTTTTAATTAAATTCAAAATTCAGTTTATCGGAATATTTAATTCGAATGTCAATCGATCCAAATTTATCAGTTTTGATTTCACCTACTTCTAGAAAACGCTTAACCTCTTTATCTATTTAAGTAGAAAACGTAGTGCTCCCTGATATTATCTAAAATAGACAAATCAGTTATTTTTTCCTAATTCTGGAAATGCAGCGTATTTTAAAACATTTAAAATCTAAATAGATAATCTACTTTTACAGCTAAGTAGTTTTTTTATTCTTTTTTTTTACGTTTCAAGAAATACGTTCTACTTAATTTTTTAATTATCATAAAATTTAACATCTTTTTTTATATTTTTCAATTTTTACACTCTGTTCGTAATTTTACAAAAATCATTGTTAAATAATTAGAAAAATACTTCCCATATGTAAAACTCATTAAAATAAAAATTGTATAATTCCAAAAATCTTGTTTTGAAAATTATAAATTATTTTCAAGGACTCATTACCATTAACAGATCTCATTATTATTCGTTTTCAGATTATAATCTCAAGAATTTGAAAATAAATAATGTTTCTAAATAAAATATAAAATGATTAAATTTCGTCATTTAACCTAAATAATTGTAATTTTTGCAATAGGAATATCGTACAGAAATATAAATTGTATTTAAAAAATGTATTGCTCTTTTAATTGCTAAATTGATTTTTAATGCAATCTTTATTGTTCAAGTGTGTTTATTTTAACAAATTCTGAATCTTTGATTACAGATATTAAATTATCTTGTAAATAATTTCCGATTATGTAATGTTATCGAATTTTTTTTTCAGATCACGGCGACATGGCTATGAGTAATACATTAGGTGCAAATACTTTGGATATTCTTTTGTGTTTAGGATTGCCCTGGACAATAAAAGCGATATTAAGTGGAAAAGATATCCAAATTGTGTCAGGTGCCATAGCCTACAGTGTTTTTGGAGTATTAATTTGTGTAATTTGTTTCTATGCAGTAACAGCTTATTATGGATTTCAATTAAATAAAAAAGTCGGCATTATATGCATTACCATGTATTGTATATTTTTGGTCTTCGCAATTCTCATCGAACTGAACACCTTCTTCTTCGTCAATTGGCCAATGTGTCGCGACTGATGATTCATAAAAAATAATTTTCCATGATCAAAGCTTGAAATCTTTCGTGGAAAGAAGACATAATCTGTGAAAAGTTTGAAACGAAAAACAAGAGAAAGATAATGAGGACGTAAATAAAGAAAAAAAAAAAGTACACAGAAACTTGAAAAGTACTTTTTAAAAAAACGTACCTAGAAAAGAAAAAAATGTACATAGAATACAAAAGTGTACAAAGATAGAGAAAAATGTAGAATATGAAGTGAAGAATGAAAAGTAAAAGAAACTTGGTGTTAGAAACACCGAATTAAAATAAAGAAAGTTGCAAAAAGATAATTAAACTTGAGCAACCATCTATTTTTTCTTCAATGAAGAAAATTTAATAGATCAAAGATTATTTATATCAAAGCTTATATTTATTGGTAATAATAATAATAAGTAATAAATATTATTATTATTATTATTATTATCATTATAAGTTGTAATAAGTATTGAATGATAATTAATAGCGAATAATTTTGTTATTTTTAAACGCGATATTACATATTTATATATTTATAATGTACATAAAGAACTGACATTTTACACATGTGACGAATTTTCGTTTTGTTATTAGATTTCTTAAAAATGAAAACCGATTTTTAAATTTGTTGCGCGACTAATATTGAGAGATAAAAAATAAATTTCGTTGCCATTTAGAATCTCTTTTAAATGTTGAAAATTTCAACTTTATTTCTAATTATTGAATTTTAATTTGAAGATTTTAATTTATTGGTGATTTTAGTTCAAATTTATTTCTAAAGTTGTATAGTTTAGAATGAAAAAATTTATTTTTCAAAAGATCAAAAAATTAGTTAATTAAATTTAATAGGAAGGACGTTAATGACTTTTACTGTATATATGTATAATTATAATTTTAATTCACTGTTTGTCAATTAAATTATTATTAGTTATAACTGTGTAAATAGTAATTAAAGAACTTTTTTGCATACTTGATCGTTTTTCTTGACCGAAACTGGTTAAAGTTACAAGAACCCGTAATATTAATAAAATGAAAATTCTATTTAGTTCTGATAACTGTTTCCAGAATTGTGATTAACTTATTTTCAGGATCGATACACTTTCCTTATTTTATTTCCTTATTTACACCTTTATCAAATTAATATCGCATTATCGTATTATTATCATCGTTTGAGAAATATATTTATAGAATTTATAAGGAAAAGGTTCATTTTCAAGGAAAGGTCCATAATAAGAAGCAAATTCGGTAGAAAAGTAATTTTATATTGGCATAATAATCACTTCCCTTTTAAATCGTGACAAGAAAATCTCGCTATGTCAGACATCAGATTACAATTTTTTTTTATACACATAAGTTTCGCATATCTTTCGTGAAACACACAAATCTCGCAGTAACAAAGTGATGAAACAAATGTAATTTGCTTATGTCAAAATTTAATTAAATTTATTTAATTAAATAAAAAAAAACTCATTAATTAAATAATTTAGTTGAATTTGTCTATAATCAAATTTAATCTACTTATAAAGTTTATTTAATATAACAAAATTTACTTGCAAGAATAATTTCCTTATAAAAATAATTTACTAACAATTAACAATAATTTAATTATTAACAATAACAAAATTAAGTACAACAAATAACATATTTTCTTTTTTGATACATTTTTTATAATATAAGAAATCACAGCTATTTTAATTAAAACACGGAGAAAAATGGAATTGTTAATACAAAATTGACAAAACTCGTTTATTGTTGTGATTGTTGAGATAATACAATTTTCTTTCATTAGAAAATCAAATTTTTTTGTTTTATATTAACAATCCTATTAAACATAATTTTTTTCTCCATGTAATAAAATGTTTTACATTTCGAAACAATTAACAAATATTTGTAAACGAATATTTTTGTATTTAACGATGTTCTCATTAATTAAATGTTCTCTCTAAATCTAAAGATTATAGACAAATCAACAGTGATAGAATAGTAATTTTCCCACCGATTTGACCAATTCAGATTCAGAGAATACATTTTATGAATGATACAAAATATGTTGATTCTTTTAAAATTAAAAAATACTATAAGTTTCAAAATTGTTTTAAAATTTGAATTCACTGCGTGTTTTCATACAATTAAAAAACCCTTTTTTCCTAAATTTACATTTTTTCTAAATCAATTAATTTGTGGAAATTAAAAAATACGATTCAAATTCTTTAATTCAGAGACTTATTTAAATTCTTTAATTTAGAGACTGAATTAAATTCTTTAATTTTTCCAACAAATAAATAAAATAAAGCAGGCGAAATGCGTGTATTTCTGATCAAACTTTTAATAAAATGTTACGTGATCTTCTCGGAATTAAAAGAGGATAAGCAGTCGTTTGGCTTTAATCTATGTATTTATAAAGATCATTAATAATGTATTCCTCAATGAGGCAGCAGTGTAATTAGCATATAGAAATCATTTATTTAAAATGTCCCTTTTTCCCAAAATTAGTGCATCATAAAGAATATTAATAATTTTACAAATAATCTCTTCTACTTCTCAGAATTGTATTTCATCGAATATGAAAAAGTTTTATGTGCTATGTAATAGCGAAAATATGCAATGATAAGCGAAAAAGTTTATTTGAATAGCAAAAATGTTCATATTAATAAATTTTCTCAAATATACTCGAAATTTAATAAAAATTGTAATATTTGATCATCTAGATAAAATTATTATTCTATATTAAAAGTTAAAAAAAATTTATTTCATTTAAGAGTGTACCAAATTTTAATAATTTCATCTAAAATAATTTGCCATTAATTAAAAATTGAACATTTTTCTTATTCCTCACAAATATATCTCGTGTTTCGTATTTTAAAAATACAAAAGCAAATACTGAAAAAACGCTCAGCAAAAAATTTCCCCACTCTTTTGAATTAATTAATATTTTGATCCCTTTAATCGAAAAGGACTATAGTTCATATACGAGAATTTTCCAAAATAATATTTATTCGGTTAAATTAATTAATGTTTCGAGCCCTTTAATGGAGAACGGGTATATTTAATACTCCGGAAGATATAGAACGCTTATCGAAAATCGGATTTAAGCTACTCTATAAACTGACAAAGTTTCTTTATCTTGTTGATCTTGAAAAGTGCCTTCTGAATAGTTGCTAATGATAATTTTTTGTCAATTACCTCTACATGAATCACGGTATGTTGATTTAAAAACATTTTATCGCTAATTTCGCGATATATCTTCCGTCGATTATGAAAATCATAAGCATTTGATTTTTATCGCCAGGACATGCTGAATTCGATGTCAATGAGGCATAAAAACCTAATAAGGCTTAAAGCTTATTATTTTATCATTAACAATCGAGACAATCAGATAATAGCACTAATAATCTGATAATAAGTAGGTAAATGTTTCTAAAGTGAAAGAAGATTTTTTTTGTACTCGATCTATATATTTTCAACTAAACGAATTTATCGCCGATTTTTGAGATAAAATGGCGAAATACTGGAAAGTCCCTCTCGAATTTCCTAATACTCTATATGAATAAAATTATCTAGATAGTAATCGCGATTTTTTGCTTTTGATAAAAATTTTGTCATCGTCTCCCATCGCTGAAAAATTTTCCTTATATATATTTTTATATATATTTATGTACGGTTAAAATTCCTACCAAAAATTATAAATCGATCCCCTTTTCTTATACAAATCTCAATCGTATTGTGTTTAATTATCGAGTTTTATGTAATATTATTTCATTTGTTATTCAATATTATTACTATTTTTTTTTACGAAAAATTTTATAATTTTACTTATTGGTGCAGAGATAACGCATATAAAGTTCTCAGCATCTTGAGAAAAAATGTTCAATTTAAGGACATTAGCATCCTTTGTTCTTTTGAGAATGGAGTAAAAAATTTAGTTCAAATTATTATGTGTTGCAAATATTATCTTCTGGTATATTATTAAATCGATGCAAATCAATAATAATTAAATTGCCAAAAGAACAAAGTATGTAATATTACATTCGTATATGTAAAGATGGACCTCAGTATTTATTATTAATGATGACATCACTTTAATCTTGATATGAGACTATAAAATTAAGAATTTTTTATTTAGAGAATCTTCTTATTTTAGTCTAGAGATATCAGTAACGTAATCGAAGGCACGTAATGATAAAATTAAAGTAATTAATCAATTTTTGTTCTTATTTGCAAAATTGATGAAAAGCCCGATTATATGAAATTCTAAAATGTAGTTAGTCTACCAACAACAATTGCCTCCTTAACAAAATTAAAAGAAAATAAATTATTTCTTTTAACCTTACAATATTAATTATAAATTTACTGAATATTATTATCTTATCAAGAATATATTGTCATCTGTCATATTTTTCTGACATTGTGTTTCATTATCCTGAAGATATTGAAATTGTTGACAAATATATTCATTGCAATGTAAGATCTATTAAAAACATCTTTCAATTTCAGAAATCAATAATAAAAATCTGCATCTCAGTCAGCGGTTTTTCTTTAAATAAAAAAAAAAATAAAAGAGGTTTGATTAAAATACGTAATTTCATTTAAAGAAAAATCTGTTTTATATTCTTGTTAATTTTCACTTGACTTTTATGTCAAATAAAATATTTTTAAACATTATTTTATGCTTAAAATAATTTTCTTTACTTATCTATTTTTATCATAAAGAAACGTTTCCTGTTTTTGAGTTATAAATATAAAATTTTATTTTTTTGTTTTAAAAATAAGTACGTTGCGTTTGTTGTTGTAAAACAAATGTTTTGAGTTTATTATTTTCAAATAAAATTGTTTTAAACATAGAATATGTATTTGGCAATATTTAAGTTTTAAAAACATTTGAAAAGTACGCGCGCATTTTGACCAATGACCGCAGTGGCCAAAAACAGTAACAAGAGAACGACCATAGAATGACAAAATGCAAAGATGCTAAGTTTGTATTGAAAATGGATCCACACGTCTGATTGGCTAGAAAACTTCTGGAAATATTGCTGGCCAATCAGAGACGTACATTCATATCTGACACGACGCTAAGTATCTTTGTATTTTGTTATTCTGTGGTCATTCTAATGTCACTATTAATTCTCGAAATCCAGAATATTTATTTGAAACCAAGATCACAAAGCTAAAGAAGAAAAAGAAGAATATTCTTTACGACAAATATTCTCCGTTTTTAACTTATTTATATAACCCAGAAACTCAGTTGGTTTTGTTAGCTTTCTTCCGTGTATCGCATGTTATTATAAAAGATACAATTCGTGTTATGGAAGATTAAAATTATATAAAGAAAAAGAAAATTAACCTTATTTAAATTTTAAAATTTGTATTAATGTCGATTCTTAATTTGTCATACATCAAATAAACGTAATTCAAACAATTTCTTTAATATTGCTTTTAAAAATCACGTGCCTTCGATTAAATACACTGAGTAGAAGTTTGATGATAAACTCGGAATGATACACTCGTATAAAATCTATTTTTTAGAGTTTTTATTACAATCTATTTTCTAGAGTTTAAAAGAATTCTTAAGATTCGCAATTTAAAGATTTTTTTTATTATAATCTAGATTGACTGACGCACTATATCTTATTTATCACTTTCTCGCTTATAAAATTTCACTATTTTAATAATTATTTAATATAATAATTATGCAGTTTATTGTTAACTTTTTATCAAGTTAACATTTTGATATAAATTATTGAAGGTTTTATAATTATTGTAATTTATGTGATTTATAATTATCAATTACAATTTTTTGCATGTAAACTCAATGAAATATTTTCTTTATATTTCTCTATATTTTATTTTCAGTTAAATAACGTATTTTTAAAGTTGCTCAAATACTGAAAATCGAATAATTTAAAGATAATTAGATTTTAATGAAATTCGTGTGTAAAAATAAAAAAATTATCTGGTAAAAATTTTGCAATTCTTAAGAATTCTTACACTCTATAGTAAAATATAGTAAATTTAACGCTTCTTCACTACCTATAACGGCATTTTGAGCGCTACTTGATGAGAATGACGATGTTGAAATTAGTTAATTAAAAATTAAATAAAATTAAAAATTAATAAAAATGTTAACATTATTTTAAAATATTTTTTGTCTTGTATTTAGAAAAGGCTCAATTTTTTACAACTGAAACCAAGACAAATTTTTTGTTATTTTATAAAGCAATTAACTAAATTGTTTTTACGTATAAACGAATAAGTTGTTACAAAAATCTAATAAATAAATAAATAAATAAAAATAGTTAATTAATTTTAACACTTTTCAATTTTTGACAAGAAACATCGTCACGTGAGCAAAATCGCAAATGCGATTGAAAAAGATAGAAATAGAATCTTGCTCTATCACTAGTTCTTTTGCGAGATGACAGTAGCAAGTAATTTTATTATTTCGATTATTATAATTTATGTAGAATTTAATAATTATCCTAGAATCATTTTTACGTGAGCAATGAATGTGATTAAAAATACCTTGGAGGGACAATGGCGATGAACTGTCACGCTCGTCCATCAAAATGCACTAGGATCAAGTATATAATTTTGTATTACTATTATTTTTTTTTTATAATTTATAATTAATAGTTTTATTTTAATTATTTAATTAATTAAAGAGTATCTTGTTTGCATTTTTGCGCTATGTCGATAGAATTCAGACACAAGGTGGCTAGTTAATTTAAAATTTTATACGAATAGTAGAAATACGCTACTAGTATGTTCTTCGTTGTGTCCCTTTTGGTCGAACCAATCAAAATCTGTCATTTCAAAAAATTTATCGATTGACACTCGATTTGACAAATATCCTTTAATTATATCAATACTCGCTATTATTGTAATCACATCGTTCACTGGGAACTTTTTACCCCCCGATTCTTTTAGAACCGGGTTCACTTGACAATTACCTTTAATTATTATTAAAATTTCAATTTTACCAATTTTTGGTAAATATTTTCTATTCTCTTTTACCCCTAAAATTACTTTTGTAAATTAATAAAACTACTTCGCAAGAAGAAAGTGAACACACCAAGCTAAAAGCTTATTATTTCCACTCAGAAAATAATTTAATTTAAAAAAAAGTAAAGTAAAGAGACAAATTTACTGAATTTTAAAACTTTTTTTTTTCAATTAAACAAATTAAAAATTGATTTTGTACAAAAAATAGCTAGAAAAGAAGTTCTTTTCATAAATACAACATTTTTTTCAATTAAAACTTTTTTCTGAGTGTACTTGTTAGCGCGCCGTATATTTTAATAAAAAACTTAACAAATCTAATTTTCTTTACAAAAACTGATTTATCATTGAAAAAAATTTGTCAATTTTTAATTAGTAATTGTAAAAAGGCATTTTGCGAACGAGTAAAAAGTGCTTAATTTAAAGGCATGAACGAACATTTTGCATGTTAAAAAATCCAGGTATTGGTAATTCGTTTCGAGATTATTGTTAAAATGTAAGTTAAATATTTATTTAAAGTATCACTTCACCCTGGTGAGAGGAGAGATTTGCACTCCTCCCGTGAATTATGCTCCTAGATAAATGTTTATTATCGTCATTGAATATTTTTTTGGAAATCGATTAAAGTTGTTTTTCAGGAAACGGAGCCTGGATGTGTGGGTATTGTTCAATTTGATAGGTAAAGGCATGAGATTCTCACTGTATTTGGCAGAAGGAAATTTTCTGGCTTCCTTCTTTACTCTGCTCCTGTTCCTGGCTAATGCCACCTTCACTTTTTGGGCTTGCTGCACCTTCTTCAATAGAACCCCCACGACTTCCGTGGGGGCAAATCGATTGTCATCTCAAAGCCAAAGTTGATACCATCGGTGGTCGGGACGGTTTATTATCCAGTATCCTCTCAATTTCGGTCATCACTGTTGTATTTAGCTTCGGGATAAGCTGAAATATTAACAGTGAGATACATTAGGGGAGACCCAACAGTAAATAATGATAAACAGTAGATAAATTTAATTTTCTGAAAAGTTAATTGACATTCTTATTTCTGCTTATTAGTAGTTTCTAGAAGGGGTGCCGACTTGTGTACTGTACTTCTGCAATATTCCATAGGACAAAAAAGTTGCCCTGTGGAATTGCTTATGGCAAAATTAGGGACAAAAATTAAAATTCTTAATAAGAATGTGGATAAATGAATTTACAATTATATGTATACTACCGGACAAAATTGTGGGACCACTTATAAAAATTGGATTACAGACATAACCGTCTTAAAATGTTGATAACTCTGTCAGATATTAGCGAATTGGAATTTTTCATAAACCATTGGAAAGCTTATAAAATTTGTCGTTAAATGGTCCTATTTTAATACTTTTTTCGATTAATAGAAACGGAGATTCAATGTGATAAAGACAGGTGAATTTTTCGTTTTTGTGAATTTTCATTGTTCAAGTTTGGTGTGCTGTATTTTCTAGAAAATTAATTGGAAAATTTTGAAATTAAAGTAAATTAAACCTTGAACTATTAGCTTTAAAATAAGCCAAAGAAAATTAAAATATCTTGACCGGTTCAAAAGTTATAAGCAAATGTGAAAATGCAACCTACCAAACTTGAAGAATGAAAATTCACAAAAAAAGAAAAATCCACCTGTCTTTATCACATTGAAACTCCGTTTCTATTAATTGAAAAAGCTTTAAAATAGGATCATTGAACGGAAAATTTTATAAGCTTTCCAATGGTCTATGAAAATTTTCAATTGGTTAATATCTGACAGAGTTATCAACATTTTAAGGCGGTCATGTTCTTAATCCCATTTTTGTAAATGGTACCACAATTTTAGCCGAATTTATTATTCACAAGTTTCTTTCATTCATTCATTTTGTCCACACCTGAAATATGTCCCTAAATGTTTTTTTCTTTTAAATTTTAAATCATTTACCACCTGCATAAAATATTGTCTAGTTTATAACTTATAACAATTTTAATTTCTTCGAACTTCAATTAATTTCAACTTTCATTGATTACAAATGCAATTAATTGACACGTTGAGAATAGTACATTTGAAATTATTTTAAAATTTCTTCAAATTTTATATTTTAACAATTCTTTTCTATTATGATTGCAATTATTTGCTACAATTTTCAATTATTTTTATCATTTTTCAAAAATTTTATTCAATTTCTAATTATTTTCACTATTTTTCAATTTTTCCCCTAAAATTTAAATTCAATTTCCGCAAGTTTCGATTATTTTGTTTAATTTTTTCTAATAAAGCTTATTCAGTTTTATTTATTTCCTCATTAATTGATTTTCAATTTCTTTCGTCATTTTTCAATTATTTGTACAAAATATGATTTTTGCTTTTCAAATTGTAATTTTGTTCTTCAAATTAGAATTGATTTCATTAACATCGAATTACTAATGTCAATTTGTAATGTCAATTAAATAATGGAAGGACATAGTTCATTAAATTTGTTAATTTAATTATCAGTGTTTACTATTCTCATCATTTTCCATAATTCTTTTCCAAATATTTTTCAATATTGAAAAACCTGTTCCATGCTTCACCAATTTTGCATCCTCATAGAGAAAGCTTTGTAATCGTTAAGATTTTCGATTTTCCAAAAATAGTCTAAATCGACTCATTTTCATCTAAAAAGCGTAAATTTTCATTCCTAACCAAATGTCTAGATGTATGAGTATGTGTGTGTGTGTGTGTGTGTATAACTTTTTTTTGTTGTCAGGATGTTTTGAGAACGCTTCAGTGGATTTTAATAAAATTTGGTTGACTTATTAATCTCATGAATATTTAAATTTGGACACAGGGATTTTTGAAAATACCCAATTAAATTTTTTTCAGCGACTTTTTTTAACTAAAAAAAAATTTTTTTGATAATTTTTTTTTCTAGACTAAAAATACAACTTAATGGATACAAAAATAAAATTCCTTATCTAAGAATAAATCAATTTTATAATTGATCAAAAATTCGTAAAACAATTCATGTTTTTTCATTTTTTTGCATTTAAAATTCTTTTTTTTTTTTTAAACTTATCCACTTAACTTATATATTACTAATTTATTGCTTTATCTATGAGGAAGCAAAATGTCCATGAAATGGACATAATTTTTACCTAGTTTAATTATTTTTTAATTAATTTTCTAAGTTTTCCTTCCTCATAGTGGAAGTATTGTTTTGCCCTCAAATTATCGATAGCGATTTTTTGACATATCTCGACATATTTCAACCTCATGATGTCGAAAATTATAATACTTAGAACTATGTTTTTTTACGAAATTGTAGGTCCCTCAGGGGGACAAATTGAGCGGCCGGGAAGAAGAACTCGATCTACGCTCGAAGGCCTTGTCTGTCTCTTTTCTCGTGAGATAAAATGATGGAAAAATTATCTGGAAAAAAAATTCGAGAAAATAAAAAATGAAAAATTGTAATCGATAGAGCATTTGAATACGCACATTTTTTCTTAATATAATTTCTTTTTCTGACTTTTATTTATTAAGATAAAAATTATAAATTGAATTTATTTCTTGATTGAAAATAATAAAATTTTAATAATCAACTCGTGATATCTCAGAAACCAATTGATGGAAAAAGTTTCAATTCTACTTATCTACTCTAAAAACAATGCAGATTCTACTAAGTTTGTTGAAATGATAAAAAATGTTTAATTTGTTGGTGATTTTTAACAATAAAGTAGTCGCTGTCGTTATTTGGTCTTTACTGACTTTGAGCAAAAAGTCATAGTGAGGAAGTATTGAATTTTGTAAACTTAAATCATACAAGTTATTCAATAGGGTATTAGAAAGTTTTACCAAAAAGAATTTTTTCGATCCCTTAATTATTTCAGCTTTTATGAACAATTTAGTTTGTCACTTATTTTATGTCACGCGTGAACTAAAATCAGCTGACTGGCTGAGCTCCAAGCTGTGAGTGGAAGAAGGACGCATGCAAGCGTAAGAGAGAGAAAGCCCCAATAAGACTTACAAACAGTGTTTGTTTCCTGAATGGATTTTTATAATTTATAAAATATATTAGGAATGAAAAAGTATTACTAGTTTAAAATTTAATTTAAATAAAAACATTAATATGTAATAAATGATGAATTAGAACAATTTTTCATAAACATTAATAGATTAAATAAATCAATGAATTTCAAAATAATAGTAAATTTTTATTTAATATTTTTAATGAGCTACAGGATATGCAACAATTTTTTAAAATTACATATTGTTAAAATGGCAGCTCCTTTTAAAGAAGTTTTTTAACTTATAACATTTCGTTAACGTGTTTAATAAGATTTTAGATGTACAATAATTATTTTATTAAAAATAACTTTTTTCAAGACAGCTCTAAGCATTGTTAAAGACAATAATTTTTTGACAATAATTTTTTTAAGAAAATTGTCAACATTGTAAAAGTGATCATTCTTAAATGATATCCTTTGTCTTAAATAATATTTTTTTAAAATAAAATATTACAAATAAAATGTCTATATTTTTTTAACATTTCTTTTGGTAACCAATTTTGAGAACAGCTTCTTATAAAACTTTTTAAAAGTTTAACTAGACTAATGTAATATTTTTTCATTCCTGATATATTTTATAATTTAAAAACTTTCATTCAGGAAACAAACACTGTTTGTAAGTCTTATTGGGGCTTTCTCTCTCTTACGCTTGCATGCGTCCTTCTTCCACTCACAGCTTGGAGCTCAGCCAGTCAGCTGATTTTAGTTCACGCGTGACATAAAATAAGTGACAAACTAAATTGTTCATAAAAGCTGAAATAATTAAGGGATCGAAAAAATTCTTTTTGGTAAAACTTTCTAATACCCTATTGAATAACTTGTATGATTTAAGTTTACAAAATTCAATACTTCCTCACTATGACTTTTTGCTCAAAGTCAGTAAAGACCAAATAACGACAGCGACTACTTTATTGTTAAAAATCACCAACAAATTAAACATTTTTTATCATTTCAACAAACTTAGTAGAATCTGCATTGTTTTTAGAGTAGATAAGTAGAATTGAAACTTTTTCCATCAATTGGTTTCTGAGATATCACGAGTTGATTATTAAAATTTTATTATTTTCAATCAAGAAATAAATTCAATTTATAATTTTTATCTTAATAAATAAAAGTCAGAAAAAGAAATTATATTAAGAAAAAATGTGCGTATTCAAATGCTCTATTGATTACAATTTTTCATTTTTTATTTTCTCGAATTTTTTTTCCAGATAATTTTTCCATCATTTTATCTCACGAGAAAAGAGACAGACAAGGCCTTCGAACGTAGATCGAGTTCTTCTTCCCGGCCGCTCAATTATGATATACGTTTGAACCCGATCGATCAGTTCTAACTATTTTTTTTCGCTTTTAAAAATTTTGAAAAAATCGTTTTTTGCAAAATTGTATATTTTTTTTAAAAAAAAAAGTTAAATTGTAAGTATTTTATTCGTTTTTTTTAAACACATCGATTGAGCTATTAGCGAATCCTCTAATGCAATTTAATCCAAAGTTATTAGCATTGTAAAAATAAAAAATTTGGAAATTATTGTTTTGTAATAATTTTAATTTTAAGCTTTATTGCAAGTTTCAATATATTTTTATTATTGTATAGGTGATTAAAAAACACATCGAATGAAATAAAATCGAAAACTTTTATGATAATAAATTTTGTTATGTCTTTTTGCTTTTTATATAAATTTTATAAAGAATAATTTTTGCTCCTTTTGTAGACAATTCAAAAATGCATCATATTGGCCTATTTAATATTTTTTTGTGAGCTATTAATTAAGACTTAGTGATGTTTGTAGTAATTTCTATGAGGAAGCAATGTTTTCAAAAAATGAATACCAAAAATTATTACTTATACAAAAAAAATACTTGAGGTACAACTATTTATTATTACAATTATTTTTATCTTTTTTCAATTACGTTTGTCATTTTTAATTTTTTTTTTTTTTAAATAAATTTTCTAATATTTTATTATTTATCTCAAATTCCAGTTATTTTTTCAATTTTCAATTATCTATCATTTTTCTATTACTTTTTATAATTTTTAATTAATTTTTAATAAATTTTATAATATTTTTATCTTTTATCTCAAATTCCAGCTATTTTTTCAATTTACAATTATTTTTATCATTATGCAATATAATTCTTTTATTACAAATATATATTGTAATTTTTTCAATTATTTTTCGCAAATTAAAATTATTTTCTTCAGTTTTTAATTATTTTTATTACTTTGCAAATATTTTCGCGAATTTTTTATTATTTTCATTATTCTTCAATTAATTTTCTAGATTTTAAAATATTTTTCTCAAATTTTAATCATTTTCTTCAATTTTCAATAATTATTGTTATCATTTTGCAACCAATTTCTTCAATTTTTAATTATTTTTACTATTCCTGAATTAAATTCCTAAAATTTCAATTATTTATTTCAATTTTCAATTATTTTTTTTAATTTTTATTTTCTTTTATCTTTTTGCAATTATTTCTCCATCTTTTAATTAGATATATCTTCCATTATCGATATTTTTATAATGTTTTAATTATTTTCCTCAATTTAAAATTTCTAGAATCATATTATGATTAGGTTCGTAAATTTTTAATTATTTATTTTAATTTGCAATGATTTTTACAAATTTTATATTATTTTGATTATTTGTTGATTAATTCTGAAAATTTAAATTATTTCATTCAATGTTAATTATTCTCATTTTTATCCAATCAATTTATAAAAATGTTAAGTATTTTTTTCTCAAATTTCAATTATTGTTTTAGTTATATTTAAGTATTCAAGTATTTAAAATATTTACAGTGGTTGAAAACACAAGCTGTAGAAATGAATAATTTTCCCGCATTGTAAAATCTACTTATAAATAATTATAAATCATTTTATTACTCAAAATCAAATAAGATTGTTAACTTTCGCGTTAAAATAATTACGTTAATTAAGAAACTCTTTAATTTATTTTTGTTTTATTTCTCTCCTCCCCCCTCTCCCTGAACGTGTTTTATTGACAGAATAGTCGTAATTAGCATTTAAAAATGAGAGAAACTGATTTTCGGTATCGAAAAAATTGACCTTATATATATCCATGGTTTTCATAAAGAATAAAAATTTCTTATGGTTTTTAATGTGTTATTATCAAAGCTTAAAGCTTCAAAAAAGCCGAGCCAGTTTGTTTGCAACATTTTCAATATTTGATAAACCTTTTGATATGAAAAGTACTTTTAATTAATTAAACATAGTTATTAAGTAGTTAAATAAATTGTAACTCAAAGGATTTTACTATAAATGCTCATTTTGTTCATAACTAGGTTTCAAATTTCGCGCTCTTTTGAGCTCATACGTTAGGTTGGGTATACAGCAGAAAGGACAGAAATGGCCGATTTCTTGTTCTCAGTTGACAACAAGCGTCAAATAAAGCTCAATTAGAGAAGAACATTTTGTTTAAATATTATAGATTACAGTATGTTTTCTTAATGAATCGATTTTATTTGCAAGAATACTGATGAACAAATATTATTACGGGTAAATTCTTGATTTGCGTCTTATATATATTAAATCAGAAGCGATTATCTAATATTGGAAGGACACTTTCAATGCCGTATATTTTGACTGGGTTGTAAAAACATTAAAAATAGATAAATATCCAATTTTATGGTGATTTTTACTATTACATTGCTTTACTGATTATATTAACTTCATTTTTGTAACAAAAATTTTATTAACTACTTCAGTCAGAAGTGAGGGCAGTTTTGGGTTAAACTGCAGTTTAGGAAGTTAAGCCTTGAAATTGGCTGTAAGTAGATCAGCTGTTTTCAGGATTGCAACCTAACAAGCGCGCGAAATTCAAAATATGTTTTTGTATTTCTTTCTAAAAAATATAAGAATCGACGAAATAAAGGGGGGTAATCTTACAACTTCAAGGCTTACGTTCCTAAAATGTAGTTCAACCCAGTTTTGTGTTAATTAAAAGTGTGTTGTTCAGGGAAAATTCAGCGAATTTTAAAACAAAGATGTAATGGATACCTGGATAATTTAAAAAAAAAATTACGCTTATGTAAGAGCTAGGGTATCAAAGAGGCTGTTCTTAAATTAAAAATTAAAGCTTAATTAATTACCTGCAGACTTTGGAGGCTCTCGTAGAGTTGTTCTATGCTAGACGCTCCGAGAAGAAGGCACTGAACACTTTCGTTCTTCAAGGACCACGCAATTGCCAGTTGTGAAAAAGAACAACCGAGTCTCTCCGCCAAAGCACAGACGTCCCTTAATTTGTCCGAGTATTTTCGAGCAGGCTCTTCCTCAGTGGGCTTTTCTTTCCAATCGGAACCCTGAATAAATAAAAAATTATTCACTCAATATTGTCGAATTTTCAAACAACAACTTATTTGTGCCAATCTACTCAAAAATCTCGATGAAACGCACCTCTTTGTACAAAGATTGGGTTTCATCTTCTGTCCAACTGAATGAGGAATATTTATTCTGAAAATATAAAGCGATTACTACGGCAGGTTCCGCGAAATCTAATCGGACACCAATTTTACAAATTAAATTTATTATTAAACACTTTTAGTTAATAATTAATAATCAATTTAGTTTAATTTTCCTTTAGTTACAATTATGCAATCTTTTTTCTCTCAAATCCGATTTACAATCTTTTAAATTGCCAAAATTTACATTAAATTTGAAACGCCTATCAGTGCAGAAGAATAATAATTATTAACACGCATTTCTTACTTTGTATGATGATCTAGAAAGAAGAGATGACATTCCCTCTTCTGGTCTCGATGAAGTCAGACCTATTGTGATTGTGGACCACGCCATTAGTCCCACACCTGTAAAAAAAATACAGAATTCCTATAATACAAAGAAAAAAAATTTAAACAATAGAAAAGTTCCTTAATCATGTGAATAATAATGATTTTGCCTGAAACTTTATCCCAGTTTGCCCATCTCACTTTCTAATATTCAAGATAGTTAATAAAACATACTAAAATAATTAAAATCAAAACAGAATACTTCAAGAAATACCCAATAGATTTTTTATTTTCTAAAATGTTATATTTTTAGAATACACATGGGCTTACCAATTTTATTGTACAACTCGGGCATATAAAGTTCTGGTTTATCTCTGTAAAAAAGATGATATTCCGCTTGCTCGACAATTGGAGTGACACAATTGAATTGCCTGCAATTGGAGTATGCTTCCATGATTTCTACAGGAGTCCATCTCGATGTCCCCCAATACATCACCCAACCTTTCCCAATTACATAATTCATTGCCCGTACTATTTCTGCAAAGAAAATCGAATCCTTTATTATTGTCCTCCAAGTTCAAGCTCATAAAATTTAGAACACTGTTTTGTTTTTAAGGTAGCTTTCTCCAAAGTATTTTTTCTCTAAATATTTTTTTTATAATTGAAGTATCATAGAACAGAACATTTAAATGTATACAATATTTTTTTGGTGGTATGAAGCGGAGCTAATTATTAAGATATTTCAGATATTTTATTTGTACGATGTATATTTTGTAAAGGCTCATTTTATAAGAAAACCTGGAAAATTTTCTGCAAAGTGAACCAATCAGAAGAACGGATTATTGAAACCGAAATCGGTAAAATTAGTTTAAAAAGTTGGTTAAGAGTTTCTTATGGAATAATGGAAAAATTTCTATAATGCATCAGGGACAGAAAACTACAAGACGAATTTGGTTTCTTTTTATCTATTACTTGAGGTATGTATATTTTGTTAAGGTTATTTTATAAGAAAACCTGGAAAAATTTCTGCAAAGTGAACCAATCAGAAGAATGGAATTTTGGAACCGAAATCGGTAAAATTAGTTTAAAAATTTGGTTAAGAGTTCCTTATGGAATAATAGCAAAATTTCTATTATGCATCAGGGACAGAAAACTACAAAACGAATTTGGTTCATTTTTATCTATTACTTGAGGTATGTATATTTGGTTAAGGTTATTTTATAAGAAACCTGGAAAAACTTCTGCAGTGTGATCCATACAAGCGGAACACTAAAACCGAAATAGTCAAATTAGTTTAAAAATTTGTTAAAGGGGATAAATTTAAACTGAACACAGGAAAACTACCTTAAGTATTAAAAATAAATGTGTCGAAAATTCAAGTTTGTGTAATTTTTAGTACACTTTACATAATCCTAAATGTTTTTCTTTTTTATTTTGCATCTATTTTTTTCAATTTACAAAAGATAATTATAGTTATTTATAAAACAATAGTACCTTCCATAGGACACATTGGATCAGCTTTATGAATCATTACTATGTCAATGTACGGCAACTGCAGTCTTGCTAAAGAAGCTTGTACGGATTCGATAATGTGCTTTCGCGAAAGTCCCCTTCCTTCCGTTCTGTAAATAGAAACCTACGTATGAATAATTGTTCAATAACACAAATAATCGTGAAAATTGTGCAGAAACTGTTAGAAATAACTCTTGAATAGCTTAGATTGGAGAATTGAAAAATATCAGAAAGACTACTCTCTAAATTTTAATCAGTAAAAATTTAACCACTGATTTCAATCAATGAGATTTTCACTGATGAGTAAAATTAACTGATTCACCTGTGGAATTCGTTGAATGAATCAACAAAATTTTACTGATTAACATCAGTGGCTGATTTTTCACTGATTCAAATTTAGAGAGTAGTCTCAACTAAAAGTAATGCAAATGGATCAATTTGGTGTGAATCTTCTCATAGTAATATTTCGTAAAACACCATTTTGGAATATTTAATAATCGCGTCAAATAAAAATATATCTTATTTGCACTATCTAGGAGGGAATAAATTGAAAATAATTTACGAGGAGAGAATTTAATGTTGGCAAGGAACAGGAATTTTCTTGAGGTCACGTTTTTTGATTACAACTTCACTTACTTAGTGCTCCAATATATTTTCGTAGTAACGACATAGCTGGAACGGTTCCAGCTTTGACGTAAGAGGATTCGCCCCAATTGAATTTCAGCCTTGTGCCCGCTGTGGGCTTCACTCAAGTCGAACACATTTATCCCACTGTCATAGGCAAGTGTCACAACGGCTTCTGCCGTTTCTTCGTTACTCGGCCCTCCAACACCTCCAAATGTAGTCCAAGTACCTACACACATTAACAGCTTTAGTTTCAAGTTCAAATTTTAATATAAAAATCGCTACAACAATTGAAATAATTATTTGAATGTTTACATTGAAAAAATGTCTTATTCCAATGCTGACATATTTTCGAGAACACGGTAACTACAATTGACGCTTTAGATAATTTTGCATGTTTCTCAAAAACACGGCAGAATTGTTTTAAATAGTGCTAATTTCAATTGATCTTGAATATTGATTTAACTTATGTTTATTAAAGTTTTATGAATCCAAAATAACACTGTGGAAAGAGAATCTTAATTTGAGATGTGCCTTAAATAAAAAAAAAAGAACGGAAGTAATTGAAAATTGAAGAAAATAATATGAAAAGTAATGTAAATAATTGGAAATTGAATGAAATAATTGAAATTTAAGATAATTAATTTTTAATTTTATAAATTATAAAACAAATGACAAAAATGAAAATTGAAGAAAATATATTTTAAAAAATAATTGAAAAATGATTTTAAAATTTGAAACTTGAAGAACATAATTGAATTATGATACAAACAATGATAAGTTGTAAAAAATAAATGACATTTGAGTGAAGTAATTGAAAAAATTGTAGAATTTTTTTTATTAAAAAAAATAAATAATTGGAATTTGAGAAAAATACATGAAGATCTTAGAAATCAATTGAAAAAAATGAGAATAACCTAAAATTACAGAAAAGAATTGAAGAAAGCTAAAAAATATTGAAATTTGCGATAATTAATCAATTTTTTTTTGAAATTATGAATTCAAACGAAAAAGATTTAATCAATTATAAAAAATATTTGAAATTTTAGAAAAATACTTTAAAATCTTATAAAATAATTTTAGAAAATTAGAATAATAATAAGAGAATAATTGTAAAATTATCTGATTAATTCAAAATTAATGAAAATAATTGAAATATGCTAATAATAATTTAAGATTGAGGAAAAAAAATTGAAACATGATAAAAATAATTTAAATATGAAAAATTGAAAACAGTAAATAAAATTTGAAGGAAATAATTGAAAAACTCACAGAATATATGTTAAAAAAAAAGAAAATAATTATAAAATTACTTAAAAAATTGTAATTAAAGAGAATAATTAAAAAATCGCAGAAATAATCGAAAATTGATAAAAATAATTGAAATTTTTGAAAATTATGCAAAATTAATGAAAATAATCAGAAATTGAGAAAAGTAATAGAAAAATTGCAGAATTTATTTTTAAGCAAAAGAAAATAATTGAAAAATTATTTAAAACATAAAAAATTGATGACACTAATCTAAATTTGAGATAATGACATGAAAATTTAGGAAATAAATTGAAAAATGATTTTAAAATTTGAAACTTAAAAAAAATAATTGAAATATGATACAAACAATGATAAGTTGTAAAAAAAAATGACAATTGAGTGAAATAATTGAAAAAATTGTAGAATTTTTTTTATTAAAAAAAATAAATAATTGGAATTTAAGAAAAATACATGAAGATCTTAGAATTCAATTGAAGAAAATGAGAATAACTCAAAATTTGAGAAAAGAATTGAAGAAAATTAAAAATAATTGAAATTTGAGATAATTAATAGTTTTTTTTTAGAAATTATGAATTCAAACGAAAAAATGTAAAAAATATTTGAAATTTTAGAAAAATAGTATAAAATTTTAGAAAATAATGTTAAAAAATTAGAATAATAATTAACAATCTCGGAAAATAATTAAAAAATCAATCAAATTAATTCAAAATTGGTAAAATAATTGAAATATGCTAAAAATAATTTAAATATGAAAAAATAAAAACATTAAATAAAATTTGAGAGAAATAATTAAAAAGATCATAGAATATTTCTTTAAAAAAAAGAAAATAATTACAGAATTACTTTAAAAATTGTAATTAAAGATAATAATTAAAATATCGCAAAAATAATCGAATAGTGATGAAAATAATTGAAATTTTTGTAAATTATGCGAAAATAATGAAAATAATTAGAAATTGAGGAAAATAATAAAAAAATTGCAGAATTTATTTTTAAATAAATTGAAATAAAATAAATAAATTAAAAAACGATTTTAAAATTTGAAACTTGAAGAAAATAATTGAAATATGATACAAACAATGATAAGTTGTAAAAAATAAATTGCATATGAGTGAAGTAATTGAAAAAATTGTAGAATTTTTTTTAAATAACAAAAAGTTATAAACAATTGGAATTTGAGAAAAATAAATGAAGATCTTAGAAATCAATTGAAAAAATTAAGAAGAACTAAAAATTGAAAAAAAGAATTAAAGAAAGCTAAAAATAATTGAAATTTGCGATAATTACTCAATTTTTTTTAGTAATTATATGAATTCAAATGAAAAAATATAAAAAATTGTAGAAAATATTTAAAATTTTAGAAAAATAGTATAAAATCTTAGAAAATATAATATTAGAAAATTAGAATAATAATAATAATTAACAATCAAGGAAAATAATTGTAAAATGATCAAATTACTTTAAAATTGATAAAAATATTTAAAATATACTAATAATAATTCAAGATTAAGAAATAAAATTGAAACATGATAAAAATAATTTAAATATGAAAAATTTATTTATTTATTTAGAATATATACGGGCTTACAAAAGTGCTCTTTAATACAGAAGTACTTAAAACTTAAAAAACTAAACTCAAAATTAAAAACTAAAATAATTAAAAATTATTACTTAAACTTAAAATTGAAAACAGTAAATAAAATTTGAGAAAAATAATTGGAAAAGTCATAGAATATATGTTAAGAAAAAAGAAAATAATTACAAAATTACTTAAAAATTTTTAATTAAAGAGAAGAATTAAAAAATCTCAGAAAGAATCGAAAATTGACGAAAATAATTGAAATTTTTGAAAATTATGCAAAGATAATAAAAATAATTAGAAATCGAAGAAAATAATAGAAAAATTGCAGAATTTATTTTTACGCAAAAGAAAATAATTGAAAAATCATTTAAAACATGGAAAATTGATGACAATAATCTAAATTTGAGATGACTGAAAATTTAGGATATTAATTGAAAAATAATGAAAAAAATAAAAGATGGAGAAAATAATTGCAAAATAATAAAAAGAAATGAAAATTGAGGTATATATTCGAAAGTTCAGGAAATTAATTTAGAAATTATGAAAATGATTAAAAATTGAAAATAATCGTTGCAAAGTGACAAAAATAATAGTAAATTAAAAAAATTTATTTGAATTTGTGATAAATAATATAAAATTTAGCAATAAATACTAAAATTGTTTTATTGTGGAAGAGAATTTAATTAAAATTGAAAAAGTGATTGAAAAATTTAAAGACAATAATTGAAATTTGCGGAAAGTAAATTTAAGATTTAGGGAAACAATTTAAAAATAATTAAAAATTGCAGAAAATAATTGAAAAATTTTTAAAATAGTACAAAATTGTAGTTTAAGTAATTGAAATCATAATGGAAAAGAATTATTTTTAATTTGAAGAAATTTTTAAATCACTTCAAATTTCGTATATTTATAATGTTCATTAATTGAACTTTTAATCAATACAAGTTCACAATTAACTGAAATTTGGAGAAATTAAAATTGATATAAATTTAAGATATGAGAACATTTTAAAAAGGTGAAATATGATTTAAAATTTCAAAAGAAAAAAATCTAATGACAAATGTCAGGTGCGAACAAAATAAATGAATTAACTAAATAAACTTGTAAATTATTATAAATATTTGGGGCCCCCCATTTTTTGCCCTCCTAGTTACGTCACTGATTCTAGTAATTTATTACAGCGTTATTTTATTATTCTACCATTTTATTGTTTCATTATTATATTACTTTATGACTTACAACATAATATAAATTTTTTAAAAGTTCCGTAACTGCATATAATATGAAAATTTAAATTCACTCTTAAAAACAGGACCGGCAGAATAAAATTTTTTAAAGTGCTTGTACTTTTTTGCAATTTTTTTTTCTATTTCTGGTAAATTCTTATTTAATTTGGTCACTTTTTGATAATCTTTCCTTCTTTTATTTCTAAATGAGGCTAGTTGCACTGTCTATAAATTAAAATTTTTTTTTTTTATTCTTTCAGTGTCAATTTCATTTAAGGAGGTTTATCCTAAAATCGATTTTCTACAGAGTTTTATAAAATTTTAATAACTTATTAAATACATTATTTTACGTGCACGGTTACAATATTATTAAAATTTACAGTTCTGTTTTTAAGATATAAATTTATAAAGTTGGAACTTTTACATAGAAACAGTAGCGAAACGCGTAAAATGACTATATTTTAATTAATTAAAAAAATCTGGCGTTACAAATTTAAAAAAAAAATTATTATATTTTAAACTATAATATAATACAACTTTTACAACAATATTAAATTAATTTACCGTACTGTTGTTAAGAAAATGTTATTCAAGCTTAGTAATTCTTCTCTTTTTTTAAAAAACCAGAAAAGTTGAACTTTAATAGCTTCAAATTCTTAACAGAAATTTTTTTTTCAAAAAAATACGTTTGTGTAATGATCTTAACTATAAAATACTATTTTGAATCCAAATTATAAGAAGAAATGGAATTAAAAAGATATTGAATATCATGATCCGATAGAATGAGAACCGCTTGAGCGGATAAACGTCCTTAATGGACTATTTTCTGTCTCACAGATTATTTAAAAACAATTTTAGTTCTCTTAAATAATATCCAAATATTCTTTTCACTTTCTAAAAACTATAGTTTATTTCGTACTTTTTTCAACTCCTATTTCTACATTTAATTTGTGTTAAGAAATTCTAGTTATTTTTTAACTTTCTAGTAATTTTCCTTTTTAAAATTCTTTCTTTCATCTCCTTGTTATTTTTTAAACTTTCGATTAATTTCTTTCATATTGTTTAGTTACTTCTTTCATTTTTAAATTATTTTCAACTTTATAGTAGGTTTTTTAATTTTTTTATTTTTCTCCTTCAATTTTAAAATAATTTACTTGCTAGTAATTTTTTCAGTTTCTATAGTAACCTTAACTTATTTTTTACTTTTTTGCTGTTATTTTTCTATTTTTCTAGTAATTATTTCTATTTTCATTTAATTTTATTATTCATTAATTCTATAGTAATTAAAAAATATTTTAAATCTTTTTTTTTAAACCCTTATTAATTTAGTATTTAGTTTACTATTTAATTGGCCAATTTTTACTAATTCAGATTTAGAAAGTGGGATTTTTTTATAGTTCTATATAGAGTATGTAAAAATCTATACTCTCCATACAGGTTCCGCTAGTCTTTTAAAAAAATTTTCCAGTTCATCTACAACATTACAATAAAAACCCATTTCTTAAAAAATATTTTTTTTTCTACAATACAATTGTGATTTATTTAATACTTTCGATCAGATGTTAGAAACTCAAAAGGGAATATTTTAGAGGATTCTAAACATCCTTACGATCAGGGAAATCTTGTCTAAAGTGCAATCTCAAACGAATTTTCTCTACATCTCCTGAACTCATGAAAAATTCCCCTTTCTTTTCAAACTTTCTCATGAAAAATTCCTCAATCTTTTCGAATACGTTTTCTCTGGTAGGTATTTCTCCATCAAAATTCATGCTCCTGAGATAAGATTTTTTTCTTACATTTAAATATCCCCTACTTTACGAGGCAGAAGAACTTTTAAAATTATGCATTACACGTTTCATATTTCACTCTAATTGTGGTTAAAATAATATTTACATTTTATTAAAACATATTTTATTACTTCGTGCTTTTTTGCAACGCTATTTGAATTATCAACTATTTACACGATTTAACAAAATTCCGTATGCAGAAAGTGAAAAAACAAACTAATTTTTAATTCGACGATGAACATTTTTCCAGAGAGAAAATTTATTTCCGTGTATGAGAATTTTAAAAATGAAAGCGCAATAATTTTGTAACCATTTCAGAATGGACTTTTTTATTTACAGATAAACATTTTTTTAATTAGTTCTATACAATCTCAAGTGAAATCTGAAGTTTAAAAAATATTTTTTTTTATTCTTTATTCGAAATACTCACTGGATATTTTTACATCAAACAAAAAAACGAAACTGTGTTTTAATTGATGTTCCATGCTTTGGAAAAGTTTCGGAAAGGATTTTCGACCTCAAATTGAAAAATTTAAAAGCTCAGGAAAAACTTGATTAATTTATTGTTTTTCAAATATAGAAGAGTTTCAAAAGCGTTTTAACAAAAGATATTTTAATGAAAGAAATGAATAGAAACGCACGATAATAGAGAATATAATTTACTTCTACACCTCCAAATATTAACCGAGTAAAAAAAAACCTCTAATTTTGTATTCGAGTTTTTTGTTAACACACTGGCAATTATTCACATATAATAGTCATGAATAGAGAGAAACTGAGGCTTTATTCTACAAGGAATAACTGATCAATATTTATCACGGTAAAAAAACCAGAATATGCATATCGCGTTTCATCACTGAAGACTCTCTTAATGAGAAGTTGTAGTTCAGTGAATTCCACAAGGAAATCCTTTCCGGTTCATGAGAAAAAAATGCAGATATAATTTGAAGGCAAAAGGGAAATTAAATGTTACTAACTTTTAGAATAACGAGAAATAATAATCGGTGATAATCTTTTTACTGTTTTTTTTTTAATATATTTACTGAAATAAAAATTATAATTTTAGATGATGGATGAATTAGGATCAGTTAAAATGTGCAGATAATCTTTTTAAAAAAACTGAAATCATCTTGATCTGTTTTGGGTATTTCAAAATTAATCGTATTCCTCAAATGGCGTTGAATTTATACTCGATTTACTAAGTCAATACACTGTTTTGGTATTTAATTGGATGTAATCGAATATTTTAATTACTCGTGAATTTAAATAATTTAATAGATTGAGCGTACCTAGTCCAACATTGGAAACACGCAGACCACTTTTACCCAAGTTGCGGTAGCGAATGCCAGGCGAAGGCTGTTGTAGTCGTTGAGACTGAGAACTTATACAACTTGTCAGCAATTGTTCCTTAGTTCCCGTTGATACATTACAATGAACACCAGATTCGACTCCATTGAACTCTTCCATGCAATCTAAACTTGCAATTGGAGCACGACATCTGCATAAGAAATGGTTGGAAAATCATGATTAGAATAACTGAATATTCGACAAATTTTAAGTAATATAATTCGGCACTTAAATCAGTTTGATATCTTTTTTAAAATTTACTTTATTCGTCAATTTTTTAATTTTATTTAACATTTTTACTGATTTAAAACTTTTAAACATCTTTCGCCAAATTGTATTCACCATTTTGAATTTTGAAGATGAGACAAAATTCCTATGAAATTTCTATGAAGTTTAACCTATTGACATAACCTCAAACTAGAAAATGGTTTTTCACATAAAAGAAAAGTATTATTAAAATTAATTTCAACCAATTTTGAAAGGTACAGTTGTACATTTTACAAAAAAAATTAGATTGATTCAAAATTGTTGAAAAATTATTAAATAAATAAAATTGTACTATTATATATTTTTTAAGGGCATGTGATGGAATATGACGTCACTGGTATAGGCAAAATTTTTCCGCTACTTTTCTCTTTAAATATTAAATATTTTTTCATGAAACTTGGTAGAATTAATTAAAATGTCATTAGGAAGGTCTCTCAGACCCGAGTTTTTTTGAATTTTGTCTCGAAATTAATTTTTAAAAAAGTTTTAATTTCGAAAATTTTTCGAAAATTCCCCAAAATTTAAACAAATTCGGGTCTGAGAGACCTTCCTTATGACATTTGAAGTAAATCTACCAAGTTTCATAAAAAAATATTCAATATTTAAAGAGAAAAGTTACGGACAAATTTTGCCTATACCAGTGACGTCATAATCCATCACATGCCATTAACCCTTTGCTGCATACATTTTTTGAAAACAAAGAAAATAATTTTCTCGGTACAAATAGAGCCTTTTTGATCCAAGGAACTAAAAAACATCAAAATTAAAGAATGCGAAAATTTCGACCTTTATGAATTTTTATCTCGTAAATTAAAAATGATATTTTTCTTCAAAACCAGAGTTTGGAATCGTAAATTTACTGGAAAATATAAAAAATAATTTAATATTTTGATAGGATAAGGCGTACTGAAGATATTCACAAAAATCTTAAAAATGAAGGTGGTAATCTGGGTTACAACTATGCCGCAAAGGGTTTATACAAAAATGTTTTAAAAAACTCAACGAACAAACTTGTAGGAAACGTTTCAAAGATTAAAATAAGCTATTATTTGTCAAAATTGGATGGAAATTAGAATTATTCCCGCAAATTTAAAAAAAAAACAAAATGTTAGTTAATTATTATTTAATAACAAATTTGGTCTCAATTTAATTTTTTTTTAAAATGTATAACTCGGTCTTTCAAAATTGGGTGAAATAAATTTTAATAATATTTTTATTTTATGTGAAAACCATTTTCTAGTTTGAGGTTATGTCAATGAGTTGAACAATATATCTTAACAGCAAAATCTCAAATTTATCGAATTTAATTGACAACATGAAAAATGAAAACGTCATTATGAGTTTATTAAATGGACCAAAGGGATTTTTGAAAAAAATTAATTTCCCTTAGTTATTTACAATTAAAGTTTTTGACAGTCCTTAATTGAAAAAATTAATATCTTGGGATAAAAAGATTGGATTTTATTAAAATTTGGCGTGAGTACAAAATAAATTTTAAATTTTCTTAAAAATCACCATACAATTATTTTTCTAAATTCTGCAACTTTTTATGTCCAATATAACCAAAATTAATAAGTATAAAAATAGAGGATAATATTAAATGTTTAACAATTGTTTAAACCATCTATTATTGATAATTGAAACTGTCTTAAAAATTATAATATAATTTATCCCAAGATATTAATTTTTTAATTAAGGACTGTCAAAAAGTTTAATTTATTTATAACTAAAGGAAATTAGGGTTTTTAGAAAAATCCTTTGGACCATTTAATAAACTCATAATGATGTTTTCATTTTTTATATCGTCAATTAAATTCGATTTTGAGATTTTACTTCAGGAATTTTTACTTAGTTATAATAAATCAGATTTGTACTCATTGATTTCAGAAAACTCTGAGCAACAATTTATAAACAAATGATCAATAATTTAAAAAAATCCGCCATATTGAATCCGCCATATTGAATTTTGAAAATTGGATATTAGATTCATGTTCAGCGTATCCGAAAATTCCTATTCCCTCTCTAACTCTGAATTAGTTAAAAATAACTAATTTGAATGCAAAAACTCAGTGACTAATTCAAATAGTTATATTTCTACTAATTATTATTTAGTTAAAAATAACTAATTATTTGCCAAATTCATTTTTAGGTTACGTCAAAATAACTAACATTTTAGTAAAATTCTGTTTACTAATTCAACTAGTCACATTTTACTAATAGTTAGTTATTTTTAACTAATAAGTGGAACAAAAATTCAACCATGATTTTACTAATAATTAATTATTTTTAACTAATTCAGATTAAAGAGCTTTCAAAAAAATCCGAGCACGTATTTCCTTTTAATTTTAAAAAGTTTAATTTCTTCAAACTACAATCGATTCGAATTAGTATTTTGAATAAACTTTATTTTATCTAAGCTTCAAAATTCTGAATTTGAATTGATTAAAAAATCCCACTAATTAATATTCATTTTATAATTTTTCAATTATTTTGTTCATTCATTAATTATTTTCATTAATTTTTACTTAATTTCGTAAATTTAACATATCTTTTAGTAAATTTTAATTATATTTAATTTTTTCCATTCATTTTTAAGTTTTAATTATTTTCTTCAATATTAAGTCTATTTCTTATTGTCTTTTATTTTCAATTTTCTCTTCATTTTTCAATACTCATAAACTTTAAAATATTTTCTACAATAATTTTGTTATTTTTTAGTTAGCTACATCTTCTTTTATTTTTCTCTTCCATAAATTTCTTTTAACTTTGATTTATTTTTACGCAAATCTTAATGATAGTTTTCAATTATAGTCTTCTGTATTTCTTTTTTTATTTTTCAATTACATATTTTTTTTTAATTTAATTTTGTATTATTTTTTTTCTATTTTAAACAGATTCTGTAATTTTTTCAATTATTATCCTCAAATTTCAATTACTTTCTTCTATTTTCAATAATGTTATTAAGATTTTTAATAATTTTGTTTATTTTTTATTTAATTTTGCAATGTTCAATTTTATTCTTAAATTTTAAAATAATTTCTTAAATTCCAATTATACTCTACAATTTTAAAAATATTGTTCATCAAATTATAATATTCTTAAAATTTTTCAATCATTATTTTCAATATTATTTTATAATTCAATATATTTTTATTCTTTTATTATTTAGTTTTTCATTTAAGTATCAATATTATTGTCTTCAACTTTTAATATTTTCTTTCGTTATTTTTCAAATTTTTTTTTTCAAATTTTGCAATTAAGTTTATTAATACTCAATTACTAGTCTGTTTTAACTGTAACGCGATATGAAGAAAGGGATATAAGAAGAAAAAAATTTTAGGTTATGTTCAGTGTTAGTATTATCTTGATTAAAAGTACTTTTTTAATTATATAAAATCAAAACCAGGTTTTATTGAAAATTTCTTTATTTCGTGTCAGAATAAATATTTAAAATTTTTTCAATTACCCTCTTTCTATTCATATTCTCTTATTTTTTCTTTTTCCAACTTTAAAATTGTTTTGTTTGTTATTAATTTTAAAATATTATTTTTGAAAGATTTTATTTATTTTTCAATGATTCTCTTAAATTTTCATGTTTCAATTACTTTCTCTTAATTCTCTATTTTTTCCATTTCCAATTATTTCCTTCAATTTGAAATTATGTTTTTGAAGTTTTCAATTATATTCGTCAATGTTTAATTGTATTTTTCAATTTCATTTTGAATACTTAAATTTCAATTTTTTTCAATTTGAAAAATCTTTTTTCTTAATTTTTAATCGTATCCTTCAATTTGTCAACTATTCTCTTCAATACTAAAAAAAATTCCATTTATCATATGTCTTTCATTTTTTATTTTTTAAAAATATTTTTCAATTATTTTATTTAATTTAAATATTTTCTTTTAATTCAATGAAATTCAATTCCTTAATTAACTCCTTCAATGCATACTTATTTCTATTATTTTGTAATTAGCTTCATTATTTTAAAATTATCTTCTTCCTGCAATTAATTTCTTTAATTGCAAATTGTTTTCAAACTTTAATTATTTTTCAATCATTCTATTTTAAGGATTTAGAATTGAGGAACATGTGAAATATTTTACCAGATTGTATTGTCTTATTTAAAGATACACTTTTAATGAAAAAAAAAAGATTTTCAAAAAAGGTGGATTTTTTCACGCACTCATTCAATTGTTCAATACACTCATTCTAGTTAATTAAAATTTATTTAATTTTGAATCTATTTATTTCTTCTATCTGTAGATTCAGCTTTAAAGTAACTTTAAAGTCAATTCAACACGGAAATAAAATTAGTTACAAATTTTCTAAGAATATTTTACAATTTAGGAAAAAAGTGTCAGAAAGGGAATATTTCAGATAAAAAATTCTAAACTTTAAAAAAAAATTATATTAAATTATTGTCATTCTGCACTTGAAAATAATCTAAATTTTAAGCCGTAACACTTTTTTCGTCAGATTCAATTTTCCACAGTGATGGTTTTTCACTGACGTGGAATGACCCGTATGTATTTTACCAAATTTCGCGTAACTAAAAAACTAAATTCATATTTCCATTAGTCAGAAACTGGATTAATAAAAAGCTATTTTTAATGAAAAGCTATTTTCAATAGTTGAATTAAAAATAGAAATATGTAAACTGCTATAAAATATTCTTTTTATTAAACTAGTGAAACGTTGTTTTTATTAAACTGGTAAAACATTATTATTAAATTTATAAAAAATTCTTTTTATAACGAAATGATTACTTAGGCGTAGTATTTCTTAATTCCCTGAGGCTTTTTAACTAATACATTCACATAACTTAATAACTTTAGACTTTTTAAGCTTCATTAAATAAATTTAAAAGCATATTCTGTTATGCAGAGACAACGTGACATAAAAGAAAAATTATGAAGCAATCTTCTGTTATTAAACTTTGCTTTTTACTTTAATTAAATTCTACTTTGAATTTAAGTTTTAACATCTCAACAATCGGAAGCTGCTTTATTAATCTTCACAGAAAAATTTAGTCTTTCAATTTAGACTAAGCACTAGTTCGGATTCTTTTCGCTCTTGAGTTTTTCATTTTTTTTTTACAAAAAAATAGTTTATTGAAAATTCTAATTATCTTTATTTCGGTTCTCAGAAAAAATCTCACACCCTAGAGTTCTTAAGTTTTAAATCTCTAATGACTGTATTTTAATTTAATTTTTTAGTAAGATATTAAGTATTTATTAATTTCAATTGAAAATTCAAATTAATTTTAATCCAGAATTTTAAATGGTAGGATATCGATCAGTAAAAGTTTATTGTCCGAAATTTTCCCTCAGTAATTAATTCTTTAATTTAATAATAGAAAATTTGCTAATCGATATCCTACAATTTAAATTAATCCATAGTTAGAATCGATTTTTATTAAGTTCTTAAAATGCAATAACAGAACAAATAAAACATGATGAATAAGTAAATTTAGTTTATCAAGTTCATATGTTTTCTTTTCATATTAAATTTAATTAAGAGTTTTCTCAGCGTACTGAAAAAATAATTGGTAACATAAAACGAAAGCAAATAGTTGGTTAAAAGATAAATTGGTTTTTTTTAAGTTTTATTAAATAATACGAATATAACTTTACTATTTGCATGGTTAAATTATCCAATGCTATTAGTTAATATAAGCAAAACAAATGGCCTAAATGGGTTTTAGGTTAAACGGAATTTATGCCAAATTAGTTTTAGGCTAAATTAGTTTTAGGCTAAACGAGTTTTAGGTCAAATGAGTTTTAGGCCAAAAGAGTTTTAGGCCAAATAAATTTTAGTTCAATTAGGTTTTAGGAACTAAAATTTTAGATTTTCGGACTTCGTAAAAAATGTATTTAAATTGTTTATTAATTGAGAAAAACGGTCAAATGGTATTTTAGGCCAAATGTATTTTAGCCCAAATGTATTTTAGGACAAATTGGTTTTAGGGTAAAAGGGATTTATTTCAAACGAGTTTTAGGCTAACTGAGTTTTTGCCCAAATGGGTTTTAGTCCAAATGGATTTTAGAGAATATTCATGCGCCTCAAAATAAGGTCCAATTCGTACAAAAAGAAACAATTAATAAGATATCAAAATAATAGTTATTAAGATATTAACGCAATGCTTTATAAGATATTTTATCATTATAAAAAATGTATTTTCTAAATACCTATAAATCGTGGGCAGTGGATAAGAATCGTCATCCTCCATGCTGCTATTGGTATTAGCGTTATTATTTGTATCATTTCCCGCGTTTGATGCGTGTCCTAGGTTGTAGAGCATTAATTGTGACATCACTATGTAAAGCACTATTTATACCACCAAAAGTTTTTCAAATCAAACTGAACTCATTTTTTAACGGACACATTCTACTTTCGAATGCAATCATTAATACCTCGATGATCGATCTTCATGATCACTAACAACCACCAAACTTACTATCTTCATTAAGCGAACACTATTAATTAAATTCTAATTCTCGCGGTTTTTAATTTTATTCCACGAACGATTTAGGCACTAGTTTATTGAATTATTGTAGGCACCATTCGAGAGATAAACATTAGGAAAAAAAAAATTTGAAACAGACAGAGAGAAAGAGAGACAAGGAGAAAAAGTGTGTGTGTGTGTGTGTGTGTGAGGATTTCGGAAAAATTCAATTTTAATTGCCCATTATCATAATTAGTAATTATCAATCTCAGGCTTGATAATAAAATCACACCACTGTTTAAAGTTGCTCCAATTTTCGGACGATTGTTGCTCCAATTTTCAGACGAGTGTTACTTCAATTTCCGGCCGAGTGTTGTTTCAATTTTTAGCCGAATTAGATTCCAATTTTCAGTGGAATGTTATTCCAATCTGCATTAAAATACAATTCCAATCTATTTAAACAAAATTATTCCAATTTGCATTCAGAAATTGGATCATTATCCAAACATAGTTTCGTAATGGGTATTATTGAAATAAATTCAAGAATTTTCTTCCTTTTTCTTCTTTGAGGTTATACCGAACATTTTAAAAGTTAATAAACACTTTTAAAATCATATCATTCTAGTATATTTTTATTAGTTATGAAATCACGTGGAATTCAGTTTTTCAACATAAAGGGTTCACTTTTCATCCTAGTAAACTGATTTTATTTATCGGTTCTGTTTTTTAATTTTGACAAATTGATCAATTTTTATCACAGAGTGATAACGTTTTATCAAACTGGTTTAATTACTTTTTATCAAATTGAACAGTTATTATAAATTTAGCGTTTTTATCATAAATTGGTATTTTTTAACCAAGTTGATCAGTTTTTATAAATAGGGTGATCACTTTTTGTTAAATCGTTCAGGTTTCTTATGATTAATTGATAATTTTTACCAAATCGATCAGGCCGTAAATTGCAATTTTTTACCAAGTTGATCAATCTTTAATTTAATTTTCACCAAATCGATCAGGTCAGAAATTGTATTTTTTTTCAGGTTGATCAGTTTTTATCCAAAACTGATAGTTTATTACCAAGATGATCAAATTTGATGATTAGGTTTATCAGTTTTTATCCTAAACTGATATTAATTTATTACCAAGATGATCAATTTTGGTGATAAGATGATTAGGTTTTACCTTATAGATCAATTTTTATCATAGTTTTTAACCAAACTAGTCAGCTTTCATTATTCACTGACAATATTTGCTGTATCAATTACTATTATTGTTCCTTTATTTATAATATATTGATCTCATAAACCGAACTTTTTCTCTTATTTCGATAATTCCGTTGTTTCTTATTTTTCATAAATTGATGATTTATTTTTCATACATTGGTGATTTCTTTGGATGAGTTTTTACATACATTGACGATTTACTTGTTGTATGTTCTGCCTTTTAATTATAATATTCAGATCCTCAATTTATCGTTTAATGATGGCTTATTTATCAGATAGTCATCATTGATGATAATCATTTATTAATTCAATTTATTTATTGTACTTTAATTAATTTAATTCTTTAATTCACCATTTATTTACTCATTGTTTTGATGATTTTGTTTCGATCAAAGTTTATAGGATATTAATTATTTTGTCATAACGTATATTGAGTTTTTGTCATTTTGATCATTTTTTGATCAACATTTATGATATTAATTGTTGTTGGATTATGCATTGGTAGATTTTTATAATTATTCATTCATGTATCGATTATTAGCATTTTGATCACTTTATCTTATGTGTTACTTTATCTTGTTCACTTCATCTTGATCACTGTATCTTATGTGTTACTTTATCTTGACCACTTTATCTTATATTGATCACTTTCTTATATTGATCACTTTATCTTATATTGATCACTTTATCTTATACTGCTCACTTTATCCTATATCGATCACTATCAAACATTGATCATTCTATCAAATTTTGATCTCTTACCATAAATTTTATATAATTTGATAACTTTCTAACAACTTCTGATCATATACTGACCACTTTATCATACATTGATCTCTATCCCACGTATTGATCACTGTATCCTATTTCGATCACTTTTTATCATAAAACCATCACTATCTCAATCCTTCTTTTCTCAACCATCAGTCATCATATGTCATCCTAAATTGAGCATTTTCGTCTCAATAATCCAACTTAATATTTTTCAACAGTCATTGTTACCATGAATTTATAATCCATTCACCATATGAATCATCATACCTTTATCGAAATAAAACGACGAAAATTGGCTATAAATTGATGATCGCGTATTTACATCGGAACCTCGATATGAGCCTAGATATGTGACATGAATCCTCGCACTTGAAAAAAAAAAGAACGAATCAACAATACTCGATTACAGTTAATTGTCAATTTTTAAAATAGCGTCCGACTCATGTCGACATTGTTGATCTTGCCTATAATCTACATTTAGAGTACACTTTAATGTTGTTGTCAATCTTGGATAATGGCTTGTTCGAAAGAAACACACATAAATCGTAACAGAAAAATTAGTAAAAATATGTCTGAGGGTAGGTGTTGTGTTTGGAGCGCGGCAAGGCAACACTGCGCGCGGTCTTTGCTTCTGGTTCGAAGAGGGTGAAATTGCGCGGGTGCGGAGAGACCGTGCGGCATAGGCGCATGACGCCGTCGCATCCAGCGCATGGATCGACTGGGCTCACCCATTAATATATACATATAGCTGCACACTGTCTTACTGGCACATTACCAAGGTGCACCCACATGCCAGCCAGGCACGTCACCGCTTTATACCCTCACACAAGAGTGCCGGCTGCAGGTACACGACACACTTCCGTGTCACGCGCGTGCCTTCACATATATATATATATATATATATAGGTCTAGTTTGAGCTATTACTATATAGCTGGTACTGTGTACTATACTTACAGGGTTTGGTGAACCAACTCGGACTCGCCGGCAACGCCGCATTGCAGATCTGCACGCTGACGCTCGGCCAACCATCCCTCTCTTTCTTCACTTTCCGCTTCCTCCTTCTCCTTCCTATACCTAACAGCCAAGAATTCTCTTTTCATTCTTTTCACCAAGTTTCCTCAACCCCTGCCTACCCATTTGACTTTTCAAATGTTACCTCACACATTAACACGATCTAAATTGTCAGTTGGCGATTTTTAATTATTTTCTTTTCTTTGTATATTTTCCCCTAAAACACCTTTGAGTCTAAATTTATTTAAAAGTTTAAACAATTCTTTTTGTGCTGAAATTAGAGGATCGTCAGTAACTATTATTCATAATAATTATAGAATATATATATAATTTTAATAAAATATATATATATATATATAAATATGAATCTATCACTCGGTGTATTTTAAATATAGATGAATTTTATCAATTTCTCCGAGTCAAGGTAAGAAGATGGTTCAGTCAATAAATAAAAACATCTTTTGTTTTGACGTTTCGACTACTATGTCCAGGGCCGGATTGGGAATTAAAAGCGGTCCGGGAAAGATATTCAAAGCGGCCCCTTTCTATATAATTGGAAATTTTTATTAACATTTAAAACTAAAATATAAAAATATTAAATTATTAAATTATTTTATTTAAACTTATCAATAATTTAATTATTTGGAATTTCTTGAACAGTAGCATTCTCTACTGCCATTTGTACGAAAGCAGCAGTAATTTCTTAGTTTAATGAACACCTCAATCTGGTTTTAACCAATTTTAAAGGACAAAAAATGGACAACTTCTATTAAACAAATATAATAAAAAAATTTTGAGAGAATTTCCTGGCTTTAAAAATTGCTCTGAATGTATTCCTATCTACCTTAACCCCTTCAGCATCAAAAACAACCCTTTAAAATCATTCCCTGATCTTCAATCAAGAAATGGACAATTTTTATTAAATAAATATAAAAAAAAGTTTTTTAGCGAATTCCCCGGCTTTAAAAATCGCTCAGAATGAATTTCTATCTACTTTGCCCCCTTTAGCATAAAAAAAGTCGGCTTTCATTCACCTGAAAATCATTTTTTCAATATTTGAATACCCAATTACTTTCTTTAATTTACAATTATTTTCTTCAAATCTCAATTATTATCTTCTATTCACAATTATTTTAATTAATTTTTAATCATGTTTTTTAATTTTCAAATATTCTCTTTAATATTCAATAATTTTCGGCTTCTTTCAATATTTTTATCAATTTTCAATTGTTTTCTTCAATATTCAATAATTCTCATTTTTTCAATTGTTTTTCCAGTTTTCAACTATTTTCTTCAATTTTCAAATATTTTCGGTTTTTTTCAATTATTCTTTTCAGTTTTCAAATATTCTCGTTTTTTCAATTATTTTTTCAGTTTTCAATTATTTTCTTCGATTTTCAAATATTGTCGGTTTTTCAATTATTTTTTTTCAGTTTTCAATTACTTTTTCAGTTTTCAAATATGCTCATGTTTTCAATTATTTTTCAGTTTTCAATTATTTACTTGAATTTTTAATTATTTCAGTCAATATTCAATAATTCTCGATTTTTTTTCAATTATTTTTTCAATTTTCACTTGTTTCCTTCAATAGGCAATTATTTTCCAAGAACTTCAATCCAGTTCAATTTTTTATAATACAATTAAATTTACAATTATTTTCTACAATTACTACAGTAATTTTCTTTCAATTTTTATTCTTAGTTATTTCTGTTCTAAATTTTAATTTACATTCTTAACTTTTAAGATAATTCTGTTAAAATGTAAACTTTTTAATGTTGCAATTTTTCGAATTTTTTGCAATTGTCCTTTATTTTTGTCTTTTTTCAATTATTTTCTTTCATATTATTCAATTATTAATCATTTTCTTGAAATTTCAATTCAGTTCTTTAATTCTTTAATTATTTGTATCCAATCACAATTCTTGTCTTTTATTGATACTTTTTTTCATTTTCAATTATTCTCTCAATTTGAAAGTATTTTCTTCAAATTTTAATAAAGTTTAATTTTTCAAAAAGCAATTAAACTTTCAATTGTTTCTAGAACTATTCCTATCATTTTCTTTCTTTTTTAGTTTTTTTTAATTTCATGTTTATCTTTTTCTGTTTAAAATTATTTCTGTCAGTTTTTAATTTAATAATCTTGCCATGTTTAGAATTTTTTCCAATTGGCAATTATTTTATTCAATATTTAATAATTCTCGGCTTTTTTCGATGATTTTTTCAATTAACAATATTTTTCTTGAACTTTCAATTCAATTTTTCAACTATCCTCTTAAATTCACAATTATTATTTTCTTTAATTTTGAATTTTTTTCTTCATTTTTCAACTATTTCTTCTAATTTGAAATTATTTTCTTCGATTTTCAACCAACTTTAACTTTTTGAAATCCCATTCAATTTCCAATTATTTGTTATAATTATTCCTACATTTTTCTTCAGTTTTTAATTGTCAATTATTTTCTTAAATATTCACCAATCCTGGGCTTTTTCACTCTTTTATACTATTTATTTATTTATTGATATAGTAATTTGTAAATTATTTATTATCAATAATTTTTTTGAAATCTCAATTTAACTCCTTAATTCCTCAATTTTTCTATCTAATTCACAATTGTTTTCTTCATTTTTTAATTATTTTGGCAATTTTTAATATTATTTTCTTCTTATCAATTTGTGATTATTTCTTCAAATTTCAATCCAGGTCAATTTTTTAAAATTAAAATTTTTTTCAATTATTATTATTTCTGTAATTTTTTTCCTTTTTTAATTTCCAATTGTTTTTTTAAAATAGTATATTTGTTCTTTAATTTTTTAAATTATTTTTGTCAATTGTCGATTTATTAATCTTGTCATTATTCCAATTTTTTTCATTTGTCAATTATTTTCGTCATTTTTTAGTTATTTTAGGTCGATATTATCAACTCGAGAACATTTTTGGATGGTCAAGAGATTTTGAGATCAATATCAATATTGCTCAAATATGATATCGTCTTGATATCGTAAAGCACTAAGAAATAATGGTCAAGAGAACAAAATAATTTAAAAAGTTAAAGATTAGTTATAAAATTTTTTGAGAATTATTGAGGATTGAAAAAATTGAAGGAGATAATTGAAAATTGAGGAATGTAATGGAAATTTAAAAAATGTAATTAAAAATTGAAAGAAGTAATTGAAAAAGTCTAGAATTCTTGAATACAGAAAAAATTAATAATTGAAAACTGAAGAATGAAATTGAAAATTGAAGAATGGAATTGAAAGTTGAAGATAATAATAAATAAGAATTGTAAAAAATAGTTGTAGAATTGAACAATTTAATTGAAATTCTACAATTTCTGTGATTGAAAAGAACATAGAAAGAAGCCGAAAATGATTGAATGTTGTAAAATTAATTGAAAATAGAAAAGAGTAATTGAAAGTTAAATGAAATTTAATTACATAAATTAAATTATTAATTAGACCTACAAAAATACCGGCCCGCCTAGCGGCGGCCCACCGGGATTTTTCCCGGTATCCTGAATGGCCAATCCGGGCCTGACTATGTCGAAACTCTTCAGAACTGTAATATTTATTTATATAGAATTAATATTTCATTAATATTGAGAATAACAACGGATGTACAAATACGCTAGTATTCTTTTTTTGAAAAAATTTTTTTTACAATATTTTGATGCAAGTACTTACATTTAAAAAAATCTGTGGTGGTTTTTTTCTAACACACAATTATCATTGGTTATTGAATTTCGTCATTTTTTAAAAACTATATTTGTATATTTATTCCTTAATTTTTTTAAAAATAAGAAGATGAATTTGTCACAAATTTTTTTCATATTTCATAGGTCTTACTTGTAAAATTGTCAATATTTAACTGAAGGTTCAATTATAAGTTTTTGTTTATAATTACTAAGTGGTACGAGGAGAACGGAAAGAATTTAATTTTAACTAATGAAACAATTTTCATTAAAATAATAAACAGATTTTCAAATTAAAAGGATGGATAAATAAGTGAATTTTAATTTTGAAACCATAATTTAAAAACTTATTTAAATTTCAGATAAACATTTTTAAATCTAGGAAATTAATATTGAAGCATAATGAAAATAATAAAAAATTCGAGAAAATATATGCAAAATGTTTAACTAATTGAAATTTGAAAAAGATAACTAGAATTAGGGATAAATAATAACAAAATTAGAAAATTAATTAAAAAATACCTAATTGAAAACGACAAAAAGTAATTGAAAAATGAAATAATTTAAAAATTGACGAAAGTATTTGAAATTTCAAAAAAATAATAGAAGAATGATTAAAACATTGAAAAGTGGACGCAGTAACTTATAATAAATAAAAATTTAGAAAATTAATTAAAAAATAATTAGAATATCGAATTAAAAGATGGAGAAAATAATTGCAAAAAGATAAAAGAAAATGAAAATTGAAAGAAATAATTGAAACATGAGATAAATAATTGAAGATTTAGAAATGTAATTGAGAAATAATAAAAATAATTAAAATTTGAAGAAATTGGTTGTAACATGATAACATTAGTAATTTTAAATTGAAGAAAATAATTAAAATTTGAGATGAGTATTTTAAAATCTAGGAAATTAATTTAAGAATAATGAATGTAATAAAAAATTCGAGAAAATATTTGCAGAGCAATAAGAATAATTGAAAATTAAAGAAAATAAATTAAGTTTGTTTAAAATAATTGAAAAAATTGCAACATATATTTGTTATAACAGAAAATAATAAAAACAATGATTATGGGAAAACGATGAAAATAGTGAAACTGATAACTAAATTAACAAAATTGAAGAGTTACGTCCTCCATTATTTAACTGACATTACCAATTGACATTAGTAATTCGAATTTGAAAAAATTAATTGTAATTTGAAGAAAATACAATACAATTTAAAAAACAAAAATCATATTTTGTAAAATTTATTGAAAAATGATGAAAGAAATTGAAAATAAATTAATAAATAATAAAACATATTTGATATTTAAAGAAATAATTAAAACTGAAGAAGTTTTAATTAAAAAAGTTAAAGAAGATAATTAAAAATTGCGGAAATTTAAAATTTAAAGCTAAGGGGAAAAATTAAAAAAATAATGAAAATCATTGAAGAAAATTGTTGAAAAATAATAAAAACAATTGGAATTTGTAGATATTTATTGCAATTTTAGAAAAATAATTTTAAAGAATACAGAATATTTGTGAAGTAAAAGAAAGTACCTTATTACAAAATGATATCGAGAATTTTAAATTCAGGAAAATAGTTACAACATTATAGAAATAATCGAAAATTGAAGAAAATAATGGAAATTTGAGATACATAATTGAAATTTTCTGAGTTAATGAACAAATATTCAAAATTATATAACAATTGTGAAAATCATTGCAAATGAAAAAAAATAATTAAAAATTGACGAAGTAATTAAAATTTGAGAAAAATAATTATAGAATGAGATAAATAGTTAAAAATTTAGGAGTTTAATTGAGTTATAGTCAAAACAATTAAAATTTGAAGAAATTAGTTGCAAAATGATAACAATAATAATTAAAAATTGAAGAAAATTATTAAAGTTCGAGAAAATATTTGCAGAGTAATAAAAATAATTAAAAATAGAAAAAAATAATTTTAATTTCTGAAAAATAATTGGAAAAATTACAACATATATTTGTAATAAAAGAAAATTATTACAGAGTGATAAAAATAAATGTGAATTGATAAAATAAGTGGAATAATAATAATATGGAAGATAAATAATAAAAAAAAAATTAGAAAATGAATTAAAAAATAATTGAAAATAACAAAAATAATAATAATAATAATAATAACAATATGGAAGATAAATAATAAAAAAAATTAGAAAATGAATTAAAAAATAATTGAAATAATATTTAACTCTAATTTCAACTGAATCATTATAAAACCATAATCTATCCAGTAGACTAAATTCGATTAAAATGGTAATGCTAATTTTTTTACGATAGAACCTCCATAATAAAAAAAATTGATAGGAATAATTGTAATTGAAGAAAGTAATAAAAATTTGTAAAAAAAAATTGAAAGAATTTCAGAATATATTTGAGATAACCAAAACTTCAATTGCAATTATATATTATAATTTTTTGAACTTCAATTATTTTGAAATTTCATTGATTAAAAAAAAAATGACTTTGGGAAACGATGAAAATAGTGAAACTGATAACTAAATTAACAAATTTGAAGAGTTATGTCCTTCCATTATTTAATTGACATTACATGTTGACATTAATAATTCGAATTTGAGAGATTTAATTGTATTTTGAAGAAATTACAATACAATTCAAAAAACAAAAATCATATTTTGTAAAATTAATTGAAAAATGACGAAAGAAATTGAAAATAAATTAATAAATAATAAAACATATTTGATATTTAAGGAAATAATTAAAACAGAAGAAGTTTTAATTGAAAAAATTAAAAAAAAATAATTGAAACTTGAGGAAATTTAAAATGTAAAATTAAAAAATAATTAAAATCATTGAAGATAATTTTTGAAAAATGATAAAAATAATTTAAATTTGTAGATATTTATTGCAATTTTAGAAAAATAATTTTAAAGAATACAGAATATTTGTGAAGTAAAAGAAACTACCTTATTATCAATTATTTTTTTATTAAATTTATTTTTCAATTAATTTCCTTGATTTTAAAATATTTATCTCAAATTTTAATAATTTTATTCAACTTTAAATTATTTTTTTTTTCTTTTGCAATCAATTTTTTCAATTTTTAATTATTCTCAAACTCATTCCTCAATTGAATTCCTAAATCTTCAATTATTAATCTTGTTCTTCAATTATTCCTATTAATTTTCAGTTTCTTTTATCTTTTTGCAATTATTTTCTCCACCTTTTAATTAGATATCTTAACTATTTTTGAATTAATTTTCTTAATTTTTATTTATTATAAGTTACTGTATCCACTTTTCAATGTTTTAATCATTCTTCTATTATTTTTCTGAAATTTCAAAAATTTTCGTCAATTTTTAATTATTTTTTTTTAATTTGCAATTATTTTCACAAATTTTATATTATTTTGATGATTTATTGCTAAATTCCAAAAAGTTCAATTATTTATCCCAAATTCCCATTATTTTCTTCAATTTTCAATTATTTCTATCATTTTTCAAATACTTTTTGTCATTTTCAATTATTTTTTAATTCATTTTATAATTTTTTTTATTATTTATCTCTAATTTCACTTATTTTTTCAAATTTCAATTATTTTAATGGTTTTGCAAATATTTTCGCGAATTTTTTATTATTTTCATTATTCTTTAATTGATTTCCTAAATTTTAAAATATTTTTCTCAAATTTTAATAATTTTCTTCAATTATTATTGTTATTATTTTGAAATCAATTTTTTCAAATTTTAATAGTTTTTACTATTCCTGAATTAAATTCTTAAATTTTCAATTATTTATTTCATTTCTCAATTATATTTTGCAATTTTCATTTTCTTTTATCTTTTTGCAATTATTTTCATCATCTTTTAATTAAATATATATTAATTAAGTTACAACTAATCCCCGAAATTTTTTATTTCTCATCTCTACTTTTTGTCGTTTTCAATTATTTTTTAATTCATTTTTTAATTTTTTTTTTATTATTTGTCTTTAATTTCACTTATTTTTTCAATTCATAATTATTTTTATCATTCTGAAATAATTTTTTTTTATTACAAATATATGTTGTAATTTTTCCAATTATATTTCAGAAATTAAAATTATTTTTTCCAATTTTTAATAATTTTATTACTTTGCAAATATTTTTTTATTATTTTGAAATCAATTTTTTTATTTTATTTTTATTTTATTATTATTTTATTATTATTATTATTATTTTTATTTTATTTTTTCGAATTTTAATAATTTTCTTCAATTTTTAATTATTATTGTTATCATTTTGAAACTAATTTCTTCAAATTTTAATTGTTTTGACTATAACTCAATTAAACTCCTAAATTTTTAACTATTTATCTCATTCTATAATTATTTTTCTCAAATTTTAATTACTTCGTCAATTTTTAATTATTTTTTTTCATTTGCAATGGTTTTTACAATTATTATATTATTTCCTGAAATTTAAATTATTTTCTTTAATTTTAAAATATTTCTATATAATTTTTAAAATTACTTTCGCGCATTGTCTAATCTAACTAATAAACAAATGTGGTTTAATCAATTTTGAAATTTTTTGAAGAAATATCATTATTAAATACTATAATATACGTTTTTAATTAATTATGTTCATAAAAGTTTGTAGCAACTTATTTAATACTTTTATTTAGGTTCACTGAATTTGTATTTTTTGAGAGAATGACCCAATTATTAAAATTCTTTTTAGTAATAACGAAAAGTTAAACTCTTTTCAGATAAAGAATAATTTATTAAGTACTGTCTGACTTTATTATACACTTTCTACTTATAAATTCATTTATTCTTAATCTTTTATACATTTTTTATTACACATTGTCTGAGAGTAACTCACATTTTCTACTTGAGCAGAAACCAAATTTTCAATATCAAAAATTCTTTATATATATATTTTTCAAATCGGTCAATAATTAAAAAAAAATTTTCTTACATCTAAATATATTTTTTAGTTTGTCTCTTTTCTAAATATCATTTCTTTATCTTATTTATCAATTTTTTCCTTTCATTTATGAATGTCTGACTGTATTTTGTTTTTCTACTGTTGGACAAAATCCTCTATTCTTTTTCACTAAATTCTATTTTAACATTTTTTTAAATGTATTCTTTATCTTCTTATTACAATCTGTCTTATTTTAAAACTGTCTGACTTTGTTTTACCGTTACTACTTAAAACTCTATTCAGTGATTTATAAAAAAAATCTTTGGTTATTGAATTTCAATTTCATTTTAAAATGATTTTAATCGATGATTGAGAAATTTTACTTTATCTTCAATAAATTTATCTGACTTTAACTTATCTTTTTTACTTTTTAATACATTCAATGCTTCAATCAATGCTGCTTTACTTAATAATTTTTTAACTTTTTACTCACCTCCATTGAATTTATCTCACGTTTTGAATACGTCCGACTTTATTTTGTTTTTTCTACTTAGAACTCTGCTTCCATGTCAAATTATTTTAAAATTGTATTTTTTCTTCCGATGAAATTTTAATTATTAAAATTTACTTCATGCAAAATAATATTAAAATCTAACGTCTCTTTCCGGTATTTAGCTTTTCTACTTAAAAATTAACAAATTTTTATGAAATTTCGCTATTCGGTTTTTCTCAACATTTCTTAAAGACTTAAAATAATTTTAAAGTTTCATTGAACCCTTATCAAGGTTTAAATTGTCTGAGAATAGCTGACTTTATCTACTTTATAATAGTTTAATGGTAAATTATACATTAATATTTAAATTCCATTATGATAATAGAATATTACCATTAAATTTATCTAGAAATTTTCTACTTTCACACCTGATTATTTTATAAATTTTTTATTTTAAAATCCATCTGCATAATTAATCTAGAGCTTGTCAACATTTAACTTTACCTGCTCCACTTAATAATTTATTAGACTATCATAAAATTATGATTATTCTATAATATACCGCTTCTTCAATTATTTTATTTATTCATTAATTGTCAACTTACGCCAGCATTCTATTATTTATCAATGTATCGATTTATCAGATTATATTTTACTGTCGCAAGTTTAAAACCAACAAGAGGCATTTTCTCTGGTTAAAATAGTCATTAACGTCTCTGAATAGAAAATATGTGCACATTTATTCTCAACGATCGCATAATTAAATTTGGAAAGCCGCAATTTCAATATCATTTATACAATCGGCACGATCCTTTCCTAAAATAAAAATCCATAATTCGTGCACTGCCAGGATCCCAGGCACAAAACAAATAAAAGCAATTTACAGACGAAATAATTGATAAAAACTAAAATACATTTTCAGCTTAATGATAATTAGGTGAGGGTCACAATTTTTGGCACAGGAAAATAAAGAAAGAAATTATCGATCACTTTATCTATGTTATGTATTGTATTATGTATCAAGTTCTAATGTAGGTCAAGTTCCATTTAGTTTATCAATCCAGAACACAATTTTTAATCAAGCAATACAAACAATTAGCAATAAATTACTTTTTATATTTTAGAAATTTTATCAATTGAGGTTTCTTTTTATTTAATGTCATCCGGTTAATTGGTTTAAGGTAATTAATTAGAATTCTTAATTAAGTCGTTTATAGATTAATATTAATATTTGTTAATTTTTAGAAATAGTTTAATTAATTTCAACTAATGATAAAAAAAAGACATTTTTTAATATTTTTATTAAATTATTTATGCCTATTCTGTTTAGGTAATTTATTAGAGAAACGAGAAAGGGTGAAAAGTCAAAAAGAATACACTTTTTTTTTCACCCTAAGAGCTATGAATGTACTTTGTTATTCAGGCGGAAAGACAATGAACTTTTGTATTTGTGCTTTCCAGGCTATCATTGTACCACAAAGGTGGTTGAGCAGCTTACGATCTCAAGTAGAAGATGGTTTCATTCAAGATTCCCCGGAAGCCTCTCGGAAGAAGTAGCTTCCGCTCTTGAAAAGGTCAAATATTCCGACTCTTGTCGGCTCTTCTCGCGACATTCACAGTCATGAATTTCTATTTATATTCCCGCTTTGATATTTTACACGCTCTCCATTCCTTGAGTTTCAAATTTAGAAGATTCTCTTCACAAAATAATCTTAATTGTGATAATAATGATAAAAATAAATGTGTAGGGGAGAGTCGGACAAAATGCCTAATTGGGTAAATTGGCAATCGTTAATAGCTTGGCCAAAAATAAATATTAATCATAATTGTTTTTATTAATGATGTATATTAAGGTAAAGATGATTTCTTTAAAGTTTCATGTTTATCAGTTTATTATTAAAGAATTTATTAAAGAATTGTGAAAATGATGTTTTCCAACAATAATTTTTTCATTTTTAAATTTTAGAAAATATGCACTTCTATCGCACAGGAGTACATAATTTTTTTTTAAATTAATCCTTAAACATTTAGCTATCTAAAGGCTTTGATTTAATTTATAAAAATGAGTTCTAAAATGAAAATAATTAGTTTAATTACATCGTGTGTTTTTGGGCAAATTGCCTTGGTTAAATTGCCTATATTAAAACTTCTAAGCAAGATACGTACGATACGGAAAATTTCTCAGGTTACGTATATTTTGATGTAGAAACTAAATATCAAGTTGTTACTGCTTCTGTATAAAAAACCAGTGTTTAAACAAATTAATTATATTAATTATTGCATTTATATTAATAATAATTATTATAATTATGCATTGAAGAATCATTTTTAATAGATTTTTAAAACATGATTTTAAATTAGAGCGGGATGAATAAAAAGAAGTGCGCATGCGCAGAAAAAATACATAAGATTACGAGAGATATGTGTTGTCACGTGACTATAAATAATCATGGCGGATTAACCTGTCACATTTGGCATTGAATGTCAAAATTTTCGATTTCTTCCTAAAACTCACGCTGTTTTGAAGCAAACAGGTATTTTTGTAATTTATTATAGTGTTTAATTTACTTTTGCAAGTTATTTTATAATTGTAGAAGCTTTATTTATTTGTTATAGACTTTATTTCTATTTTTTGTCGGACTGCTTTGGCTTGAAACTTTAGTTTTATGATGAAAAGATTATATTTTTGTATTCAAAGCTAGTTCTTTTTTTAATATTAACAAGATAATTGATTATAGAAAACATACACAAAATTTTTTTTTACTTTTATTCATATTTTTTCATATTTTTGTGCACAGGCGGTTTACCCAGTCGTGAGTCAAAATGGCGAATTCTGACATCAATATTTAAATAACTATTTTGTCTATTTTTTCTGAAATAAATACTTAAAATTACGACCTCATTATATTCTTAAAGGTTGTTTTTTAAATATTTGATGGTTTATATTTTTCAACACTATAATCAAATACTTTTTTTTGGCTCCAAACTTTACTATAGGCATTTTGGCCGACTCTCCCCTAAAGACATTTTTCATTTTAAAATCGAATAATCCAATTTTGAGAACTTAAAATTTGTTCCTGAAAAAGTCGGGAACTTTTCCGTGAATCTTGGACAATAAAAAAGATTTCCTCAGGGGCGGTGACTTGTTTATATGGTACGTCTGTAAATTCCATATAGAAAAAAAATCACCTTGTGGAATTCCATATGGCAAAATTACAAACAAAGAAATTGAAAATTAATTGATAAATAATTTAATTAATTTGATATTGAAGAATTAAAACTGAAAAAGTTTTATTTGAAAAAATTAAAGAAAAGAATTGAAACTTGCGGAAATTGAGTTTAAAAATTAGGGAAAAACTTGAAAAATAATGGAAATAATTAGAAATTGAAGAGAATTTTTGAAAATTGATAAAATTTTTGACAATGTTAGCAAATTATAAAAGAAAAGAATTGTTAAAAATTTAAGAAATGTTCAAATAGTTTTGAATTTACTATTCTCAAAGATTAAAGAAAAAATTGAGTTTAAGAATCAGAGGAAAAACTATAAAATAATTAAAATAAAATTGAAGAAAATTTTTGAAAAATAATAAAAATAGTTGAGAATTGTAGCAAATAAAAACAAAAAAGAAAAAAATTCCTAAAACTTGAAGAAAATTTTAAATATAATTTTTAATTTACTATTCCCAAAGAGAGGATTAATTAAATTTTTAATCAATGAAATTTCAAATTAATTGAAGTTCGAAGAACTATATTATATAATTGTAATTGTAGTCTTCTTTATATCAAATATATTCTGTAAGTTTTTAAATTACTTTTTACAAATTTCTATTATTTTCTTCAATTTACAATTATTTTATTATTAAAGTTATTTTTGAATTACTTTTTGTCATTTTCAATTATTTTTTGATTAATTTTCTAATTTTTTTATTATTTATCTCAAATTGTTGTTATTTTTTTCAATTTACAATTATTTTCATCATTCTGCAATTATTTTCTTATATTACAAATATACATTGAAATTTTTGTCAATTATTTTTTAAAAACTAAAATTATTTTCTTAAATTTTTAATTATATTTATTACTTTACAAATATTTTCTCTAATTTGTCATTATTCTTCAATTAATTTTCAAGATTTTAAAATATTTTTTTCAAATTTTAATAATTTTCTTCAATTTTCAAATATTATTGTTATCATTTTGCAATCAATTTCTTCAATTTTCCATTATTTATCTCATTTTTTAAACATTTTTTTCAATTTTCATTTTCTTTTATATTTCTGCAATTATTTTCTTCACCTTTTAATAAGATATTAGAATTGTTTTTCAATTAATTTCCTAAATTTTTATTTATTATCCCAAATATAAGTTACTGTATTTACGTTTCAATGTAATACCAAATTTTATTTATTTATTTATTTATTTATAAAGTATACGGGTAAATAAACCCTTTTACAAAATTATCACAACTTCCACTTATTTTCTCAGTTCACAATTATTTTTACATTCTGCAATTACTTTCTTTCATTACAAATAGATGTTGCAATTTTTTAAATTATTTCTCAAAAAATAAAATTAATTTCTTCAATTCCTAATTATTTATATCACTTTCCAAACATTGTCTCGAATTCTTTATTATTTCCATTTCTCCTCAATTAATTTCCTAGATTTTAAAATATATTCCTCAAATTTTAATAGGTAATTTTCATAAAATTTCAATTATTAATATTATCATTTTGCAATCAATTTCTTCAATTTTTAATTATTTTTATTACTTTGCAAATATTGTCTCGATTTTTTATTATTTTCATTACTCTTCAATTAATTTCCTAGATTTTGAAACATATTTCTTAAATTTTCATAATTTTCTTCAATTTTTAATTACTTTTATTACTTTTCAAATATTGTCCCGAACATTTTATTACTTTTATTACTCTTCCATTTATTTCCTAGATTTTAAAATATTTTTCTCAAATTTTAATAATATTCGTTAATTTACAATTATTTTGGTTATCATTTTGCAATCAATTTTTTCAATTTTTTCATTATTTTCACTATTCATTCCTCAATTAAATTCCTAAATTTTGAATTATTTTTATCAATTATTTTTTTAAATTTATTTTCTTTGATCTTTTTGCAATTATTTTCTCCACCTTTTAAATAGATATAATAATTATTTTTCAATTAATTTCCTAAATTTTTATTTTTTATTTAATTAAAACGCTTTAACATCCGAGGTTTGGTTAAATTTTAAAAATTTCTAATGACACTTTCGGACAAAAAGTAGTTTTTATTTTAAATCTAAGTTACTGTATCCCCGTTTCAACATTTTAATCATTCTTCAATTATTTTTCTCAAATTTTAAATACTTTCGACAATTTTTGAATATTTCTTTGTTAAATTGCAATGATTTTCACAAATTTAGTATCATTTTGATTATTTGTTGATCAATTACAAAAATTTCAATTATTTCTCTGAAATTTCCATTATTTTCTTCAATTTACGATTATTTCTATCATTTTTTTTCTTTAATCTTTAATTATTATTCTTATCATTATGCAATCAATCAACTTTTAATTCGATATATTAATTACACTGGTCGACAACGATTTTGTTTCAAGAAAAACTCTAGGTGATTTTGATAGGATTTTTTCTGTAGATTAAGAATCTGATAACAAAAATTCTCCATCACGTCACAATTTTAAGAAAAACGGGGTTAAAGTGTTAAAAAACACGGTTTTTGGCACTTTTTGAAGGACAATAACATAAAAACGTGACGTCACTGAAACTTCTAATAATGCTTAAATGAAAGCTTGAATCTTCAACTTTTAAGATATGAAGCGAAAAACCATGAAACAATAACCAGCGGCCGTTGGGAATCGTTTTTTAGCGAGCGCGCGCAAAAGGGGTTTTAATGCATTTTTGCTCCCGCGTACTGTGGACGGCAAGGTCACACAGTAGTGCACCCCAGAAAATATGTTTCAAAAATCTCTACGGCCCGTAATTTTCAACGGATTTTAACTTTTTTTTTTATTATAAAGATAAATAAATTCTTAAGAGATACCTCACGTTTTTTTTTTATTTTTTAAATTATTTAATAATTTTTTGTTTAACAAAGAATTTTTTTCAAAAAATAATTATAGATTTCTTTATAGCTATCAGTTAATTGTACTCAAGAAGTACTTATATTTCAAGTCAAGAACTTATAAAAGATAAATAATTAGGTTATTGTAACATTTAATTGTTATAAACAATTATAATTAACAAATAAACAACTTTCATTTAAAAAATTGCAAGTACCTCTTTTTAAATAAAAATTGGAATGTCAACACATGTAAGAGTAAGATAACACTTAAAAATTATAGATAAACAATAATTAATTGTTTATAACAATTATCTGATTTAAGAAATTTTGTTGCTATTTCTAAATATCTATTAAATTGAGCTACAGAATTGAACTTTTTTCTGAAGTTTGCAATTCATCAAGCCGAATGGGATCATTAGTTAACAATAAACTAAAAATGACAATTTAAACAATTGTTTAAACAAATTATTGTTGTTTATTTACAACTATTTATCAAATTAGGCCACAGAGTTGCAATTTTTTCTCAATTTCGCCATTCATCAAGCCGAATGTAATCGTTTGTTAACAACAAATTAAGAATGACCATTTTAACCAATTGTTTTAACAAAATATTGTTAATTATTTAAAACTATTTATCAAATTTAGACACAGAGGTGCAATTTTTTCTCAATTTTGCAATTCATCAAGCCAAAGGAAATCATTTGTTAACAACAAACTAAAAATTACAATTTAACTAATTGTTTAAACAAAATATTGTTGATTATTTAAAACTATTTAACAAATTTAGCTACAGAGGTGAAATTTTTTCTTAATTCTGCAATTCATCAAGTCGAATGGAATCATTTGTTAACAACAAACTAAGAATTACAATTTAACTAATTGTTCAAACAAAATATTGTTAATTATTTAAAACTATTTAACAAATTTAGCTACAGAGGTGCAATTTTTTCTCAATTTTGCAATTAATCAAGCCGAAGGGAATCATTTGTTAACAAAAAACGAAGAATTACAATTTAACTAATTGTTTAAACAAAATATTGTTGATTATTTAAAACTATTTAACAAATTTAGCTACAGAGGTGCGATTTTTTCTTAATTCTGCAATTCATCAAGTCGAATGGAATCATTTGTTAACAACAAACTAAGAATTACAATTTAATCAATTTTTTAAACAAATTATTGTTGATTATTTACAATTATTTATCAAATTTAGCTACAGAAGTGCAATCTTTTCTCAATTTTGCAAATCTTTAAGCCGAATGTAATCAGTTCTTAACAACAAATTAAGAATGACAATTTAATCAATAGTTTAAACAAATTATTGTCGATTATTTTAATTATTTATATAAGGTTGAGCTACAGAGTTGCAATTTTATCTCAATTTTGCAATTTGTCAAGCCGAAGGGAATCATTTGTTAACAACAAACTAAGAATAGTTATCTCAACCTTATAAATAATTAAAATAATCGACAATAATTTGTTTAAACCATTGGTTAAATTGTCATTCTTAATTTGTTGTTAATAACTGATTACAGTCGTCTTGATGAATTGCGAAATTGAGAAAAAATTGCATCTCTGTATCTAAATTTGGTAAATAGTTGTAAATAATCAACAATATTTTGTTTAAACAATTAGTTAAATTGTAATTTTTAGTTTGTTGTTAACAAATGATTCCATTTGGCTTAATGAATTGCAAAATTGAGAAAAAATTGCACTTCTGTAGCTAAATTTGTTAAATAGTTTTAAATAATTAACAATATTTTGTTTAAACAATTAGTTAAATTGTAATTCTTAGTTTGTTGTTAACAAATGATTCCATTCGACTTGATGAATTGCAGAATTAAGAAAAAATTTCACCTCTGTAGCTAAATTTGTTAAATAGTTTTAAATAATCAACAATATTTTGTTTAAACAATTAGTTAAATTGTAATTTTTAGTTTGTTGTTAACAAATGATTTCCTTTGGCTTGATGAATGTCAAAATTGAGAAAAAATTGCACCTCTGTAGCTAAATTTGATAAATAGTTTTAAATAATTAACAATATTTTGTTTAAACAATTGGTTAAAATGGTCATTCTTAATTTGTTGTTAACAAACGATTACATTCGGCTTGATGAATGGCGAAATTGAGAAAAAATTGCAACTCTGTGGCCTAATTTGATAAATAGTTGTAAATAAACAACAATAATTTGTTTAAACAATTGTTTAAATTGTCATTTTTAGTTTATTGTTAACAAATGATTTCCTTTGGCTTGATGAATTACAAAATGGAGAAAAAATTGCACCTCTGTAGCTAAATTTGATAAATAGTTTTAAATAATTAACAATATTTTGTTTAAACAATTGGTTAAAATGGTCATTCTTAATTTGTTGTTAACAAACGATTACATTCGGCTTGATGAATTGCAAACTTTAGAAAAAAGTTCAATTCTGTAGCTCAATTTAATAGATATTTAGAAATAACAACAAAATTTCTTAAATCAGATAATTGTTATAAACAATTAATTATTGTTTATCTATAATTTTTAAGTGTTATCTTACTCTTACATGTGTTGACATTCCAATTTTTATTTAAAAAGAGGTACTTGCAATTTTCTAAATGAAAGTTGTTTATTTGTTAATTATAATTGTTTATAACAATTAAATGTTACAATAACCTAATTATTTATCTTTTATAAGTTCTTGACTTGAAATATAAGTACTTCTTGAGTACAATTAACTGATAGCTATAAAGAAATCTATAATTATTTTTTGAAAAAACTTCTTTGTTAAACAAAAAATTATTAAATAATTTAAAAAATAAAAAAAAAAACGTGAGGTATCTCTTAAGAATTTATTTATCTTTATAATAAAAAAAAAAAAGTTAAAATCCGTTGAAAATTACGGGCCGTAGAGATTTTTGAAACATATTTTCTGGGGTTGCACTACTGTGTGACCTTGCCGTCCACAGTACGCGGGAGCAAAAATGCATTAAAACCCCTTTTGCGCGCGCTCGCTAAAAAACGATTCCCAACGGCCGCTGGTTATTGTTTCATGGTTTTTCTCTTCATATCTTAAAAGTTGAAGATTCAGGCTTTCATTTAAGCATTATTAGAAGTTTCAGTGACGTCACGTTTTTATGTTATTGTCCTTCAAAAAGTGCCAAAAACCGGGTTTTTTAACACTTTAACCCCGTTTTTCTCAAAATTGTGACGTGATGGAGAATTTTTGTTATCAGATTCTTAATCTACGGAAAAAATCCCATCAAAATCACTTAGAGTTTTTCTTGAAACAAAAAAAAAGTTCGTTTTTGTCGACCAGTGTTATTTTTGAATTAATTTTCTACATTTTTATTTATTATAAGTTACTGTTTTCACTTTTCAATGTTTTAATCATTCTTCTATTATTTTGCTAAAATTTTAAATATTTTCGTCAATTTTCAATTATTTCTCTCATTTTTTAATTAATTTTTGTCATTTTCAATTATTTTTTAATTCATTTTTTAATTTTTTTTATTAATTATCTCTAATTTCAGTTATTTTTTTAAATTTCATTTATTTTTATGGTTTTGCAAACTTTTTCTCGAATTTTTTATTATTTTTATTATTCTTTAATTAATTTCCTAGATTTTAAAAAAAATTTCTCAAATTTTAATAATATTCTTCAATTATTATTCTTATCATTTCGCAATTAATTTTTTCAAATTTTTAGTGCTTTTACTATTTCTTAATTCAATTCTTAAATTTTCAATTATTTATCTGATTTCTCAATTATTTTTTTCAATTTTCATTTTCTTTTATCTTTTTGCAATTATTTTCATCATCTTTTAATTAAATATATTAATTAAGTTTCAATTAATTCCCTAAATTTTTTATTTTTCATCTCTACTTTTTGTCATTTTTAATTATTTTTTAATTCATTTTCCAATTTTTTTTTTTTTTTATTATTTATCTTCCATATTGTTATTATTATTATTATTATTATTATTATTTTGTCATTTTCAATTATTTTTTAATTTATTTTCTAATTTTTTTTTATTTTTTATCTTCCATTATTATTATTATTCCACTTATTTTATCAATTCACATTTATTCTTACCAGTCTGTAATACTTTTCTTTTATTACAAATTTGGAATTTTTCTAATTATTTTTAACAAACTAAAATTATTTCCTTTAATTTATAATTATTTGTATTACTCTGCAACTATTTTCTCAAACTTTAATATTTTTCTTTAATTTTTAATTATTATTGTTATCATTTTGCAACTAATTTCTTCAAATTTTAATTGTTTTGACTATAACTCAATTAAACTCCTAAATTTTTAACTATTTATCTCATTCTATAATTATTTTTCTCGAATTTTAATTACGTTCGTCAATTTTTAATGATTTTTTTTCATTTGCAATGATTTTCACAAATTTTATATTATTTTGAATATTTGTTGATTAATTCCGAAAATTTCAATTATTTATCTCAAATATCCATTATTTTCTTCAATTTTCGATTATTTCTATAATGTTGTAATTATTTTCCTAAGTTTAAAATTATTGAAATCATTTTGTAATAAGGTACTTTCTTCACATATTAAATTATTTTACCGTTAAGTTAATAAGAAAATAATATTCAAGGTTGTAATTCTTATTTTTTTTAAATAATTAGAACGGAAAAATTTTTTTGCTTCAAAATTCGTTTGTGTAATCATAACTATAGAATACTATTTAGAAATCAAGTTATAAGAAGAATTAAATACTAAATTTAAGTATACGATAATAAAAAAAAAGTGCCAAGTATATATTCTAAATTTCAGAATAGATTTTTTTCAATGAACGTAAAGTGAAACGTTTATTAAACAAATTTTTGTCATCGCGTCAGAAATTATTTTCTCTATCGTAGTTTAAAAAACATTTTTCTCTGTTTTTTAAATTTTGGATTAATTATTATTAATCTTCCTACAATTAGTTATTTTTCACTAATTGATGAAAAAAAGTCCTGCACGATTTTACCAATAATTAGTTATTTCTAACTAATGCAGATTTAGAGAGAACATAAACAGTACTTTTTAAATTAAAAAAAAGCAATTTGTGTCCGGAAAATATTTCTTCATTTGCGAAAGCAATTTTGTCTTTCTTTTTATAAAGCAATGACCAAGATGAAACCGATAAAAGTCGAATAAAATTTTTTATGGCACAGAGAATAATTTTCTTTTTAATGACGATCGGAATTTCCTATTATACAGTTTCCGAGTTTCGTACTAGATTAAAGAGCTTTTCACATTAGGTCACAGTTTATATAAAAATATTGAAAATTATAAGATACTCATTTTTATCATCAATATGTTAAAATTTATATTAATAAAAAAAAACGTATTTATTTATTTATTTAATTTACAGAGTTATTATTTATTTTAAATATAATCTTTAATTCGATAAGTGTATATTGTACTTGAAAAGAAATGGAAAAATTTGTTCTATTTGGTGAAACAAACAATAGTGAATAGAGGAAGATTTATATCAGTGTTTAGAACACTTTTGACGTGTGTAGAACAACACATTGTACTAAATATACTATATTTGTTTTGCTTTTCATCCAGGCATCAAACCACACTTTTAGGTTTCATTTATGGATTCACTGAGTTGTGGAGTAATAACGTGAGAAAATGCCTTTCATTGATTATATTGCACTTTGTATCTCTGCTTTCATTGTTGCCACAAATAAAGGCGCTTAACTTTTTTCTCGCTTTGAAAAAGCTGGAAAATAATCTTTCTTCAACTCATGCTTTGAAAATGCGATTTTCGTGGACGGTAAAACTGTCGGAATGTACACTTTTTTTCTAGATTTATTTCACGCGTGAAAAAAACATTTTTTCAACTGTGATTAGTTAAAATATTTATCGCAGAAGAATAAACTACTTGGCATTTTTTTATTCTTAATATTTTTAATTTTTTTGGTACCATTTTTTGGTATAGTTTCATTATTTTTTCAATATTTTTAATATATTTATTTATTTTTTTCAATATTTTTAGAATTTTTACAAATTTTTTAAAATCTTTTAAATTAGTGTGAATGTGATTTTTCTTGAGAATACGTTTGTTAAATAAAATTTGTTTTTTTTTCAAAAACCATTTTTTTATCTATAAACAGAGCTATTATTGATTTAAATAAAAAAAAAACTTTACAATTCCCCGGATGTCTAAATCTTAAAAATTTCAATTTTAATATTTTATTCTTTATAAAATTTAAAAAGATATAGCACAAAATGATATTAAATTTATAATATACATCTTTAAGTCATTATAATTTAAATGAATTCCAAAAGTCAATTAACTCACATTCCAATTTTTTACCAACTTTTAAATTTCAATTAATTCCAAATTGTAAATGCATATTAATTAATGCAAAATAATTAAACAATATTAATTATTTTTCATATTCACAATAATCCTTTTTTTAATTATTACCGTTTTTCTAAAAGATTTCACTTTTTCGAAATTGTTTAATTTTTATTTTATAATTTCTTATTTTTACAAAACGTTAACATTTTTTCTTTTTTTACTTTTAATAGTTTCTTTTTGTACATATATTTCTTTTTATTTTACGATTATCTTTAATTTTCTTCTTTTTATGCAAATTATTTAATATTATTTAACACAATTTTATTATTATAAAATTATAATATTATTATAACATTCACTTAACTTTTTATTTCGTTGACTTTCATAATTATATATTTTCATATATTTTTAAAAATAAGTACCCTCATTTTTTCGTAAATTTGTTCAATTTGTTTTCACGTCGTGTCTATTTTTGCGAGATTTTTTGTAAACTTACTTATTCTGTCATAAAATTTTTAAATTTTCTTTATTTTTTTAAGTTTATTGTCGTACTTGTTTTAAGTGTAATCTTATAAAAATGTTTTTGGTTTATGTGATTTGTCTAAACTTTTTTATTTCTAAATTATTTTTAAATTTCTTTTATGAACTTTTTTTTATCTTTATGTATATATTCTTTATTTTATTTTTATTAATTCTAATTTTTTAGTACATTCTAACTAAATTTTATTATTTTTTGTACTTTTTACATTCTTGTACTGTTTGTTAGATTAAGAAAAAAATATTTCTGTATTTTCTTCCTATTTATTTAATTTTCTCAATGTTTTACTATTTTTTTAGTCCTTCTTCGTGTTTTAATTAATTCTTTAATTTTGGTCATCATTTTCCATTTCTTAAAACATTTTTCCTTCATTTAAATTTTTTAGTTTTTATCTAGTAATTACGAATTTTTTAAAATATTTGTTCGATGCTTTTATCATTTTTTAAATTTCTCAATTTCCAACTTTTTTACAGACTTTTATTCTTTTATTTTATATTTTGTAAATTAAAGCTTGTACTAAATATTCTCATTTTAACATAGTTCTTCTATTTCATAGAATTTTTTTATATTTTCCAAAATTTTATTCATTCTTTTTTCTTCAATTTGTGAAATAATTCTCTAATTTTTCTAATTTTAAAATCTTGTTCTCTTTAGTAATATATTTTAAAGTGTTTCTTCTTGTCTATTTTTTTAATTTAGAAAAAATGTCCGTAAATAGTTTAGTTTTTTTAATAGAGTTTCTACTTTTTTATATATTTCTATATCACTGTTTCATTCTTGTGTTGTTTTTTTTAATTTTTTCTTCATTTCTTCAATAATGTCCATGACATTTTTTATTTAAAAGAATTTTTTTAATAAACTGTTTTCTTATCTTTTTACGTTCTTGTTTTTTTTTTATAATTTATTATTTTTTCGTTGCTTTTACCTAATTTTCTTAATTTTGCAATCATATGATTATTTCAAGGTTTGCTCGCTCTTCTGAAGTTCTTTAAATGTTCTTTTTTCGTTTTTAGCATTTTAATTTTTTAAGGAATTTCTTTAGTTCTTGTTGTAATCGTTTTATTCATCTTTTTACATTTTCTCTTACTCTTTATTAAATTTTTTCCGATTTTCTTATGTTTGCAGTCATTCATAATATTTTCGATAATTTTTACAATTTTTCCATTTTTCGTTTTTGAATCTAAGTTTTTTGGATTTTTCCATAAATTTTATAATATTAGTACTTTTTTAAACATGTCCAATATTTATCATGTATATTTTTATTATTTTCTCATTTTTTAGTTTTTTCTATTTTTAAATATTTTTTCAAACTCTTTTAGGGATTTTTTACTTATCTTTTTACATTTTCTAAGTTTTAGTAAACTTTTCCGATTTTCATATTTTTCTTTCACTCAACAGATATTAGATATTTTTTGTAATTTTTTTCATTTCTTCATACCTATTTTATCCGGTTAGATTCTTTATAAAGGTTTTATTAGTTTCATACATTTTTTTTTGCTTTCAATTTTTGTCATTTTTCTGAATTTCTGTATGGTTTTAATTCTTTTCTCTTTTTCATTTAAACATTTCCATAAATTACACACTTTTTAAAGATTTTTTCATTCTTTCCAAGCTCATTTCATATGTTTTTTTTAATTTTCTCCACTTCTGATAAGTTTTTTGATTTTTAAGAATTTTTTTACTTTTTTTGTATATTTTTTATTTTTCTTTTTAAATTTTCTCAAGTTTTAGTAGACTTTATCCGATTTTCTTATTAGAAATAAAAATTTTATTCTCAATGTCTCTATTTTATGGTTAAAAATACCAAATTTTTGTGAATTTTTATATTAATCGTCTCAAAGAAAGTCTAGAAACTCTAAATTAACGTACATGTCAACGTTCAAACCAGTTCGAAAGCACACGTTCTCGTCCGATCACGTAAGTTAAGCGAAGTTGGGCGTGGTTAGTACTTAGATGGGTGACCGCTTGGGAATACCGCGTAACGTTGACTTCTTTTTTTTTTTTTTTTAATTTTTAATGTAATTGTAAACAGTTTACTCAAAATAAAAAACAGCAAAAGTCTGATTTAATATTGAATTTAAAATTTTCGAAACTGTCTCTGTATTTTTCTGTTTTTTGCCATTTTTCTTGAAGAAGTTTTGAGTTACTCACAAAACCTATATTTAAATAAACAAATTTCTTTAAAAAAATAAAAATAAAATGGAAATAAGTAATCACATTTTTTCTTAAATCATTTCTTAAAAAGTTTTTTGACTTTCTTCTTTCAATTCAGTTTTTCTAGGATTTCTTCTTGTTAGTAAATATCGTTTATTTTCATATTGTTTTTAATTTCTTCATTATTTAAAATAATTTCTTTAATTTTTTTATTTTTAAACAATTTCTTAATTTCGTTTCTAAGGTTTTAATTTATCTTTTTGTTCTCTTAATTTATTTTTACACTCCCTCAGTTTTTATAATAATTACTCGATTTTCTTATTCTTGCATTCATTCGTAAAGTTTTAAATATTTTTTGTAATTTTTGTAATAGTTTAAAGTTATTAATTATTAAAAATACAAATCCGATAATTAAAAGCATTTTTTCAAGTATTTTTCGAGTAATTTTGCAATATACTTTAAAAATAAAACTGAGTACGTGAAACCTAACCTCACTTTTCGATAAATTAAAAAAAAACCTGTCCTCACAAGAAACTAAAAACAAATACAATATAACTACATGAAAAAAACCGTATGACATTATTTTCTAAAATAAAAATACATTTATTTTATCAATTTATATCGTTTCTCTAAATTATTTTTATTTTCTAGAGATAAAAAAAGGCGCTGCCTTAAATGAAGAAATAACTACTGGTTCCTGGTTTAAATTTAGTTTATTTGTTTTTTATTTTTCCTCGTTTTCTCGTTTCTTTTTCAGTGTGTGGATAAATGAACATAAACCGTGGAAAATTTCTCGTTCCACTCAACCTGAAAGCCGGCCCTGAGTATAAACGTTAACAAGTCTTTTCTCATACCAGAAAAATTGTACGATTCACAATAACAATTAGTATTATTATAAAATTGCTCGTTATTGGAAAATCTACGTGTAATAAATCTCCGTCGTTGGCCTAACTTTCATTGGTCATGTGCCAGCCTGAAAGTGTACAGAATAACAGATTTTGCGCTTCCAACGACCCAAACACTTTTGCCCTTGAGAGCAAAATAATTTGCATCGTTAATTAAAATGAGTCAATCGATGTCTTTCGATTCTATCAATTGAAAATTTAATTTAAAATTCCTCAAATTTAAACAATATAATATTTCTGAATTCCTTTTTATATATAAATGGCAAATTTTTAATTAATTAAATTAATTTACATCTAATTAATTTCTATTAATTATATTTATTTAATTAATTTAGTAAAATACGTATAAATTTTCACATTCTGATTTTTATAAAGTCTCACCAATTATGTATTAAAAAATGACTCGATAGAAATTATGTTTTTAAGAACATTTTCCAGCAGTGAATAATGAGTTGTGCTATAACTAAACAATGTACAGTACGATTATGGACGCAAGCGAAACAGGTCATTACTCATGAATTATTAACTTAGACATTAAACAATAAAATTTTTTAATTACATCTTTATGGCTATATAAAATTATACAGAAAATACGTCTTCTGTCAAACAATAAAGGGCAAGAAATTTTGGAAAAATATTTTTTTTTTTTAAATTAGACAATGATTTTTATCGAGAAAGTACAAAAGATCAACATGTGCGTTTAGATACAGAACACTTTGGTCAGCCAAAAGATAGCGCGCAATATTTTATTCAAGAAACTATAGAACTACAGAGAGCACTAAAAATATCGTAACTTTGCACTTAACTAATTATAGTCGAGATTCATTCCATTGAGATTCATTCAATATTGAGAAAATAAACCAAGCATCCATCAAAACCAAATTATTTGAATTTAAAACAAAAATCATTTTTCTGAGTACAAAACTTAAAAAAAAAACACTATAATGTTATGTTTTAGTATGAACGTATATATAATAAGTGTTAAAAATAGATATTAAAGAAAGTTTTTCTTTTTCTTTTATTTTACGATCGAATCTTAAATTCGTCTCGAAACTGCCTTTTAGCAATTCAGGATACGAATTTTCCGGAAAGTTATGTTAGGGAGTAATTAGAATGGAGATTCACTCGTGTCTGACTGAAGTGATCTGTAACTACTGGACCGTTAAACATCTCTGCTTGCTTGTTAGCTCTGATTTCAGTGAACTTTTGGAGACCGAGACTCCACTCGGATATATTCAACTCTATTGGCTCTTCACAATTGTACCGATCATCAATTAAAAATAAATTAATTGATCGGTTAATTTAATTGAATTGCGTAAGAATTGGGACCTGTGTTTAAGAGATAACGTCTACTTTACACGACAATGAGAGTTACAATATAAAATGGTTTTTTTTTTGCAGCATCGTGAAATTGATCCTTGAAACGCCAGACACATTTTTTATAATATTAATAAAGAAGCGAGTTTATTATTTAATTATTTATTTATAATAGAGAAAAGAGATAAATAAAAGGAAAAATCTCAAAAATCGAGAGATTATAAGAGAAATTTAATTTTCAAGAATTGGTAAAACAAGTTTTTGTAAAATAATAGAGAATAAGAATTTAAAATAATTTAAAATAAGTTGGGAATAAAAAGAAATGTGGAAAATCAAACGACACGGGGAAAATTAAAGAGAGAGATTAAATAATTGCTGGGAGAAAATTAATTTTGAAATGTAAAAGATATAGTGAGAAGTTGGAATGTAATTGATTATTTTTAAGAGAATTAAAACTAAAACTTAAAACGCTAGAGAAATACGGAAGAAATAGGAAATTAAAAGAAGCTTAAAATTCAAAATGAATTGAAAAAATTTATAAAAGGTTCAAATTTGACGGAAAAGTGAGAGTTGAGAGTAAAAAGTTTGAAAGTTGAAAAGATAGAGAATAAAAACAAGAAATTTGAGGGTAATTATTAAGTTTAAAATTAGTTACAACTTTGGAAGAATACTGAAAGTTTGTAGAAGACAAAAAAAACAAAAAACGAAACAAAGAAAAAATGTATAAAACCGGGAAAAGGCTAGAAATGTAAAAAAAAATAGAATTTGCGAGATAGTGTAAATTTTACAAAAATGTAAATTTAAGTTGTGAAGTTCAAACTTATTAAGATTTGAAAGGAGAATAATGATACAAAACTAAAAAAAAGTAAAATTAGGAAAATACAAGAGTTACATTTCCAAGGCAAAATAAAATTTTTCATTTGTCGTCTTAATTTTTTAAATTTAATTTAAATTTAAATTAATTTTTTGTTCAAAGTTTGAAATTTGAATTAATATTTTTTTTAAGTTTGGAATTTGAATTTTAATTTATGAAAAGTTTGAAAATGAAATGAAAGTTGAAAAGTAGAAATGTTAAAAACAGAAAATATAAAATTAAAAAACTGAAGAAAGTAAACGGAATTAAATTTCGAAAAATACAAAAAGAGTCAAATTTTAAAGACGAACTAAATGTTTTTAGTTTGAAATTAAGAAAAGCTAAAATTTAAGAGAATAGTAAAAATATTTAGAAGACCTCGAAAGACTAAAACATCGGAAGTACAAAAAACTTAAAATTTTTAAGTTGAAATAAAACTTTTAAAAATTCCAAAATTGTAAAGTTTAAATTTATTAAAAATTCTGATGGATTATAAAAAAATTACTAAGAAACTCAAAATGCGAAAAATTTTGAAAATGTGGAAAAGAATGGAAATTACAAAATAAAGAAAAATTTAGACAAGAATTAACAGTTCAGAAAAAGTTCAAAGTTTAAATAAAAATTTTAAATTCCCCGGTTATTAAAATTAAAAAATTAGCTATGTTTTTAAAATAGAAAAATTTAAAGAAGTCCAGAAACTTTCATGTAATTAGAAATTCGAGTAAAACTAAAAAAAAATAGAAAGTAAAGCAAAAGAAAAAGAATGGAAATTTCAAGAGCAAAATATTTTCAAATGTAAAATTGCAAATTTAACTGAAATTAATTTTGGTATAACTGAATTTTGAAAGATTACCATAATCCAAAAATTATAGACCCTTAAAAATATAGAAATTATGAGATTGCTATTCGGGTAAAACTAAAAAAAATTGGAAATTAAAGTAAAAAGAAAATATTCAAATTTCAAGAACATAAAATTTTAAAATATAAAATTGCAAATTTAACTACAATTAATTTGGGTATAACTGAATTTTGAAAGATTAACATAATCCAAAAATTATATATCCTTAAAAACATAGAAATTGTAAAAGTTTTATAAATAAAAAACAACAGATATTTAAGAAAATTGAAAATTCCTAAATGAACGACAAATTTGAAAGAACTGCATAAATTAAAAAAAATTTAACGATCGAATTATGCGGGAAATTTTAAGGAAATGTAAAAAATTAGAGTAAATTAAAGATTTGTAAAAAGCATAAAATCACAAGAAATTTTTAAAAAATAATGCGAAATTCGATGTAATTATAATCTTTGAAATACAAATTAAAAAAACATTTGACAAAGATTAAAATATTCAATATTTTTAATCTTTCTGAAATGTTTTTTAACGATTTTTTTTCATTTGTATTTCAAAAACTATAACTATTTCATTTTTAAGCATTAAACTACATTGTCCGAATGACTTCATTTTTATTTATCTTCTTTCATCCTTCTATCAAAAAAATATTTACCTACTCGGACGTAAAAGGTTGTTAATAATAACTATTTCAAATTTCGCACTATTTTCTAAAAAAATTTTGTGATTTATTATTAATTATTTTAATCTTTCTCAAATGTTTTTTTTTAATTTGTAAAAAAGAAACAAAAAGTCAGAAAAAACTATCGCTGGAAAAAACACATAATTCTAAAGGAATCAAATTTAAATAAAAAAGTTGGAAACTAACAATTGGAACAAATTAAAATTGAAGAGACTAATTTCAAAAGAATTTAATAGTTTAAAAAAACAAATTGCAGAGAAAACTAGTTTTATAGAAAACGACAATTACAAAGAAATAATGTTATAAAAATCTAAATAGCAAAAATAGCATTTTTAAAGAAATGAAATTAGAAAAATTTACATTTAAAAAAATAACAATTTCAAAGAAACCAAATCAAGAAGAAAACTATAGAACAAAAAATTGCAGAGGAAGAAAAAATACAAATATTAAAAAGTGCTAAGTGATTTGAAGTGATTACTTATTTTTAAAAAATTAAATTGGAGAGAAAAAAGTTATTTGCAAATAGCTCTTATTGAGAAGAATCTGTGTCTGGAATTTCAGAGAAATTCGTTGGTAAAAAGATGATTTTATGGCTGCTTTGGGTTCTTATCGAAAGCCCGATCGACGTGAGGCGTCGTCTGTACACGAATAAATTCGATGGATGATGTTAGAGAGTTTCTGGTAAAACGTGGGACAAGTGTGGATCGTCGGGTCTATTTCTGGGACCCGATGACGATGTAGATTCACTTGACCGTCCTCTGACAAGTGGGCAAGTTCACCCTGAAGAAAACGTTGAGCTCGATTAAAGAGGCCAGAATCAGGAAGACCGCGTACATGCACAAACAGATTCGTCCTACTTTTTGGTCTAGTTGAAATTTATTCGAGGCGAAGGCAATATACAGGAGCATCAGTGTCGATAATAAGGAAATTGCACTGTACTCCAAGCCACCTGAATTTATGCTGATGTAGTGTTTTCCCGGCTGAGTCGGAGAAAATGATGATTTAATTAGCCAAGGCAGTCCCAAGCAAAGAAGAATGTCAAAAGTATTTGAACCGATTGAATTGCTGATGCCCATTGAACCGTGACCTGTAATTAGTAAAAGAAATACTATTTTAGCGAAAAACAATGTATTGATAAAATTATTTGTTTCTATATACACTGAAATTTCACTTATTTAAAGTATCGCTTATTTAAAGTCGCATTTATTTTAACAGTTCGAAGTCTGTTAAAAGTCAGTTTCTCACTTTTTTTAACTTGTCGATCAATCAAAACTACTCTCTAAATCTGAATTAGTTAAAAATAACTAATTTGAAAGCAAAAACTCAGTCACTAATTGAAATAGTTATATTTCTACTGACCATTTAGTAAAAAATAACTAATTATTAGTCAAATTCATTTTTAGGTTATGTAAAAATTATTAAAATTTTAGTAATAAAATTTTTTACTAATAATTAGTCATATTTTAGTAATAGTTAGTTATTTTTAACTAATTGCAGAAACAAAAACTCAGGCACGATTTTACTAATAATTAGATATTTTTAACTAATTCAAATTTAAAGAGTAAATCATTGGCTGCTGAAAATTTGATCAGAGTTCAGAGGATTTCTGTATACAGTAGCGTAACTGGGGGTGCAAGGGCCCTGGGGCAAAAAGGAAAATGGGGCCCCAGTTATATGTATATAATAATTTACAAGTTTAATAATTAATTCATTCATTTATTCTGTCCACACCTGATATTTGTCACTAAATGTGCTTTTCTTTTACAATTTTAAATCACATTTCACCTTTTTAAAAAGTTCTCAAATTTTAAATTTGTAGCAATTTTAATTTCTTCAAATTTCAGTTAATGTGAACTTGCATTGATTAAAAGTTCAATTAATCCACGTTTCAAAAATATTAAATTTGAAGTGATTTAAAAATGTCTTCAATTTTTAATAATTCTTTTCTATTATGATTTCAATTACTTAAAATACAATTTTGTACTATTTATTATCATTTCTCAACTATTTTCTACAATCCTTAATTATTTTAATTGTTTTTAAATTGATTCTCTAAATCTTAAATTTACCTTCCTCAAATTTTAATTATTTTTGCCTTCACATTAAACCAATTTAATTATTTATTCCTATATCTTATATTATTTATCGCAAATTTAAATTTGTTTTTTTAACTTACTATTATTTTTGTCATTTTGCAATTATTATTTTCAATTTTTAATCATTTTCATAATTTCTGAATTAATTTACTGAACTCCCAAATATATATCTCAATTTTCAATTCTTTTGTTCAATTTTCATTTCTTTTTATTATTTTGCAATTATATTTCTCCATCTTTTAATATTTTCATTATTTTTCAATTAATTTCCTAAATTTTTAGTTATTATCTCAAATTTAAATTATTGTGTTTAATTTTTAATTATTTAAAAGATTTTTCAATTATTTCCTTTTGCTTAAAAATAAATTCTGTAATAACATTATTTTCTCCGATTTTTAATTATTTTCATTCTTTTGGCACATTTTTCAAAAATTTCAATTATTTATCTGAAATTTCAATTATTATTTTTATCAATTTTAGAGTATTTCTTCAATTTTTTAATTATTCTCTGTAATTAAAATTTTTAAGTAACTTTGTAATTACTTTCCTTTTTTAAACATATATTCTACGATTTTTTCAATTATTTCTCTCAAATTTTATCTAATGCTTTCAATCTTTCATATTTAAATTATTTTCTTCATAAATTTTAATTATTTTTCTTAATCTTAAATTATTTTCAGCATATTTGAATTATTTTTTAACTTTGAATTAATTTTATTATTTTTCAAATTTTTTTCCTCGATTGTTAATTATTATTCTCATTGTCTAAAATTATTTTCTAGAATTTTTCAGTATTTTTCTCAAATTTCAATTATTTTCTTCAATTTTTAATTATTTTCAATTGTTTTCATAATTTCCAATTTTTTTGATTAATTATCGTAAATTTCATTTTATTTTAGCTTTCTTCAATTCTTTTCTCCAATTTTAAGTTATTCTTATTTTTTTAATTGATTTCTAAGATATTCCTATATTGTTCTCAAATATAAACTATTTTATTTTTATTTAAAAAAATTTTATAACATTTTTATATTATATTGTTTGTTTAGATTATTGTGTTAATTACGAAAAAAATTAGATAATTCAGAAGGACCAGAAAAATTAAATTTTTTTCCAGTGAAAAGTTACGAAATTTTTTATGTTTACAAGCACAAAAATTTACAAAATGATACTTTTCACCCCGAAACTAAAAAAGGGTATTCTCCTTCAGAGAATAATTCTTGGATCCTATTTATTTAAGAATAAAATTTTCTTAAAATGTTAAAAATTAGTTTTACTTTAAGAATATAATATTCATAAAATAGGATAAAATTATTAAAACAGGAAGCACATTCTTAAATCAAATCTTTATTCTTAAGAGGGTAACAAAATATTCTTAAAATAAAAATAATTCTTGAATTATCGAGAATATCTTATTTCCTAATAAAATTACGGAATTTTTTATGTTTACAAACCAAAAAATTTAAAAAATAATATTTTTTACCCCAAAACTAAAAAACGGTATTCTCCTTTTGAGAATAATTCTTATATCCTATTTTAGAATAAAATATTTTTAGAATTTTAAGAATAATTATTATTACTTTAAGAATACAACATTCTTAAAATAAGATAATATTCTCAAAAGAAGACAAAATTCTTGAGGAAGAAAAAGAAGATAATATTCTTTAAATAGAAAGCGTATTTTTAAATCCAGAAGAATATTCCTAAATTGAATATTTATTATTGAGGAGTTAACAAAACATTCTTAAAATAAGAATAATTCTTGAAATTTCAAGAATATTTTGTTTCTTAGTAAGATCTAATATTTATTTTCAAAAGAAGAATATCATTTTTCAGTGTAATGCATTTATTATTTTTTAGTATTATAAAACAGGATGTCTAATGATGATACGGAAAATCCGGAAATTTGTAGAGAACTCTATACATTATGAAAAAAAACCGGGAATTTGCAAAAAGATCCGGGAAATTGTAAAAAAATCATAGAATACGTAGTAACATCTCGAAAGTTTAAATTTCTTTGTTTATTCTTTAATAATTTAAAATAATTAGGAATTTATTCCACAAAATAACAAGATAAGTAAATTTGATTTAGACTCAGTAATAATCAGTGTGGTGATTGAACCGATAAACCAGGAAATGACAGGAATTTTAAAATTGACCAGAAAACTTCAATTTTACCCAGAATAATTCATCAATAAACCAGGAATTTCCTAAAACTCATGAATAATTTATAAAATCCATTAGTTATAATTTTCATTTAATAGAATATCTCTCTAAATCGGAATTAGTGATTTTCCACTAATGAATAAGGGAAAAATCGGTTACTATTAAATAGTGACTAATTATTTGATTAAAAATAATTAATTATTATTCAAATTCATTTTTAGGTTATGTCAAAATAACTAATAGTTAAATTATGCTTATTAATTCAATTAATCAAATTTTAACTATTTTTTAGTTATTATTTTTACTAATAATTAGTTATATTTTACTAATAATTAGATATTTTTAACTAATTCAAATTTAGAGAGTAGAAAACTACTAATTTGAAAGTAAAATATCTACTAATAATTAGTAATTTTCTACTAAATATTAATTAAATATTCACTATTTAATAGTAACCGATTTTTCTCTAATTGATTAGTGAAAATCACTGATTCAGATTTAGAGAGATCATTAGTTGGGATTTTCTTTCAGTCGAATATTTACGTTCCGAATTTGTTTTTAATTAAAATTCAATAAATCCGAATTATAATATCTTATCGAAAAATAACACATGTGAAAAGTCAGAGAAAAAATAGTTTTGGTCAGGAAAAGTGTATTTTCCTATTGAGCGACTAAATTTTGTGCAAAACTGTCTCGTGAAAACTAACTTAAGTTCATTTTAGAGATCCGCTTTGTAAGCCCATAAACATGCAAATTTTCTTCCCATTTTCCAATCAACGAAATTATTTATTCTAATGAAATGCTAAAATAATAATGTTAATTAAATAGATGCGGGATTTATGAGGTTAATAATATAATGCATAATATTATTAATGTTTCGACCACATACCTTGTTTGGCAACAATTACGCTAGATACCGCTTCCGGTACACTGGTTCCTGCTGCTAGGAATGTGATACCCATTACAGAATCAGGTATCTTCAGTGTATCCCCTAAACCAGACATTTATTAATTAGAAAAAATTCCATTTAACTGAAATTTAAAAAGTTTCAAATGTACTAATTCTAAAAACTGGATAACTTTACTAATTTTTTTTAAAATTAAGATTTAGATCTCTGAAACTAAATTAGTCAATTTGGTAACAAGTTTTTCTTTCATACAGAAAATTAATAAATCTGTTCTCAAAAATTTTTATTCGAAGCAAAGAATTCGTATAGGCGCGGTTAAAATTGTACACATTTAAATTGTACAATGATAAATTTTATACGTTAAATTCAACTTCAATTTAAAATTCTACATATATTTAAACTCTGCAATGATAAATTCTACACGTTAAATTCTATGCAATAAAACTCTAAAGTATGATTTTTTATAAAACATTAATATTAAATCCTACATACATAGTTAAATTCTAGAAATTTAAACTTTACGATGGAAAATTGTATATGCGTTAAATTCTACACAATAATAAAACCTTTACATAACCTCAAACTAGAAAGTCGTTTTATTCCCCAAATAAAACGATTATTAAAATTAATTTCACCAAATTTTGAAAGAACCAGTTGTACATTTTTTAGAAAAAATTAGGTTGAGCTAAAATTTGTTGTCAAATAATAATTATTTAGCATTTTGTGTTTTTTCTTTAAATTCAATGAACAACTGCAATTTTCATAAAGTTCTGACAAATAATAGCTCACTTTTTTCGTTGAAACATTCTCTACAATTTTATTAATTGGATTCTGTTAAATAATATTTTGTTTAAAAAATACGTAAAGAACAAATTTTATTTGTTTAATAACTTTTAATCGAAATATTATTTAACAGAATCCAACAAATAAAATTGTAGAGAATATTTCAACACGAAAAATGAGCTATTATTTATCAGAATTGGATGAAAATTGCAAATGTTCATTAAATTTGGTGAAATTAATTTTAATACTAGATTTGTGGAAACAGTAAGTTTTTAGTTTGAGGTTATGTCAATTAAGAGAACCTCCTTAAACTTTATACAATAAAACTTTACAATTAGATTTTTGTAAAACACTAAAATTGTAAATTCTACATAGTTAAATTCTAGACACATTTATAAATATTATAACCTCTTTCATTATTTTATTTGACATAAATACAAATTTATTTGATTTAAATAAAAAAGTTAGATGGGCTGTGAGTTAATATTTTTTTATAATTAATATAATATTACATTTTATAATATAAATTATGTATAGATTTTAACGCAATATAATTTGATGCGTAGAATTTATAATTTTAGAGTTTAAGGAGATTCTTTGCATTGATATAACCTCAAAAAAGAAAAAAATCAAAATTCACGCAAAATAAAAATATATTATTACCTATTATTAGTTTCACAAAATTTTGAATGATTCACTCGTACATTTTATCAGAAAAATTGTATTGAAACAAAAATTCAATAGGTTTTGTTAAATAATATTTTGTTTAAAAAATATATATAAACCCAATTTTATTTATTTGATAATTTTTAGATAAAATATTATTTAACAAAATCAAACAAATAAAATTATAGGAAATGTTTCAAAGAGCAAAATAAGCTATTATTTGTTAAAATTGGATGAAAATTACAATTTTTTACTAGATTTAAAGAAAAAAAAAACAAAGTGTTAAATAATCATTAATTAACAACAAATTTTGGCTCATTCCACTTTTTTCTGAAAAATTCACAACGGAATCTTTCAAAATTTCTTGAAATCAATTTTAATATGTAATATTTTTATTTTGCGTGAAAAACCACTTTTTTCTTTGAGGATATTAATGGAGAAAATCTTCTTAAATGTGTAAAATTTTAAATTGTAGAATTTAACTATGTAGGATTTAACATTAACGTGTAGAATGCGTAATTTTGTTACTTATTTTAAAAAAAAGTCTTAAAAAAATTGGCGATGGGTAATTATTTTCGGACAAATGAGATTTCTGATAAATGCACTTTTGGATAAATGAGACTTCTGATAAATGCAATTTCTGACAAATAAAATTTCTAATGAATGCAATTTTGGATAAATGCGATTTCTGATAACAGAAACTTCCGACAAAGTAGATTTCTGATACATGCAATTTCGGAAAGATAAGATTTCTGATAAAGGCACTTATGGATAAATAAGATTTTTCATACATCCAATTTACAATAAATGAGATTTTTGATAATTGAAATTTCTGACAAATTATACTTCCAAAAAATGAAATTTCGTATACTTTATATTTCTGACAATTGTTCTTTCTGATAAATAATATTTCTGATAAATGCAATTTTGGATAAATGAGATTTCTGATGACAGAAACTTTTAATAAATTTGATTTCTGATAAATGCAATTTTGGATAAATGAGATTTCTAATAGAAACTTTCAACAAATTAGATTTCTGATAAATGCAATTTCGGACAAGTAAGATTTCTTATAAATGCACTTTTAGATAAATGAGATTTCTGATACATTTAATTTAGGACAAATGAGAATTTTGTTAATTGAAATTTCGTGTAAATTAGATTTCTGACAATTGGTCTTTCTGATAAAGATTATTTCTGATAATAGCAATTTTGGATAAATGATATTTCTGATAAATACAATTCCTGACAAATAAAATTTCTGATGGATGCAATTTTGGATAAATGAGATTTCTGATAATAGAAACTTCTGATGAATTAGAATTCTGATAAATGCAATTTCGAATAAATAAGATTTCTGATAAATGCAATTTTCGATAAATTAAATTTCTGATAAATTCAATTTTGTGTAGAATTTTAAATTGTAGAATTTAACCATGAGTAATTTACCATGTAAAATTTATCATTATACAGAATTAAAATGTGTAGAATTTTAAACAAGCCAATTCATTTTTCAAAATCAGGTTTATTTGATTGATGGTTTTAAGAGAATAAAAAGGAAAAATTGCGAGAAAATTCCAGAATCCTTCAAAATGATTTTTCTCGTTAAACTGTTCCTGTTCTTTTACATCTATTTTATTGTTAAATAATTATAGTTTACCGATAATCGTAATCATCCATGCAACCACGTAACTCAGCGAGCCAATCCAAATAATGCACATAAGGAAAGTAACCGGAAACCAATTTTTAAATCGAGGCTTCTCGCAATCTGGTATAGTGCACATGAATATCAAATGAATCGGCCAGGTAAGTATCCACGCAGTCTTTCGAATCCATCCACTTTGCGATGGCCAAACCAACAATTTGTATTCGTATTCTGAAATTGCAAACTCATTTAACCAACTCATCTTTTTCATGATTATATCTATTCCAAGTTCCATAAAAACCGAATAACATAAAAAGAAAAACAATACACGAGATTTTTTTATCTCGATTATGATTGTTTCTTATCATTTATTTCTTTTCATCGGGGTTGATGATAATTAATATAGATTTGAAAATAAATACATTTATACATTGAAGCTTCACTTATTTTAACCCGGTACACGCAAATCCATGACAAAAGTCGCACTTATTTTAACTTCCATGTACTTATAGAGAACTTCTTTGATTGGCTGATCCAATTCTCAGCAACCAATGAAAATGTTAGTTAATTTTGATTGGTCGACAAGTTAAAATAAGTGAGACTTCGAACTGTTAAAATAAATGCGACTTCAAATAAGCGAGACTTTAAGTAAGTGAAGTTTCAGTGTACTTGATTAAAATTAAAAATAAAGAAAAAATTAAAATGGAAAAATGGATTATTAAACACTTTTGAAAATAAATCGTTATTTGATTATCTTTTGTTTAATTAAAATTAGTAATGCTTTCGGGAAATCTCACCAGGCTCGTGATTTTCCTCTTGGGTTTTGGTGCCACCGTTTTGTAAAGGCACGTCGATTGTTGCAATTTGCTCTCCACGTTCAGTTGAAGATTGCACTTTATCAGATCTTGATAGGTGAATATCTCCAGCGTCAGCTGTGAATTAAATGTCAACATAAGATAGCCACTTATCATCTTTATAGCTTATGATTTAATAACTTCATTACTGCTAATGTCAGATTTTTTACAAGTCTTCAAATTCTTTCGTAAATAAACAATTCTTGACCGTGATTAAACAGATCAAGAATTATATCATATATAGTATCTATTGCAAATTCACAAAGTATTGTCAGAAAAAATCTTACGTAAAGTTTAAAAAATAATGCAACTTATTGTTATTAAAAATTAGAAAAAGTGTGAATAATTACTGGCAATTATTAAATAACTAGCAAAATAAAATGCGCGCCAGCGCGCGATTAGTTTTTCGTGCATTTTGGAAATTATAAAATACAATAATAAATACCTAATATTTATCTAATAAGAAGAAATAAAGATTTTAAATATAAACAAAACAAAATGATTGCAAATTTTGCAAATTAATTGAAAAAAAATGAAATTAATTACAAATTGGGGAAAGTAATTAAAAAAATCATAAAAATGTTTTAAACATAAGGAAAATAATTTAAATTTGAGAAAAATACTTGAGAGTCTTAAAAGAAAATTAAAACAAAATTGAATAATGGAAAATTAGAGAAAATAATTGAAAATTAAAAAAACATGATTAAAAATTGAGATAAATAAATTAAAGTTAAAAGAAATAATTAAAATTTGAGAAAATAATTAAACAAATTACATAAAATATTTTAAATAAAGGAAAGTTAAACAAAATTTGAGAAAAATACTTAAAACTTTCAGAAGTTCATTGAAATAAAAGAAAATAATTAAAAATTAGAGAAAATAAATGAAAAAAGATAAACATAATTTAAAATTGAACAGAACAAGTTATAATTAAAGAGAAATAAGTACAAACTTTTTGGCAATTATGAAAAAGAACGAGAAAAAGAACGAAATAATTGAATTGAATTGAATTGAATTGAATTGTATTGAATTGTATTGAAGAAAATAATATAAAAAATAATATAAATAATGAAATAATTGGAAAGTTAGATAAATCGTTAAAAATTTTTGAAATTATGAAAACAAATGAAAATAATTAAAAATTGTAGAAAACAATTGAAATTTTAGAAAAATTCTTAAAAATCTTAGAAAATGAGAACAACTAAAAATTGGAGAAAAGACTGGAAGAATGCTGAAAATAATTTAAATTTACGATAATTAATAAAATTTTTTAGAAATTATAAAAACAAAGAAAAATAATTAAAAATTTAAGAAAATAATAGAAATTTGAGAAAAATACTTGAAAAATTGTAGAAATTTATTTTATAAAATGAGAAAAACTAAAAATTGGAGAAAAGTCTGGAAAAAAGCTAAAAATAATTGAAATTTACGATAATTAATAAAAAAAATTTGAAATTCTGATAACAAATGAAAATAATTAGAAATTGAAGAAAATATTTGAATTTTCAGAAAAATACTTAAAAATCTTAGAAAAAAAAAGTTTAGAAAATGAGCGCGCGATTAGTTTTTTATACATTTTAGAAATGATTAAAGACAATAATAAATATGACAAATCGGTAAATAATATTTATCTAATAAGAAGAAATAAATAAATATAATATTTAAAAATCAATTAATATAAATAAACTAAATATTTATTTAGGACAAAATTTATCATATTTTAGAATTAAACAGAATTGCAAAAAATAATTGAAATTAAACAAAATAATTGCAAATTTTTCAAATTAATTGAAAAAAAAAAAATGAAATCAATTAGAAATTGAGGAAAGTAATTTAAACAACCATAAAAATGTTTTAAACATAAGAAAAATAATTTCAATTGGAGAAAAATACTTGAGAATCATAAAAGTAAATTAAAACAAAATTAAATAATGAAAAATTAGGGAAAATAATTAAAAATTGAAAAATATGGTTAAAAATTGAGATAAATAAATTAAAATTAAAAAAAAAATAATTAAACAAATTACATAAAATATTTTAAATAAAGGAAAGTTAAACAAAATTTGAGAAAAATACTTAAAACTTTTAGAAATTCATTGGAATAAAAGAAAATAATTAAAAATTAGAGAAAATAAATGAAAAAAGATAAACATAATTTAAAATAGAACAGAACATGTTTTAATTAAAGAGAAATAAGTAAAAACTTTTTGGCAATTAATTTCCTAAATTTTCAGTTATTATCTCAAAATTAGATTATTGTAATCATTTTTCCATTATATAACGATATTTTAATTATTTTCTTTTGCTTAAAAATAAATTCAGCAATTTTTCTTGATTTTCAACAATTTATAATTATATTCATTATTTTGGCATTACTTTTAAAAATTTCAATTATTTATCCGATATTGCAATTATTTGCATAAATTTCCGTTATTTCTGCAATTTTTAAATTATTCTCTTTAATTAAAATTTTTTAAGTAATTTTGTAATTATTATTTTTTTCTAAACATATACTCTATAATTTTTTCAGTTATTTCTCTCAAATTTTATTAAATGTTTTCCATTTTTAATATTTAAATTATTTTCATCATAATTCAATTTTCTTTTTCAATCTTAAATTATTTTCAGCATTTTTCAATTATTTCTTTCAATTTTTAATTAATTTTATCATTTTTCAATTATTTTTCTCGATTGTTATTTATTATTCTCTTTTTCTAAAATTATTTTCTAAGATTTTTTAGTATTTTTCTGAAAATTCAAATATTTTCTTCAATTTCTAATTATTTTCATATGTTATCAGAATTTCAAACTTTTTTTTAATTAATTATCGTAAATTTTAATTGTTTTTAGCTTTCTTCCAGACTTTTCTCCAATTGTTAGTTTTTCTCATTTTATAAAATAAATTTCTAAAATTCTTCAATTAATTTTCTCAAATTTCTATTATTTTCTTCAATTTTTAATTATTTTTATTTTTTATTTATTTTTTTTTTTATTAATTATCGTAAATTTCAATTATTTTTAGCATTTTTCCAGTCTTTTCTCTAATTTTGAGTTATTCTCATTTTCTAAAATTATTTTCTATAAGATTTTTAAGAATTTTTCTAAAATTACAATTTTTTTCTTCAATTTTTATTTATTTATTTTAATTTGTTTTCATGATTTCAAAATTTGTTTATTAATTATCGTAAATTTCAATTACTTTTAGCTTATTTCTTCAATTCTTTTCTTTAATTTTTATTTATTTTCTTTTTTTTTAATTGATTTCTAAGATCTTCATGTATTTTTTTCAAATTTCAATTGTTTTTTCTTTATTTAATAAAAAGTCTGTAGTTTTTTTCAATTATCCAACTTAATGTCATTTATTTTTTACAACTTGTCATTGTTTGTATCATATTTTAATTATTTTCGTCAAATTTTAAAATTTAATAACATTTTTCAATTATTTTCCAAAATTTATTTTCTTTAACTTTTAATTCTTTACATTTGTTTCATAATTTCAAAAATTGTTAACTATTTATCTGACTTTTGAACTCTTTCATTATTTATATTATTTTTTATATTATTTTCTTCAATTTTCAATTACTTTCGTTCTTTTTCTCGTTCTTTTTCATAATTGCCAAAAAGTTTTTACTTATTTCTCTTTAATTAAAACTGGTTCTGTTCAATTTTAAATTATGTTTATCTTTTTTCATTTATTTTCTCTAATTATTAATTATTTTCTTTTATTTCAATGAACTTCTGAAAGTTTTAAGTATTTTTCTCAAATTTTGTTTAACTTTCCTTTATTTAAAATATTTTATGTAATTTGTTTAATTATTTTCTCAAATTTTAATTATTTCTTTTAACTTTAATTTTTTTATCTCAATTTTTAACCATGTTTCATCAATTTTCAATTATTTTCTCTAATTTTTCATTATTCAATTTTGTTTTAATTTACTTTTATGATTCTCAAGTATTTTTCTCAAATTTAAATTATTTTTCTTATGTTTGAAACATTTTTATGGTTGTTTAAATTACTTTCCCAATTTTTAATTGATTTCATTTTTTTTTCAATTAATTTGCGAAATTTGCAATCGTTTTGTTTAATTTCAATTATTTTTTGCAATTCTTTTTAATTCTAAAATATGATAAATTTTGTCCTAAATAAATATTTATTTTATTTATATCAATTGATTTTTCAATATTATATTTAAAATATTTATTTCTTCTTATTAGACAAATATTATTTACCGATTTGTTATATTTATTATTGTATGTTATAATTTCTAAAATGCATAAAAAACTAATCGAGCACTGGCGCGCGTTTTATTTGGCTAGTTATTAAATAACTATTTACAAAGAAATGAAAATTAATTTGGTAGGTTATATACTATTTAATAGCTGAAGAAATACGCGTGTAGTTTCTGTATTTAAAATACTAAAAAGTTATTATTTCATTTTAATGAATCATATTTAATAGAAAATTGTTGTTCAAATAATATTTTGTGATTCAAAAGTTTTAACTTTATTGGGATTAATTTTGATTCTTTCAGTATAGGAGGTTTAAACTTCGGCAAAGCTGTTTTTCGAGAAATTAAATCCCTGCAATTTATTCTAAAATATATAAATTAGCCTTACTTTTAGTTATTAAAGGTTAAAACTACATTGATTTCAAATTTCGAAAGTTGATTAAAACTTCTTTTTTATTTCAATTTTATTTTATTACAAAGTTTATTTATCTCTATTTTAATAAATAAATTGTAAATAAATTGTATTCTATTAGATTTTAAAATAATTTTGATGCCAAAATTGATTATTATAATTCAATTAATATTGTAATTAAATAACATGTTTTACATAAAAATAATTGTTAGTTTTTTTTAAATTAAAAACTGAATTGTAAAACAATTTTTAAACCTATCCATAAAAGAAAAAATACAAAATACTTTGACAATTTTTTTTCTTTCTTCAATTTTTATTTCATGCAAAGCTTATTTATATTATTCATTATTTTCAATTATTATAGTCGTCTATATTCATTTTTTTAATTTTTCAATTTAAAAACTTCCACTTTTTGTTTCAATTGTTTCATTAAATTTTTATTTATATTCTTGAATATACTATTAAATAGTAAGAATTTTACTAATTTTGTAGTAGAAAACTATTAATTTTTAGTAGAAAACTACTAATTGAAATAGTAGAAAACTATTGATTTAAACAGAAGAGTTTTACTATTTTAATTAGTAGTTTTCTACTCAAAATTAATAGTTTTCTACTACGAAATTAGTAAAATTCTGACTATTTAATAGTAGCTCACTTTTCGCTAATTCATTAGTAAAAACGAATAATAAGAAGTTTTCATTAAAACGTTAAAGAGCACATCTTTTAGACTTATGAGAAATATTACTTCATTAATCAGTAACTTTGTTAAAAGAAAAAAATCGAAAATCAATAATTTTTGTTTGATGAAAAGTCACTTTTTAGGTCTAAATTCAATTTTTTATGTCGTTTTATTGCGTATACATTATTTTTCCCTATATATCTAAAAAGCTTTAGAAACCCTGAGCAATTTTAATGCAGGGCATTATTTATAATTTTCTAATAATAACGGAGAAAAAAAAACGTATTTCCTTATTTTTCAAATAGAATCAGAAAAAATTATTCGAAGCAAAAAAAATTGTTGAATTGATTAATTGAATTAATAAGCGTAATTTTACTATTAATTATTTTGACATAACCTAAAAATGAATTCGACAAATAATTAGTTATTTTTTCTAAACGATTAGTAGAAATATAACTATTTGTATTAGTGACTGAGTTTTTGCATTCAAATTAGTTATTTTTAACTAATTCAGATTTAAAGAGAAGATTTGCTTTATTTTTTGTGAAAATTTTTATTAATGAGAGAAAAGAGTCATGGGATGAAGATTCAAAGCAAAATTGATTTCAACGAACGTGAAGTGATATGAAGATCAATGTACCGTACGTGATCTTCTATAATCGGTATTAATGATTATTACATGAACTGACTCATGTGCTAAAAAACATCACGATTCTGTCTAAAGAAAATGTTATTTGCCTACACTGTAAAAATAAGAAATATTTTTAATTATTAATTTCAAATTAGTGCACAGAAATTTTGTTTGAATTGAATTACACTCAAAGACTTTAGATATTAGGTATTATAGTTAATTTATTATTTTTACTGTAAAAACTATTTATCTGAGATAAATAGTGTAATTGTAATTCGACGAAACCTTAAAAAAGAAAGAGAAAAAATTAAAAAATTGACAAGAATAATTGAAAATTTAAGAAAAATTTTTTTTAAAATAAATATAATTAAAATTTGTTCTCTTAATCTGAATTAGTGAAAAATCTGTCACAAATTCAAAGTAGTAGAAATTTCCACTAATTTTTAGTCAAATTTCAGTACTTGAATTAATAGATTTAAAATTTTCACAAAGTTTTAGTAAAAAGCTATTAAAAATTAGTAAAATTTTTCACTAATTTAGATTAAGAGAGTGAGATATCATTTCAAAATTTAAGAATACAATTGAAAATCATTATTCATAACTCTAAAAATAATTGAAAAAATGAACAATTTAGGAAAATAATTAAAAAATTTTTAAAATATATTTGAGATAGAAATAAATGAATCAAAATAAAAAAATACTCTCTAAATGTGAATTAGTGGTTTTTAAAACTTCAACTTACAATCCCCTTAACACAATTGAGAAATGAGAAAAATAATATGAAAGAGTATACAGAATATATATGAACTAAGAGAAAATAATTGAAAAAAGATAAGAATAATGGTAAATTAAAAAAACAAAATTGTAAACTTAGGAAAAATTAAAAATTGTTTCTACAATTGCAAAATTATAGAAACGACTGAAAATTGAAGACAATAATTAAAAATTGAGAAAATGATTGTAGATTGAAAAAAATAATTTAAAAATGTTAAGAATAATTGAAAAAAAAATTTAAATTGGTGAAAACAATCGAGAATTGAGAAAAATAAATGAAAATTTGGGAAACTAATTAAAAACTGATGAAGGTAATTTAAAATCGAAGAAATTAATGAAAAAGTTATAAGACAAATTGAACATTTGAAACAAAAGAATTGAAATTTAAGATTGATAATTGAAGATTAAGTAAATCAAATCGAAAATAATTTAAAAAATTAAAAAGTGGAGAAAAGAATTAAAAAATTATAGAAATTATTGAAAATTAAAGACAGTAATTGGAAATTAAGAAAATATGTGAGAATTGAAGAAAACAATCAAGAATTGAGAAGAATAATTGAAAAAATTACAGAATATATATCAAATTAAAGGAAATGATTGAAAAATGGAAGAAACAATGATACATTTGTGTAAAAATAATTGAAATTTGAGATAAATAATAGAAAAATTAGAAAATAAATTATAAAATACCGAAAGTAATTGTGAATTTGAAAAAATAATTGAAACATTCTAAAATTCAGTAAAATTCTTTCTAATTAATTGAAATTTGAAATAAATAATTAAAGATTTAGTAAACCAGTTAAAAAATCATTTTAAAAATTATAATTTGAAGAAAAAAATTAAAAAATTTAAGAAATCAATTTAAAAATGGTGAAAATAATTGAAAAACAATACAAATAAGTGAAATTTTAGATAAATAAATTAAAAATGTAGAAAGTGTATGAAAAAACTGAAAAATGGTAAACACAATGAAAAAATAATGAAAAAAATTAAAATGTAAAAAAATAATTGCATCTTTTGAAAATTAATTGTAAAATAATGAAAATATTTAATAAATTGAGAAAATAATTAAAATTTGATGAATATATTTGACAGTTTATGAAATCTATAATAATAATCCACAAGATTCATTTATTCTTTCATTCATTCTTTCATTCTGTCCGCACCTGAAGCTAGTTTGTCATTTAGATATTTTTTTGTTTTAAATCAGTTACGTTTGAAAAAAATGTATCTTTAAATTAATTATAAATCGTATGAGTTTTTATTTTATATATCTTATTATTAATAGCTTTTTATTGTAAAAATAGAATATTAAGTAATTTAATAATAAAGAAGGAAATATCGTCAATTATATCATTGAAAAGAAAACAAGCACCATGTATAAACATTTTATAAGTGCCTTAAACATCTTTCAAGAATAATTTTTTCATTTAAATAATGTTTAAAATTGTTTTTAAAACTTCCTACAAATTTCTTCAAATTTCAATACAATTTTTTAATTTCCAATTGATTTCTTCAATTTTCATTTATGATTATTCATTAATTTTAAAATTGATGAAAACAATCGAGAATTGAACAAAATAAATGAAAATTTAGGAAATTAATTAAAAAATGATGAAGGTAATTTAAAATCAAAGAAATCAGTGAAAAAGTTATAAAACAAAATAGGAAGAAAATAAAATAAAATTTTCAATTTCCAATTGATTTTTTCAATTTTTATTTCTAATTATTCATTAATTTAAAATTTTTGTTTGTTTGAATGCCAATTATTCTCACCATTTTTCGATTTTTTTTCAATTTTTAATTATTTTTTTAATAGTTAATTATTTTCGGCAATATTTAGTTATTTTTGTCATATTGTAATTTTTCTTTTAATTATTAATTATTTTCTTAACAGTTCCATTTAATTCATTTAATGTTCAATTCATTTCTTCAATTTATAATTATTTTCTTTAACTTTCAACTATTTTACCGATTTTCAATTAATTCCATAATATTCAATAATTCTTGGATTTTTTCATTTATACTTTTTTTCATTTTTTAAATATATACTTTAAATTTCAATTCCATTCTTCAATTTTTAATTGCTTTCTTCAATTTTTAATAATTTTTTACAATTTTAATTATTTTTTTCGCTTTTCAATCCAGTTGTTAAATATGCAATTACTACGGAATTTTCAATTATTTCCTACAATTTTTTTAATTTTTAATTATTGTGTTAAAATTGTATAATTATTCTTTGTCTTTTAATTGTTCTCTTCAATTCTTAGTTATTTTTTTCAAATTTAAACTCCACTTTTCAATTTTCACTTTTTAATATTTAAAATTTATAGCCTTTTTTCTACTAGGTATTTTTTGATTATTTTTAAGTTTCTTTAATTTTAATTACAATTATTTAATTATTTTCTTTAATTTTTAATTTCATTCTTCAATTTTAATTTCCATTCTACAGTTTTTAATTATTTTCTTATATATTTTTTTTAATTCTTGGCTTTTTGCAATATTTTTCATTTTTTAAGTATATTCTTTTAATTTTAATTCCATTCTTCAATTTCTAATTGCTTTCTTCAATTTTCAATTATTTTCTTTCATTTAAATTATTTTTTTCGATATTCAATCCAGTTGTTAAATGTGCGATTATTTCCAACAATTATGCCTACAATTTTCTTAATTTTTCAATTTGGAACTATTTTTTTTAAATTTAATATTTCTTGTTTAATTTTTTCATTTATTTTTTTCAGTTGTCTATTAACCAAGTATTTTTTTGAATTTTGTTTTGAATTGACAATTATTTTCGTCATTTTTCACATATTTTCTTTAATTTTTCAATTATTCTCGTCATTTTTTAACTATTTCCTTCAATTATTAATTATTTTTCGCAATTTTCAATTATTATCTTAAAATTTTATAATTATTCTTTGATTTTTTAAATTATTTTCTTCAGTTGTGTATTAATGTAGCCATAGTTTTTACAATTGTCAATTATTTTCGCCATTTTGTGGTTTTTTTCAATTATCAATTATTTTAATTGTTTAATTTAATTTTTAAAATCTCATTTGTCATTTGAAGCCATTCGTCGAATTTTGTTCTAACTATTTTCGACATTTTATGATTTTTTTCAATTGTTTATTTTAAAAAAGTTTAATTTAATTCTTAAATTAAAAATTTATTTCTTAAATTTTCATTTGTCATTTGGAGCCATTTGTCGAATTTTGTTTTCAACTGTCAATTATTATTTATTCTTTTTCAGATATATTCTTCAATTTCCTTATTCTTATTATTGAAATGTGCAAAAATTTATAGTTTTAAATAACCAATAACAATGGAAAGTTAGTCCCGCGCTCGAGCGCGCGTTAATTTTGCTAGTTACTGAACTAATAATACCCACAAATAAATATAAATTGTAGGAAAAAATTAGAAAATTATAAAAATAACTTTAAATTGAAGAAAATTATTGAAATCTGAGATGAAGGACTAAAACTTCAGGAAATCTATTAAAATATAATTTAATAAATAAAAAATTAAAAAAAATAATTTAAAAACGATACAAATAATTGAAGATTGAACCAAATAATAAAAATCTAAAGAAGATTGAAAATAATCGAAAATCTCTAGATATCTTGACTTTATATAAATGTTCATGAAAAATAGGGGATTTTAGGGTAAAAAATTACAGGTCAATTACATCCCTGCAAAGGAGAAATTAAATTTCATTGATTCAGCGAAAGTTTTCTCTGTTAAAATAAAATAGATATTACCTGTTCGTACATGAGATTCTTCAGGTGGCGTTTCGCCATTTTTTGTGGCAAGTCTGGCACACTTTTGAAATGATTTATCCCAGTACATAACTGCAATATAGACGATGTAAAGCAGGACCAACGTCAGTGCTTCGTACCATTCAACCCGCTCATCGTGTATGATGCAAATTAGAATTGCCACGGTTACACCGTATGCTAGACAGTCTCTGCTGACGGGCCACCAATCAAGTGGTACCACCTGCAAAACGATAAAGCATTAACAAATTTATTAGTTGAAAATCGATGCTGATTTATGGTCAAGGACAATTGCACGGACACAAAAATAATATCATCGAGGCCTTCGAACTATTGACTTTCCATTTTCGGATCCACCAACAATTCTGTTCCATCTGCGAAATCCGCTGACAGGAAGGGTAACTCTGATATTTATGAACGACGTTAATAATCGATAAGTTATAGATTTGGGAATTGGGTTGAAAATCCTTTTTCAGCTCATCCTTTCTTACACTTAACTGAACAAATCCCCATTATTTTAAACCCGTGACTGAAGTTATTTAATCTTACTTGAATTCCCTTTTCTGTGAATTCTACATTTTTTTTTTTTTTACTAAATCATAGGTATTTGATGAAAATCCAATAGCTGTAATTAAAAATCTATTGAGGTGAAAAGAAAACGAGGATTTTTTTAATTTCATATCAAACTTGATCATTGGGAAAGGGACTGGATATGAATTAGTCTAGTTAATGGGATTTTTTTTCTTTTTTTTTTATCTTTACTAACCATCCCAGCACCAATCCCACAGCAGGCTGGAACTGCTAAGATGTTGAATACTGCAGACCCTACTATCGTCCCAACGCCAATATCTCCTTCTGTGATGAAGGTTCCTATGGCATTTACGAATAACTCTGGTGCTGAAGTCGCTGCCGCCATGAATGTGGCACCGGCAACGTCTTTCGACATCGAAAGTGCTGCAAAAATTATTTTTAATAAAATCCATGAATTATTAATTTTAAACTTAAAATTTAAACTTTTAGAAACATATAACGAGGATAAAATTTACTGAAACGTTTCTTTAGAAAAGCTATTTTAGTGAAATAATTTCGGTGAATTATATAGATTTTTTGACAAAGTAGAAAAAATTTTTAGAAAAAAAAGCTGTTGTAAAAGTAACAGAAGTTTTTAAAATAATAGTAGATGATTCCGCGGCTATTAAACAAGAAGTAAAACCTGCTATGAAAGGAGAAAAAAGTTGGGAAAATCTTTTATAAACAAAGCAGGAATTTTTACGAGAATAATAGCTTCTGGGAAAAGTAACATAACTTTAACAAAAAGAATAAAAGATTTTATAAAAAACAGTAAATTTTAATTATAAGAGGATCCTTTCGCAAAATTATTAGTAGAATTTAATAAAGTAACAGTTAGCTTTTCTAAAGTAACGGAAGCTTTTACAAAAGTGACAAAAGCTTTCACTAATTCAATAGAATCTATCAGAAAAGTAACAGCAGATTTTATGAAACAGAATATAGGTTCCAAAAAGGAGAGAATCTTTCACGAAAATGGCAGAAAGTTTTTTACGTAACACAGAAAGGGTTTTTAAAAATAAAAGAGTATTTTAGGTTTTACGAAAATAACAAAAGATTGGAGAAAGTTAGTGAAAGCTTTTATAGAAGAAATAGTAACTTTCATAAAAATAATAAAAGCTTTTACAAAAGAAAGCAGATTTTAATTTTAGGAAGACCCATTCGCAAAAATATTAGAAGAAACTAAGAAAGTAACAGTAAATTTCTCGAAAGTAACAGAAGCTTTTACAAATGTGATAAAAGCTTTCACTAAATCAATAGAATCTATCACAAAAGTAACAGCAGATTTTATAAAACAGAATATAGGTTCCAAAAAGCCGAGAATCTTTCACGAAAATGGCAGAAAGTTTTTCGCATAACACAGTAAGGGTTTTTAAAAATAAAAGAATATTTTAGGTTTTACAGAAATAACAAAAGATTGGAGAAAGTTAGTGAAAGCTTTTGTAGGAGAAATAGTAACTTTGATAAAAATAATAAAAGCTTTTACAAATAGTAGCAGATTTTAATTTTAGGAAGACCCATTCGCAAAAATATTAGCAGAAATTACGAAAGTAACAGTAAATTTCTCAAAAGTAACAGAAGCTTTTAAAAATTTAATAAAAGCTTTCACTAAATCAATAGAATCTATCACAAAAGTTACCGCAGATTTTATGAAACAGAATATAGGTTCCAAAAAGTCGAGAATCTTTCACGAAAATGGTAGAAAATTTTTCACATAACACAGAAAGGGTTTTTAAAAATAAAAGAATATTTCAGCTTTTACGAAAATAGCAAAAGTTTCGAAAAAGTTAGTTCACAAAAGGGAGAGAAGTTTTTACGTGCCTCAGAAAAGTTTTTAAAAAGAAGAAAACCTTTCACAAGGTGAAGATATTTTTACAAACTAACGGAAGCTTTCACAAAATTAATAAACGCCTTAACAAAACTAAAACAATATGACGTAAAAGTAAAGCTTTTATAAAGCACAGATATTTATAAGAAAAAGAAAAACTATTACAAAAATAACAAAATAGTTCTCAGAAAATAAAAGTCTCCTTCTCAACACTAACAAAAAAACAATTTTCACAAAAATAACAAATGCTTTCTTGAAGCCCAGATATTAATAAAAATTAAAAAGGTTTACAAAAATAACAAAACTTTTCGCAAAAGCAACAATAACTTTCACAGTAAAAAAAACTGTTGTAGAAGAAAAGTAACTTCCTGAAAAGTAACCATTTTCACAAAAGTAACAAAAGCTTTCATAAAAGCAGAAAAATCGTTCATAAAATGAAAAAGAGTTTTAAAAAAAAGAAAACCATAAAAGCTTACATAAGCTCTAATAAAATTAACAGAAGCTTTCACAGAAACAATAAAAGTTTTCACAAAAATAAAACAAACTTTGACATTAATAACAGAAGATATTCAAAAATAATTCTTTTTTTTAAATAACAAAAGCTTTCACCTAGTTAACAATGACTTTCATAAAGTAAAAGGAGCTTTCACTAAAGGAACAGAAACTTGCTCTAAAGTAACAAAAAAATTCATGAAAAGAATAAAAAAAAACTTTCACAAAACTAAAAAAAGCTTTTTATAAAATGTACTCAGAAGAGTTTCAAAACTAATAGAGTCATCTACAAAAAGCATAAGCTTTCACAAAAGTAATAGAAGCTTTTAAAAAGGAACAAATTCTGTCGCAATAGTAACAGAAGATTCTACAAATAAACAAAAATAAATTAAACTGTCGCGAAAAACAAAGTAGTTTGAAAATAAAAGAACTCTTAACAGAAATAATAGACGCTTTATGAAAGTAATTGAAGCTTTTGCAAAAGTGACAATAAATTTCGTAAAGTAACAAAAACTTCCACAACATCAACAAAAGTTGTCACAGAAATATTAGAAGATCACACAAAAAATAAAAACTTTAATAAAAGTAACATAGGCTTTTTCAGAAGTAACAATAACTTTCACAAAAGCAACAATAACTTTCGCAAAAGTAACAATAGCTTTTGCAAAACTGAGAATAAATTTCGTAAAAGTAACAAAAACTTTCACAATATCAACAAAAGATGTCTCAAAAATAAAATAAGATCACACATTAAATAAAAGCTTTTATAAAAGTAACAGAAACTTTAACAAAAATTATAGATTCTGTACTGAAAGCAACAGAAGCTTCCCCAAAAGTAACAAAAGCTTTCACAAAAGTAATAGAAGCTTTTAAAAAAGCAACTAATGCTGCCACCATAGTAACAGGGTTCTACATGTAAACAGAAAATAATTAAACTGTCGACAAAAACAAAGTAGTTTTAAAAATGAAAGAGCCCTTAACAGAAATTAGAGACGCTTTATAAAAAAAAGTAACAATAAAGTAACAATAGCTTTTTCAAAAGTGGCAATAAATTTCGTAAAGTAACAAAAACTTTCATAACATCAACAAAAGGTGTCACAAAAATATTAGAAAATCACACAGAAATTTAAAAGCTTTCATAAAAGTAACATAGGCTTCTTCAAAAGTAGGTACCATAAGCTCTGTAAAAGAAGCCGAAACCTTGACAAAATTAACAAAAACTTCAACAAAAATTTTAGATTATTTAATAAAAGAAACAAAAGCTTCCCCAAAAGTAACAAAAGCTTTGACAAAAATAACAAAAACTTTCGCGAAAGTAACAATAGCTATTCCAAGAGAATCAATAACTTCCGCAAAAATAACAAAAACTTTTACTGAATAAACAAAAGTTGTCATAAAAATATATAATCACACAAAAATAATTTATAAATTATTTTATAAAACTTTTATAAAAGTAATACAAGCTTTTTCAAAAGTAACAGAAGCTCTAGAAGAGTAACTGAAACTTTGACAAAATTAACGGAAACTTTAACAAAAATTATAGATTCTTTACTAAAAGCAACAAATGCTATCCCAAAAGTAACAAAAGCTTTTACAAAAGCATGGAAGCTTTTAAAAAAGCAACTAATGCTGCAAAAATTGTAACAGAGTTCTGGAAGTAAATAAAAAATAATTCAACTGTCGTGAAAAAGAAAGTAGTTTTAAAAATGAGAGAGCCCTTAACAGAAAATAGAGACGCTTAATAAAAGTAATTAAAGCTTTCGCGAAAGTAACAATAGCTTTTGCAAAAGTAACAATAGCTTTTGCAAAAGTAACAATAGCTTTTGCAAAAGTAACAATAGCATTTGCAAAAGTGACAATAACTTTCGTAAAAGTAACAAAAACTTTCACAATATCAACAAAAGCTGTCACAAAAATATAAGAAAATTTGCACAAAAAATAAAAGCTTTCATAAAAGTAACATAGGGTTTTTTTAAATGTAACAGAAGCTCTACAAAAGTAATAGAAACTATGACAAGAATAACTAAAAACTTTAACAAAACTTGTAAATTATTTACTAAAAGCAACAAAAGTTTTCCCAAAAGTAACAAAAGATTTCACAAAAGTAATGGAAGCTTTCACAAAATCAACAAAAGTTGTCACAAAAATATGTGATTACACAAAAAATAAAATCCTTCATAAAAGTAACAAAAGCTTTTTCAAAAGTAACAGAAGCTCTATAAAAGTAAAAGAAACATTAACAAAATTATCGGAAACTTTAACAAAAATTGTAAATTCATTAATAAAAGCATCAAAAGTTTTCCCAAAAGTAACAAAAGATTTCACAAAAGTAATGGAAGCTTTCACAAAATCAACAAAAGTTGTCAACAAAATATAAAATTACACACAAAATAAAATCTTTCATAAAAGTAACAAAAGCTTTCACAAAATTATTAGTGGAAACTTTCACAAAATCAACAAAAGTTGACACAAAAAAATAAGATTACATAAAAAATAAAATATTTCATAAAAGTAACAAAAGCTTTTTCAAAACTAACTAAAGCTCTATATAAAAGTAAAAATAATATTAACATAAACATACACAAAAAATTGTAGATTCTTTAATAAAAGCAACAAAAGTTTTCCCAAAAGTAACAAAAGCTTTTACAAAAGTAACAACAGCTCTATAAAATTAAAAGAAACATTAACAAAATTAACATAAACATTTACAAAAAATTGTAGTTTCTTTAGTAAAAGCAACAAAAGTTTTCCGAAAAGTAACAAAAGCTTTCACATAATCAACAAAAGTTGTCACAAAAATATATAATTACACAGTTAAAAATTTTGTGTAAAAAACGGTCCAAACAATCTTGTGTCAAGTTTTACATAAAGATTAGGTTAATTTAACCAGAAGGTTGTGTAAATTAACTTATAGATTATGTTAGTTTAACACAAAAGTAACACAAATTTTAAGTGAACCGTTTGGGACATTTAATTTGTGTTAAATTTACACAAAATTTTTAACTGTGATACACAAAAAATAAAATCTTTCATAAAAGTAACAAAAGCTTTTTCAAAAGTAACAGAAGCTCTACAAGAGTAACAGAAACATTAACAAAATTAACATAAACTTTCACAAAAATTGTCGATTCTTTACTAAAAGCAACAAAAGTTTCCTCAAAAGTAACAAAAGATTTCACAATAGTAATAAAAGCGTTAGTGAAACATAGAAAAGTTTAAAAAATAAAAGTATATTCTACAAAAGCAATAATAAAGACTCTAATCCATTAAAGGACAATAATCGTATTTTTTCAGTCAAATCGAATTACCGCACTAAATTAATTAAATTCCATCTAATTCTTACCATGGCATATTTTTTCTACGGCAGGTACGAAAAACTTATCACATACTACTGCTAATGCTATAAAAAGGTAAAGAGATACGAGGACATGAACAATGACGGCTCCACTTTGCCGTTGCTTCTCGTCGAAAATGTCATGTGGAAAGTCTTCAATTGCCGGCTGAGTGCAATTAGCACCTGTAAAAGATTCAATATTCACAATTACTATTAAACAATTCATTGTAATTCCACTTCAATTCTCTTTTTATCAAATAATAAAACTACTTTACTCTGTCCAAGAATATCTTCTCAAACTGAAATGGACTTATTTTCAATTTAATATAAGCTCATTTTTTCCGTTAGATGAGGAAATTTCTTTCATTCTCGACTTTTAAATTTAAACCTTTGACACCTGCTCTTTAATAAACATTGTGTTTTCAAAATCTTGTTACTTATTTTTCATTCAAGGAGTAAAAATCGATTGGCAATGATACAATCAGTCATCAATCATTGATTGATTTGAAGATACAAAATCTCTGCATGTGCGAACAATACGAAAAAGACTCGTGTCCTTTGATTACACGATATTCTTCAAAAGATATAAATATATTTACGCGATACTTTTTTATTTTTTACTTCTCTCGTGAGATTTTTATCTATATTGCATTTACGAATTAAATTTTAAGAGAGGTATTGAAATATTTAGTTTTTCTTACTCTCAAAATCTAAATTAGTAAGAATTTCTACTAATTCAAATTCGCATCGGGTTTTGTTGCTAAAATTAGTAAAATTTGCATCAGTGCCTGATTTAGACATTTTTACAAAGGTCATAAATTCTTGCAGAAGAGTTTTTCAAAATCTTTTCTTTTCTTTTGAAAAGTTTGATTGACTATTCATATAAAACAGTAGCTATTTTTCAGAGGAACATAGTCCTCTCTCTCACCATCCTAGACTAAATCTTGAAAATTTAACTGTTGAATTAATTATTGAAAAATTTTTTTCGCTAATTAATACAGTGAAAATTAACTTTTGAATAAGTTATACAAATTTTTATCAATATAAAAAAATTAAATTTCAATAATTTATAGCAAAAGCTTAGTCACGAATTTGAATTGGTCAAATTTTTAATACTCCAGATATAGAGAGCAGATGATTCTTCTGCTTATAAAATATAATATATATATTAAAAAAAAATTTTTGTCAAATTTAAAACAAAATTTGAAGAAAAAAATAAACGTGTTAATTTATCATTTCAAAAATCCAGATTTAAAGAGCATTAATTTAATATTATATTCCCTCTTATCTCAGTTTAGACTTTATATGAATTATTCCAAATTATGAAAAATGATTTATATTATTTTCTTATAAATTATTAATTGTTCATATTAATTATTCATATTTAAATATAAGAAATAATTAGTCGTTGAAAAGCACATTAATATTCATTTTTAAAATTCATTTTTAATTTGAGAAAAAAAATACTGGAAATTTTTAAAAATTGATATGATAAAAATGAGAATAATTAAAATTGAGTGAAATAATTGGAAAAAATAAAAATAACAGAAAATTAAAGATAATTATTGCAATTTTAAAAAAATAATTTTAAAAAATACAGAATACATGTAAATTAAGAGAAAATACCTAATTAGTAATTACAAAAAGGACTTCAAGAATTTTAAATTGAGAAAAATAGTTAAAACATTATAGAAATAATAGAAAATTAAAGAAAATAATGGAAACTGAGATAAATAAATGAAATTTTCGGAATTAATCAACAAATAATCAAAATAATATAAAATGTATGTAAATCATTGTGAATTAAAAAAAAAATTAAAAATTGACGAACATAATTGAAATTTGAGAAAAATAACTGAAAAATGATTAAAAAATTGAAAAGTGGATACAATAACTTTGATTTGAGATAATAAATAAAAATTTAGGAAATTAATTGAAACTTAATCAATATATCTGATTAAAAAATGGAGAAAATATTTGCAAAAAGATAAAAGAAAATGGGAATTGAAAATAATAATGGAAAAATGAGATAAATAATTAAAAATTTAGAAATTGAAGCAATTGATTGCAAAATGATAACAATAATAATTGAAAATTGAAGAAAAATATTAAAATTTGAGAAAAATATTTTAAAATCTAGGAAATTAATTAAAGAATAATAAAAATAGTAAAAAATTCGGGAATATATTTGCAAAATAATAAAAATAATTTAAAAAATTATAATATATATTTGTAATAAAAAAAAATTATTGCAGAATGATAAAAATAATTGGAAATTAAAGATAATTATGGATAATTAAGAGAAAAAAATTGAGAAAACTGCAGAATTTATTTGATATAAAAAAGTGATTGAAAATCGAAGAACATCGTTTAAGGACTTGAAAAAAACAACTAAAATTTAATAACAATGAATAATGAATAAAAATTGATGAAGCATGAAACAGTATTCGATATTGAAGAAATTAATTATAATTTGAAGAAAAAAATTACAATTTGAAAAGCAAAAATCATATTTTGTAAAAGTAATTGAAAAATGACAACAGAAATTGAAAAGTAATTAATAAATAATTAAACTAATTTGTCATTAAAGGAAATATATTAAACTGAAAAAGTTTTATCAGAAAAATTCAAAGAAAATAATTGGAACTTGAGAAAATTGAATTTATAATTTAGGGAAAAAATTGAAAAATAATGAAAATAATTAGAAATTGAATAATAATTTTGAAAAATGATAAAAATAGTTGAAAATTGTTGCAAATAATTGAAATCATAATAGAAAAGAATTTTTAAAAATTGAAGAAAATTTTAAATAATTTTAAATTTACTATTCTCAATGCCTGGATTAATTATATTTTTAATCAATGAAAGTTCAAATTAATTGAAGTTTGAAGAAATTAAAAATGTTATAAATTATAAAGTTGCACTGAAGAAATTTAACGTGGCAAACCACCGAATTTGGAAAATAAGAAAATGTATCTGTATTTAAAATTTTGTATTTAAATTATTTTAGATAGTTTCTGCTATTTTCAGTAAACTGTTTTAATAAATTCGTATATCTTTACTTATTGCTGAAATTCGAAATTTCTTATTTTAATAAATTATTATGTATTCTTCTTAAATAACCTAAATATAAAAACTGTTTAAATGTAACTGGAAAATGCATCTTTAATTCATCTATAGGTATTTAGATGTAGTCAACTTGTTAATACAAAGTTAACAGTCAAAAACTAATAGTTTCAGTCTCAAACATTATGTGGTTATATTTATTTAACCCAATAATAAAAATTTTTATTTTTATTTAAAAATTAATTAAATCAAAACATTAATATAATTATCTTGAGTAAAATTAGTGAAAAGTAGTAAGATGAAAAGAGGATAAAAAAGAAGAAATATAAACAAGAAGAATTAAGTTAATGAAATTATAGTAATGTATTTATATTTATCTTTTTAAAACAATAAATACATTTTTTAAATATATTTAGTTTTTTCAATTACTATTAATTATTAATTAAAATTTATATTAATAATTTTGCGCACTGTGATAAATGGCTGTTCTTATTTTAAAGTTTATTAAAATAACCTTTAATTTTTGTTTACAAATATAAAAGTGTTATTAATTCTGTAAACAACGAATCATGTGATTTAATTTAAGAAAATAACATCAATAATGAAATATTTAAAGCAAAAAAATTGTTGTGTTTAAATTAATTGATAAATTTAATATAGGTTTAAATACATAGGTTATTTTTTGTACATAATAAGTATCTTATTTAATTTTTAAATACCTAAAAAAAACGTGACATGAAAGTTTAAAATCCAATTTTTAAACTTTAAAAAAACCTTTATTAAATAATATATGTATTGAAAACTTATTAAGTTTATTTACAATGTTAATAAGCCTACTTTTAATCAAAATTAATTTAAATAAAACTATAAGAATAACAAAAACTACTTTTAAAAATATTAGAAAATTATATCAATTTAAACTTAAATTATATAGTAATAACAAAACTAAAAACACTTTTAAATTTATTTATTGTTTTGGAAATAAAAGTACAAATACAAAATTATAATTTTGTAAACTCATTTTATCGTATTCACCTCCTTCTCGGTTTCTTTTTTATACGTCCTGTCACTACATTTCACAGCATTTCTCTGAAGATAATTAAAACACTTTTATTAATTATATAATGTTTTAATAAAAATTGCAATACTTATTATGTGATAAAATAAAAATAAACAACACCTAACCACGAAATATTTATAGTTAAAATTGTCAAAAAAAAAAAAAAAATTTGAAAGTTTTGAAAGAATTGAAAGATGAGATAAGAATTACGCAACTTGGCCGCTGACTTTTCACAAACACAATTTTAAATAATTTTTTAAAAACTAAGTTTAATTGCACAAATATATTCATTTGCTATTTTTTAACTATTTATCAAAATCAAGTATCTAGCAATACATTTTAAATATATTTAAATCAAAGAATTTCAATATCTTTCTTTTAAAGTGACAAGTGTATAAATTAATAATACACTTTTCCTAATATATAGAAAAATTGAGAGACGATTTTCAATTTCGCCAAAACAGTGATATTGGCAATATCGCTCTTCTGTTTTTGACTAAATGTTTAATTATGGAGAAAAATTTAACTGATGCAGAAGTTGTATTTTTTTTCCGTGTGCCAAAATATAACTTAGGTGATAAATGATTTAAAATGTAAAAGAAAAAACATCTATAGTAACAAAGTTCAGATGCGGACAGAATGAATAAATGAATGAAACTTGTAATTATATAATTGTAAATTCATTTACCCACATTTTTATTAAGAAATTTATTTTTGTCTATAATTTTGACCTATGAAATATTGCAGTCGTATCATATACACAAGTTACACCCTTATTATCGTTATTATAATATTATTATTAAAATTATGATTATTAATATTTCTATTATTATTAAATGAATATTATTATATTATAAAAATACGAAAATATTTCACTTTTTTGAATTGTTTTGTAAATGTTCGATTCCCGATGAAATAAAGAAGCTAACCACTTACGAATTGTCCTTTCGCTTCGCAGAAGAAGTGAAGCGCTACTGTTGAGATACACTTGCTGCATTGTAACATATCATAACTAGTAATAATCACCGTATCCTCAACTGGACAGATATTCTCACTACCAAGCTCAACTCAAAAATGATTCAGTTTCAACGCGCGCAAGCAATACTTCTGTTTTATTATTCGAGTTTCATAACATCGATGTAGGAAGTAGTAAAGATGTAGTTAATAAACGAAAAAAGCAACGGGTCGATACATAAGTGAGAAAAAATTGCTAATTTCGGCCAGTATACGCTAGAGTAAATGATTCTGACCTTACAGGGGTTAATAACTTCCTAGAAGACTCGAAGGCAATGATCTACTTTCCCTCTCAACTGTTTTCCACAACCCTGGAAAATTCTACCTTTTCACCAATCGATCAACCTTCTCTTATCTTTGATCATTGATGTATTTACTCCATTTTTTGCAACATACAATTTTTTTCCCCACTTAAAAAAAAAAAGGTTTGAAATGCAAAACATAAGTTCTGTTGGCTCAAGCAAATTGTTTTTGTTGATACACAGTTGAAAATTTTGTGTATTTGTGAAATAATTGGTCCTTATTAAAATTTAACATTTTTCGTGTGTTGATTTAATAACTGTCATTAGATTCTTGAACATAACCTCAATTTCTTAGTAATAACACTGTAGTTTACATTTAAGTTTTTGTTGTAAAACGTAAATTTCGTTTTGAAAATTCATTTTAATAATCAAAAGGTAAAGTTCAATGCTAATTGAATAATATTGACTACATAACTCGATGGGATTATATTTTACTTCTGTCAAGCAGACGATAAAGAAAACAACACAAATCCCTGTGTTAAAAATTAACACAAATTTTGAGTGGACCGTTTGAAATATGTGATTTATGTTAAATTTAACAGAAAATTTTAAACTGTGTATACGAGCAACAAAATAGTTTTGTTGTGACAACAAAATTTTTTTGTTAAATTTTTTTGTAACCTCAACAAAAAAATTTAATAGTCCCCAGAAAATTTTTTTAAGAAACATTTTGTTGGTTATAGATATAAAAAAAATAATAAATGAAGAAAAAAAGTTAAATACGGAGTGTATAAATAACATTTTGATGTGTAATTTTCCTTTTAATTGTTAAATTAATTTAGAATATTTTTTTATATGAAATTGACAATATATTCTTTAATATTACTTTAGTATTATTAGTATAAGTATTTTCTGCGAATAAATTACTATAAAAGTAATAATAATAATATAATTGTTTCTAGGTTAGATAAGAGTATTTGAGGAGTAAGTTTTCAAAAGTTAATAAATTCATTTTTTGTTAAAAACTTTTTACAGGGCCTTTTGCGGTATTTTTATATTAAAATATTAATACGACATGTTTTGACTCGTTTGAGTCCTTATCAGATTAAGAGATTTATCGAATTCTTAAAAACGCCTGCAATAAAATAATAAAATAAAAATTTGAGGTTATGAATTATATTAAAAATAAACATGTATTTCATTATCAAAAAACATAAACTTACTTTTAAAAGCTCCATTCTTTTTGGATGTTATTAAATCCAAATAGAAGTTTATCGACTACATTTTGATTTTTATAAAAAAATTCAAATTTAATCCATAAATTTCTATTTGGATTTAATAATATCCAAAAAGAATAGAGCTTTTAAAAGTAAAGCTAACCGCTAAAATCAATTTTAAGATGAAAAAATTGTAATGAGTTATTTATAAAATACTGTTTTGTTGAATTAAAACAATTTCTTTTTAATTACAGTCTTTTTATCATAATTAGGAGATTTAAACGTGTTGTTAATTTTTTTCTAATAAACAAAATTAAATTTATAAATCGTCTTGGTTAATTTCAGATATTTATAGATTGAGAATTTTTTGTTAATAAATTTTCTTTCTTATAATCAACAGTGACACATCGATTTCGAGGTTAGGTTTATAGACTTTTGTTTGAATTTGTTTTTTTATGAATAAGTTTAATATCTGTTTTACAAATATAGCTTTTACTCACAAAACTGAAAACTATACAAATAAAAAAACGTTTGTTATTTGCTTAAACTATTAATTAAATTAGAATAAATTAACATTTTTATAAGAATCTTTTTTTTGTCATTTTGTCCAAAAATTTACTGAATACGATTTATTATTCAACTTTTACAGTTTTAAAATATCCTTATTTAACATATTTTATTAATTTTATTATAAAAATTTTCTTGTAAATAATATTTTGTGAAAAAATTACTAAACAAATAAAATTTTTCTATTTTTTAAACAAAAAACATATTTTAACAAAATTCATCGAACAGACTTCTAGAGATTGTTTCACAAATTAAAATAACCTATTATTTGTCAAAATTTCATGAAAATTACAACCGTTCACTAACTTTAAAAAAACACAAAATATTAAATACTTATTATTTGATAATAAATGTTGTCTCAACGTAACTTTGTTTGAAAAATGTACAACTGGTACTTTCAAAATTGAGTGAAATCAATTTTAATAATGTTTATATTTTACGTAAAAAACCATTTTCTAGTTTGAGGTTATGTCAATAGGTTTTCAGTGTTTTTATTAATTTGGTTTCGCCAAAACTAACCTCTTTTTTTATAATACCAAGAAAACGCTAAATTTTAACGACGAATTTTGACAATAACTATTTCTGAATAGTTTCTACAAAATTAATTGGGACATCCAAAAAGTTACTTTGAGTAGAATATCATCCATATATGTATTTAATTAAAATTAATTACCTTACAATTATAACTAAAATTAGAGACATGTATTAATTTCTGCGGGCGAATATGTCTGAAATTTTCGAAAACAGTGGAAATATATTGATTGTAATATACTAATGAGATTAGCTCGACCGCAGCAATTAGTTATTCGAGAGTGGATCAATTGTGGCGTGACCCGGCTACCGATTCGGCGACTAATTATTTATTATTGAGTACTGCTATTCAAACTTAGTAGTACGGATGCTCCACTCCCAGAAATGGGGACCGTTTACGCAACAAATAACGAGGCCATCTGGCTCGCAAATAAAGGAATTCCATTTTTGAATAGCAAAGGGCGCCGTTCCGAGAAAAAATTACCTATCGTTTAAAACTTGTTAATTGTTTCTCTGAATTCTTCGCACATGCAACTATTTCCATCAATGTCTGATCTTGACAATTCACGCTTCAACTCTCGTTAAACTGACACTATTTATTTTCAAAATAGACTCATACATACCGAGAGAAATTTTGTTTTTATATTATATGTTATTATATTTATATTATTGTTTTTTTTTCAGTCCACACATTTTCTACAATTATAAAATAACTTACAAAAGTCAATTAAACACTCTAATAAAATACAAAAATATACCTGCTTGCTTCAAAATAGCGTGAGTTTTAGAAAGAAAACCTAAAATTTGACTTTCGACAAATGTGCCAGGTTAATCCGCCATGATTCTTTACAATCTCGTTACTTCCGTAAATCTCGCAATCATACGCATTTTTTCTGCGCATGCGTACTTCTTATGATTAGGCCCGCGCTTATTTAAAATTATGTTTTAAAAATAAAGAAAAAATGATTCTTCAATGTACAATTATTATAATTGTTATTAATATAAATGCGATAATCAGGGTTGCCACAGGTCAGGGAATTCAGGGAAATCAGGGAAAAGTCAGGGAAACTGAAATGGGTCAGGGAAGTCAGGGAAAAGTCAGGGATTTTCATAAAAAATACTGGAAAAATGCAAAGAATCTCTAAAACAGATCAAAAATTATATTTTTCTAAAATTTACTAAGTAGAAAAATTTACTAAACAAATTTTTGGAAGTCATATTTTAAACATACTAAAAATAAATAATGTTTGCAATCTGAAAAATAATTATATTTCATAATTTCTCAATTTTTTCAATTTTTAACAATTCTTTTCTATTATGATTCCGACTAAAATTTTCAACATTATCATTACTTTTCAATTATTTTCATTATTTTTAAATTTCTTTGTTAAGTCTAACTTCCACTGCACTTTAAATATATTTTGTATTTTTTCTAATTATTTTTTTTAAATTAAAATTATTTTCTTCGTTTTCAAATTATGTATATCATCTTAAAATTATTTGTCTCAATTTTTAATTATTTTCATTATACTTCAATTAATTTTCTCAAATTTGAATTTTTAATTAATTACCTCAACTTTGAATTGCTTTCTTCAATTTTTAATAATTATTCAAGAATTTCATTTTGCAAGTATTTATTCCAATTTTTCAACATTAATAAAACTTTAATAATTAATTATCTAATTATAATAATTAATTTCAACATTAAATAAAAACATATTATTTTTCGATTAATTTTCTAAAATTTCAGTTGCCTATTGATTCTAAATTTAAGATCATTTTTCAATTATTTTTTGTTTTTTAAATAATTTTTTCAATTATTTCTCTCAAACTTTAATTACTTTTAAGTGATTTTTCATTAATGTTCTTCAACTTTTAATTAATTTTATTCAGTTCCAATTATTTTCCCATTTTATCGGTAGTGAAAACATTTTCTCCAAATTTTCGAATTTTTCTTTTTTTTTTCATTATATTTATCATAATTTCTAAAATTGTGGTCCAAAATTTCAATTTATTTATATTATTCAATATATATTCTGGAATTCTTTTTAATTAATTTCTGAGATTTTCAATAATTTTATTGAAAACTCAATTATTTTCTTCTATTTCATAAATATTTTGTAATTTTTTCAATTATTTTTATCAAATTTACATTATGATATTTAATTTTCTATTATTAATATATTTTTCAATTATTCTCCCAAACTTTTAATTATTTTCATTTTTTTCAATTAATTTCCAATTATTTCCCCCAATTTTTAATTATTCTCATTTCTTTAAATAATTGATAATATTATCAAGTATTTTTCTTAACTTTCAATTAGTTTCTTCAATTTGAGAATATTTCTGTGATTTTTCAATCATTTTCCCCAATTTTTAATTGTTTTAATTATTTTTCAATGAATTTGCAAAATTTGTAATTAATTTAATTTTTCCCAGTATTTGAAGTCCAACTACATATTTTCAAATATGCAATTATTTAAATTTCAATTAAATTATCTTCAATTTCTTTTTCCAATTCTAAAATGTTATTCATAAATAAAACTTGTTTTACTCATATTTAAATATTATATTAAAAATATTTATAATTGACGCTAACACAAGCCTCAGAAACTAATCGCGCGCCAGCGCGCGTTATATAATCTAGTTTTATAGTAAATATACGAAAAATTGGTTTTAAAAACTCAATAAAGGTCAGGGAAAAATAAAAAAATTGGTCTGGAAATCAGGGAAAAGTCAGGGAAAATTATAATAAAATATTTGTGGCAACCCTGATAATTAATATAATTAATTTGTTAAAACACTGATTTTCTTTGAAAATCAACTCGATATTTAACAACTTGAAATTTAGTTTCTACATCTAAATATACGTAATCCGAGAGATTTTCCGTATTGTACGTATCTTGCTTTGAGGTTTTACAGCAAATAGTCAATTTACCCAAAAAACAATCTTATGCATTTAAACTAATTTTTAAATTTTAGAACTCATTTTTATAAATTAAATTAAACTGTTTAGAAAGCTAAATGTTTGAGAATTATTTTTAAAAAAATTATACACGTTTATGAGGTAGAATTATATATTTTCTGAAATTTAAAAAATTATCGTTGGAAAGCATCATTTTCACAATTTTTAAAAAAATTCTTTAATAATAAACTGATAAACATGAAACTTTATAGAAGTCATTTTTACCTTAATACACTTCATTAATAAAAACAATTATGTTTAATATTTATTTTTTGACAAGTTATTAACGATTGGCAATTTACCCAAGTAGGCATTTTACCCGGTTCTCCCCTAGATGAAATTTTGAAAAAAAAATAAAACCTGAGTGAAGTGATTTAGTTAATTTTTCAATGTTAAATTTTTCAAAAAGTGGACTTTTTAATGTTTTATCTAAATTTAAATTACTCTCGAAATAATGATGTTTTTTAGAAGTTCCTATGCTTGTTTTAAAGAAATTTTTCTAAAGAATAAAACTATTGTATAAACAATAAAGTGCAATTTTTTTCTTAGAATATGCAATATTCTTATGCTTTCTATGCTCGGAAGTTTAACCAAAAATTTATAAAATTTTGAGGACATTATTTGTCACAAAAATAATTTTTAAAAATTCAAGAAATAAACTATATTTTTGTTTCCCAAAAATTGTTAACATTTATAAGGTTAGTATATTTTATATAACAGTATTTATAATTTTTTATAATTTATAATTTTTAATTATATTATTATATTATTTATTATTTGTTATTATAATTATATTATTTATCATTTTTCTATTTTTTTTGTCCAAATTCTCAGCCTTGCATATTCTAAGAGAAAAATTGCACTTTAATGCTAATACAAAAGTGTCATTCTTCAGAAAATTTCCTTTAAAACAATTATAGGAACTTTAAAAAACCGTCATTATTTCTAGAATAATTTGAATTTTTGTGAATCATTCAAATTTCCTCTTTTTTAAACATATTTAATGAAAAATTGACACTTCATCTTTGTTCGTTTAAAGACGTTCTTCAAACTTTAAAAGATGGGTGAACTGACAAATTTCAACGGCACCTTATTTTTTTTTAATTTTATATTTCCGCGAGAATAAACAATTTTATTTTCAATTTTTTATAAAAATAAGGAGTTTATTTCACATAAATTGGCAAATTTTTATAATTGTCTAATTACACCGGTAACCGGAAGGTTCTTTTCTTAAAATCAGGTTTTTTAAATCAACTATTCTTGTAAGCAAGGTTATCTTTAAAAAGTAGAATTTTTTTAGATTAACTACTGCTACAATTACCTTCGAATAAAAAAACAGACACTCAACTGAATTTAGCCTAATTACGATAATTACCCAATCATAAAAAGATATGAATTCTTTTTTCATCTCTTTTCGTTCAGAATAAACACTAAGAAGTCGTGCATAAATTACATCACACTTTTTTTATTTCTTTCTAAACCCCCCTCTCCCCCCTTAAAAAATCTGCAACCCATCCCCCCTTTAAAGTGTGAAGTAATTTATTAGATGATTTATTAAAACATAGTTTTCTGTTTGCTTTTTTAACATTAAAATTTTTAATTTATTTCATTTTTGTTGATTTTTTTCATAGGAATATTGTTATCTGATCTGCTTCTCAATAGTCTCTAAATTTGAACTAGGTAAACATAACTAATTATTCGTGAAATATGACTTATTATTGGTAAAAAAAAAAAATTATTAAACTATGTTAAAATTATGTTCATTTCATGAACGCTTTGCTTCCACAAGCTATGAAAATATTTAATAAAGTTCAATTTCGTTAAAAAAGCAAAATCTCCATTAATTTTATTAATTTCTAATAATCCCCCTCCCCTACTTCATACAGAAAAAATTTCTCTCCTCCTTTACTTTCTATGTGAAAATATGATAATTTCACTAAAAATTAAGAATATTCATTATTTCTTCAAATTTCAGATATAATCTATACTTTATAGAATTGAATTTTTTATTTTTTTTATATAGAATATTTTTTTTAAGGAACTGTAGTTAAAAAATAAACATTGGAGAAGTTATAGAAAGAAAAAAATGGTAAATGTCATGAAAATAAAACTAAGTAAAAATTAAGGATATTTGAACCTATGACATAACCTCAAACTAAAAATTAGCTTTTATCTTGAAAATAAAGTAAAATAAAAATTGTTTTTAACAAATTTTGAAAGATCTACTTGTACAATTTTTAAATAAAATTATTTTGGATTAAAATATTTTGTCATTTACACTTTATTTACCATTGTGTGTTTTTTCTTCGAACCTAATGAAAAATTGCAATTTTCATCCAATTATGTCAAATAATAGTTTTTTTTATTCTTTGAAACATTCTCTATAATTCTACTCATAGAATGTATTTAAAAATGTATTGTTAAGAAAAAATATACAAAACATAAGAGATAAATTTATATTTTATTTATTACTTTTTAACTATAAACAGTTTTAATAAAATTCTATGATTAGATTTATATAGAATGTTTCAAAAAACGAAATGAGATATTATTTAATGTAATTGGATAAAAATTGCAATTTTTCATTAGATTTGAAGAAAAAACACAAAATGGTAAATAAAGTATAAATGAGAAAATATTTTAATCCAAAATAATTTAATTTGAAAATTGTGTACGTAGAACTTTTAAAATTTATTAAGAGTAATTTTTGTTTTAATATATTTTCATGATAAAAACTAATTTTTAGTTTGAGGTTATGTCATAGGGTCAAACATCCTTAAGTCAATTTTGTGGACATTTCGCTTCCACATAAACAAAAAAATTTGCTTCCTTATAGAAGAAGCAATAAATTAATAATATCAAAGTAAATTGAAGAAAATATATAAAAAAAAATTTTTAATTTGAAAAAAATGAAAAAATATGAGTTATTTTATGAATTTCTGATCAATTATAAACTTAATATAGGTCAATCGATTCGTATTGAGATAAGGAATATGATTTTTGTATTTATTTAAATGTACTTTTAGTCTGGAAAAAAATTTTAGCAAAAAACTATTTTTTTCTATAAAAAAATGTGCTAAAAAAAGTGATGGGATATTTTTAAAAATCCGTGTGTCTAAATTTAGATATTTAGATGCTTAATAAGCCATCCAAATTTTATTGAAATCCGTTGAAGCATTCTCGAGATATTCTACCGACAAAAAAAAATTATATACACACACATACATACACATACATCTGGATATTCGCTTAAAAATTAAAATTTATACTTTTTAGATGAAAATAAGTCGATTTAGACTATTTTTTGGAAAATCGAAAATCTTAACAATCACAAAGCTTTCTCTATGAGAAAACAAAATAGTTAAAATTTGACTAATTCCATTAGTAAACAGAATTTTACTATAATATTAGCTATTTTGACATAACCTAAAAATGAATTTGACTAATAATTTTTTTTTTCTGACTAAATGATTAACAGAAATTTAACTAATTGAATTATTGACAGACTTTTTGCTTTCATATAGGTTATTTTGAACTAATTTATAGATTTAGAGAGTAAAGTGAGTAATGAAAATATTTAATTAAATTCAATTTGATTATAAAAGCAAAATTTCCATTAATTCTATTAATTTCTAATAAACCCCTCTCATCCTTCATAAAGAAAATATTCTATATGAAAAAATGAAAATTTCATGAAAAATTAAGAATCTTCATTATTTCTTCAAATTTCAGATGTAATGTATACTTCTAGAATTGAATTGATTAATTTTTGTATAATATAGAATATTTTTTCTCAAGCAAGTGTGGTTAAGAAATAAACATTGGAGAAGTTACTGAAGAAAAAATGAAAATTTCATGAAAAATAAAGAATCTCCATTATTTCTTCAAATTTCAGATATAATGTATACTTCTAGAATTGAATTGATTCATTTTTTTATAATATAGAATATTTTTTCTTAAGCAACTGTGGTTAAAAAATAAACATTGGAGAAGTTACTGAAACAATATTTGTAAATGTCAACAAAAAAAAATGAAAAATCATAAATTATTATGCGAATTTTTGGTAATTTGTATACTTTATATAGTTCAAATGATTTATTTTGAGACAAGGAATCAAATTTTTTTATTCATTAAATTATATTTTTAAATTTAAGAAAATTGTTGGCAAAAAACGATATTTTTTTTGTGGAAAATAGTGTTTAAAAAAATGTGGTTGGGTATTTTTAAAAATCCCTTTGTCCAAATTTAGATATTTATGAGTTTTATTGGCCATCCAAATTTTATTAAAATCCATTGAGTCGTTCTCGAGATATCCAAGCAAAATAAATTTACCTCACACATACGCACACACACACACACACACACATCCGGATTTTTCCCTAAAAATTAAAATTTAGGCTTCTTAGATGAAAATAAGTCGATTTAGGATATTTTTGGAAAATTAAAAATCTTAACGATCACAAAGCTTCTTTTATGAGGAAGCAAAAATAGTTCAAATTTGACTTATTGAATTAGTAAACAGAATTTTACTAAAATATTAGTTATTTTTGATTCCTCATAAAGGAAGCTTTGTATTCGTTATACAAATTTTTTAAAATGATTCAAATTAACTTTCCTCTATCTAGAAATGTGGTATATATAAGTTCCTGATCAAATGTCCGGATTTATGTATGTATGTATGTATGTATGTATGTATGTATGTATGTATGTATGTATGTATGTATGTATGTATGTGTGTGTGTGTGTGTGTGTGTGTGTGTGTGTGTGTGTGTGTGTGTGTGTGTGTGTGTGTGTGTGTGTGTGTGTGTGTGTGTGTGTGTGTGTGTGTGTGTGTGACTGTACTTTTTCTTGTGAACACGATATCTTGAAAACTGTTTAACGGATTTAAATAAAAATTCGTATGATTATTTTTACTACTAAAATCTGCAATAAGACACAAGGATTTTTAAAAATAAACATTAAAACAAATTTTATTAAATTTTGATTTTTTTTTTTTATGTTATAACTTATAGGTTGATAATAGCTTATTAACTATAATTCCTAATTCAGATTTAGAGATTAAGAATCTTTTTATCTAAAATTACAATTACATGAATGTACTTCTACATAAATTTATTTTACATAAAATTTCTCAAAAATAAACGAAAATAATGTTAATACACAAATTTTAATCAAAATCTAAAATTTGGATAAAATATATGTGCGACTGATTTAAAAAAGAATTACTTATTTTAAAGGATTGCATAATAGATTTTAATATCTGGGAGATTGGGGTGGAGGCCGTAAGAAACTGATAATTGAAAGCTTTGTCTGAGGAAAAACCGAGGCTACACGACTTTTTTCGTCAAAGCAGACAATTATGTCATGATAAAATTGTAGCAATGACAAAACGCCGAAACGTAAAGTAGGAAACGAGTCGTTATAACACTTCACAACGATTACTTCAATTTCACAAAATGTCAAGAATATAGACTTTAGCAAAATAATAGATGGGTACACAATCCAGATGCTCTTTTTATGCAACAGTCTTAATCCAACTATTAAATTTCAGGATCAAAGGTTATGCACACTTTACCCCTTTTTTCACGTCTTTTCTTTCGTAACTATTTTTTCAGAAAAGAAACTTTTCTTTGTCTCTTTATAATTACAAAGAATATATTTTTACAAACATATTATTTTTATACATTTGTACAAATATATATTCTGACAAACCTATTTTTACCTAACAAATTTGTTTCCAACTCTATTCATATAAGAAACCTTCTTTTAAGTATATTTTTTCATAACGTTGTTACTATTTCTTGAAAACAAACTTGTAATTAAAGCTGAGAAATTGATTTTTTGTTGAGGAAAGAAAGCTTCGATGTGAAGTACATTGCCCCAAATCAGGCCTTTATGCAGGAAGAATAAGTGCAGAAAAAAGTGGAAGATATGTAAATTCTCGGTTTGCGAATGCAGAAACTTTTTTAAAACCTTGGGTATTTTTATGGCACTTAAATGCAGTCAAACTTGTTGAAAATTCGTACTACTTACTGCTCATAATTTCCAAGAAAAATCGAGCTTTTTTGCAGGAATTCTCGCCTCGAATGGAAAAAAATCCAAATTACTCTACTTTTCCTTAAATTGAGATAAATTCCATCGTGTTTGAGATTTATCTTATCAAGATTTGAAAAATGTACAAATTTTATTTATTGCCTCTTGTGGTAAATTTTTCGTGAATTATAATTCTATTAAGATCACACTAAAAAGGATTTCAGTCATAGGGTCAATTATATTTCACCTAAAGTCGTTGCGGATTATTTTTAGAAAAATCCGATAATCCGTAATAATTATGTTTAATCTCCGTACAATTCATTTTTGGTAAGTATATTTTATAAAATTATTTCTATTTACTTTGAAATTTTAATTTTTAAGTTGAGGTGCACGGAGGAAGAATTATTTCGAAAGCTGTGAAAACTCAATAAAAAATCACAGAAATAATTTAGATGTTTTAGATAGTTTAGAATTTTCGGAAAAAAAACATTTCTCAATAATAGAAAAATGAGGATAGAACCTGAAAGTAAATAAAAGGTCAAAAAATGGTTAAAAATTGTGAAAAAAGAAAAAAATTTTAAATTAAGTAGAAGAGAAAAAAGTTGGAAATTTTGAAATTAACTGAAACTATCTACTGAAGTTTAGTGACAACATTTTTTTAATTTATCCAATTTTTAATTATTTTTATCTTTTTCGCTTTATTTCTTAAATTGTCAATTATTATTGATTTAAAATTACAAGAACTTTTTTTTCAATTGTCAATTATATTTATTATTTTTCAATTATTTTCCCTAGTTTTTTATTATTCTGATCATTTTTCAATTAAAATCTAAAATTTTTCATTTATTTTCCCCAATTTTTAGTTATTTTCATTATTTTTCAATTAATTTAGAAATTTTGCAAATATTTTTTTTAAATTCCAATGATTTTATTCAATTTTTTTTCGAAATTTTTATAAATTTTGTCTTACATAAATAAAATTTACTTTATTTATATTGAAAAGTTATATTTAAAATATTTGTTTGAAAATGTGAATACACTTAAAAAATACAATTAACAATACAATTAGCTCTTTAATTTTAATAATTTATTGTATAATGCTTAATATATGGAAAAATAAAACAATTTGTTTTGATAATGTTTTGTTTCACAAATGTCATATACCTATAACATATTTTATTTTAATTGAAAATTAAAGAAGATGTAAAAAACATAAGGAAAATTTATTAAATTGATTTTTTAAAATCAAAATACTACGCAATAAACAGTAAAAGTTTTTAAAACAAAAAATTGAAATTACAAAAAAGAGGAAAAAATTATTTTCAAAAAGTTAAAATATTTGCCGACATATTTTTTAAATTAAGAAAATAAATAAGATAATCAGTAAAAAACGAAAAATGTTACTAAAGATAAAAAAATACTTTAAAAACTTGTTTTGAAAACCAAGCAAAAAGCAATAATTTTTTTTTAATGAAAAATTAAGTGAAAACAATTAAACAATTTTATGAAAAATCAATATTTCTAAAAAATAGAGAAATTCTGATCAAATGAGAAAATTTATTATAAGATCAAATTTACGAAAAACTAAATAAAAGAAGAAAAGTCTTTAAAATTTATAAAAATTAATAAGTTATGACAAATGACAAAACACTAAACAAATATTTTAAAAATCATAAAATTGAAAAAAATTATATTTTACAACTTCCAAATTATAATAATAAATAAAATTAATCACTAGAAAAGTAAATAAATTTTTCTAAATATTGTTAAAATAAAACTGTATAAAATGAACTAAAGTTATTTTTGTAAAAAGAATAAAATTAAAGAAAAATCTATAAAATAAAAAAGTATTATTAAACGCATAAAAAAATAAACCCTTTTAAAAAGATATGAAAGTTACGTACGCGAGTGATTTTCTAAAAATACAGAAAAGCAATATAAAACATAAATACCAAAAAAATTGTTTAAAAAGAAAAAATTGCAAGAAAGAATAATAATTAAATATTTCAAGCAAGTGATATAAATTAGTGTGTAAATAAGTCTACAATTTTTTCTATAATGTTCAACCGTTTTCAATTTACAATTATTCTCCTTAAATTTTATAATTATTTTTTAACTTTTTTAATTATTTTGTTCTGTTGCAGATTATTCTCGACAGTTTTCGAATTTCTTTTTCAATTGTCAATTATTTTGCGCATTTATCAATTATTTTCTTTAATATTAAATTATTCCCGTCATTTTGTAATTTTCTTTAAATTATGAATTATTTTCAAAAGTCAATTCTATTCTACAATTTTCAATTAAGTTTATTCAATATTCCAAAAAACTTGTCTTTTTTTAATTTTGAACTATTATTTGAAATTATAATTTATTTCTTCAATTTTTGATTATTTTCTGCAAACTTCAATCACATTTTTCAATTTTCAATTATTTTTTCGAATATCAATAGGCTGTTCTAATTTTAAGTACAATTGTTCAATTATTCTCTTCAGTTCTTAATTATGTTTTAAAAATTTCATTTCCTTTCTTCAATTTTAAATTTTTCCCCCAATTTCAATTATCTTGTTCGATTCAATTTTTTTCAATCCAGTTGTTCAATTAGCAATTATTTCCAACTTATTTCTATATGTTATTTTCTTAATTTTTCAATTTTGAATTATTTTTTAAATTAAATATGTATAGTTTGATTTTTTAAATTATTTTTTCAAGTTGTGTATTAATATGGCCATTTTTCGAATTTTGTTTTCAATTGTCAATTACTTTCGTCATTTTTCAGAAATTATCTTCAATTTTTGCTATTATTTTTGTTACTTTTCAATTATTTTTTTTCATTTATTAATTATTTCCTTTAATTTTGAGTTATTTCTTACAATATTTATAATTTTGATTTATTCTCTTAAAATTTTAGAAATATTTTTCAACGTTTTCAATTATTTTTTTCAGTTGTGCATTATTATAGTCATTTTTTGATTTTTTTTTCATTAGTCAATTATTTTCTTTAACATTTTAAAAACCTCGCCTTTCGCCAATTATTTTTCTCCATTATTCATAAGATTCGTTAATTTCAAATTTTTATTTTCTTCAATTCTCAATTTTTTCTTCAAATTTCAATTAAATTTTTTAGTTTTTAATTTTTTTCTTCTATATTCAATAACTTTTTTCAATTTTTAGTTATATTCTTTAAATTTGAGTTTAAATTTTCTCTTTTCAATTATTTTATTCAATTTTAATTATTTTTGTCGATTTTCAATCCATTCGTTCAATGCGCAATTATTTCCAACAATTATTCCTATAATTTTCTTCATTTTTCAATATTTAATTATTTTCTTTAAATTTTAAGTTTTTGCTATATTTTATCAATTTTTTTTCAGTAGTCTATTAATCTGGCCATTTTGTAGATATTTTCTTTCATTTTCTAATTATTTCTTTTAATTATTAACTATTTTTCGCAAATTCAAAATATTTCCTACAATTTTTTCATTTTGCAATTAGTCTCTTATAGTTTTATAATGATTCTTTGAGTTTTCCAATTATTTTTTTGTTTGGTTGTGAATTAATCTAGCCATTTTTCGAATTTTGTTTTCAATTCTGAATTATTTTCACGTTTTGTAATTTTTCTCCATTATTATCATTTTTTTTAATTTCAGTTTAATTTTTAAATTATAAATTTATTTCTTCAAGTTTTTATTATTTTCTCCAAATTTTTATTATTTTCTAAAGTTTTCAATTATTTTCTTCAATTTCAATTTTTTTGTTTTGATTTTCAATCCAGTTGTTCAATTTGCAATTGGTTTCAGTAATTTTCTGAATTTTTCAATTTTTTAGTTTAAAATGAATATATATTGTTTAATTTTTTAGATTATTTTTTCCAGTTGTGTATTAATCTAGCCATTTTTCGAATTTTGTTTTCAATTGTCAATTATTTTTGTCTTTTTCAGAAATTATCTTCAATTTTGCTATTATTTTTGTTACTTTTCAATTATTTTTTTTCATTTATTAATTATTTTCTTTAATTTTTAGTTATTTCTTACAATATTTATAATTTTTATTTATTCTCTTAAAATTTTAGAAATATTTTTCAACGTTTTCAATTAATTTTTTCAGTTGTGCATTATTATAGTCCTTTTTTGATTTTTTTTTCAATTGTCAATTATTTTCTTTAACATTTTAAAAGCATCGACTTTCGCCAATTATTTTTCTCCATTATCAATAAGATTCGTAAATTTCAAATTTTTATTTTCTTCAATTCTCAATTTTTTCTTCAAATTTTAATTCCATTTTTTAGTTTATAATTGTTTTCTTCTATATTCAATAACTTTCGTCTTTTTTTGAAAACTTTTCTCAATTTTTAGTTATATTCTTCAAATTTAAATTTAAATTTTCTTTTTTCAATTATGTTATTCAATTTTAATTACTTTTGTCGATTTTCAATCGATTCGTTCAATGCGCAATTATTAACAACACTTATTCCTAACATTTTCTTCATTTTTCAATTTTTGATTATTTTCCTTAAATTTAAAGTTTTGTTATATTTTATCAATTTTTTTTCAGTAATCTATTAATGTAGTCATTTGAAGATATTTTCTTCAATTTTTTAATTATTCTCATTTTTCGATTATTTCTTTTAACTAATTACTACTTTTCGCAATTTGAAATTATTTCCTTAAATTTTTTCAATTTGCAATTAGTCTGTTAAAGTTTAATAATGATTCTTTGAGTTTTTCAATTATTTTTTTGTTTGGTTGTGTATTAATCTAGCCATTTTTCCAATTTTTTTTAGTTGTCAATTATTTTCGTCATTTTTCATAAATATTATTTTCCATTTTGTAATTATTCTCGTAATTTTCATTATTTGCATTTCCAAAAATTTATAGTTATAAATGACAAACAGCAATGTAAAGTTTCTCATTAATGTTGGTGTTAATTAATATTTTACTATATACATGTAATAATTGCAACTTTGATTAATTGAAACTTATAAGTTTGAAAAAATTAAAGTTTGAGTTAATTGACGTTTGGGATTTATGTAAATAATAATGGCTTGGAAATAATTAAGTTTAATATAGTTTTCTACTTTCTTTCTATCAAAATTTTTTAGATTAAATTCTAATCATTTAAAATTCAATTTTTCATATTATTATTAAAGAATACAAGATTGAAATTAAAGTTTTTAGTATTTATCTATCTTCCCAGATTTTTTTAAAATTTGACGATCGTTTTCAAAATTTACGGATCATTTTAAAAATTCTTGTCAATTTGAAAGTTTTTTACACGATACATTAAATTCTGGCACCGGGCCCTTTTGGGTTCCCTGCCCTGAAGCACGTGCTTCATGTGCTTCAAGGTAGATCCGCCCCTGCCTCAGACAGCTAACGTCAGTTTCGAAAAACTACTTGCATTTTAACCTTCAATTTTGTTTTTGGAAGCTGATTTTTCAAACCGAATAAAACTCTAAAATAGCTCGAAATCTATCGCCAAAATTTAATAGAGGATGGAAAACAAGGTTTAACTTAAACATTAAGACCAAAATTGCTGTTTTTAATTTTATACCTGAGAGGTTACAAATGTTCAAAATCACCGAAAATCCTGGAAAGTTCAACATTCACAGTAAAATTTTTTATATTTCTACATATAATTCGATGGCTAAATCAAAACACATTATTCGCGAGAACAGATAGAAAAACACGTTATTCAGAACAACAAATAGAAAACGTTTTATTCAAAATGACATTTTTTTAAAGGTTATGTTACAAATTTAATTAATGATTGTTTTTAAAGCCTAAAAATAAAAAAATTTAGATCAATTTAATTGTTTATATTATGTTAAATTAACTTTATACAATTAAAATACTTTATTTCGACATTTTATATTGACTTAAAATTGGTGCTAAAATTTAAGAAAATTAGGTATTACAAAATTTATCAAATCTATCTATCTAAAATCTATTTTTACCTATTATTTTGGACATTTTTTACACAGCAATCAATTAATATGAGTAAATTAAACTATTTTAAACAAATATAAATCAAATTATTTCCATGAATTTTTTTATTGAGTTATCACAGCTTTCAAAATAACCCTTTCTCCATGCAGCTCAACTTAAAAACAAAAATTTCAAAGCAAATACAAATAATTTTATAAAAATATGTGCCAAAATTGAATTGTACAGATATTAAATGTAATTATTACGAATTATCAGATTTTTCTAAAAATAGGCCGCAACGACTTTAGGTGAAATATAACCAAATTGACCACAAGACATTTTTTTTGTCAATGAAAATTAGTTTGTAGATGAAAAAGTCATTGATAGAGTGACAAATAAAATTTTCATACATTTCTCTCAATGCAGAGCGTGGAACATATGGATGCCTTGTGTAGGTTATACCTATGTGGCTGATGTGACTTCCTACTGATTAAGCAACCTAAAGAAGTTAAATTGCTCTCATTCAACTGGGCAGAGTAGATGCCATTCATGCCTAATGTACGTCGTATAAACTAGGTATAACACGACTCAACAACTCGGTGGATCGAGCGACTGAACTACACACCGATCCATGCCCGACTTTTACAGTCGAAGCTTTGCTAATTACCCATCTTAAAGAGACACTTAATCGCGCTTAATTCCATTCACTTTACTCTGCAAGCCTGGCTTGCATTCTCTTTCCCTCCTCAGGTCGACCGTCGTCTCTATTAATCACTCTCATTTTTCCTCGTTAAGACCTCAAACAGTCACGAAAAGAAGCTTAAATTGTTTTCGTCTAATATTGCGAAAATTCCTTCTCGCGTGATGGATTCCGAGCTATGAATGAAAAAAAAGAGAACTCGTTCGTCATTTAACTTTTCATCACTTATCAAGAGCTCTGCGAATCATCGTCAAGACTCTTTGATCCTTTCTAACCGGATTATCCAATTTCTTCGAAACTCATCAGAATGGACTTTTCTTCATTGGGGAAAAAGAGGGAAATGTGCTTGAAGAAGACTTTTTGCAGAGTGTAAAAAATTGGCGGAGTTGAAGGCTGACGGAGTTGGGAGCTCAACTTTTTTTGAATTAATATAATTAAACCGGAAAAATTTAACATAACGTCAAAGCTTTTTATTTTTGGGAATTCACATTTGTTAATATACTTTTAACAAAACAAATAAAACATTTGACTTGACGAATTTTGCATTTGCCAGAACTTTAAAATCGACGAACTCGTATTTATTAAAACATTCAAATCAACGAATTTGCATTTGTTAGAATTTTCAACTACCGAAATCGTATTTGTCCGAACTTTTAAATCCCGGAACTTACTTTTGACGGAAATTTCATTTGCCCGACCCTTGGAATGTAGAATATTTAAAAGAGCCTTCTGATTGGCTGGTAAATTTCCCGGGAAAATTACCAACCAATCAGAAGGCTCTTTTGAATATTCTACATTCCAAGGGTCGGACAAATTCAAGTTCGATGATTTCAGAGTTTGGTTAAATGCAAGTTAGGTTATTTCAAAGTTTGATTAAATTGCAAATTCGATGATTTCAAAGTTCAGATAAATGCAATTTGAAGAGTTGATTATTTTGACAAATGCGAGTTCGGTGATTTAAAAATTTGGGGTTTTAAGAGTTCGGCCAAATGTGAGTTCGATGATTTCGAAGTTCGGACAAATACGAGTTCAGGGAGTTAAAAAATTTAATAAATGCAACTTCGGAGATTTTAATGTTTTACAAATGCGAGTTCGGTAATTTAAAAATTCTGACAAATGCAAATTCGGGAAGTTGAAAGTTCGGACACTTGTAAGCTCGGTTGATTTCAGAACAGAATTATTTAAAATTCAATAGTAGGTAAGTTGTTAATTATTTAATTAATAATAATTAAATGAGTCTAATGGTGCAGTCTTCTTTATATTTAGTATATTTAAATAGAAAATGTTGAATAACACATTCGCATAATTGAATTCAAATTGAAAATAATATTTTATGCTCTTCTTTAAAATCTTTGCATTTTATTAAATTTGATAAACAGATTTCAGAGAAACACTAGAAAATTGGACTCAATGCCAAACAAAGCACAAAAAACTCGTATTGATACTAATTTAGGTTAAAATCAAATAATAGTTTGAAAATTTGTTGGTCATGCTGAATTGGACATTTTGAAATTTTGAATTCTGATTTAATTTCACTATTAGCGAGCTTAAACAAATTTTATATAACAATTTAAATAAAAATTCAATTTTATTCAAGAACTTATCATAATTATGATTTTATAATTTATAAATTATAATTTTATGATTTATAACTTATAATTTAATTATAATATCATAATGTATAAATTGTAATTTAATTAATTAACTAAAGGTTTAATAAATAAATAAATAAATTTTGATTTTAAATAGAAAGCAGCAACGGGAAAAAACTCTTTGAATAAATCACTTTTAATATTAGCAAATTCCGTTCAATAATAAATCATTTTCTGTTAATAGTAGAAAACTATTAAATAATAAATAAATTTCTTTTAATAGTAAATAAATTCTTTCAATAGCAAAAAATAACTTTTTCTGAATAGTAAACAAATTTTTTAAAATGTTAAAAAATCGCTTCTAAAAGTAGATAAATGCATTTCAATAATAAATCAATTTCATTTAGAATAGATAAACGTTTTTCAATTGTAAAAAATTATTTAATAATAAATGAATTTCATTCAACAGCAAAAATAACTTGCTTTCATTGGTAAATTGTATTTTTTTTTTAAATCCATTCTTAAAAACGCAGAAGAATATTTTAATAGTAAATAGATTTCGTTCAATAGCAAAAACAGGTTACTTTAAAAAGTAGATAGATTTATTTGAATAAGTCACTTTTAAAATAGTAGATACATTTTTATAAATAAATCAATAATAATTGAATATTATATTTTCATTTCAATAATAATATATAAATTAATTTATTTCAATAACAAAATAAATTCTTATAGCAGTAAACAGATTTTTGTCAATATTAACAAATTTCTTTTAATAATTAGATAAATTTCTTTTAATAACAAAAATTCTTTTAATAGTTTATAGATTTCTTTCAATAAAATATACATCTCTTTTAATGAAATAAATTCTTTTCAACAAAGAAATTAATAAAAAATTACTAATTTAATAGTAAAACCGTCAGCGAGTTTTCTCTATATTCTAATTAGTATGTGTCATTATGTGTCATTATGTGTTAAGAATTACTAATTCAAAAGTCAAATTTCACTAAATAATATTAAAAACCGACTAATAAATATTCTTAGACAGAATAAATATAAATTAAAATAATAAATATATTTTTATTTGTATCAAATAAATCCTTATTTGTGCCAAAATAAACAGTTGAGTGGGCCCTAAAACAATGATATAATTATTTATCACAAATATTATTGTTTGGCATTTCTCTGGGTGTACTAATTTATTCAGTGATTGAACATAACCTAAAAATAATGACTCTGTCTAATTGAAATAGTAATTTTCCACTAAATTATTAGTAGTAAAATTACTATATATTTCATATAAAAGATTAATTTTCAAATTAAAATTAGTAGTTTTTCACTAATTAAATGTAATTAATAATAATTTTTCTAAATATTCATTAAACATAATTTTTATTTCACTGCATTTTTAATTATAATTTTTTTAAATTAACAATCTTGAAATCCGAATTAGTGAAAATGATTTAAATTTACTACCTCTAATTTAAATTTTACTACATATATTTCCACAAACTTAAATTCTTATAATTGCTAATTTCACGTTTCAATAATTCTCTCAAACGATAATAATTCGTGCAAGTAAAAATCCAAAAATTCTCAACAATAAAAATTCGAAAAATGAAAAATTCGATCTAATGTAAATTGCATCATATTAAAATTCCACACCATGTAAATTTTGTAAATATAAAATTCTCTTAAGGATGTTTATCCAAAAAACCAATTTCTACAGATTCTTATAAAATTTTAATGACATATTAAATGTATTACTTTATATGTACTGTTACAGTTTTATTAAATTTTACCGTTCTGTTTTTAAGATATAAATTTATAAAGTTGGGACTTTTACATGGAAACAGCAACAAATTTCGCAAAATGACTATATTTTAATTAATTAAAGAAACACGGTTTTACACATTTTTTAAAAAAACTAATATTATTTAAACTGTAATATAATACAACTTTTGCAACAATATTTAATTAATTTACCGTACCGTTGTTAAGAAAATGTTATTCAAGGTTAGTGATTCATCACTTTTTTGAAATAATCAGGAAGAAAACATTTTAATAGCTTGAAATTTTCAACGGAAAATGCTTTTTTCAATCAAATTCGTTTGTGTAATGATTTTAACTACAAAATACTATTTAGAAACCAAATTATAAGAAGAAATTAAATAAAAAAAAACATTGACTATCATGGTCCGATAGAATGAGAACCTCTTGAGGGATAAGCGTCCTTAAATCAAAATTCCTTCGAATGAAGAGAAGACTATTTTAAAATGAAAATTCACTTCAATAAAAATTCGACTTTATAAATATCCAAATATTAAAAAAGTCATGTTAAAATTCTATTTAAAGTAGCAATTATAAAAAAAAAAGGTAAAAAAAAACTTGTAAAAGTTTTTTAAAACATGAATAGATTTGTTTTAATAGAAAAAAACATTTTTCAAATTTAAAAAAACAAATGGTGTTAAGATTATGAATAGGCCCTTATCTTGTGCAAAAAGGAAATTAGATCCGGCCTCATTGGTTAAAACGAAGATTCCTTATGAGAGTGCGAGTCAATCAAGTCAACGATAATGAGGTCTGCTACCGTGGATGAGGTCGCGCTTTATTCTTGACTACCTCTTCCTACACACGAGTGCATATGGAAATTACTCACTGCACCTGAACTCAAAAAAAATAACAATCACGAAGGACAAAATTTTATTTTTTTTCTCCAACAACAAATTTTAAAACTATTTATTATGATTTATTTTAACCTTCGTGACAGCTGCCAAAACACGTGTTATTTAATAAACAACAACTGACTTTAAAACACATATTACACGGCAATGTGATTTTTGTCATAAACAATTTAAAAGCATCAATTAATCTTTGTACTTGAACGCACATGTAAAACAAAAGTTTCCTGATTACATCACAGATAAATTCGATATTTTTTTATCTAAACTCCTATAATACATTTTTACTTATTCTTTTATAAATTAAAAATGTAAGAAACCCACATAACCTAAAAATGTTTACCCCTTCGAAGCGCGTTACAAATATTTTTTTTAAATAATATTGCAAATATTATTATTATAATTTAAATTAAATATAGTATTCGCAATAATCTTGTTGTATAATATTATATAAGATTATTTTATCTATTTATACCAATCTTTCAATTTCGAAATTTCTGATTTATTACTTTTCTCATTTTTAAAAATTCTTCCGTTATAATGTGAATGTAAAAATAAAATTCTTCAAGAATGTTTTTCTAAAGTTGGCAGGAATTTGGTAAAAAGATTTATTTCAGAAATTCACGTAAATATCGTCATTTAATTAAATTGTTGACTTATTGATTATTGGGTGTGATTATGAGACAAAATAACTGATAAAAGAGCGAAACGTCACTCTGATCACGTGAAAGCGATACCTGGGATTTTAATTCGGTGTCTGATGATGTAAAATGACAAATCCTATGCAGTCGATGAACTCGACTCTTTTCCAAGGACACGTCACTTACGGTTCAACCTCGCTAAATGCCATTTATCGGAAGTTGCTATTAAATCATCACGGGAAGAACTGCTTCGATTGAAGACTAAGGAAAGACACTTTTTGCTCGACACTCTAGATTCCAATCATTGTCGAGATTTTACCGAATTGACCCCAATTAATTTCAATAGAATTATTTTCAATAAAAACATTAATTTTGCTTAATTTTTTTCGCTCCAGGAACTGAGAGGTTAAATAATACCGATTAAACAATCCGAAATTACAAAAAAAAACCCATTCTTAAAAAATAGTTTTTCGACCTTTTTTTAATTCTTAAACAGGGTGTCTACTAATTTCGCCCCACAAAATTCACGGTTTTTTATTTTGTTAACTTAAATTCAGGGCCGGATTGGGAATTAAAAGCGGCCCCTTTCTATATAATTGAAAATTTTTATTAACATTTAAAACTAAAATATAAAAATATTAAATCATTAAATTATTTTATTTAAACTTATCAATAATTTAATTATTAGGAATTTCTTGAACAGTAGCATTCTCTACTGCCATTTGTACGAAAGCAGCAGTAATTTCTTAGTTTAATGAACACCTCAATCTGGTTTTAACCAATTTTAAAGGACAAAAAATGGACAACTTCTATTAAACAAATATAATAAAAAAATTTTGAGAGAATTTCCTGGCTTTAAAAATTGCTCTGAATGTATTCCTATCTACCTTAACCCCTTCAGCATCAAAAACAACCCTTTAAAATCATTCCCTAATCTTCAATCAAGAAATGGACAATTTTTATTAAATAAATATAATAAAAAGTTTTTTAGCGAATTCCCCGGCTTTAAAAATCGCTCAGAATGAATTTCTATCTACTTTGCCCCCTTTAGCATAAAAAAAGTCGGCTTTCATTCACCTGAAAATCATTTTTTCAATATTTGAATACCCAATTACTTTCTTTAATTTACAATTATTTTCTTCAAATCTCAATTATTTTCTTCTATTCACAATTATTTTAATTAATTTTTAATCATGTTTTTCAATTTTCAAATATTCTCTTTAATATTCAATAATTTTCGGCTTCTTTCAATATTTTTATCAATTTTCAATTGTTTTCTTCAATATTCAATAATTCTCATTTTTTCAATTGTTTTTCCAGTTTTCAACTATTTTCTTCAATTTTCAAATATTTTCGGTTTTTTTCAATTATTCTTTTCAGTTTTCAAATATTCTCGTTTTTTCAATTATTTTTTCAGTTTTCAATTATTTTCTTCAATTTTCAAATATTGTCGGTTTTTCAATTATTTTTTTTCAGTTTTCAATTACTTTTTCAGTTTTCAAATATTCTTATTTTTTCAATTATTTTTTAGTTTTCAATTATTTACTTGAATTTTTAATTATTTCAGTCAATATTCAATAATTCTCGATTTTTTTTCAATTATTTTTTCAATTTTCACTTGTTTCCTTCAATAGGCAATTATTTTCCAAGAACTTCAATCCAGTTCAATTTTTTATAATCCAATTAAATTTACAATTATTTTCTACAATTACTACAGTAATTTTCTTTCAATTTTTATTCTTAGTTATTTCTGTTCTAAATTTTAATTTACATTCTTAACTTTTAAGATAATTCTGTTGAAATGTAAACTTTTTAATGTTGCAATTTTTCGAATTTTTTGCAATTGTCCTTTATTTTCGTCTTTTTTCAATTATTTTCTTTCATATTATTCAATTATTAATCATTTTCTTGAAATTTCAATTCAGTTCTTTAATTCTTTAATTCTTTAATTATTTGTATCCACTCACAATTCTTGTCTTTTATTGATACTTTTTTTCATTTTCAATTATTCTCTCAATTTGGAAGTATTTTCTTCAAATTTCAATAAAGTTTAATTTTTCAAAAAGCAATTAAACTTTCAATTGTTTCTAGAACTATTCCTATCATTTTCTTTCTTTTTTAGTTTTTTTTTAATTTCATGTTTATCTTTTTCTGTTTAAAATTATTTCTGTCAGTTTTTAATTTAATAATCTTGCCATGTTTAGAATTTTTTCTAATTGGCAATTATTTTATTCAATATTTAATAATTCTCGGCTTTTTTCGATGATTTTTTCAATTAACAATATTTTTCTTGAACTTTCAATTCAATTTTTCAACTATCCTCTTAAATTCACAATTATTATTTTCTTTAATTTTGAATTTTTTTCTTCAATTTTCAACTATTTCTTCTAATTTGAAATTATTTTCTTCGATTTTCAACCAACTTTAACTTTTTGAAATCCCATTCAATTTTCAATTATTTGTTATAATTATTCCTACAGTTTTCTTCAGTTTTTAATTGTCAATTATTTTCTTAAATATTCACCAATCCTGGGCTTTTTCACTCTTTTATACTATTTATTTATTTATTAATATAGTAATTTGTAAATTATTTATTATCAATAATTTTTTTGAAATCTCAATTTAACTCCTTAATTCCTAAATTTTTCTGTCTAATTCACAATTATTTTCTTCATTTTTTAATTATTTTGGCAATTTTTAATATTATTTTCTTCTTATCAATTTGTGATTATTTCTTCAAATTTCAATCCAGGTCAATTTTTTAAAATTAAAATTTTTTTCAATTATTATTATTTCTGTAATTTTTTTCCTTTTTTAATTTCCAATTGTTTTTTTAAAATAGTATATTTGTTCTTTAATTTTTTAAATTATTTTTGTCAATTGTCGATTTATTAATCTTGTCATTATTCCAATTTTTTTCATTTGTCAATTATTTTCGTCATTTTTTAGTTATTTTAGGTCGATATTATCAACTCGAGAACATTTTTGGATGGTCAAGAGATTTTGAGATCAATATCAATATTGCTCAAATATGATATCGTCTTGATATCGTAAAGCACTAAGAAATAATGGTCAAGAGAACAAAATAATTTAAAAAGTTAAAGATTAGTTATAAAATTTTTTGAGAATTATTGAGGATTGAAAAAATTGAAGGAGATAATTGAAAATTGAGGAATGTAATGGAAATTTAAAAAATGTAATTAAAAATTGAAAGAAGTAATTGAAAAAGTCTAGAATTCTTGAATATAGAAAATAATAATAATTGAAAACTGAAGAATGGAATTGAAAATTGAAGAATGGAATTGAAAGTTAAAGATAATAATAAATAAGAATTGTAAAAAATAGTTGTAGAATTGAACAATTTAATTGAAATTCCAAAAAAAAAAGTTAAAAACTTAAGTTAATAATTGAAAATTGAAAATTAAATAATCAAATTGAAATCAGAAAAACACAGAATTATTGAAAAATTAAAAAAAAATCAATTGAAAATTGAGAAATAAAATTGAAATTCGAATACAATAATTGAGAATTAAATAAAATTACTGAACCATTGAATTGAAAAAAGAAGAAAATAATTTAAAATTAAAAAGAAAACATTAAAAATTGAAGAATAGATTTGTTATTTAAAGAAATTAATTGAAAAAAATAATTGAACATTTAAATTGAAAATAGAGGAAAATTATTGAAAATTAAAGGAGGTTTTGAAACATGAAATAAATAACTGATAATTGAAAAAAAATAATTGAAAAAAGTCGAGATTACTAAATATTGGGAACAAACAATTGAAAATTGAACAAAATAATTAAAAATTAAAGAAGATAATTGAAAATTGAAAAAAATAATTAAAAATTGAAGAAAGTACTTAAAAATTAAAGACAAAATTTGAAAATAGCAGAAAAATTTAGAAATCGACGGAAAAATTGCGAATTGATGAAAATAATTTAAATTAAAATTGAAAGAAAAAAATAATTTAAAAAAGGTGAGAATTATTAAATATTGAAGAAAATTGAGAAGAAATGAAAAATTGTAAGAAATTGAGAAATTGAAAGAAATATGAAAAAATAATTAGAAATTGAAAAAAATAATTGAAATTTAAGAAAAAAATTGAAAATTGAAGAAAATAATTGAGAATTAAAAAAAAATCATTGTAAAAAGCGTAGAGTTATTGAATATTGAAAAAAAACAATTTAAAATTAAAGAATGGAATTGAATGTCGAAAATTATAATTGAGAATTAAAGAAAAAAATTCAAGAATTGAACAATGGGATTGAAAGTAAAGAAAATAAGTGATAATTAAAGCATAAAGAATGTGAACAACCCAGGAATTATAAAATTTGAATAAAATAATAAAAAATGAAGAATGTAATTGTAATTTGAAGAAATTAATTAAAAATTGTAGAAAATAATTTGAAATTGAAGAAAATGTGATTTTAAGAAAATTGTTGAATAATAATTGGTGAATTGAATTGAAATTTCAAAAACATAACTGATAATTGAAAAAAATATTGAAAAAGGACGAGAATTATTGATTATAGAAGAAAACAATTGAAAATTGGAGGAGTTATTGAGATGTGAAATAAATAAATGATAATTGAAACAAATAGTTGAATTGAAAACTGAAGAAAATAATTGAAAATTGAATCAAATAATTGGCAATTGAAAAAAAATAATTTAGAGGTGAAGAAAATAATTAAAAATTGATTAAAATAATTGAAAATCGCAGAAAATATTTCAGAATTAAAGAAATTAATTATAAATTGATGAAAATAATTGAAAATTGAAGAAAATAATTGGCAATAATTGAAGAAAATAGTAGAAAATCAAAGAAAATAATTGAGAAATGAACAAATAATTTGAAATTAATGAAAATAATTCAAAATTCAAGAAAATAATTGAGAATTGTAGAAAATAATTGGAAATTGAAGAAAATAATTGAGAGTTGAAGAAAATAATTGAAATTTGAAAAGAATAACTGGCAATTGAAGAAAATAATGGTGAATTTTTTAAAATAGTTGATTAATTGAAGAATTGAATTGAAGCTTCAAGAACGTAATCGATAATTGAAAAAAAAATATTGAAAAAAGCCGAGAATTATTGAATATCGAAGAAAATAATTGAAATATGATTAAAATAATTGATAATTGACAGCACACAATAGAATTGCTCATAACTATATAAACTAATATTAGAAGGAGAAGTAAACAATCTTAGGAAGAAACATAAAACTTCAAATTTTATTTTTGTCAAAAAAATAAAATAAAATAATCCTCCGCTATATTAAATCCGCCATTTTGAATTTTGTAATTCTGGTTTTAAGTTCATAAGCATCAATCTCGAAATCCCTTAGATACCAATTTATATAAAAAACTTATTAGTTAAAATAAAAATTGTCGGACCTTTTATTAATTTTCATCGTCAATATTAAATCCGACATTTGGTATTTTTGATACCAATAATTGTGACTTCAGATTAAAAATTAGCGATAAATAGAAGTTAGTAGATAGAAATCTACTAATTATTTTATTGATTTAACATAACCTAAAAATTACTTTGACTAATTGAATTAGCAATTTTTTACTGAACTGTTAGTATCGAAATGACCATTTAATATGATAAACAAATCTTCCCTGTGAATATCTAATGATTTTTAAAATATTCTTCCGTCATATTGAAAACAAAATTCTAATTTGTTTTTAAACACGTCGACCATATTGAATTCGCCATTTTAAATAGTGAAATTGAATGGAGATTTTTTTCTCTGAGACGAAAAGAATAAAAACATATAATAAAATAAAAAATGGGATAAAAAATGAAGTAATTATTTACCTTCTTCATAATTTACCTAAATATGCACGGTTTTAAAATTATTTCTAAATAGTTTAATTTATTTACACTATCATTGTAAATGTTTCCTTTCTTTTTTGTTTGGAAAACACGTTTCCGGGTTTTTTCATGTTCAATAATTTAAAGTTTATTTTTAAATCAAATTTCCAATGATTTTCCGTTATTTATGCTAAAGATGCTTTTTACTTTAATCAAGACCGAGAAAATTGGAAAATAACCGGGAATTATTTTTAAATATTTTTAATTCATTCATAAATCAATTTGTTGGGCGTTGAAAATAATTTATTTGACTTTTAGATAAAATAATACAAATTTTTAAATTTTTATTTATTTATTGTAATAGGCATTGCAATGCCTCTCAATCTGTCTGAAATCTTTGTGATTCTAAAAGTAAAAAATTCATTTAAGACGTGTTTAATCAAAGATTTCGAGTTACAAGCTCAGAATAAGTAAACACCAATTTTTTGTTCTAATTGCTCACGATCTTGAATCCGGAAAGGATAATCTTAATCAACATTTTTTCAAGTTTAATGATTCTCTAAACTACCTGAAAAAAGCTAATTTTCATAACAAGTAATAATCCCAACTTGTATAAAACCGTAAAAACCGAAAATTGATCTAATTAGTAGGCATCCTTCAATCATTTTATCTTAGCAAAGAATCATCATTGCCAATTTTCAAAACAAAATTTAATCCAGGAAGTTATCTATTTAAGGGGAATATGAACAAAAAACGAAAAATAATACTCGGTGAGAAGAATAATAAGCAATATCGAAGCAATTATTAAAGACTTAGCTTTTACGAGTGAGGTTCTTGAGATAAATCTCAAGTCTATAATATAGTTTTGGTCGCAATTTTTCATAAGGGTTGAACGCAAAGATTGAATATAAAATCTCAAAATTCCAAAGCCTTTGGCGATAATTGAGATAAAAACCGTTTGACCTACCAATTGAACAACTCTAGTACTCACTCCTTTGGCATTAGTTTCTTGAATTATAGTTTACCCCTAAATCGCAAAGCACAACTTTCAACACATGAATGGGCAGCACTTTTTCATTAAACACCATCCAGAAATTAATTAGAAATAGGCACTGAGTGACGAGCGACGATTTGACAATTCTGCTGAGATGATTTTTCACCATTGAGGGTTTAAACTTTATGAGCTTTTCATATAGTAGAAGGCATAGGAGGTCTGATCAGGTGTTCACCAGGGGGGAACAACGGATGATTGGGATTTGCTGGGGATTAGCTTAATAGCAACGCAACCGACACGACACACATATGGTTACGTAATATTATTAAAAATATTGAAACCAACCTCCTCCTAGGTCAGACATGCTGTCAATCCCGTTGTCACACACATACTACATTAACAACTACTCCCAAGTCTGACATCGTTTGTTGAATAGCATGATGCCCCTCCTTCTTCTCATTCGTCCGAGATTGACGATTCGTGTGCGAAAAACTTTAATACTCGAATTGAAATTTTTGATCCTTGGCTGATTCTGTTGATAGTTATCAAACTCCTTGACTCTCGTTTATTGACTCTTATATACTGTATTGATTTCGTTTGAAACTCTTGACAGAGTCATTTGACCTATCGGTCATTTGTAGACCAAAAAAATATGATAATTGATGGTACTAATGCTACATGTGATGTTCTTGATGATTTCAAATATTTCATGTCTATGGGTTAAAGAGAAACTTTTGAAAGAGAAGTTAATACTCTTTAAGGTTTGGTCTGTAAATTTTTCTCAATTTCATAAAGACTATTGGAAATCTAAAAATTTTGATTTGAGATGTGCGAATCAGGATTTTTAAACCACGAATCTTTGCAATTCGAATTGAGTCGAATCTTGACAATTCGATTCGAGTCAATTCGGATTTGAACTTTTCGCACATCTCTACTCTTGATATCTCAAAACACTCCTTCTTAAATTTTCTTGAACCCTCTGTGAAAAGGTAGCTAAGGTTTTATAGTTTCTATTATAGTTACTTTGAATTTATTATGTATGGACAGGAGCCGGGTGTCTACTAACCGGGAATTTAAATTGACCCGGAAAAACCGGGAATTTTCCGTCAAACCGGGAATTTTTTTTCTGGGATAATAAATTCGACTAATATATCAATTTGTTTTATAAATAAAGATAATAACTTTATGCATTTGAAGCAATCTGATTATTACTATATTTTTTTCTTAACGCTAAAAATACCGCAGAAACAATGAAAGACATTAAACATGAAAAAGTCAAATTATTATGAAAAAATGTAGATAGAACTTCAGTTTTTTTATTAGACCGTACATTGTATAATAGTTTATATAGTTATGGGCAATTCTATTGTGTGCTTTCAATTATCAATTATTTTCACCACAGGGGAGAGTCGGCCAAAATGCCTATAGTAAAGTTTGGAGCCAAAAAAAAAGTATTTAATTATAGTTTTGAAAAATATAAACCATCAAATATTTAAAAAACAACCTTTAAGAATATAATGAGGTAGTAATTTTAAGTATTTATTTCAGAAAAAATAGACAAAATAATAGTTATTTAAATATTGATGTCAAAATTCGCCATTTTGACTCACGACTGGGTAAACCGCCTGTGCACAAAAATATGAAAAAATATGAATAAAATTAAAAAAAATTTTGTGTATGTTTTCTATAATCAATTATCTTGTTAATATTAAAAAAAGAACTAGCTTTGAATACAAATATATAATGTTTTCATCATAAAACTAAAGTTTCAAGCCAAAGCAGTCTGACAAAAAATGGAAATAAAGTCTATAACAAATAAATAAAGCTTCTACAATTATAAAATAACTTGCAGAAGTAAATTAAACACTGTAATAAATTACAAAAATACTTGCTTGCTTCAAAACAGCGTGAGTTTTAGGAAGAAATAGAAAATTTTGACATTCAATGCCAAATGTGACAGGTTAATCTGACATGATTCTTTATAGTCACGTGACAACACGTATCTCTCGTAATCTTATGTATTTTTTCTGCGCATGCGCACTTCTTTTTATTCATCCCGCTCTTATTTAAAATCATGTTTTAAAAATCTATTAAAAATGATTCTTCAATGCATAATTATTACAATTATTATTAATATAAATGCAATAAGTAATATAATTAATTTGTTTAAACACTGGTTTTTTATACAGAAGCAGTAACAACTTGATATTTAGTTTCTACATCAAAATATACGTAACCTGAGAAATTTTCCGTATCGTACGTATCTTGCTTAGAAGTTTTGCAGCATATATAGGCAATTTAACCAAGGCAATTTGCCCAAAAACACACGATGTAATTAAACTAATTATTTTCATTTTAGAACTCATTTTTATAAATTAAATCAAAGCCTTTAGATAGCTAAATGTTTCATTTCATTATTTTCATTTTAGAACTCATTTTTATAAATTAAATCAAAGCCTTTAGATAGCTAAATGTTTAAGGATTAATTTTAAAAAAAATTATGTACGTCTGTGCGATAGAAGTGCATATTTTCTAAAATTTAAAATTGAAAAAATTATTGTTGGAAAGCATCATTTTCACAATTCTTTAATAAATTCTTTAATAATAAACTGATAAACATGAAACTTTATAGAAATTATCTTTACCTCAATATACATCATTAATAAAAACAATTCTGATTAATATTTATTTTTGGTCAAGCTATTAACGATTGCCAATTTACCCAATTAGGCATTTTGGCCGGCTCTCCCCTATTTTAATTATTTTCTTCGATATTCAATAATTTTCGGCTTTTTTCAATATTTTTTTCGATTCTCGATTACGGTCTTGAAGCTTCAATTCAATTATTCCATTTGGAATTATTTTCATTATATTTCAAATTATTTCTTCATTTCTCAATTATTTTCTTCGATTTTCTACTATTTTCTTCAATTGCCAATTATTTTCTTCAATTTTCAATTATTTTCATCAATTTCTAATTAATTTCTTCAATTTTCAATTATTTTCATCAATTTCTAATTAATTTCTTCAATTTTCAATTATTTTCTACGATTTTCAATTATTTTAATCAATTTTTAATTATTTTCTTCAACTATAATTTTTTTTTGAATTACCAATTATTTGATTCAATTTTCAATTATTTTCTTCAATTTTCAATCATTTTCATCAATTTTTAATTATTTTCGTCAGATCTCAACTATTTCCTTCAATTTTTAATTATTTAATTCAATATTCAATAATTCTCGACTTTTTTCAATTATTTTTTTCAATTATCATTTATTTATTTCACATCTCAACAACTCTTCTATTTTTTAATTATTTTCTTCTATAATCAATAATTCTTGGCTTTTTTCAATATTTTTTTTCAATTATCAATTATGTTTTGAAACTTGAATTCAAATCATCAATTATTATTCGACAATTTTGATAAAATCACATTTTTTTTCAATTTCAAATTATTTTCTACAATTTTTAATGAATTTCTTCAAATTACAATTACATTCTTAATTTTTTATTGTTTTCTTAAAATTCTATAATTCCTGGGTTGTTCAATTTCTTTTTTCTTCAATTATCACTTATTTTCTTCTACTTTCAATCCCATTGTTCAATTCTTGAATTATTTTCTTTAATTCTCAATTATAATTTTTGACATTCAATTCCATTCTTTTATTTTCAATTGTTTTTTTTTAATATTCAATAACTCTATGCTTTTTACAATGATTTTTTTTAAATTCTCAATTATTTTCTTCAATTTCCAATTTTTTTCTTAAATTTCATTTATTTTCTTTAATTTCCAATTATTTCTTCATATTTCTTTCAGTTTCTCAATTTCTTTCAATTTTCAATTTCTTCTCAATTTTCTTCAATATTTAACCATTCTCAGCTTTTTTAAATTATATTTTTCTTTCAATTTTTATTTAAATTGAGAATTTTTAAATTATTTTCATCAATTCGCAAATATTTCCGTCGATTTCTAAATTTTTCTGCTGTTTTCAAATATTATATTTAATTTTTAAGTACTTTCTTCAATTTTTAATTATTTTCTTTAATTTTTAATTATTTTGTTCAATTTTCAATTGTTTGTTTCAATAGTCAGTAATCTCGACTTTTTTTAATTATTTTTTTTTCAATTATCAGTTATTTATTTCATGTTTCAAAACCTCCTTCAATTTTCAATAATTTTCTTCTATTTTTAATTTAATTATTCAATTTTTCAATTATTTTTTTCAATCCAATTGTTAAGTAATTTTCTTTAATTAATAATAATTAATAAGAGGAGAAAATAATATAAAATTACACAATTTGTTTTTAAGCAAAAAGAAATAATTGAAAACCCGTTTAAAAAATTAAAAAATTGATGACAATAATCAAAATTTGAGATAATAAGTGAAAATTTAGGAAATTAATTAAAAAATATTGAAAATATTAAAGAATGGAGAAAATAATTAAAAAATGAGTTTTTTATTTGAAACTTGAAGAAAACCATTAAAATATGATAAATGCAATGATAAGTCGTAAAAAATAAATCAGATTTGAGTGAAATAATTGAAAAAATTACAGAACTTTTTTTAAATACAAAGAAAATAATTAAAATTTGAGAAAAATACATGAAGATCTTAGAAATTAATTTAGAAAAATAAGAATAACTAAAAATAAATGAAATAAAATGAATGAAAATAAAAATAATGAAAATAAGAATAAATGAAGTTTGCGATAATTAATAAAAAATTTTGGAAGTTATGAAAACAATTGAAAATAATTAAAAATTAAAGAAAATAATTTAAATTTAAGAAAAATACTTAAAAGTTCTAGAAAATAATTTTAAACAATGAAAATAATAATTAACAATCGAGGAAAATAATTGAAAAATAATAAAATTAATTTAAAATTGAAAAAAAAATATTTAAAATATGATGAAAATAATTTAAGATTGAGAAAAATAATTTAAATTTATGATGAAAATAATTTAAATATGAAAGAATGAAACAGTAAATAAAATTTGTGCAAAATAATTGAAAAAATCATAGAATATATGTTTAAAAAAAAATGTAATTATAAAATTACTCAAAAATTGTAATTAAAGAGAATAATTCTCGGAATAATTAAAAAATCGCAGAAATAATCGAAAATTGATGAAAATAAACAATTGAAATTACAGATAAATTTTGGAAATTTTTGAAAATTATGCCAAAAGAATGAAAATAATTAAAAATCGGAGAAAATAATATAAAATTACAGAATTTATTTTATTTTTTTATTTTTTTATTTTTAAGCAAAAGGAAATAATTGAAAAAGCTTTTAAATAATTAAAAATTAAAGACAATAATTTAAATTTAAGATAATGACTAAAAATTTAGGAAATTAATTGAAAAATAATGAAAATATTAAAAGATGGAGAAATATAATATTTCTATTTTTTTTCAATTACTTCTTGTCATTTTTAATAGTATTTTAATTAGTTTTCCAATTTTTAAAATTAATTATCTAAAATTTTAGCTATTTTTTCAATTTACAATTATTTTTATCATTTATCAATTATTTTCTTTTATTACAAATAAATTTTAAATATATATTGTAATTTTTCAATTATTTTTCACAAATTAAAATTATTTTCTTTAATTTTTAATTATTTTTATTACTTTCCAAATATTTTCCCGGATTTTTTATTATTTTCATTATTCTTCAATTAATTTCCTAGATTTGAAAATATTTTTCTCAAATTTTAATAATTTTCTTCAAGTTTCAATTTTTCAATTATTATTGTTATCATTTTGCAATTAATTTCCTCAATTTTTAATTATTTTTACTATTCCTCAATTAATTTCCTAAATTTTCAATTATTTATATCATTTTTTAATTATTTTTTGAATTTTCATTTTCTTTTACCTTTTTTCAATTATTTGCTTCATTTTTTAATTAGGTATATTAATATTATGTTTAAATTAATTTCATAAATTTTCATTTATTATCTCAAATCTAAGTTATTGTATCCAGTTTTCAATCAGTTTTTTTCAATTTTCGATTATTTCCCTTTTTTTTAACTTTAAATATTCGTCCCTTTTTTCCCTTTTTTTAATTTTCAAAGTATAATTTATAATTTGTCACAATTTTTAGCAGTTCAATATAAAAAAAAAATTCTATTAAATCCCAGTCCGATTGATTTATATTAATCTGTGTCAGGAATCGATCAAATTTCAATTCCAATTGAAAATACATGGAAAATTTTTTTTTTAGGAAACCTTTAAAAAAAAGATTCCTTCCTTTTTAAATTTGTAAGTAATTTTTTTAATGGACCCTTTATAATTTTCCAGGTATTAATATCGGTATTTTAACTACTAATTTATAAATGTGGAATATAAAAATTTTGAATTCGCCATTATTATAAAAAAAAAATGTTTGATTCCGCCATATTGGACCAGGTTTTTTAAAAAATAAGCTTAAAGTTTAGAATTAAATCATTTTTTTTTAATTTTAAATAAATATAAAACATTTTGTTATATTAAAATTAATATTAAACTTAAATAACAATTTCAAATACATATCACCCTCGGTAACCGTGATTCAAGATGATTACTTAAAAAATGTGGAGAATCAAATTTTTGAGTCCACCATATTGGATCCAAAATTTTGAAAAATTAATTTTTGATGTCGAAATCTTGAAAATAACGTTTTTCTAAAAATGATAGGTATCTTAAAATACAGCTAAAAAACAACAAAGTGAAATTATCTGCCCTTGATTTTTCATCTTCTGTTTTCCCATGCATTCATTTTAGATACATATTAATCTTATCTCAAAATCGAGGTATTATTTACCTTTTGTTTCTTACCTCTTAAAATGATTTAAAACTAGTTAGAACTACTTCAAAGTTATTTAGATACATTAAAATTTGCATAGATTAAAATCAGGGTTAAATAAAATAGAGATCAAATTTACCTTGAATGAATGAAAATTTGAATCAATAAAAGTTTTTTGAAAATTGACGTAAATTAAATAAATTATTTTTTGTTTTTGATTAAACTGAAGTTTGTCTCGATTGAAATCAGAACCTAAATTGATTTAATTTAAAATCTTCAATATTTTCGACTTTATTCGGGACTCCCTGTTTAAGATAATCAAAATATTTAAGAAAACTTTAACAGACTCGATTAATATCTATGACATCACGTATCACGTACAATATCAATTTATACTTTCTCAGGAGCTGATTATCTATTAAATATTGTCCCAGAATTACAAAACAGAAAAGATCGTCTCTTGTTGCAATCAACTTTGATTAAATCTTAATTTACTCGATATTTTATCATATACTGAAATAAAGATCAGGTTTATAATGCAATTTCAATAAAAACCAGAATACATTTTTTGAATTGATTTATTACCAAATTAACTATTACTTTCTATTTAATAAGTATCAACTTTTACCATTTTATTTAAATTCTCAATAAAAACCCATTTCTTTATTATCAAAAGCAAAAATAAATTTGTTCTATTTATTTAAAAAAAAAAACCGAATAAAATTTTCTTTCCCTAAAATTGTAAAATTACCTTAAAAAATGTTATTAAAAATATACAATACTAAAAATATTATTACACTTGATAATAGTTAATAACTCTATAATCTTTTACTAATATACTATAATCTATTTATATAATATTTTTGCAAACACGTGACATTCTTACACTGTGTTTATTTACAAAAGGCAAAATTCCTGTTTATATCATTTGTTTGGAACTTGACCGAAAGATTCCGTCGGTCAATGTCGGTGCTGCAAAAACTTTCCTCTTTTTTGAGTGTATGAAGGGAAAGTTTGTTTGGTTTATTTTTACTCAGTGTATAGGTATCTTATCCTTATCAGCATCCTGAAGATAATGCCAACAATCAAAAGTATACCCGTTTGTGTATCGCTCAAATTTCTATCAGTAGCAAGTAAGTCGTCGGCTATTAAACTTTGACGCTTCCCTCTTTATGTTCACGAAAAGTATCTCCAAACTGGAAACTGGAAAGAATTCGCAAATCTCTGGGTATAGAATCCCAGGAAGTCAAAATGCCAGAGCTAGGAGGCACAGGCACCTGGCTGGATTCCGAATATTTATGGTGCTCATTATACCAACAATTTATTTTCTCTGCGTCAGTATTTCAGGCCTTTTTTCCAAAACAGAAACTGAAAATGACCTCGGCAGCTTCCATAATGTCCGTACGTAACTTAAATTATTTTTATTACTAAATTATATTTTAATTAAACTATGATATTTTAGAGATGATAATTTTCAAAGATTTTAAAGATGTTAATTATATTTTGTAACAAAGTAAACTTTGGAATATATTCTTCTAACCTGAAGAGAAACAGTAATTATTTACTTAATGACTTTCTCATTGTGATGTTATTAATTAATCTATATTTGACTCAACACATTGACTCATTCCAAGAAATTATTATTCAAATTGTGTAACAATTGCCTTTACTTTTGTTGAAAACACAAAAGCTGACAAATAAAAAAGTAGAATTATTTAATTTTTAAGAAATGTGATTCAATTGTTGACAATATCAAGAAATCATAATTTTAAATCTGTAAAAATTGAGATATTTCCAGAATGTAATTTTTGGCTTTTTAACCCATAATCGGGTTTTAAAAATAGGGATTAATAATTTTTATAATAAATAAAGAAGTAAAATTAGGGATATTATATTACTAATCATAATTTTCATGGTAATAAACTTAATTCAATAAAAATATTTAAAAATATTCTGTTCAATGTACTCTGTAAATCTGAATTAGTTAACAATAACTAGTTTAGAAAATTCGGTCACTAATTTAAATATTAGTTATATTTCTACTAATCAATTAGTAAAAATAACCGATTATTAGTTAGCCATTCTTAGGTTATGTCAAAATAATTAATATTTTAATATAACTCTGTTTAAATATTCACTTAATTTGAAATTCACTTACAATTTCAAAAGAAATAAATACGATTCATTGTTATTATTAAAAAAAAAACACCCGAATTTTAAATAAACAATTTTTTAAATTTAATTTTTCAATAATTGAAAAATGGAAGAGATTGACGAGTAGATTTCCAAAGCCAGTAATTAAAAATTATAATACTTTAAAATTGAAGATATGAGAGATTTGAAGGTACGAGGGTAGATGATTGACGTCAATGATTGCGAATGATAACAAAGTCACAAGACGCCAGACTAAAGACTTTGCAAACAAGGATACGTGTCGAAAACATATTATTTTGGAGCTCTTGTCTAGTGTTAAATTTATGATAAATGAGCTAATTCCAGAGACGCTGAGAATAATTGATTTTCTTTGATTGTGTTTCTATAAAAAGAAATTTAATTTCATGATAAAAGAAGTTAATTAAAATTGATGAAAATAATTTATAAATTGTAGAATAATTCTCAATTATAGGCTATTTAATAATATCAATGCTTCCATCAAGTGCGCAGTTCGTAATCATAAATTTTTAATTAAAATCTCTATTTTGACATTTTCTTGAAACTAGAGATACAAAATCATCTAATCTTGGAATTGATCTGATAATGTTTGATAAAAGCTCTACTGTGTGAGAAGATATTCAATATTTACTATTTTTTAGAAAATAATAAAGCTGATTGTTTTGCAATTTTTACAACCAATACGGTTTTTTCCCCTGAATAATTTCGAAATTATAGTGAAATATTTTTTTTTTTTTTAAATATAAAATAAATTAGTAGTAAATGTGAGGAAAAATACTTCGAAGCAATAATTGAAATTAAACATGTTTTTTCGAAAAATTGGAATAATAATGTGTATTTTTAATTTTTAAATTTACTTTTTCAAAGGATCAAGAAAATTACTACAGTTGGAAGAAAACGTGACATTAAATGAAAATCTGATTTTAAATAAAAATTTGACATTAAACGGAAATTTGACTTTAGAAGGCAATTGTACTCCACCATCTGTAAAAGAATTTCCATCTGATGGATTAACGAGATCAGAAAGAGCGTCGGGATATTTAGCGATACATTTTATCCTTGCTATTTATATGTTTTTACTTCTCGCTATTGTCTGTGATGATTTTTTTGTGCCTTCTATAAAAAAAATCTGCGAAAGTGAGTATAAACGATAAATGAAAATTAAATACAATTTTAAGTATTTATGAAATTAATCATTTAAGTATGTAATATGGTAAATTTATATAAGTTAAAAAAAACTTATTTTTTAACAACTATACTAATTTTAACTCTAACTAAAGAAATTGATGCACGTTAGATCAAATATTAGTGTTTGAAAATTAAATTTCGCTTAATATCTGTTTAGATATTAACGTTACAAAAGATGTGGCAGGAGCTACATTTATGGCCGCTGCTTCATCGAGTCCAGAATTATTTATAAACGTTGTAGGAACATTTGTTACCGAAGGAGATTTGGGAGTTGGTACTATAGTCGGTTCTGCAGTCTTTAATATTCTGGCAGTACCTGCATGTTGTGGATTATTTGCTACGCAGGTAAGAACAATTTTTTTTTTATATTACACAAATTTAAAATTTTGAAAACATAGAACTGACCATGAAATAATAAATAGCCAATTTTAATTTTTAAAAGAAAAAACTGTTTATAACCAGCTCATAACTGTTTAGAACTTGTTCAAAACTCTTTAATACTGGTTCAAAATTGTTGAAAAAAAAAGTTAAAAACTGTTTCGAACTTGTTTAAAACTACTTACAACTGGCTTAAAACTTCTTAGAACTGGTTCAAAACAGTTTAAAAATATTATAAACTAATTAGAACTGATTTAAAAACATTATTAAATATTAAAAACTATTAAAAACTGTATTAAACTTGTTTAAAACTCTTTAGAACTGGCGTAAACTTCATAGAACTGGTTCAAACCAGTTTAAAAATACTATAAACCAATTAGAGCTGATTCAAAAACGTTAATAAATATTGAAAACTATTAAAAACTTTCTATAGCTGTTCGTGACCTTTTCAGAACTGGTTTAAAACAGCTTATAACTATTTTTAAACTATTCACATCTGTTTAGAACAGTATCGATAAAAATGTTTAAAACTTGTTTTAGAATGTTTGGAACTGGTTGATGCTCTATGTAAGAACTTAAAATTGTTAAGAACATATTTAAAACCCTTTAGAACTGGTACAAAACTGTTGAAAAATGTACAAAGCATGGCAGAAACAAGTTAAAACTAGTTTAATACTATTTATAACTAATTTAAAACTGTTTTGAACTTGTTTAAAACTACTTAGACTGGCCCAAAACTTCTTAGAACTGGTTCAAAACAGCTTATAAATATTTTTAAACTGTTCACATCTGTTTAGAACAGTTTAAAGTATAGATAAAAATGTTTAAAATTTGTTTTAGAATGTTTGGAACTGGTTGATGCTCTATGTAAGAACTTAAAATTGATAAGAACATATTTAAAACCCTTTAGAACTGGTACAAAACTGTTGAAAAATGTACAAAGCTTGGCAGAAACAAATTAAAACCAGTTTAATACTATTTATAACTAGTTCAAAACTGTTTTGAACTTGTTTAAAATTACTTAGACTGGCCCAAAACTTCTTAGAACTGGTTCAAAACAGTTTAAAAATATTTTAAACCAATTAGAAATGATTTAAAATCGTTAATAACAATTTAGAAATATTAAAATCTTTTTATAACTGTTCGTAAACTTTTCAGAACTGGTTAAAACAGCCTATAACTATTTTTGAACTGTTCACGTCTATTTAGAACATTTTAAAGTATAGATATAACAGTTTACCAACTGTAAAAAACTTTTTATGACCGGGTATGTTTGAAACTTGTCTTAGAATGTTTGAAACTGTTTAATTCTGTATGTAACAACTTAAAACTGTTAAGAACTTATTTGAAACACTTTAGAACTGGTTCAGCAATGTTCAAAATTGTTTAAAATCCTTTATAACTGACTTAAAGCTTCTTAGAACTGGCTTAAAACAGTTTAAATATATTTTGAACCAATTAGAACTGATTTAAAATCGTTAATAACTATTTAGAAATATTAAAAACTTTTTATTACTGTTCGTAAACTTTTCAGAACTGGTTAAAACAGCCTATAACTATTTTTGAACTGTTCACGTTTATTTAGAACAGTTTAAAGTATAGATATAACAGTTTACTAACTGTTCAAAACTATTTATGACCGGGAATGTTTAAAACTTGTTTTAGAATGTTTGATGATAGAATGGTTGATGCTCTATGTAAGAACTTAAAGCTGTTAAAAACATATTTATAACACTTTTGAACTGGTATAAAACTGTTGAAAAATGTAGAAAGCATGGCCAAAATTGATTAACACTAGTTTAATACTGTTTATAACTAGTTAAAAACTGTTTTGAACTTGTTTAAAACTACTTATAACTTGCCTAAAAATTCTTAGAACTGGTTCAAAACAGTTTAAAAATATTATAAACTAGTTGAAACTAATTTTAAATTGTTAATAACTATTTAGAACTAATAAAAAACTGTTTCGAACTTGTTTAACATAACTTAGAACTAGGCTAAAACTTTGTATAACTGGTTCAAAACAGATTAAATATATTGTAAACTAATTAGTGCTGCTTTGAAATTGTTAGTAACTATTTAAAACTTTTTATAACTGTTCGTCAACTTTTTAGAACTAGTTAAAAATAGCTTATAACTATTTTTGAACTGTTCTCATCTATTTAGAACAATTTAAAGTATAGTTATAACTATTTACCAACTGTTAAAAACTATTATGACCAGGAATGTTTGAAACTTGTTTTAGAATGTATAAAATTGGTTAATACCGTATGTAACAACTTAAAACTGTTGAGAACTTATTTAAAACACTTTAGAACTGGTTTAATACTGTTCAAAATTGTTTAAATTGTTTAGAACTGACTCAAAAATTCTTAGAACTGGTTCAAAACGGTTTAAAAATATTATAAACTAATTAGAACTGATTTAAAATCGTTAATAACTATTTAGAACTATTAAAAACTTTTTATAACTTTTCGTTAACTTTTCAGAACTGATTAAAAACAGCTTATAACTGTTTTTGAACTGTTCATATCTATGTAGAACAATTTTAAGTATAAATATATAACTGTTTACCAACTGTTAAAAACTATTTATGGCCAAAAATTTCTGTAACTGGGTAATGCTGTATATAACAACTTAAAACTGTTAAGAACTTATTTAAAAAACTTTAGAACTGGTTCAAAAATGTTTTTAAGTGTTGAGAATTATTAAAAACTATTTGTAACTGTTTATAATCCGTACTGAACTAATTTAAAACAAGTTCTAACTACTCTAAAACGGTTCATAAATGTTTTATAAATCCCCTCACCGCTCTGTGTCATAATTACAAATTTAAAACGACTTCAGAACTGGTTCGAACCGGTTTTAAAATGTTTGGAGCACTGAAAACTGTTCGGAAATACTTAAAACTCTTAAGAACTCTTGTTTAAAACTGGTTCAAAATAGTTTTAGACTTGCTTTGTACTACTCATGTCTAGTTTGAACCTGTTTAGAATTGTTTGAAGCACCTATTACTCTTCATAACTAGTTCAAAATCGTCCATAGCTATTTTTCATCCCCTCCACTGCCCTAAGAGTATGACCTCATTTATGAAAGACTCCACTGGTTAAAAAAAAGTTTTCAAGTATTTTGAACTATTTCAAATTGTTTAGAATTTGTTTAAAATTGTTCAGGACTAGTTTAAACCCATTTATATCTAGTTCTAACCTTTTTAGAACTGTTTGAATGTATTTAAAACTGTCAACAACGTTTTGAAAGCATTTAAAACCGGTTCAAAAATGTTTAGACTAATTGAAAAGTTTATAGCTTATTTAAAACTCTTCAAAACTGGTTTAAAACTGTTTGGACTTGTATAATACTGTTCATAAAAAGTTCAAATCTGTTTAAACTTGTTTGGAACTACATAAAACTGTTTAAAACATATTCGAAACTAATTTAAAACTGTTCTGAACCAGATAAAAGCTGTTGATAACTATTTAAAATTATTTTTACTGTTTAGATCTGGTTTAATACTGTTTATAACTAGTTCGAAACTGTAAAGAAGTTGTTAAAACTGTTTGGAACTACTTAAAACTGTTTAGAACTTGTTTAAAACTCTTTAGAACAGGTTCAAAACTGTTTAAAACTGGTTTCGAAATAAATTAAAACTATTCAGAACTTGTTTGAAACGTGTTTTAAACCACATAAAAACTGTTAATAGTTTTTTAGAACTTTTAGTATTGTCTTTATTATTTAGAACTAGTTTAACACTGTTTATAACTGTTTGGAACTTCTTAAAACTCTTTGGAACAATTTAAAACTGTCAGAAATTGTTTAAAACTGTTCTGAACAAGTTCAAAAGTGTTTTGAACTTTTTTAATACTATTTATTACTAGTTGGAACCTGTTCAGAAAGCCAGAACTGTCTGAAACTACTTAAAATTGTTTAAAACTTGTTTATAATTAACTTAAAACTGTTTAGAACTGTTTAGAACTTGTATGAAACTATTTGGGACTATTCAAAACTGTTTCGAACTTATATAAAACTCTTCAGAACTGATTTAAATTTGTTTTGGATTTTAAATAAAATAATTTTTAAATGTTTTTTTTAATACTATTTATGACTAGTTTAAACCTGTTCAGAACTGTTTAAAACTTGTTTAGGATTAAATTAAACTGTTTAGAACTTGTTTTAAACTGTTTTAAACTAGATAAAAATTATTAATAACTTTTTAGAACTGTTTGTACTGTTTCTATTGCTTAGAATTGCTTTAATACTGCTTATAACTAGGTCAGAATTGTATAGAACTGTTTGGAACTTATTAAAACTGTGTAGAACTATTTAAAACTATTTAGAACTTATTTAAAAGTTTTCATAACTGGTTCAAATCTGTTTATAACTTGTCTAATACTATTTATAACTAGTTTAAACCTGTTCAGAACTGTCTGAAACTACCTAAAATTTTTTAAAACTTGTTTAAAAATAATTGAAAACTATTTAGAACTTGTTTGAAACTGTTTGAAACTATTCAAAACTATTTAGAACTTATTTAAAACTTTTTAGAACTGGTTCAAAACAGTTTAGGACTTGTTTAGTACTATTTACAACTAGTTTATACCTGTTTATAACTGTTTTGTTTAAAATTAAATTTAAACTGTTTAGAACTTGTTGAAAACTATTAATAGCTATTTCGAACTGCTTGAATTTTCTTTATTATTTAGAATTTGTTAAAACTCTTTAGAACTATTTAAAACTGTTTAGAACTTATTTAAAACTCTACAGAACTTGTTCAAAATTATTTTTGATTTTTTAATACTATTTATAACTAGTTTAAACTTGTTCCGAACTGTTTGAAACTTGTTTAGAATTATATTGAAACTGTTTAAACCTTGTTTAAAATTAATTCAGAATTGTTTAAAACTGTTTTAAACTGTAGATAGAAACTATTAATAACTTTTTTAAACATAACCTAAAATTTGTTGATTTTAGGTCCCTTTTTTCGTAAACCGTCACATATAAATATACATAATTAAATAAAAATATATATAATTTCTGAAAAAAAAAAATTTATTTTTTAGGCTTTAGATCTGGAATGGTGGCCTGTAAGCCGAGATTCTCTGGCCTATGGGTTCACAGTCATCTTATTAATCATAACCCTGCATGACGGTCGTATCGAGTGGTACGAAGCATTAATTCTCGTAATGTTCTATATTTTTTACATTTTAGGTAAGTAAAATGTTCGTTTCGTAAGTAAAAACCTCTAAAACTTTTGAGTTTTATTACTTTTACTAACAAAAAAATTTTAATTAATTTAGTTTGACTGAAAAAACAATTTTTGCACAAAATAAAAAATTATTTAAATCATGGAAACAAAAAATCAAGAAATATTTTTTGTCGAAATGATATGTCAAATTAACTCTTGAAAATTAATTATAAATTTTTATTTATTACAGCAATGTGTTTTAACAAACGTATTAGTCGTTTTATGAACTTGAAAGTATCAAAGAGAAGAAAGTACAAAAATTTAAATGAAGAAACTCCTTTAATTACAAATAATAAGATTTCTGATTCCTTTATGGCGAGTCAAACAATACATCCCATTTATGCGAACGGAAAGGAGACTGCTTTTTCTAATAGTAAGAATCAATTTTTAAATTGAATTTCCTTTGGCATTTTCTCCTTTTAATTATAATTTTAACAATAATTCTATAATTAATCGTCAAATTTCATTTATATTTCATCCAATTCGAAAGTATTATTTTGATTTTATTACAAATTCAGAATGATGTAAATTTTAATAGAATCTGATATCAGATTCTGATAGAGAGTCTAACAATTATTCATTAATTGGAGTCTCTTAAATAATTTAACGGAAAATTGATTTTACATTTTTGTGTTAAATTATTTAATATACTTTTTTTAATCTTTTTTTTTATTGTTTTATTCTTATTATACAGCGGCGACTTGTAAATTTTTGCCATCTGCACTTTTTAAAACAAAAATAAATTAATTTCGAGTAATAAATTCATTTATAATTATTTATAAATAGATATTATACAACACGGAAAAATTATTAATTTCTACAGCTTGTGTTATCAACAATTATAATTATTTTAAATACAATATACTTAAAGATAAATAAAACAAGAAAAATTTGTATAGAACAAATTTGATAAAATTTTGGAATTGAGAAATATTTTTAAAAATAATTGACATTTGAGAGAAAAAATACTTTAAATTTTTAGAAATTGATTGGATAAAAATGAGAATAATTATAAAATTGAGTGAAATAATTGAAAAATGATAAAAATAATAGAAAATTGAAGATAATTATTGCAATTTTAGAAAAATAATTTTAAAAAATACAGAATATATGTAAAGTAAAAAAAAGTACCTATTTATGAATTGACTTCAAGAATTTTAAATTGAGGAAAATAATTAAACCATTATAGAAATAATTAAAAATTAAAGAGAATAATGGGAATTTGAGATAACTAATTGAAATTTTCGGAATTATTCAACAAATAATTAAAAAAATATATAATTTGTGAAAATCATTGCAAATTAAAAAAAAAAATTAAAAATTGATGAACGTAATTGAAATTTGAGAAAAGTAATTGAAGAATGATTAAAACATTGAAAAGTGGATACAATAACTTAGATTTAAGATAATAAATGAAAATTCAGGAAATTAATTCAAACTTAATTATTATATTTAATTAAAAGATGGAGAAAATTGTTGCAAAAAAATAAAAGAAAATGAAAATTGAAAGAAATAATTTAAAATAAGATAAATAATGGAAAATTTAATAATTTAGTTGGGGAATAGTAAAAATAATTAAAAATTGAAGAAATTGATGAGATTTTTTAAAATCTAGGAAATCAATTGAAAAATAATGAAAATAATAAAAATTCGAGAAAATATTTGCAAACTAATAAAAATGATTAAAACTTGATGAAAATAATTTTAATTTATTAAAAAATTTCCAAAAAAAATTACAATATATATTTGTAATAAAAGGAAATAATTGCAGAATGATAAAAATAATTGAAAAGTGAGTAAATAACTGAAATTTGAGATAAATAATAAAAAAAATTAGAAAATTTATTAAAAAATAATTAAAAATGACAAAAAGTAATTGAAAAATGATAGAAATAATTGAGGAATAGTAAAAATGTTTAAAAATTGAAGAAATTGATTTCAAAATGATACTAAAAATAAATGAAAATCGAAGAAAATTATTAAAATTTGAGATTAATATTTTAAAATCTAGGAAATTAATTGAAGAATAATGAAAATAATAAAAAATTCGAGAAAATATTTGCAAACTAATAAAAATAATTAAAAATTAATGAAAATAATTTTAATTTATTAAAAATATTTCAAAAAAATTCAATATATATTTGTAATAAAAGGAAATAATTGTAAAATGATAAAAGTAATTGAAAAATGAATAAATAACTGAAATTTTAGATAAATAATAAAAAAATTAGAAAATTTTCTAAAAAATAATTAAAAATGCAGAAAGTAATTGAAAAATGATAAAAATAATTGAGGAATAGTAAAAATAATTCAAAATTGAAGGAAATTATTAAAATTTGAGATATTTTAAATTCTAGAAAATTAATTAAAGAATAATGAAACTAATAAAAAATTCAAGAAAATATTTGCAAAGTAATAAAAATAATTAAAAATATTTAAGAAAATAATTTTAATTCATGAAAAATAGTTGAAAAAAATAAAATATATATTGTCAGTAAAAGGAAATATTTGCAGAATGATAAAAATAATTAAAAATTAAAAAAATAACTGAAATATGGGATAAATATTAAAAAAAATTAGAAAATTTTTCAAAAATAAATTGAAAATGACAAAAAGTAATTGAAAAATGATAGAAATAATTGAGGAATAGTAAAAATGTTTAAAAATTGAAGAAATTGATTTCAAAATGATACCAAAAATAATTGAAAATCGAAAAAAATTATTAAAATTTGAGATTAATATTTTAAAATCTAGGAAAATAATTGAAGAATAATGAAAGTAATAAAAAACTCGAGAAAATATTTGCAAAATAATAAAAATAATTAAAACTTGATGAAAATAATTTTAATTTATTTAAAATAATTGAAAAAATTAAAATATTTATTTGTAATAAAAGAAAATAGTTGCAGAATGATAAAAATAATTTTAAATTGAACAAATAGCTGAAATTTAAGATAAATAATAAAAAAAATTAGAAAGTTTATTAAAAAATAATTTGAAAATGACGAAAGAAATTGAAAATTAATTAATAAATAATTAAACTAATTTGATTTTGAAGGAAATAAATTAAACTGAAAAAGTTCTATTAGAAAAAATTAAAGAAAATTATTGAAATTTGCGGAAATTGAATTTAAAATTTAGGGGAAAAATTATGTATCTGTTGTTCTGGACGTCCGCATGGAGGAAATTTAAAAAAAAATATTTTTCAACTATTGCCGAAGCAATTTAATTTAAAATACTTAAAAAATATATTTCAAGTCTAAAATATTATTAATTTTGTATTTCTAGGGGATGAAAGCATCCCCTGAAAAATAATTTTCAAAAATATATTTTTTTTAGTTTCATCCGTGCGGATGTCCGGAACTTTTGGAAACTTGGAAAAAATGAAAATAATTAAAAATTGAATACATTTTTTTGAAAAATGATAAAAAACAGTTGAAAATTGTAGCAAATAATTGGAATCATAATGGAAAAGAATAGTTAAAAATTGAAGAAATTTTTAATTAATTTTTTTATTGCAAACGTTCCATACACAAGTCGCCGTTCCTATATATATGTACTTATTTATTATTATTAATTTTAATACAATTTCTTTTTCACATTTAAATTAACTATTTTTAGTTTGCCATTATTTATAACAAGTTCATTTAATTATTTCATTATGTTTTTTTTTCGGTTCTTGTCAATTATTTTTGTGACTTGTGTACCGAGCCACTTGGCATCATGAAGGTGTTTTAAAGCAGGTCAAGTTTCAGTCGATTTTCACCTCTGCTCTCTAACAACATTGATTGCCAATGAAGATTGAAACACGAGATAACGTTTAAATTAAAATATCTGCTTTTTTCTAATCTAATTAAAAATTCTTCATCTTAACTTTTATAAACCCTTTTTATTTCTTGGTTTAATCCATAAATATAAACTTCAATAATTTTGTAATAACCTATTTTACAATTCATTTTCTTTCAGTTTTGTTTTTAATTTAATTTAATTTTTTAGTTTAATTAACATTTTTAACCCAATTAAAAATGCCCTAATTTTAAAAATTATAGGGCATGTTTAATTATATCTACTGCACTGAATTTGTAATTAAAAATTTACCGTTTTTTTCTTAAATTTGACGAATTTTCACATCATATGCTAGATAAATTGAATTCTAAAATTAAGATTTCGAGAAATACAGAAAATTGTATTGTTTAATCTATTTGTAATTTTAGATTGTGCGGAAGTGTTAGACATGAGCAGTAGTAATGACGGTTTTAGTAGCGACGATTCTCGTAAGTATAAATTTAATTTTATATAATGTTAATGTAACTACTGTTTATTTATTTAGGGCTGAATTTTTTTATAAATTCATCAAAATTCACATTTTTTTTTAAACTTATCACTTTTTTAAACGTGTTACACTATTATTTAACATGGAAGCAAAATTCAGAACATCTTGAAGTTTCCTCGGTTTTTTTCTTCTTCTTATGAAACAAGGATTTCACTTTAAAGGCGGCAACACAAAAGAGAAAACTTTATGTCACGAACACAAACATACAAAGCTTGCTTGCAATTAACCCGAATCATTAAAAACACGCCGGCAAAAGAGTTAAAAAATCGTAAAATTTGAACTTATTAAGCAGCGTTTATTCAATTGGAGAATTATCGTGATAATTAGATCAACAATGGGATTTTTAAACTTGTAGATTTCAATGAAAGATTAAATATTTCATTTCTACTAATTTGAATTAGTGACCAATTTTTCACTAATTCAGATTTAGAGAGATAACCTCAAACTAGAAAGTGCTTTTTGAACCCGAATAAAAATATTATTAAAATTAATTTTACCAAATTTTGAAAGATTCAATTGTACATTTCTCAGAAAAAATTAGGTTGAGGCAAAATTTGTTGCCAAATATTTAATAGTCTGGATTTCTTTTAAATTTAGTTAAAATCTGTCATTTCTAACCAATTTTGACAAATATGATTTTTCTCTTTAAAACATTTTCTAAAATTTTATATGTTGGATTTTGTTAAATAATTCATTGCTTGAGTATATTTAAAAAAACAAATTTTAATTGTTTAATAATAACTTTTTAATAAAATATCATTTAACAAGATCTAACAAATAAAATTGTAGAATTATTATTATTATTTGACGACGAATTCTAACTTAGGCTATTTTTTTAGAAAAAATGTACAACTCCTCTCTAAATCTGAATTAGTGATTTTTTACTAATGAATTAGCGGAAAATTGGTCAAGTAAATAGTAAAAATGTTTACTAATTTTTAATAGAAAATTACTAATTCTGATTTAGAGTCGAACTTTCAAAATTTAGTGAAATTAATTCTATTAATATTTTTATTTTATGTAAAAAGCAAGTTTGAGGTTATGCCAATTGTGAGAATCTCCTTTAATAAATATTAAGAATAATAGTTAATATTATTATTTTTATCTCTCTAAAATTAAATTTATAAAAACCGGTCACTAATTCAAATTAATTAAAATTCTCACAAATTCCTAGTACAAAATTCACTATTTAAATTAGTTAGTTTTTATTTTTTACTAAAATTTAAGTGGAAAGTGACTAAAAATTAGTCACTAGGAAAAATTTTATCTCTTGTGAATTAGTGGCCGATTTTTCACTAATTCAAATAAAGAGAGATTATTAAAATGATTTTTGAAAATCATAATAATAATAATGATAACAATTCATGATAAGTAATAATAGTAATAAAAATTATTATTATATAAATTCCATTTACCATTAAAGATTAATGTTTCAAAACTAAACAAATTAATTAGCCGTCAGTATTGTCGAAAATTATTAATTTATTAATTTTCCATTAAATGGTCTTTGTGTACGTTAATTAATCAGAAACTCTCTCAAATAAGCTATTAATTATAAACATCTTCATTAATAAATGTTAAAATGAAAAATATACAAATAAAAATATTTAATCAAGATTTAAAATAAGAAAATACAAATGAAAAATTTGAAGTGCATTTTGTTACATCCAAAAAATACCTAGTAAAATCAAAAGAACATGTTTTTTTTCTCTTTTATTTATTTTTTTTATAATGAAATTAAAATACTGTTAAAAATTAATAAATCTAATTAATATTTTCAGTTGAAATTGTGAATATGACGAATTGGCCGGATCCAAAATCTGAGAGAATTTGGTGGGTATTTACCTGGCCAATTAATTTCTTACTTCTGATAACGATTCCCGATTGCAGAAGGCATTCATTGAGAAATTGGTATCCAATGACATTCGTAATGTGCATTGCTTGGATTGCCATTATGTCATATATGGTTGCGTGGGATATCACAATTATAGGTACAAATTTCCACTAATTATTAATATTACATTTTTTGATTAAATTCGTTTCTCCAACATCGATAATTTTAAAATCGTTCTTAAAAATCTAATTATATTTCAATTATCATTTAAATTGAATTTCTAATTATCAATTATCAATTTTCATCGAATTTGATTAATTATTGGATTTTAAAGAATTTTTTACTTATTATTGAAATTTATTTCAGGTGATACTCTCAAAATCCCTGATTCTGTAATGGGATTAACTTTTCTCGCTGCTGGGATGAGCGTTCCTGAAGCAGTGTCAAGTGTCATTGTCACGAATCAAGGTAAATTTGCATAAATCTGACCCCAATTTTAACCTCGATTTTAACAAATTTCTTTTTTAAAAAATAGACTTCCAGAAAATCTCACTGCAATGTGAAATAATATTTTTTTATTGTGAAATTTCGGGAAGCCGACATTTTGACCAAAACTCAATTTACAGAATGTGAAATTTATTTAGACAGAAATTTATTTATCCGAATATTTAAATTTCCGAAACTTCATTTATGAGAATATTTAAATTTCCGAAACTTTATTTGCCGAAATATCTAATTTTCTCAATATGCACTTTCCAGAAATTGTATTTGTCAGACTTACTTGTTGTCAGAATATTTAAAAAACCAAAACTCTATTTGTCAGAATGTTACACTTACCAAAATTTCATTTTTCAGATTATTTGACTTCCCGTATTTGAATTTGGCAGATATTGTATTTATCAAACTTACCGCTTGTTTGAGAATTTAATTTCTCGAAACTCTATTTCTCAGAATATACAACCTCTCGAATTTTCAACCTCTCGAAATTTCAATTATTAGAATGTTTAAATTCTCGAATATATATTTCTCAGATTTATCAGATTCATTGTCCTTATATTTAACTAACCTAAACTTTATTTATCAGAGTCTTAAACTTTCTGAGTAGAAAAATTTCAGAATGTGCATTTGACCGATACACGGAATGTAGGATTTCTGAAAGAACTCTCTGATTGGCCGGTAATATTTCCGGAAAGATTACCGGCCAATCAGATAAAATCTTTAGGAACTCTACGTTCCTAAAGTGGCAGGCAAATGCAGATTCTGAAATTTTTTTATTCGGGAAGTTTTAAGACTCTGATAAAAAAAGTTTCGGTTATTTAAATATTCAGACAAATAATGAATCTTATAAATATAGACTTCACAGGCCTATTTCCCCTAAAAGTCTCCTATTTTGCAATTAGTCCCTAAATGTATCCTATTTTGAAAATGTGTCCCTAATATTCCCTATTTTTCAAAACAGGGGATTTTTTCAAAATAAACACTGGGAATTTAAAAAAAAACTTTAAAAGACTTTTCATCCCAAACTTTAATTTATTCAATCTTTTAAAATTATATCAAAATTTAACAGTAGCTAGAATTCAAAAATTAATTATTTTGTGACTTATTTTAACTTAAGGAGGTTCTCTCCATTTCCATAACCTCAAACTGGAAAGTCGTTTTTCACCCAAAATAAAAATATTATTCAAATTAATTTCACCAAATTTTGAAAGATCAAGTTGTACATTTTTCAGAAAAAATTAGGTTGAGACAAAATTTGTTGCCAAATATTAAATAGTTTGGCTTTTTTTTAAATCTAGTTAAAATCTGTAATTTCCAACTTCTGTTTTGAAATTATGTCAATGGAGAGAACTTAAATTAAAATCTTTCCGATTTTTTAAAAATTTTTAAACTTTATTTTCAATTCTTTCCTTCCTTGATAATTTTCTTTTATAATTGTTTGACTAATTAAAATTGAATTTTCTAAATTAATAATCATGTTTTTGTTTCTTTGAAATTTTAAGTACATATCATTTTATCAAAAAATTAAATTTTTTCTTGTAATTTTTTATTTTTAAAAAAATTGTCAGTATTTTATTATTATTATTTCTGTTTTATTTTTATACAATTTCTTAATGCTAATCACTTTTTAAAGATTATTTTTTTTGCTTCTAATATTTTTTTTGTGTTATAATAGATTTTCTTCTTTTTTACGCAAAGTATTTCAGGCTATTTTATATAAATTTTGGTTTTATAATATTTCGAAAAATTTATTTTTTCTTTTAACGACTTTTTTATTTAATTTCATAATTCAACCCTTTCAGTCATATATTTTTTGTTCTAACGCACTTTACGGGTCTTGACACTTTTTATAGTTTTTAGGGTCGCTGATTACGAATCTGAAGTCAATTTTTAAAAATTCAAAATGGCGGATCCAATATGGTGGACAAGTTTTTAATAAATTGTTTGACTCTCATAAAAATTGGTATATAGGGGTTTTTGAGGTCGCTAATTACGAATCTGAAGTTTTTTTCCAAATTCGAAATAGCAGATCCAATATGGCGGTCAAATTTTTAAAAAAAAATTTGATTCTCATAAAACTTTGTATTTAGGAGTTTTTGGTGGCTCTAATTACGAATCTGAAGTCAATTTTTTAAAATCCAACATAAAGGATAAATTTTTGAAAAATTGTATGATTTTCATAATACTTGGCATCTAGGAGTTTTTGGGGTCTTTAATTACGAATCTAATGTCAATTTTTTAAAATTAAAAATGACGGATCCAATTTGGCTGACAAATTTTAAAAAAATTATTTGATTCTCATAAATCCCCAAAAATTCCTAGATACCAAATCTTATGAGAATCAAACAATTTTTTAAAAATTCGTCCCCCATATTGGATCCGCCATTTTCAAATTTTCAATATTGACAATTCTGACTATGCAGTCTTATTGTTTCATCTACGTATTTATAAATAAAAGGTTTTTTATCATAAAAGTTTATAATTCGATAATATTAAAAGAAATATCGTAACTCTTTTAAAATTTGGACTATAAAATGTTTTTGTTTTAAAAAAAATTTGTTTATCTGACAAATTTATGTTTGGGAAGTCAAATAATCTGAAAAATGATATTCCGGGAAATTAAATATGATGACAAATGGTAAATCTGATAAATACAATTTCTGCCAAATGCATTTTCGGAATGTTGAATATTTTCTGGATTTTCTTACACAATTTAATTTTAAAAACCATCAAAAATAATCTTTAATGTCCGCAAATTTTTTGCGACTTTTTCGAAACTATTTAATTTTTTCATACAATTTATTCAGAATTTTGTATTTTTTCAAAAATTTTCTCCTTTTGCTTTTAATAATTTCATTTTTTTTCCAGTTATCGAATTTTCTCTAATTTTTTGTGAAGCGTAAATTCGATCAGTTTTTTTTTCTTATTTTTTTTTTACTTAAATTCCTTTCGTTCTATACAAGTTTACTTTTATAAAATTTTGTAAAATTTTCTTCTCTGATTTTTCTATTAATTTTCATAATTTTTAGAAAATAGTTCGGTAAATCTTCATATTAAAAGAATAAACTTTCTTGGTTTTTAAGTAGTTTTTTTTTTACTTTTTTTCTTTTTTATCATTTCTTTATTATTCAATAACTTCAATACTCTATCCTTTTCTTTTTAATTTTGTTTTTTCCTTAAATTAAGAAGGTTCCCTCCATTGACATAACCTCAATCTAAAAAATGGCTTTTCACACCAAATAAATATAATATTAAAATTAATTTTAATAAACAAGTTAACAAGTAAATAAATAAATAAACAAATAAATTTCACCAAATTTTGAAAGATTCAGTTGTACATTATTAAAAAAATATTTGCTTGAGCCAAAATTTGTTGTCAAATAATAATTACGTAACAATTTGTATTTCTTTTCTTAACCTAGATATCTGTAATTTTTATCCAATTTTGACAAATAATGGCTTATTTTTCTCTTTGAAACAGTTGAATTTTGTAAAATAATAATATTTTATTAAAAAGTTATTAAAAAAAAAACAAAATTTGATTTTTATACATTTTTTAAACAAGATATTTATTTATCAAGATCCAACAAATAAAATTGTAGAGAATGTTTTTTCATTAAATTTTTCTATATGTATTTAAAAATTCTAGAAATATTTTTCAATTAAAAATTTAATAAATTCCCCAATTTTCAATTTATTATAAAAAATTGTTGAAAAAAATTTATTATAAATATTTGTTAAAAGTAATTTAATTACCAAATACTTATTTTATTATTTGTATTGATTTATTTAATAAATACCTACATTTTTAACAAAATTAACAAAATCTTTTAAAAATAAATTCTTTGAATTGGGACTTTTGAATAAATTCCTAAATTCATTATGTAGAATTTCCACTTTTTTAATAAAAAAGAAATTTTATTTTATTTTTGAGATGAAACCCTTTTTCCAATTTGAAGTTATGTCAACGGAGAAATCTTTCTTAACAAATAGTTTTCATTTTTTTTTTTTTTAATGGGGTATTTTTCATATTTTGTACTAAATTTATTTATTCTTTGATAAAATTTCAATAGTATTTCTAAATTACAAAAAAAAATGAAACTACTTGGATTTTTTCTTAAATTTATCAGTATTTTATTATTTTTTCGTTCTTTCCTTTTTAAAAAAAAATTTTTTTCATTTTTAATAATTTCTTCACTTTTAAAAATAATTTCTTTAATTTTTTTTTTTAGTTTTCAGAATTAATTCATTGGTTTTATCGACCTTATATAATATAATATATACTTTTCTAGATTTTTAGTAACTTTTTTTTTAATATTTTTTTATCCGAAGATTAAAAATTGTTTTGTATAATTTTGTAATTTACTAAATTTAATTATTCTGAAAAATAATTTTTTATTCATTATATTTTTCACGGAGATTTTCTATATTTCTCATATATTTTTATTATTATTATTATTTTTTTTTTATTAATATCCTCATTTTTTCTTATTCCACCAGTCTGTTATTTTTTAATTCTTTTCTTTTTCGCAGATTTCCGTTTTATCCAAAATTTTCCGACAATTTAAAATTATTTAATTATTTTTTGGTTTTTCTTTAGTTTCTTTTTTTTTGTATATTATTTAGTAAATTCTGTTTTTCAATCGAATCTATTACCAACAATTTATTATTATTTATTTATTTATTAACTTACATATTTTTTAATAAGAAATCCAGAACAAATATTTAGTGACTCTAAGAGCAACAATTTATAAAGTAATAGAAAAATTTAAATTAAAAAATCACCACAATCATAAAAAACTGCTTCTAATGTCTTCTTTTTCTTTTGTAACAGGTCACGGAACAATGGGAATAAGTAACTCAATTGGATCGAATATTTTTGACGTATTATTATGTCTTGGTCTCCCATGGTTTATAAAGGCCTTATTTTCTCCAAAGGTGCCGGGCCAACATTTTGTACAAATTAATTCAGAAGGTCTTGTGTACAGCTCCGTATCATTATTATCAACATTACTTTTATTGTACTTTGCCATTGTCAATAACAAATTCAAATTAGACAAAAGAGTCGGATTTATTTGCTTGGCAATGTACAGTGTATTTTTGGTATTTGCTGCCGTTATTGAACTCAACGTATTCTTCGTTGTTAATAAACCAGTCTGTGATCACTGACATTTGCTAAATTTTTAGCTTATTATAACAAATTAACTAGATTTAATTCTATTATCGACGTAATAAAGAAATTAAGTCTAACAATGTGAATATAAAAATAAAATTGTTCATTCAATTGCAAAGAATTGAATTGAATAAATTTAAATTAATAAGGAAAAAAATTTTGGAATTTTGTAGAGAAAAATAATGGAGAATGTGGAGAAAATTTTGAGATGTAGAACTTTCACAGATGTGGAAAAAAAATTAAGCAAAAATGTAGATAATTACGAAAAAGTGTAGAAAATACGGAAACATGTATAGAGAATACGGAAACGTGTAAAAAGTATGAGAAAATGTTAAAAGATATTAAAAATATGTTAACCAAAAGGTAAAAAAATATTCAGGGATACTGTTACCCCTGTAAAAGAGCTTTTTTTGTACGTCAATGTTTAATGAGCTGCAGTTTCTGAAATTACATTTTTAGTCGTTTATTATAAATATTTATATTTATTTAAAAGTGTGATAATATATTTTTTTTTCATACTTCTATATTCAGCAAATAGATCTAATAAAATTAAAATCATTAATTGCAGCCAGATCCTTCAATGTACGAGATATTTTTGTATATTATGACACGTTGAAAGACCATTATAATAAACCCATGACATCAAATGAAAGCAAAGATTTAATAAAATATACAAAAGTATCCAATTGATCATTTTATACTTCTTGTTCCAATTTTTTTTAAACTAAATTTTTCCTTTAATATATAAAATTTTACAATATGGTCTTACTCACTAATTTCTTTTATTTAGCTTTGAAAATTTTTTCTTCACTCTTCTTCAAGATTAATGTATATTTCTCATTTTTTAATAGTTTTTTTAAAAAAATAAGATTTTATGGTTTTTTTTTCGTATTTATTCTAAGATTGAGTTAATTCATTATAACATAATTAACATTAGCACGATATGAAAAATTGTTGTTTTGTAAATAAAATCTTTTTACTAGTTGATATATAATAATATAATATAATAATTTATATTAATGTTTAAAAACCCATTTCTATACCTAATTATATTCGTTTATTCTCTTCGTGTATTTTCAGAATAAAAGTTTTAAACAAGCTTCATTTTGTTCTTTCACATCAGTGCCGTAACTAGGGTGGTGCCGTCGGTGCCGTGGCACCGGGCGCAGTCCTCGGGGGGCGCAAACTTGGAGAGACGCAACATTTTTTTTACATATTTTTTTTTAATAAAAAAAATTATGAAACCAAAAAAATTAGATTACTTTTTTTAGACAGTTCGAAGTTGATTATTATAAATGTTACTAATTGTAAGTACTTCATTAGACAAAAAGTGTTTATTTACTGTATTTAAAAGATCATTTTAATGAAACTTTTAAAATCAATCAATATAAGAATTATTAATAGAAAGGAAATAATTCGTTCATTTAGTAAAATTTAGTTTTTAAGTAAAAATTCCATCAATTAATTTATTTGAAAAAATGAAAGAAAATATTTGAAACTTGCAGAAATTGAATTTAGAATTTAGGGGAAAAATTAAAAAATAATGAAAATGATTAGAATTGAAAGAAAATTTTTAAATAATGATAAAAATAGATGAAAATTGTAGCAAATAATTAAAATCATAATAGTAAAGAATTCTTAAAAATTGAAGAAATTTTTAAATAATTTTAAATTTATTATTCTCAAAGCGAGGATTAATTAAATTTTTAATCAATGGAATTTCAAATCAATTCACGTTCAATGAATTATAGTATACCTATAATTGTAATTGTAGTCTTATTATCTCAGATATATTCTGTAATTTTTGCAACTATTATTTACAAATTTTTATTATTTTCTTCAATTAACAATTATTTCTATGAATTATTTTTTTTTATTTAATTTATTTTTCAATTAATTTTTGTCTTTTTAAATTATTTTTTGATTTATTTTCGAAATTTTTTTATTATTTATCTCAAATGCTAGTTATTTTTTCAATTTACAATTATTTTATTTTATTATTTATAACCATATGTTGTAATTTTTTCAATTATTTTTAAAAAAATAAAATTATTGTCTTCAATTTTTCATTATTTTTATTACTTTGCAAATATTTTCTCGGATTTTTTATTACTTTCATTATTCTTCAATTATTTTTTTAGATTTTAAAATATTTTTCCCAAATTTTAATAATATTCTTTAATTTTGAATTATTATTTTTATGATTTTGCAATCTATTTCTTCAAATTTTAGTTATTCTCAAATTTTATTTCTAAATTCTTCACCTTTTAATTAGATATATTAATTATTTTTCAATAACTTTCCTAAATTTTTACTTAGTATCTCAAATTTAAGTTATTGCATCCACTTTTTCATGTTTTAATCATTCTTCAATTTTTTTCTCAAATTTCAAATACTTGGTAAATTTTTAATTATTTTTTTTTATATGCATTATTTTCACAATTTTTTTATTATTTTGAATCTTTGTTGATTACTTCCGAGAATTTCAATAATATATCTGAAATTTTCATTTTCTTTAATAAATTTTCGATTATTTTTATAATGTTTTAATTATTTTCCTGAATTTAAAATTCTTAAAATCATTTTGTAATACTTTTACTTTATAAATATTCTGTATTTTTTAAAATTATTTTTCTATGATTGCAATTAATATCTACAAATTTCAACTATTTTTATCATTTTTCAAATTATTTTCTTCAATGATTCTCATTATTTTTCAATTTTTCCCCTAATTTTTAAATTCCAAATTTCTGCAAGTTTCAATTATTTCTTTTACTTTTTCAAATAAAACATTTTTAGTTTAAATTATTTCCTTCAATATCAAATTAGTTTCATTATGTATTAATTAACTTTCAAATTCTTTTGTCATTTTTCAATTATTTTTACAAAATATATGGGTTTTGTTTTTTGTATTTTTCAAGTATTTCAATTATGTTCTTGGATTTTGAATCACTTTCTTCTACATCAAATAAATTTTGTAATTTTCTCAATTTGTGTTCTTAAATTTCCATAATTAACTTTAGTTTCCAATTATTTTTATCATTTTTAAGTAGTCTTGCTTATTTCAAATACATTCTGTAATTTTTACAATTACTTTTTCACAAATTTTTATTAAATTCTTCGATTTTCAATTAATTTTATCATTTTTAAATTAGTTTTTGTTATTTTCAATTATTTTTTAATAAATTCTCTAACTTTTTTTTATTATTTATCTCTAATCTCAATTATTTTTATTATTATGCAATAATTTTCTTTTATTATAACTATATGTTGTAATTTTTTCAATTATTTTTAACAAACCAAAATTATTGTTTTCAATATTTCATTATTTTTATTATTTTGCAAATATTATCTTGGAGTTTTTATTACTTTCATTATTCGTCAATTAATTTCCTAGATATTAAAATATTTTTCTTAAATTTTAAAAATTTTCTCCAATTTTCAATTATTATTGTTATCATTTGCAATCAATTTCTTCAAATTTTAGTTATTCTCAAATTTCATTCTTCAATTGAATTCCTAAATTTTCAATTATTTATTTGACTTTTTAATTAGTTTTTTGAATTTGAATTTTCTTTTATCTTTTTGCATTTATTTTGTCCACTTAATATTAGATATATTAATTTTTTTTCAATTTATATCCTAAATTTTCATTTATTATGTCAAATCTAAGTTATAGTATACACTTTCCAATGTTTTAATCATTTTTCAATTATTTTTCTCAAATTTCAATCAAGTTCGTCAATTTTTATTTATTTATTTTTTTTAATTTGTAATGATTTATTTTCACAAATTTTATATTATTTTGATTATTTCATTATTAATTCCGAAAATTTACTCGAAATTAAATAAATTGTCAACTGTTGTGTTAAAATAATTGCGATAATTAAGAGACTCTTTAATTTAATATTGTTTTATTTTTCTTTTCCCCCTCCCTCCACCGGTCAACATTAAGTGTGCAGATGGCAAAAATTTACAAGTCTCTGTCCCTGATTAAACATATTTTTTAACTTCTATTCTTCTATGAAATATAGGGGGGGGGGGGGGGCGCAAAAATATTTATCTCGCACCGGGAGCAAAAAACCTAAGTTACGGCACTGTAATAAATTATAATAATTTATAGTAATGTTTAAAAAAATCAATTTCTATACCTAATTATATTCGTTTATTCTCTTCGTGTATTTTCAGAATAAAAGTTTTCTTCTTCTTCTTCTTGGTTTGTGGCCTTGGTACGGCCAATTCAATTAGAATAAAAGTTTTAAACAAGCTTCATTTTGTTCTTTCTTAACCCTATTTTCACGTAATTCGTTTAACTTGGGGCCAAATTTTCAAATAATAAAAGGGAAATTAAATATTCAAAAAGAACCAATAAGATTTCTCGAAACTGGTACATGCGCAGTATTTCAGGAAATCAGCGTCCTCTATATAAGCCACAGCTGTCACGTGTCATGTCAAAACATTTGTTATCAAAACTGTCAATGCTCAATAAATCTTTTTAGTTTTTAATAATGATCCTGCCTCGCCGATTTTTTAATACACGAATTTTTCTTTTTATTGTGATTTCTTGCGTTCTTGCTGAAAATCCCGGTGAAAATAGTGACTGTCCATGTGGGAAAAATTTAAATCGAGAAAAGTGTGATAATTCAGCTGAAAATGGATATTGTTCTAAAGGCAAGGACGAATTTGCAAAAACTGGTGAAAAAAGCCACTTTGTGCAGGACAAAAGTGACAAATATTCCAATATGGTGAGAATAGAAGGCGGATCATATTTTATTGGTACGAATCAGCCGGTGTTTGTTGCCGATGGAGAAGGACCTCAACGTAAAGTTATTTTAGATAGTTTTTTTATTGATAAATACGAAGTGAGCAATCAAGACTTTAAGAAATTTGTCGAAGCAACTGGACACAAAACAGAAGCAGAGAAATTTGGAGATTCTTTTGTATTTGAAGGAATTTTAAGTGACAAAGTTAAATCAACAATTGATCAAGCTGTCAAAGCAGCTCCTTGGTGGTTGCCTGTAAAAGGGGCTTTCTGGCAAAAACCGGAAGGCATTGATTCGAATATTGCAGGTGAATGAATATTATATTATGTTATTATATTTTTCTTTTCCTTGACATAACCTCAAAATAGAAAGTGCGGTTTTTCACACCCATTTTTTATCGAATTTTGGTAAATAACAGCTCATTTTGATCCTTGAAACATTCTCTAGAATTTTATTTATTGGATTTTGTTGAATAATATTTTTTTTAACAGTTGATAGACAAATAAAAACTGGTTTTTATATAAAATTAGGATTTTATCACTCAGTCGTGTATTAATAGTCAAGTTTTTATATACTTTTTTAGGAAAATAATTCAATACCATTTTACTGAATGTTTCAAAGAGCAAGGTTTTTAATTTATATAGTTTTAAATTTAAAAACGTAATACTGAAGATATTGAAATGAATGACAAATGTTAAGTAAATAGAAAGAATAAAAGCATGTTAGTTAATAAAAAAAAATGTCGCCCTGTGGAATTCCATATGGCAAAATCACAAACAAAAAATAAGTTTTTTATTAAGAATGTGGATAAATTAATTTACAATTGTATATTATAATTTACAAGTTTCTTTCATTCATTCATTCATTCTATCCACACCTAAAGTATGTTACTAGATGTTTTTTTGTATTAAATTTTAAATCTTTTACCACTTATGTTAAATTTTGTCAAGTTTATAACTTATAACAATTTTAATTTCATGGAACTTCAATTAATTCAAACTTTCATTGATAAAAAATGTAATTAATCCACGCTTTCAGAATAGTAAATTTGAAATTATTTAAAATGTTTTTCTAATTTTAACAATTCTTTTCAATTATAACTTCAATTATTTGCTACAATTTTCAACTATTTTTATCATTTTTCAAAAATTTTATTCAATTTGTAATTATTTTCATTATTTTTAAATTTTTCCTCTAAATTTTAAATTTAATTTACGCAAGTTTCAATTATTTTCTTTAATTTTTTCTATTAAAACTTTTTCAGTTTCAATTATTTCCTTCAATATCAAATTAGTTTCTTATTTATTAATTAATTTTCAATTTTTTGTGTCAATTATTTTTACAAAATATGATTTTTGCTTTTCAAATTGTAATTTTTTCATTAAGTTACAAGGAATTTCTTCAATATCAAATTATTAATTTAAATTTGTAATGTCAATTAATTAATAAACATAACTCATCAAATTTGTTAATTTAATTATCAGTTTCACTATTTTCATCGTTTTCCATAATCATTTTTCAAATATTTTCCAATAATATTCATGCTTCATCAATTTTATTAAATATTTATTTATTGTTTTTAAATTTAAGTTGCATTTTTCAAGTATTTAAATGATGTTCTTCTATTTTCAATCATTTTATTTTGTAGTAAATAAATTCTGCATTTTTATAATTTTTCAAATAATTTGTTTATTTCTAATATATTCTGTAAATTTTTCAATTATTTCTAACAACTTAAATTTTTTTTCTTCAATTTTCCATTATTACTGTCATTTTTCAATTACTTTTTGTGGATTTTAATTATTTTTGTAATTAATTTTCTACTTTTTTTATTATTTATCTCAAACTCCAGTAATTTATTCAATTTTGCAATCAATTTCTTCAATTTTGAATTATTTTCACTATTCCTTAATTAAATTCATAAATTTTCAATTATTTATCTCATTTTTAATTATTTTTTAAAAAATTTTCCAATTTTTTTTTTAATTATCTCAAATATGAATCTTTTTTTTCCTTTCACATTTATTCTTATAATTCTGCAATTATTTTCTTTTACTTCAAATATATATTGTAATTTTTCAATTATTTTCTTCAATTTTAAATTATTTTTATTGCTTTGCAAATATTTTCTAGAATTTTGTAATATTTTCATTATTCTTCAATTAATTAGATTTTAAAAAAAAATTTCTCAAATTTTAATAATTTTCTTCAATTTTCAATTATTATTGTCATCATTTTGCAATCAATTTCTTCAATTTTTAATTACTTTTACTATTCCTCAATTAAATTCCTAATTTTACAATTATTTATCACATTTTTCATGTATTTTTTTAATTTTCTTTAATCTTTTTGCAATCAATTTCTTTAATTTTTAATTATTTTTACTATTTCTCAATTAAATTCCTGAATTTTCATTTATTATCTCAAATCTAAGTTATTGTATCCATTTTTCAATGTTTTAATAATTCTTTAATTATTTTTATAAAAATTCAATTACGTCATGATTTTCTATTTTTTTCTTTAATTTGCAATGATTTTCACAAATTTTACATTATTTTGATTATTTTTTTATTAATTCCGTAAATTTAAATTATTTATCTCAAAATTCCATTATTTTCATCTATTCCGCAAATTTTTCAATTATTTTTTACAAATTTTTGTTATTTTCTTCAATTTTCAATTATTCTTATCATTTTTCAATTACGTTTGTCATTTTTAATTTTTTTTTTTTAATAAATTTTCTAATATTTTATTATTTATCTCAAATTCCAGTTATTTTTTCAATTTTCAATTCCTATTGTTATCATTTTGCAATTAATTTATTCAAATTTAATTATTGTTACTATTCCACAATTATTATTACGTAGTGATTTTTTAATTATTTTTTTTTTAATTTGCAATGATTTTCACAAATTTTATATTATTTTGATTATTTGTTGTTAATTCCGAAAATTTCAACTATTTATCTGAAATTTCCATTGTTTTCTCCAAATTTCCATTATTTCTATAATTTCTTAATTATTTTCCTAAATTTAAAATTCTGAAAATCGTTTTTTAATTAAGTACTTTTTTACTTCACATATATTCTGTAATTTTTTAAATTATTTTTTTTAAATTTTAATAGTTATCTTCCATTTTTTTTATTATTTCTATCATTTTTCAATTAATTTTTATTATTTACAATTAATTTTCTATTTTTTAAATTATTTACCTTAAATTCCAATTATTTTTAAAATTTTCAATTATTTTTGTCATTCTGAGATTATTTTTTTTTATTACAAATATATGTTGTATTTTTTAAAATTATTTTCCACAAATTCAAATTATTTTCTTCAATTTTTAATTATTTTTATTACTTTGCAATTATTTTCTCGAATTTTTGAATATTTTTATAATTTTTAATTAATTTTCTAGATTCTAGAATACTTTTCTCAAATTTTAATAATTTTCTTCAATTTTTAATTATTTTTACTATTCCTTAATTTAATTTCTAAATTTTCCATTATTTTTTTCAATTTTTATTTTCTTTTATCTTTTTGCAATTATTTTCTGCACCTTTTAATTAGATATATTAATTATTTTTCAATTAGTTTCCTAAATTTTCATTTTTATCTCAAACGTAAGTTATTGTATCCAATTGTCGATGTTTTAATCAATCTTCAATTATTGTTTTTACATTTCAATTACCTACGTTCGTCAAATTTTAATTATTTTTTTTAATTTGCATCGATTTTCACAAATTTTATATGATTTTGATTATTTGTTGTTAATTCCGAAAATTTCAACTATTTATCTTAAATTTCCATTATTTTCTTCAATTTTCGATTATTTCTATAATTTTTAAATTATTTTCCTCAATTTAAAAATGGAAATGTAATTTTTAAATTATTTTTTTAAAATTTTAATAATTATCTTCAATTTTTTTTATTATTTCTATCATTTTTCAATGAATTCTTGTTATTTGCAATTAATTTTATATTTTTTAAATTATTTATCTCAAATTCCAGTTATTTTTGAAATTTTCAATTATTCTTGTCATTCTGCAATTATTTTTATTACTTTGCAAATATTTTCTCAAATTTTTTAATATTTTTCATAATTTTTAATTAATTTTCTAGATTCTAGAATACTTTTCTCAAATTTTAATAATTTTCTTCAATTTTTAATTATTTTTACTATTCCTTAATTTAATTCCTAAATATTCCATTATTTTTTAAAATTTTTATTTTCTTTTATCCTTTTACAATTATTTTCTGCACCTTTTAATTAGATATATTAATTATTTTTTAATTAGTTTCCCAAAGTTTCATTTATTATCTTAAATTTTTCTAAAATTTCAATAATTATCTTCAATTTTCTATTATTTTGAACATTTTTCAATTATTTCACTCAATTTGAATTATTCTCGTGTTTATCCAATCAATTTCCAAAAATTAAAAGTTTTTTTTTTCTCAAATTTCAATTATTTAAAAAAAAATTTAAATTCCAAAATTATATAAATTTTGTAGTATGCAAATGAATCTTGTTTTATTTATCTTCAAGTATTGTATTTAAAATATTTATAATTGTTGATAATACATGCTGTAGAAATTAATTATTTGCGTGCATTGTATAATCGATACTTATAAATATCGATAATCGAACAAATATCGAACAATCGAAATATCGACAAATGGATTTATTACTCGAAATCAAATAAGATTGTGAACTTCTGCGTTAAAAATAATTACGTTAATTAAGAAACTCTTTAATTTATTTTTATTTTATTCCCCCTCCCCCCCCCCCGCTCCTCCCGGTCAACTTTAAGTGTGCAAATGGCAAAAATTTACAAGTCGCCCCCCCCCTGGTGAAATCAATTTTAGTTATATTTTTATTTGGTAGAGTTTTTAATTTGAGGCAATGTTAAGGAAGAGAATCTTCTTAAAATTATACTTATGATCATTGTAATAACATTATTTAATTATTTCAGACAGATTGGATCATCCTGTGGTTCATGTTTCTTGGCACGATTCATTAGCATACTGCAAATGGGTCGGGAAGAGATTACCAACAGAAGCTGAGTGGGAAGTCACATGTCGTGGAGGACTTAAGGATCGTCTATATCCTTGGGGAAATAAATTGACTCCTAATAACGAACACAGGTCATATCAAATGCTGTCGAACTTTTAACGAGCTTGTCTCAAAATCAACTCTCTAGACGCAGAATTTCAAACATATACTTCAAAATAACTCTTCTTCTAGTTACATAATTTTTATTTTCTTAATAATCTCACTTTATTGAATTAAATAAGTAATTTTTTTTTTAATTTTCACCTTCTTAAATTTTTTCTAGTTCCCAATTTTTACTGGTTCGAGTCATTGTTTTAATTCTAAAATAATTTCATTATAATTTATTTTAAATTCTTTTTATAGCTTTAAAGAACTTAATATATTTTCTAGAAAAACAGTTTTAAAATCTACTAAATTAATCAATACTTTAAATCTTCACTTATTTTAACCCAAACCACGCAAATCCATGAGAAAAGTCGCACTTATTTTAACTTCCACGTAGTATATAGAGAACTTCTCTGATTGGCTGGTCCAATTCGCAGCAACCAATGAAAATGTTAGTTAGTTTTGATTGGTCGCCAAGTTAAACTAAGTGCGAGACTTCGAATTGTTAAAATAAATGCGATTGCAAATAAACAAGACTTTAAATAAGTGAAGTTGCAGTGTATTCGTTAAATATATAATTTTTTAAAGAACTTTATTCAATTAATGGCGATTTTATTGATTTAACATTTATTGTGTGTTTTAAGGAAAAAATAATTAACACGTATAAAATACTTTTTAATTGTTTTAGAGCTAATATTTGGCAAGGAGAGTTTCCTACCAATGATTCCGGAGATGATGGATTTAAGGGAACATCTCCGGTTACTAATTTTCCTCCAAACAAGTATGGTGTTTACAATATTGCAGGAAATGTTTGGGAATGGACATCAGATTGGTGGCAAACTGATCATTCAAGAACTAGAGAAAAAAATCCTGTAAGTGGAGTATATACGGAATTTAAATTAATAAAAATAAATAACAATTGTTAACCAAATTCAGAGCCGTAACTTAGGTTTTTTGCGCCCTCCCCTATATTTCATAGAAGAATAGAAGTTAAAAAATATGTTTAATCAGGGACAGAGGCTTGTAAATTTTTGCCATCTGCACACTTAATGTTGACCGGTGGAGGGAGGGAGGGGGACAAGAGAAATAAAACAATATTAAATTAAAGAGTCTCTTAATTATCGCAATTATTTTAACACAAGAGTTGACAATTTATTTCATTTCGAGTAAATTTTCGGAATTAATAATGAAATAATCAAAATAATATAAAATTTGTGAAAATAAATCATTACAAATTAAAAAAAATAAATAAATAAAAATTGACGAACTTGATTGAAATTTGAGAAAAATAATTGAAAAATGATTAAAACGTTGAAAAGTGTATACTATAACTTAGATTTGACATAATAAATGAAAATTTAGGATATAAATTGAAAAAAAAATTAATATATCTAATATTAAGTGGACAAAATAAATGCAAAAAGATAAAAGAAAATTCAAATTCAAAAAACTAATTAAAAAGTCAAATAAATAATTGAAAATTTAGGAATTCAATTGAAGAATGAAATTTGAGTATAACTAAAATTTGAAGAAATTGATTGCAAATGATAACAATAATAATTGAAAATTGGAGAAAATTTTTAAAATTTAAGAAAAAAATTTTAATATCTAGGAAATTAATTGACGAATAATGAAAGTAATAAAAACTCCAAGAAAATATTTGCAAAATAATAAAAATAATGAAATATTGAAAACAATAATTTTGGTTTGTTAAAAATAATTGAAAAAATTACAACATATAGTTATAATAAAAGAAAATTATTGCATAATAATCAAAATAATTGAGCTTTGAGATAAATAATAAAAAAAAGTTACAGAATTTATTAAAAAATAATTTAAAATAACAAAAGCTAATTTAAAAATGATAAAAATAATTGAAAATCGAAGAATTTAATAAAAATTTGTGAAAAAGTAATTGTAAAAATTACAGAATGTATTTGAAATAAGCAAGACTACTTAAAAATGATAAAAATAATTGGAAACTAAAGTTAATTATGGAAATTTAAGAACACAAATTGAGAAAATTACAAAATTTATTTGATGTAAAAGAAAGTGATTCAAAATCCAAGAACATAATTGAAATACTTGAAAAATACAAAAAACAAAACTCATATATTTTGTAAAAATAATTGAAAAATGACAAAAGAATTTAAAAGTTAATTAATACATGATGAAACTAATTTGATATTGAAGGAAATAATTTAAACTAAAAATGTTTTATTTGAAAAAGTATAAGAAATAATTGAAACTTGCAGAAATTTGGAATTTAAAAATTAGGGGAAAAATTGAAAAATAATGAGAATCATTGAAGAAAATAATTTGAAAAATGATAAAAATAGTTGAAATTTGTAGATATTAATTGCAATCATAGAAAAATAATTTTAAAAAATACAGAATATTTATAAAGTAAGAGTATTACAAAATGATTTTAAGAATTTTAAATTCAGGAAAATAATTAAAACATTATAAAAATAATCGAAAATTTATTAAAGAAAATGAAAATTTCAGATATATTATTGAAATTCTCGGAAGTAATCAACAAAGATTCAAAATAATAAAAAAATTGTGAAAATAATACATATAAAAAAAAAATAATTAAAAATTTACCAAGTATTTGAAATTTGAGAAAAAAATTGAAGAATGATTAAAACATGAAAAAGTGGATGCAATAACTTAAATTTGAGATACTAAGTAAAAATTTAGGAAAGTTATTGAAAAATAATTAATATATCTAATTAAAAGGTGAAGAATTTAGAAATAAAATTTGAGAATAACTAAAATTTGAAGAAATAGATTGCAAAATCATAAAAATAATAATTCAAAATTAAAGAATATTATTAAAATTTGGGAAAAATATTTTAAAATCTAAAAAAATAATTGAAGAATAATGAAAGTAATAAAAAATCCGAGAAAATATTTGCAAAGTAATAAAAATAATGAAAAATTGATGACAATAATTTTATTTTTTTAAAAATAATTGAAAAAATTACAACATATAGTTATAAATAATAAAATAAAATAATTGTAAATTGAAAAAATAACTAGAATTTGAGATAAATAACAAAAAAATTTCGAAAATAAATCAAAAAATAATTTAAAAAGACAAAAATTAATTGAAAAGTAAATTAAATAAAAAAATAATTCATAGAAATAATTGTTAATTGAAGAAAATAATAAAAATTTGTTAATAATAGTTGCAAAAATTACAGAATATATCTGAGATAATAAGACTACAATTACAATTATAGGTATACTTTAATTCATCGAACGTGAATTAATTTGAAATTTCATTGATTAAAAATTTAATTAATCCTCGCTTTGAGAATAATACATTTAAAATTATTTAAAAATTTCTTCAATTTTTAACAATTATTTACTATTATGATTTTAATTATTTGCTACAATTTTCATCTATTTTTATCATTATTTAAAAATTTTCTTTCAATTCTAATTATTTTCATTATTTTTTCATTTTTCCCCTAAATTTTAAATTCAATTTCTGCAAGTTTCAAATATTTTCTTTCATTTTTTCAAATAAATTATTTGATGGAATTTTTACTTAAAAACTAAATTTTACTAAATGAACGAATTATTTCCTTTCTGTTAATAATTCTTATATTTATTGATTTTAAAAGTTTCATTAAAATGATCTTTTAAATACTGTAAATAAACACTTTTTGTCTAATGAAGTATTTACAATTAGTAACATTTATAATAATCAACTTCGAACTGTCTAAAAAAAGTAATCTAATCTTTTTGGTTTCATAATTTTTTTTATAAAAAAAAATATATAAAAAAAATGTTTCGTCTCTCCAAGTTTGCGCCCCCCGAGGACTGCGCCCGGTGCCACGGCACCGACGGCACCACCCTAGTTACGGCACTGACCAAATTCACTTAATTATTAAACACTTTTTAACGATTTTTTACCAGACCGGAGCAGTAAAATCATCGGACAAGGTGAAAAAAGGCGGCTCCTATTTATGCCACAAAAGTTATTGTTATAGATACAGATGTGCTGCGAGAAGTCAAAATACTCCAGATACTTCTGCTGGTAATGTTGGCTTCCGGTGTGCTGCTTCCACTTAAAAATTCCTTGTAAATAAACAAATTTATCAAATCTATTATCATATTGTAAATAAAACGAATATTTATATACTTTTATTAATAAATGAAATGTTATTAAAAATGTGTATATAATTTGTTTCTACCTGATAATTTATTAATATACATTTATTATTATATTCAAACTACAATTTATTTAATAAAATTAAAATTGTCGAATTTCCACCAAATTTTAAAAGTTTGGACATTTTTCTCGCTAGATGGCGCTGCGAATCTGAACGAAAACGAAACACGAGTTTCCTTTCTGCATTAACTTCAGTTTTTTGACAGTGAAGTTTGTCGACGCCCAGTGTACTTGTGAGTCTCATAAATTTAGTGTTATTGCTCTTTTTTTCGAAAATTGGTTATTTTCTACTCATCCAAGTGTAATTATTATATTTTTACTACACGAGTGACTTTATGAAGGTGAACTAAAGCCTCAAAATTAATGTTAGCAACTTGCCGTATCAGTCAAAATGGCTGCTCTGAAAACAATTTTCCAATGTGCATATGTGTGCATTTGTCGTTTTATCAATTATCTTTAAACTTCTGTCAAATTAGATTTAACAACATCATATATTTCTTCTTTTATTTACTTTTTGTCATAAAACAATAACAATTTCAATTGTTATCGTCAACTTTCAGTGCAACATGTGCCAACTTTTTCACCTGTCATTTCCTTTCGATTATTATTTTTTACAAGAATTGTCAATAACAATAATTATCAAATAATATAAATTAATGGATTATTGTAATTATAATTATTGGTGAATTTCTCTTTACTCGAATTATTGTTGAAAACTTGATAAAATTGAGTTAAATTTGTATTCACTCGAAATAAGTTGACGGGTTATTTTGCATATGGTATAGTTGTCAAGAATTAATTATTTGAATGATTCACACAGATTGTGGAATCTAATTCTGAAAATTGTAATAGGTTTTTTATTTAATAGATAGGATACTTTTCTATTTGATTAGATTTTTTAAGTCGTTTTTAAAAAATTAAAACTGAGAAAATCGGGTACAAATTTAGAGATTGATTTGACAGGTTATTTATTTGATAATTTTTCTTATTTGGTTTAAATGGAAAAGAAACTTTATTTAAGTATTATTTGATGTTTTATGCCGATTATTGTGCACTTACTGCGGCAATTTATTTCAATTGTGTTAAATTTGTTGTTATTTGTTACACAGGTTAAGTAGATCGATTAGAAATGCAGACAATAAAATGTGTGGTGGTAGGAGATGGGGCTGTTGGTAAAACATGCCTTTTGATATCCTACACCACCAACAAATTCCCTTCTGAATATGTTCCTACTGTCTTCGATAATTATGCCGTCACAGTAATGATTGGAGGAGAACCATACACACTTGGATTATTTGACACAGCCGGTAAGATTTTAAATATTTACTCTTAATTACAACTTTTATCAGTTTATAATAATTTATTACTTTCAATCAAGTTCACTTCTCTTTCAAATTTACAGGGCTGCAATTGATTTAAATCATTGGGAAATTTGCATTAAAATCATGATTTAAATATAAAAAAAAACTTGACAATTCTCCGGATGTCTAAAACTGCATGTAAAACATCGCAAACCATAAACAAAACCCACAAATTTGTTGATAAACCTTAAAAGTTTCAATTTTAACATTTCAATCTGTATAAAATTTAAAAAATTGTGCTAATACAGATGATAAAAAAACCTACGATTTACAAATTTTTTGTATGAACATAGCAAAAAATAGTTTTTAATTTTTATATCTTTATGTCATTATAATTTAAATAAATTCCAAACATCAATTAACTCATATTCCAGTTTATTCAAACTTTTGAATCTCAATTAATTCAAATTTAAATGCACATTAATTAATGTATAATAATTAAATAATATTAATTATTGTCAATATTCTCAATAATCTATTTTCTAATACTTACAATATTTTTCAGAAATTTTACTTTTTCGAAACTGTTTAATTTTTATCTTATAATTTCTTATTTTTACAAAATTCAGGCATCATAGACAATCACCTTTTCACCTTTTATTAATTTTTTCACCTTTTTCACCTTATCTGATGATTTATCACCTTTTTTGATAACTTGTCACCTTTTTACATCTTTTTTCTCCTTTTTTGGGATCAAAAATATATAATTTTTTTGTAAATATATCGAAGTATGTTCATAAAATTCAGATTTAATGTTTAAATTTAGTTTTATTGATGATTGTAATTGTAATTTGTCTTTCGAATCTCAATTATTTTATTTATATTTCAATTTCATTCTTAAATTTCCGATTCATTTCCTCCATTTTTAATTATTTTCTTCAATTCTCAATTATTTTCTTCAATTTTCAATTATTTTATTCAATGTTCAATAATCCTCGTCTTTTTTCAATTGGCAATTATTTTTTTGAACTTTCAATGTAATTTTTTAATTATCTTCAATTTTCAATTGATTTAATAAATCTTCATTTATTTCCTAAAATTTTTACTGTAATTTTCTTCAGCTTTTAATTGACAACTTAATATTTTTCTTCAATTTTGTACCTTTAAATTTTTTTAATTATTTTGTACTGTTGTCGATTATTTTCGACAGCTTTCAATTTTTGTAACTTTTTTTTTTCAATTTTCAAGTATTTTTCTTAATATTTAATTAATTTAGTAATTTTTCTTTAATTATCAATTATTTTCTTACAAATTTAATTTAATTGTTTAATTTTCAATTTATTTCTTCAACTTTTAATATTTTCTCCAGTTATAATTCTTCTCATTTTTCAATTATTTCTTTCAATTATTAATTATTTTTCACAATTTATAACTATTTCCTACAATTTTTTCAATTATTCTCTTAAAATTTTATAATTATTCTTTTTTTTTCATTTTTTTTGTTTTGCTGTCTATTAATCTAGACATTTTTCGAATATTGTTTCCAATTGTGTATTATTTTAGTCATATTTCAGATATTTTTTTCAATTATTCTCGTCATTTTTCATTTATTTCTTCAATTTTAAATTATTTTATTTTTTCAATTATTGTTTTTAATTTGAAATCCCAGTCTCAATTTTCAGTTATTTTATTCAATATTCAGTAATTCTTACCTTTCTTAAATTATCAATTATTTTTTTTCAAATTTGAATTTAATTCTTAATTTTCTTTTTTATTTTTTTCAAATTTTAATTTTTCAGTTTTCAATTATTTTCTTCTATATTCTACAATGTTCAGCTTTTTTAATGACTTTTTTCCATTTTTAATTATATTCTTTAAATTTCAATTCCATTTTTCAATTTTCAATTCCATTTTTCAATTTTCAATTTTTTTCGATTTTCATTCCATTGTTCAATTTGTAATTATTTCCAACAATTATTCCTATAATTTTCTATTTTCTTAATTTCTTAATTTAATATTTCTTGCATAATTTTTTTAATTATTTCTTTCAGTTTTCTATTAATCTAATCATTATTCGAATTTTGTTTTTAATTGTCAATTTTTTTGGTCAGTTATCATATATTTTCTTCAATTTTTCAATTATTCTCGTCATTTTTCTATTATTTCTTACAATTATTAATTATTTTCTTCGATTTTCAATTACTTTCCGAAATTTTTAAATTATTTCTTTGAAATTTTTACAATTTTCAGTTATTTTCTTAAAATTTTTATAATTATTCTTGAATTTTTTTAAATGTTTTGTTCGTCTGTGTATTAATTAGTCTTGCCATTTTTTGAATTTTGCTTTCAATTGTTCATTATTTTCGTCATTTTTCAGATATTTTCTTTAATTTTGTAATTATTCTCGTAATTTTCATTATTTATTGCATTTGCAAAAATTTATAGTTTTAAATGACTAAAAACAATGCAAAGTTTTTCGCGCTCTTGGGCGCGTGTTAATATTGCTACTTATTTTATATTTGGTCATAGAATTTGATGAAAAATGGTCTGGATAACCTGAAAGTCATTGAATATTGAAATTTTGAAAACGTAGCAACCCTGTTTTAAACACATTCCAGTTTGTTGTTTATTATATTTTTTTGTCACCTCTTCACCTTTTTTTGAAGATAAAAGGTACTGTGATGCCTGAAAATTCAAGATTTTTTTTCCTTTTACTTCTGATATTTTTTTTGTATTTGTTTTTTATTTTACGATTTTCTTTAATTTTCTTCTTTTTATGCAAATTATTTATTACTAATTTACACAATTTTGTTATTACAACATTCACTAAACTTTTTATTTCGTAGATTTTCTTAATTATTTCCATATTTTTCAAAATAAATTCGATCATGTTTTTGTACATTTATTCAATTTGTTTTCGAATCTTGTCTATTTTTTGCAAACTTACTTATTCTTCCATAAAATTTTAATAAGTGTAATATTATAAAAATATTTTTTGTTTAATTTTCCTAAACTTTTTTATTTTCAAAGTTTTTTACAACGGTTTTAATAAGCGTATCCAGATAAAAACTTGTTTCGTTCTTTTTGAATTTTCACTTAAATTATTTGTATTAATTCTTATTTTTTAATAGATACTTACCACATTTTTTATTTTTTGTTATTTTTATATTTTTTTACAGTTTGTTAGGTTAAGAAAAAAAAACATTTCTCCATTTTCTTCTATTTATTGAATTTTCTTGTTGTTTCACAATTTTTTTAGTCCTCCCTTGCATTTTAATTAATTCTTTAATGTCTGTCATAATTTTTCTATTTCTTAGAAACATTTTTCCTTCTTTTAAATTATTGAATTTTTATCTTATAATTACGAAGTTTTGAAAACATTTATTTCATGCTTTTATCTACAATTTTTAAATTTTTGAATTTTCTACCTTTTCGAAGACGTTTATTCTTTTTTTTATATCTTGTAAATCTAATCTTGTACTAAATATTCTCATTTTAACATCGTAATCTATTGTACAGATTTTTTTCTTTTAAAGTTTTCCAAAATTGTATGCATTTTTTTTCTTCAATTTCTAAAATAATTCTCTAATTTTCTTAATTTAAAATTTTTTTCCTCTAGTCATATATTTTAACCTTTTTTTAATTATCTTCTTATTAATTTTTTAATTTAAAAAAAAATTTCCGTATATAGTTTAATTTTTTGAAAAGATTTTCTACTTTTTTGTATATATTTTTATGTCACTGTTTCATTCCTTGATTTTTTAAAAAAAATTTCTTTATTTCTTTAATGCTCATGAATTTTTTTATTTAAACAAATTTTCTCTCTTTTTTTAATAGATTGTTTTCTTATCTTTTTACGTTTTTGTGTTTTTTTATTTATCTATTTTTTTGACATAATTTATTTGATTTCGATTAACATTTATTCTTCATTATTTCTTGTTAAATGTTCTTAGTTTCCAAAATAAATCACTCACAGATAATAATTTTGAAAATTTTATATACTTATTTTATATATTTAAAAAAAAAACTCATGATTTGTATCAGCCCTGTAGATTTCTAAAAAAAAAAAACATTTAAATAAAGAATATCCTCATTTGTTGATAAATGAAAAATTCTTTTAAACGTAAAATCATACATTATTCATTCCATTACTAATTAAAACTGCATTTTTCAGGTCAGGAAGATTATGATCGACTGAGACCTTTAAGTTATCCTCAGACTGACGTGTTTCTTGTCTGTTTTTCTGTCGTTTCTCCTTCGTCATTTGAAAATGTTAAAGAAAAAGTAAGTAGTCACTTTTCAATTAAAACCGAATTTTTTTCTCAAATAAAATACTAATTTTTCTCTTTCTCTCTCTCTTTCTATTCAGTGGGTTCCTGAAATCACACATCATTGTCAAAAAACACCTTTTTTACTAGTTGGGACGCAAATAGATTTGAGGGATGATGCAGCTACAATTGAAAAACTTGCAAAAAATAAACAAAAGCCAATAACTGGCGAGCAAGGAGAAAAACTTGCAAAGGAACTTAAAGCAGTTAAATACGTCGAATGTAGTGCACTTACTCAGGTAAATTTTAATTAACAACTTTGTTTTTTTTATATATTTTTTTAATTTGATTTGCCCTAATTAACATAAATCAATCTTAAATTGAAATTTAATGTTACAGAAAGGACTGAAAAATGTATTTGACGAAGCAATTTTAGCAGCGTTAGAGCCCCCAGAGCCAGTGAGAAGAAGACGATGTGTCCTTTTGTAGAGAGTTGAGCGCTTCTTTTATATCATCAAAACAAAAACAAAACAAAAAAAAAATACAAAAAAAAAGAAAGAAAGAAAAAATTGTCACAATTCAACGTTGTGAGTATACCTTTATTATCGACGACGAAGCCGATATTTCGGAAATTCATGAAGGCGTCAAAGTGAAAATAATATCATAGAATCACGCGAAAGAACAAATTCACTATCCTGAGCGGCGGAAAGAACCCGTTACAAACTGTAATCAGGGAGACAGTCTCATAAATATTTAATAACGAGTAAGGCATTTTTAATAATAAGTTACTAATGTGAATTTTTTAATAAATCGATAATTAAAAAATACTAAGTATAAATTTCTTATCAATTGAGATTTGAATATGGCCTAGGTGAGGATTTTTGTAAAAATTCTTACCTAAATAAATGATTTTTTATCTTGCGCATTCTGCAACCGACTGAGCGCGTTTTAAGACGCACACTGTAATTAGTTTTTACTCATTCACGGCCATAAATTGCAAACGCAACGCGATTTAGTGATTAAATAATACTTCGGAGTATAATATTCGTATTTTTTTATAAATACATGTATTCTAGTACATTGTATAAAAAAAAACAAAAAACAAGTATCTAATCTAATGAGATAATCAAATTTTATTTAATTCCTTTGTTTACGTTACGCTTGACGCTCAAACTTTACAAGTACAAGTATGCTAATATTAAATTTCTTAATACGTTTTCAATAACCAGGATGTCTATCTTTCTTTAACCTCTTTAATCCTCGTTCCCTAATTTGAAAATATAATTTCAGGTATGAAGAAAAAGGTTTTATTAAAAAAAAATGTCTGATCTACAGGTGTTTAATTAAAAAAATTATTATTTTTTCAATTAAATACCTGTAGATCAGACAATTCCTTTCCTTTCAGGATTCTTTTCAAAAGATTTATTATATGATATAATTTTAAATTTAAATATTAATCTAATAAGTTTTTTTCTTGTATTCTTCATTAACCCTTAGAATTCTAAATTTAAATTTAAGGATGTTTAACCCATTAACATAACCTCAAACTAAAAAATGGTTTTTCACATAAAATATAAATATTATTAAAATCGATTTTACCTAATTTTGAAAGATTCAGGTGGAAATTATTAAAAAAAGTTAGCTTAGAACAAAAATTGTTATAAAATAATTATTATTTAATCCCCTTATTATTAATGAGCTATTTATTTATAAAAATAGGATGAAAATCGCATTGTTGACAAACTTCAAAAAGAAACACAAAATTATTTCTAAAAGTAAAGAGCTTGAATTATAATAACCTAAATATGTCATAATTTTATAATTATAATTAAAAATAATATAGATTATAAAGGGAAACTATATTATTTTTAATTATAATTATAAAATTATGATATATTAAAGTTATAATCATTCGAGCTCTTTACTTTTAGAAATAATTTTGTGTTTTTTCTTTAAAGTTTGTCAACAAATCGCAATTTCTATCCTATTTTGATGAATAACAGTTTATTTTAATCATGGAAAATATTTCTTGGGTGAAATAAATATTAATAATATTTTTATTTTATGTCAAAAATCATTTTTTAGTTTGAGGTTATGTCAATGGGTTGAACATTCTTAAAAAAATTATCTATCTCATAATAACTTTTTAGTTCATCTATCATTTTTACAATAAATAAAATTATTCAATTACAATAAAATAATAATTAATAAATTTAATAATTTTATATTTTTACTAAAAATTTCATTAACATTAAACTTTAATGAACATTATTGAAATGAATTTTATAGAAAACTGTTATTAAAAATAAGTTTTAATAAAATTTACTTAATTTTATCATTAATATCTTTTAACTTAATAAGATAATTTATTCCTTTATTTTTATAATTATAATTATATATTTTATAAATTAATAAATATTTATTTATAGGGGCGGGACTATATTATTTTTAATTATAATTATAAAATTATAATATATTAAGGTTATAATAATTCGAGCTTTTTACTTTTAGAAATAAGAGTCATTTCCAGAATCGGAAGGTTTCCGCCCGAATTAAGGAAATATTTATTTAAAGAGTCAAAAAAGAGATCTTTAAAAATTAATAGAAATTATATTTATTTCTTGTTTATATTTTTAAAATAAATACTTTTTTCAAGTTTATTAATTCATACTAAAACTATATTAAATTAATAATATTAATATATAAATAATTATTAAAAAAATTTTAAATTACAGTCAAAAATCAAATATTAAAAAACAGATATTGTTTAAATTATAATAAATTCAGATTTTAATTTTTAGTCATAGTTAATTTTAATTAATTCCCATAGAAAAAATGTAGTTCCTTTTGTATATTAAATTTATTTTTATTGCCTTTAGAAATTAATTCATTCACTTTAAGAGAATAATAAACAATGTAGAAAATAAATTTAAAGGAATGAAGGAGAGATGAATTGCAATAAATAAATACGTGGATAAAGCTTTTTTATTTACATTCTAATTACTATTTCGTTTAACAATCAAGTGGATATATACAGTCTATCTCAGATTTGGCCATTCGTCGTAAAATTACTTAAAAACCAACATTTTCTAAGCGGTAAATAACGTTTATTACTATGCTCTGTTAAAAAGCATTACAATCAATAAATAATTTACTACATTACAAATATACTTTAACTACCATGTTTTACGAAATCGAGCCATTAAATCTTTTTAACGACTTTAAACCTTTTTCTTAATCTATTTTATTTTAAAATATGTGAGTATTTCTCGCAATCAAAACATGGCTAAAATTTAATTAAAATTCAAGTATTAAAAATAACATACAGATCCACAAAATTTTAATAAATTCAGTTAATTTTTTGTTTACATAAATTTGTTAATTAACCACAAAACGAAAAGAGTTGTTATTTTTTATTTAATATGCAAAATCAGTGTTAATAAAAAAAATAGAAAAATTAAGAAACTTATAAAAAGCAAAATATTTGAATCAGTAAAAAAAATTCTCTAATTATAAAATTTGATATTTTGAGATTCAAAAATGACAGGTTAAGATGTAATATTTTGACCTGTTTTTTTTTTTATAACTATATTTTTATATGTAAGTACAAAAGTCCAAAATCATGAAAAGAAAATTTATCAAATAAAGTCAATAAAAAAGAATTTATATATCCTTAATTAAACAAAACTATTAACGTTCTTGAATAATTAACAATTAATTATGTTTCAGTATCTCTTTACTAAGGAAAAAATCTGCAACAGTTAAAAAATTCCTACTTTAAAAAATTAGCAGTTACAGATTTTCTCCACACTTATAAAAAAAATCATGAAAGAATTGTTTTCTTTTTCAGTTTTTAAAAATACTTCTACCTCATTTCAAATAATATTTTGAACTATATAATCGAAATATTCATATAATTTGGAAATTAATCAATAAAACACTGTTTCCTTACGTCTTTTCATCGAGTGCTAACTTTATGAAAATATCTGAATTGAAATGATTTTAAACCAAAAACTCGAAGCATTCTTAGTTGTAAATAAAGATAATATATAAAGACGCCTTTGGCACAAGCATGGATTGGTTTTTTTTTGTTTTGAGATAGATCGTTTTGGTATCGCTGAAAAACTAAATCGCTACCAGAGGAAGATGGAGCGAACCACATAAAATTGAAAAATGTTCATTTGACAATCACACTATTCATTTGGACAAATCCATCAAAAAGGAGAATATATTTTGAATACAAGGAATCTCGTAGATAACAGTATATAGCTGCCACTCGACTGCATTTTTTTTTCTTCCATTATATAAAATACTAAGCTCTACTGTACCACGGAGCTTTTCTTCTCTTAATATACTGATTCAGACACAAGAGTAATTTTCACTATCGGTCACACTTATCTCTAATTAATCTTTTGTACCTATTGGGAGCTATCTTTCTATTAAAAACGTGCTTCAAATTCTTTTTCACTTTAAATTGATCCTTCACAACAATTTTCACCTCAATACCATTCAATTTTTGTTCAGCTCAATTTCTTTCAATTCTTGATAAATTCTCTTTTTATTCTTTCTTTTTTCTTTCAATTTCTCCCACTTTCTTTTTCACATTCTGCAAATGTTTTTCACTCTTTCTTGTTCTTTCTAGTTAATTCTTACTTTCATTTCTCAATTCAATGAAACTTTGCAGTTTCTTTCAATTTTTTTTTAATTCTTCCATCTATTTTAGCACTTAAAATACAATCTGGACTTTCTCTTAACCGCTTAGATAATGTTAAAAAACAATCGTTGAAAACTACAAATAAAACCAACTGTTTAAACACTGTCCTTAATATTTCGATTCCTGAATTATTAGCGAAAATTCGTATCGACTATTATAAAGATTACTTAAAAAATTCTACGAAGGGTCCCAAATACTGTGTACGTGTTTCTCTTTCCGTTTTGTTCTAAAATTTTTTTTTATTACATTATCTTTAAATAGTTCTTACAAGCATACATTCTATTTCCCAGTTACGGAATTTGTGCATGGTATCTCGCTCAAATTATACAATAATGACAATATATAAACTGATAAAGTAACAATAAATAACAATAATTAACAATGTAACTTTTGGTCTAACTCTTAATCTCGAAGACATTTTCTGAGAGATTTTTATTCAAACGTTTGTATAAAGTTTATTTCAAAAAAATTCAAGAAACAAGAATTTTAACACTTTTTTAGATTTAGCCGATAATAAAATTGTCTGAATTGATATTATTTTCTCAGTGAAATCTCTTCTTTGGAAAAGCCACTAACCAAAACGGATTAAAAAAAAAAACCACAAAACTGAGGTTTTTCTCAATTCAGTGTTGAGATTTTTTTTTAAAAAATGAACGAAGAAAATCGACGTATAAGAATCATTCTTTTTTTTTATAATCACAAAACATGCAGATCACGCGCAATGTAGATAGACAATCTTATGCATACACTTAACAGCATTTTTCTACGATCAATAGATATTACAATATATCTGTAATAATTAATAGGCCAGAGTTTTATTAATTCAGTATTGCAGTCTTCAATGTTTCAAAGCCCTCTTTCGCACATGAAGTTGTAAATGACTGGTATAATATTTGTACAAATGCACATTTAGTTGAAAATTGCTTTTATTTAAACCTCAAATATTATTCTATTCTAAAACGTATCTATGCCGCGAATCCTTGAAATATTTGTACGAAAAACAGAAACAAAGCATTTGGATGATTTTTATCATTTCAGAAAATTAAGATTTTCTTTATTTCTTTTTTTTATTTCTTTTTTGCTTTGTTTTATTTTTGATACGAAAATTTTAGGAATGGCGAAATTCTCGCGTCGATACACAAATTACCACAGTTTCCGCTTTAAGAGATACAATTGTTCAACACACGTTCGTATAAAATATAAATAAGATTAAAATCTAGAAACTATATATATTTGTAAAAAAAAAAGTAATAATAAAAATAATAATAATAATAATACGAAACAAAAGTGTCCTGATATGAAAACAATAATTTAACAATCGCTCTTATTTACAGTTAGTCTATAATAATCGCCGCTTAATACTTCGTCCGCCAATGCGGTCTGAACTTACAGTTATCAGATAAATTAAAAATTAAAACCTTAGATATCACAACGACAATGATCGGTAGTTACGACTTTGGTTATTAGGTTTCTCGTTTATTATATAAAAACTGTTTTTTTTTTTATATTATTCGATTCATATTTCCGATTTTTAATTAATGTTCTCTTTCCCTAATTCGATTATCCATCAACGATTAAGATCAATTCAAACATCCATAGCTCAAAATCTACCTTGTTACAAATACTAATTATTATTAAATCTAAAACTTTTTTTTTTAATACTATAAATACTAATTCTGAATGCGCTAAATTAAACTTTACTGTTTAATAATTTTCTTTCCATTAATATTCATAATATCTATGGTTAGTTTTAAAAAAGAATCAAGTCACAAGTCAGGTTAAAAATTCTTAAATAAATACAATCCACTGTTAGTTTTAAATTGATATTGTAACTTGACTCTTTTTAACATTATCAAATCTGATGATTTTTCCTCCATTCCAGGAATTCATAAAACAATATAAAATATTTAAATAAAAAATCATGTAAATAATATCTATACAATTTAAAGCTTAAAAACATACTTTTGTGCATAAACTGTTGATTAACTTTGTTAATAAATTCCACGATTATTTGGTTAATTGATTAATTTCTCCATCACATTGACACAATTAATTTCCAATTTTAACTTTAAGAATAAATTAATTAATCTTGCGCTAAATTTTCACAAACTTAAATAATTTCAATTTTTAGGAATGTTAATTTTCATAATATTAATTTTGTTAATATTGCTTAATAATTATTATATTTTAAAATTTGAATAATATTAATGTTTTAAATATCAATTATAATATTTGTTTTAAACAATTTTTAATTCTCGAAATAAAAAATCAACTTTTTGGAATAAATTAATAGAATCCTAGTGAGATGGACTTTAAGGAGCAATAATCCAGTTAAATAAAAAAATATTTACAATGACCCTGATGCAAATTGGAATTATTTGCATTGCACAAAATCAACCAGATTTGTTTGGCAGACATCTAAAGAATTTTCTACGCTTTGGCATTTCTCGATTACGTCTCTCTCTCTTTTTTTTTTGGATAATCCATTTCTCGAAGAAACCTCAAATTCGAGCGATTTCCATATTATAAAATTTTAATACTATCGCACTATTGTCTGGCGTATCTTTGGCGTTTCAGACTCCATCCCAGATGTACAAACGATATTTCTGGGGGGAAAAAAGAACAGAAACGAAATGGAAGTGCAAATATAACTATATAACTTCTAACCCAAAACTTTGTTACTCCAAGTAGATTTTAATTTGACTCCTCTTTTTATTTCGCAAAATTTTTTTTAAAGACTCATTTTAAGGAGATTCTTTTCATTTACAAAACTTCAAACTAGAAAGTCGTTTTCACCCTAAATAAAAATATTATTCAAATTTTTTTCTATTTTGTTAGAGTTTGTTGATTATTTCGTTAAAAAATTATTAAACAAATAAAATTTGTTCTTTACGTATTTTTTGAACAGAATATTATTAAACAAAACCCAACAAATAAAGTTGTAGAAAATTTATTTGATGAGAAAAGCCATTTTTTAGTTTGAGGTTATGTCAATGGGGAAAACCTCCTTAAGTATTTTAATCATTTTTAAGTAATTTGCAATTACTAATGTAATGATTACAGTGATTGTAATTATTACAATCGTAAATATTACAATAATTATAGTAATTATTACAATAAATATTTATTTCTCTTATTGTAATATTTACTTTACATAATTTCAGTCAAATTTTAATCATTTTCAATAAGTTTTCAAGGCTCGAAGTAGAGAAAACGTGAGAACTTTGCAATCAGTGAGTTTTTTCTTTTTTTTTTTTTTTCTTTTCACAAAGATAAATATGTATGTAGCTTGGCTGCCTTCTTTATAAAGAGTTTTGAATCTCTAGAGAGATCGAATGCTGACTTTGGTGTAGAATAATAACGACCTAAAATCCGAGAATCAATACAATATCAGACTAAAGCAATATTTAAATTTTAAATTCAGGTTGCATTTTCAGCACGTCTTGAATTAATTCATCTCTTCAATTATAACGAGGTAACATTCAATATGTACGTAGAGAGGAATTTCAAGTGGCCGTAAAACACATATTTTGCGGTAATTAGAGAAAATTAGTTGAGCCAGTTTAATTCTTTTTAGCGAAAATCTCTTTTGACTAAACAGTAACAAATAATCCTTTAACGTTTCTCGGAAAGAAAAATTATTCACGATGAAAAATGTCATTAATCGGAACCAGCAAAGTGTACATTCAAAAAAGTATTCTCGATACTTTTAGCTGAAATTAATATTTTTTAATATCTTAAAATATTGTAATTAATTTTTGATTAATGTAATTATAAAAATACATGGAAGCAAAATATTTTTAAATTTTTCTGTTTTTGTTTCCAATATTAATCTGCTTAATTTGTAATATTTTTTAATTTAAAATCTTTTCTAATTTTATTTAATAACTCCAAGTTTTTATCTTCAAATACGTCTTGAAATTCAAATTCTTTTTCTCAAATAACTTTATCAGAGAAAAAAGTTATTTCAGTTGAGAATACTTTTTAGCTGTGAACTTTTAATAAAAACGGTCAGCTCAGAACTTCTTAAAAGAAATTAATCTCTCGAATTCAATCATTAAACTTCTCTAGGAAATTAAACAATTTGTGAAATTTTGAACAAATAGAATTTTTAAGTTTTAATCCAATTATAGTCGCTCTCGAGAAATTAATCCAGAGATTAATTTCAATAATTATAATTTTGATTCATCGAGACGTTTTCAAAACTTTTAATTAAATTCGTCTCGACTTAAATTTGCATCATTTTTATTTTAGAATTTCATCATAGAATTTCACTGATTTTAAGTAAATTTAAATTAAATGAAAATTCTAGTTGGATTTAGATAGAATATATTATTTAAAAAGCCGGAAATGAGAAACTGAAAATCATTAAAATGTCACTGATTCAAAAGTGTAGCTTCAAACAACTTTAAAAATTAGTTTTCTATACTACCGAAAGAAATTATGTGAATATTTTTTATCACTGCAAAAATCATTTATTTTCTATTAAACTTTTTTTCAGGAACTAATAGCTATTAAAATTCTGAAAAAATGAGCATTAAATATTAAAGATTGTAAAATAAAAATTTGAGATAAAATGTCACGAGAGTTAAATTCTCTATGTTTTTTTTAAAATTAATACTATTCCCCAAGTAATGAATATTTTCTTACGTTCTTAAGGTTATTCCATAGTAATTTTATGTGCTTTTAAAATAACTTATTACCATTAATGGACAAAAATTTCTCTGAAGTTGACATACTGAAGCTCGTTTAAAAAACGTAAAAAAAACATGGTGACGATAATATTTATGATAGTAAATTCCCGGTTTTCCTGGTCACACTTTTACGGACATTTCATTAAAAAAAATCTATTTTTATATGGATCTTTAAGACATTTTTAGAATAGTCAAAAATTGGAACGAATAAATATTTTCTAAAACTCATTAGTTAGAATTTTTATTTGATCGAATCATCTTTTAAACGTATTTTAATTCCTCAAATTTCTCTTTAATCGAATTTAAATAGTCCTGATTTTTACTTAAAACAGAATTTTTGTGTTACTTAACTAATTTTCAAACAGAATTTTTATGTTGCAGAATAAATTTTTAAATTACATTTTTATTTAAAAGAATTTCAATTTAATCGGATTTCAACTTATTAGAATTCTTATTTAACAGAATTTTAAGTGGGTTGAATTATTAAATATTACAGAATATCCATTTTACAAACTTATCATTCATTCGAAAAATGCAAATCTGTCTAAAAGAAAATTCTATCTAATAAAATTCTGTCAAATAAAAATTATAAGTTTTAAGAAATTCCCAGTTTAATGACAAATTTTTCTGTCGAATCGCCACCCTGAAAATCTGACATAAATATTTTTAAAAATATTCAGTAGGGTGGTCCAAAAAAAACAAAAGTTCAAAATCTTTTGTTCTGACTCCCCAGATTTGCTCCAAATTAAAAAAAAATAACACCTATTTTTTTATTTTGAAATCAGATAATATTTAGAGGTCGCGTAAAAAATAGTTGATTTTCCCCCTTTTCTAAAGAAACAATAAAATTTGGTAAAAGAAACCTTGAAATAATAATATAATTATTGTTTTACTAATTTTAAAAATCCTCTTTATATAAAACAAAATCCCCTTTTTTACCTAAAATCCTAGCTGCTGCTTTTCTCGAGATATCGACAAAAACGTTATTTTTCACGAAAAAACTACGAATTTGCAAATTTAATGCAAATATTTAAATATGCTTTGATATTTACGATTTTTTTATATTTATAATGTGCACATCTATTCTTCAATCAAATAAAGTGTGCTTATTAAGGTGATACAAAAAAATGTTTCAATTTTTATAAAAAATGAAATAAATCCGATTTATTATTTTCAAATTAAATAATATTTAGAGGTAGTTCAGAGCCCATGAAGTTTTCTGTCTAAAATAGATGGGAAAAAATTTTTTTTTCGTAGATTTGATATAGAATCTTTGAAAATTAATATTTTTCAATAGGATAATTCTGTTTATCCTCATAAATTATAAAATTATGAAAAAATCGATAATTTGTTTAAAGAAATTATTGTTGTTATTATTTATCAACTCTTTACACAATATAGATAAAGATTTGCGGTTTTTCTTTACATTTTGCAACTTTTCGTGTATGATGTAATCAAATCTCAACATCAAACGTAAAAATTATTTTTAATAATTGTTTAAACAAATTACTGTTATTTACCAAGATTTTTTAAAAGACACCTAACTCGAAAATTCGTGGTTTTTTCTTGAAAATTCAGGGTGTCTAGCAAACTGGCAATTTTAAATTCCCGGCAAATTCCCGAATTTCCCGAATCTTAGAGCACAATTTTCCCGGATTTTTAAGAATGAAAATTATAGATTACAATTTTGAAATAATATATTATAAAGTAGTTGAGTAGCTTTTTTAATATTTTTATTACAGGGCTGATAAAAATTATGATTTTTTTTCTAAAAAAAACAAAGAAATCCGATTTTTTTTATTTAAATTGGACTTTTTTTGATTTAAATCAAAAATTGATTTTTTTAAAATATTATCAGTATATATAAAAGCTCAAAACGTTTATTTGTATTAGTTTATTGTTTAAACGGAGAACATATAATAAGAAATAATGAAGAATAAAACACTTAATCAAGATTAAATAAATTATGTCGAATAAATGAGAAAATTTCAAGAAAATATCTTAAAATTCATATGATCGCAGAATTAAGACAATTAGGTAAGAGCAGAAAAAGAATAACAAATTATAAATTTTAAATAAAAAATATCATGGACATTATTAAAGAAATTAATAAAGAAAAAATTTAAAAAACAACACAAGAATAAAATAGTGGCATAAAAATATAAAAAATAGAAACTTTTTTAAAAAAATTAAACTATTTACGATAATTTTTTTTTTAAATTAAAATAAAAAATAACGAGATAATTAAAGAAACTTTAGAATATATTACTAAAGAGAACAAAATTTTAAAAGAAAAGATATTCTATGAAATAGAAGAACGATGTTAAAATGAGAATATTTATAGTACAAGATTAAATTTACACAATATAAAGTAAAACATTTTAGTTTTCAAAAAAGTTGAAAATCGAGAAATTTAAAAAAATGTAGATAAAAGCATCGAATAAATGTTTTGAAAAATTCTTAATTATGAAATAAAAACTAAACAATTTAAAAGAATAAAAAATGTTTCTAAGAACTGTAAAAATAAAGACAAAAATTAAAGAATTAATTAAAAAGCAAGGAAGAACAAAAAAATAGTGAAAAACCAAGAAAATTAAATAAATAGGAAGAAAATGGAGAAATGTTTTTTTCCTTAATCTAACAAACTGTAAAAAAAATGTAAAAAGTACAAAAAATAATAAAATTTGGTTAGAATCTACCAAAAAATTAGAATTAATAAAAATAAAATAAAAAGAAATTAAAAAATCTTTTAAACATTTGTACCTATAATATTACACAAAAAATCTAAACATTTTATGAAAGAATTAGTAAATTTGTACGAAATCTCGCAAAAAATAGACAAGATGTGAAAACGAATTGAATAAATTTATAAAAAAATGACCGTATTTATTTTTAAAAATATGGAAATAATGATGAAAATCATCGAAATAAATAGTTTAATGAATGTCATAATAACAAAATTATGTAAAGTAATATTAAAAAATCTGCATAAAAAGAAGTAAATTAATGAAAATTCTACAATAAAACGACGAATACAAAAAAAAATATCAAAAGTGAAAGGAATAAAATTTTTAAAATTGTGTAAAAAAAACAAATTATCAGATAAAAATTAAGCAGCTTTGAAAAAGTGAAGCTTCTTAGAAATATTGTAAGAATTATTGTAAATATGTAAAATAATTAGGATTATTTAATTATTTTGTATTAATTAATATGCATTTAAATTTGAATTAATTGAAATTTAAAAGTTTGAACAAATTGGAATATGAAATAATTTACATTTGGAATTTATTTAAATTATAATGACTTAAAGATATAAAAATTTAATACTTTTTTTTTGCTATCTTCATACCAAAAATTTGTAATTTGTAGGTATTTTGATCATCTGTATCAACCAAATTTTTTAAATTTCATAAAGATTAAAATATTAAACTTGAAATTTTTAAAATTTATCCATAAAATTGGGGTCAGAACAAAAAAAAATATTTTAAATGAAACACTAAAATAAGTATTATTATCGAATACAATTAAATGATGTATTAATTATTAAATAATTTATCCGAGCTAAAAAGCTCTAGTTCGCGCCACCTTTTAAAATCTTTAAAGTAGATACAATATATTATATTTTCCCGATATTTACAAAAAATTCCCGGATCTATTTACAGATTCCTGGCAAATTCCAGGATTTTTTCACAAAATATCATATTCCCGGATATCCCGGATCGCTAGACACCCTGGATTGAAAAATAACGTTTTTGTCGATATCTCGAGAAAAGCAATAAAATTTTCGGTAAAATCGCATTTGCGTATTTTTGACATTTTGTAAAAGATGCAACAATTATTTTGAGTCACCATTTTCATGAAACTTTAATTTACTCAGCAGAGTTGCACATAAGAAAACAATAGGAAATTGGTTCTTTGAGCGACCTGTAAATATTGTCTGATTTCAAAACAAAGAAAATATGGGTACTTTTTTTCAATTTGAAACAAATCTATCGACTTTGCAAACATTTCCGACTTTCTTTTTTTTTTTTAAACCACGCAAATATTCAGCAGTTTATTTTGCAGTTGTAAAAAGGGTCACGTCAACATAATTTCTCTCAGTATTGTATAAATTCAAAATCTGGCAAGTAACACGATATATCTAAAAAGCCAGCGGAATAAAGCTTTGGTACACTTTTGTAAGTCCTGAGCGTTTTGCAGCTGAGTCAGTTATTATTATTTTTGTTTTGTCTAAAAACCTTTTTCGGGTGTATATATCTATATATATATGTAAAAAATAAGTCAAATGCGGCCACAACTAGTAATCCACTTTACTTTGTGGTAAACTCGAATACTCGTGGGAAACAGTGCAAACGACGAGCACGCACATGTAACTTGTGTATGACCCCATTTGCTTATTGGCGCGGCCACAGCAACCATTGCAGCAGACTATATACGGATGTGGTGCATCCAAAAATTAACGATGTAACCAAATTGCCACGCTTCATTTTACTATTCTAACTTTCACCAATCCCTGCTGCTAATTTAACCCCGCTTTATAGGTAGCAGCGCCAAGTACAAGTAAAACTCTCCATATTCCTCTTGCTCGACTTAATTAGCCGTAAGGTGAATCCCTCCAAGTAATCCGTTTACACGTTCATCGCGTAATACACCGAGTTCTGTGTGTTGGGTGGAGGCACGTTATTGGGATGACCTATAAACGAGTTCGTAACTGTATGGCTCGAATTAGCAGAACTCGTCTGATTGAAATCGTGAGCTGGTGCGCTGGCAGCTCCTTCGGGGACTCCGCGTTCAGCCACAGTGCAAGGATTATTTCTCTGATGTTGTAGCTTGGTGGGCGATGATAAAATCGTCGCGGAAGTCATTGTGCCCAGAATCTGGGTACTCCCGGTGAATGTAGTCAAGGTTGAACCACCGGGAACACTGGCCACTGGCGCTAAAGCGACTGTCTGGGTCTGAACGTCGCTGGCGCTTCGTGATAATTGCACCTGGTGAGCGTAAGGTGTGGCTCCTCTCGGTGGAGTGATCACGGTATAGGCTGGAACGGGTTGACCGCTGTAGGAAGCCACCTGATGATGCTGATGATGCTGGAGATGAATCGAGTGAACGGTGTGATTGAGACCGACTGGAGGAGCCGCCACGTGGATATCGTCGGTTTGGTGCAAGTGAAGGTGCAGCTGGGGCTGAGGATGAAGACCTGAGAGATTTGAAGGAGCAGGTGTATTAGGCCGGACGTAGTACCTTGGCGGCTGATCAACTCGATTTCTCGGATAAGGATATCGATCGATATGATTGGCGTAATTGGTGGGCGTTGAATGGGCCGGCAGAATCCTCTGTAGATTTTGATAGGCAGGATCTGTGATTCCGTTGTAGGGTACGAGGTACATGGTTCGGTAACACTTGGGATTTGAAGTTGGCACTGAACTACAAGCGTAATTAGCGAAACCTACTGGATGGCGTCGCGACTTGCTGGGAAGACTATTATAGCCCGAAGTTGGAACTACATCGGCACCGGCGACTCGAACCATTCTCTGACCTGACATCGGATCCTGGAAGGGTATTCCATTCTTCGGCTCCACATAACGATGACTAGCATCTCCCACTACGTGAACCAGAGTTCGGGGAAGAGTGTTCTCGAGATAGGATCGATCCATGCTTTGAGCGTTTACCTAAAAATGCCAGACATTAATTATTAGTTTAATTTTAACTCATTGATGAAAAAGTTTTGAATAATTTTTTTCTTTTAATATTTGGAAAGTTGTGGATTTAAAGAGCAGCGGTCCGGGACAATTAAACAATATTTGTGGTTTAGTCAGGGAACTTTAACTGAAAAAATTATTTAATACATAAAAGTGAATAAAAAGTTTGGGAATTTTTTATTTTAGTTGTATAATGTTTAAAGGGCAGTATTTCGGCCATAAAAATTAAAAACATTCAGAATGGTCAGAGTAGAAAATCGTAACTTTTTAAATTAGAACTTTCATCGCAATTTTTACTTTTTTTTATTCCAATTCTTTTTAAGTTTTTTAATTGATTCTTCAGAACCTATCCTATATGTATTTTTAAGTTTTTAGTATTATTTAAAAAAGAAAAAAGAAAGAAAACATTTTTAAGCTTATTAATACTAATTAATAACAAGGAATTTCAAACAATAATTCTATCAATAATTAAACAAATTATAATTGTTAAATTTCAACTTTTTATCAAATTAAGCCTCAGAGATTTAACTTTTTCTCAATTTTGCAACTTTTTAAGACGAAAGTAACCAATTACTAACATCAAACTAAAAATAATAATTCTACCTATTGTTTAAAAAAAAATTTTATTGTTTAATTTCAACTTTTTATCATATTAAACTACAGAGTTGCAATTTTTTCTTAATTTTGCTATTTTTGAAGACGAATGTAACCGATTACTAACATCAAACTAAAAATAAACAATTCTACCATTGTTTACAAAAATTAATACTGTTCAATTTCAGCATTTTATCAAATTGATTAAATAAATAAATTAAGCTGCAGAGTCGAATTCTTCTTAATTTTCAATTTTGAAACTTTTCAAGCTTATTAATACCAATACTAATTGGCATTAATAAGCTTGAAAAGTTTTAAAATTTATTAAACAACAAATTAAATAATAATAATCTCCGTAAACTCCTGAAGTTAGTTACTATTTATAATTATTCATTTTTTGTGTCCATGTTTTAAAAACTGAAGTGAAGTCAGTCCCTGTTATTTTATTTTGTGCTGGTTTTTAATTGTTATTTGTGTAAAAATAAAGTTTCGAAAAATACTTTAAAAATTTATTATGGTTTTTGAAAAAGTTTAAAATATATACACATGCAATTAATTTCCTAAATTTTCAGATATTATCTCAAATTTAGATTATTGTCATCAACTTTCCATTATATAACGATTTTTAAATTATTTTCTTTTGCTTAAAAATAAATTCTGTAATTCTTCTTGATTGTCATCAATTTATAATTATATTCATTATTTTGGCATTATCTTTAAAAATTTCAATTATTTATCCGATATTGCAATTATTTTCATCAATTTTCGTTATTTCTGCGATTTTTTAATTATTCTCTGTAATTAAAATTTTTTAAGTAATTTTGTAATTACTTTTTTTTTTAAACGTATATTTATATTCTATGATTTTTTTAGTTATTTTTCTCAAATTTTATTGAATGTTTTCAATTTTTAATATTTAAATTATTTTCATCATAATTCAATTTTCTTTCTCAATCTTAAATTATTTTCAGCATATTTCAATTATTTTTTTCCATTTTGAAATAATTTTATCATTTTTCAATTATTTTCCTCGATTGTTAATTATTATTCTTATTTTCTAAAATTATTTTTTTTTAGATTTTTCAGTAATTTTCTGGAAATTCAAATATTTTCTTCAATTTTTCATTATTTTCATTTGTTATCAGAATTTCAAATTTTTTTTATTAATTATCGTAAATTTCAATTATTTTTAGCTTTTTTCCAGATTTTTCTCCAACTTTTAGGTTTTCTAATTTTAAAAAATTTATTTCTAAAACATTAAAGTATTTTTCTCAAATTTCTATTATTTTCTTCAATTTTTAATTATTTTTATTTGCTTTCATAATTTCCAAAAAATATTATTAATTATCGTAAATTTCAATTATTTTTAGCATTCTTCCAGTCTTTTCTCAAATTTTTAGTTATTCTCATTTTCTAAAATTAATTTCTAAGATTTTTAAGAATTTTTCTAAAATTTCAATTGTTTTTGTTCTTCAATTTTTAATTATTTTCATTTGTTTTCATAATTCCAAATTTTTTTTATTAATTATCGTAAATTTCAATTACTTTTAGCTTATTTCTTCAATTCTTTTTTCCAATTTTTAGTTATTTTCTTTTTTTTTAATTGATTTCTAAGATCTTCATGTATTTTTTTCAAATTTCAATTATTTTTTCTTATTTTTTTAATTCTTTTCTCCAATTTTGAGTTATTTTTTTTTTCACATTTCAATTATTTTTTCTTTATTTAAAAAAATTCTGTAATTTTTTCAATTATCACACTTAAATGTCATTTATTTTTTACAACTTATCTTTGTTTGTATCATATTTTAATTATTTTCGTCAAGTTTTAAAATTTAAAAACATTTTTCAATTATTTTCCAAAATTTATTTCTCTCAATTTACAATTCATTATATTTGTTTCATAATTTCAAATAATTTTAACTATTTATCTGACTTTTCCATTATTTCATTATTTAGATTATTTTCTTCAATTTTCAATTACTTTCGTTCTATTTCTTGTTCTTTTTCATAATTATCAAAAAGTTTTTACTTACTTCTTTTTAATTACAACTTGTTGTGTTCAATTTATTTAATTTATTTTCTCTAATTTTTCATTATTTTCTCTTATTTCAATGAACTTCTGAAAGTTTTAAGTATTTTTCTTAAATTTTGTTTAACTTTCCTTTATTTAAAATCTTTTATATAATTTGTTTAATAATTTTCTCAAACTTTAATTTTTTTTTTTAATTTTAATTTATTTATCACAATTTTTAATCATGTTTTTCAAATTTTCAATTATATTCTCTAATTTTTCATTACTCAATTTTGTTTTAATTTACTTTTAAGATTCTTAAGTATTTCTCTCAAATTAAAATTATTTTCTTTATTGATTTAATGAATTGAATTTAATGATTTATTTTCGTCATATTTAAAACATTATATTTAAAATATTTATTTCTTTTCATTAGATAAATATTATTTACCGATTTGTTATATTTATTATTGTATTTTATAATTTCTAAAATGCACGGAAAACTAATCGCGCGCTTGCGCGCGTTCTGTTTTGCTAATAAGTCTTTTTCATTATAATTTTAAAACATATTTTTCTTACAAAACGACTTCATCCTGTGCTCATTTTATTCAGAATTTAGTTTGTTTTAAACTAATCGCAGAGAAAAATTTTTATTTTATATTATTGGTATAATTCACCTTGAAAAGTTGCAAAATTGAAAAAAGGTTGCAACTCTGTTGCTTAATTTATTTATTTTATTTTGATAAATAGTTGAAATTAAACAATATTAATTTGTTTAAACAATTGATACAATTTTTATTTTTAGTTTGTTGTTAGTAATTGGTTACATTTGTCTTTGTTTTAATCCAAACAGGCTATTTATGTTGAAATCAGAGAATCATTTCCCATTGAAATATGTTATTTTCCAGGCAATTTTAGACGACACATGTTTTCCCAATTTTGGTGAAAAAAAAATTTTTAACGAAATTATGCGGATTTGGATTTTTTAGTTTTTGCTATTGTTTATATATTAAAATGATCCTTTCTGTGTCTAATTATGGTTTTCATGTTCTTTTAAATTCCATAAGTGAATTTAAAATATTTTTAAATTCAACAAAATGGTGGCGTCTCAAAAAAAAAACAAATTAAAAAACAAATTTTCTGAAAATCCCCAGCGTTTTTTTTTTCTCTTGATTTTATTATTATTTTCTGGAGGTATGAAGATTATTTTCTATAAGAATTTATTGGAGTCTTGGGGAAGAATACAAAATTTTTTTCTTTTTAAGAAAAGAAAATTCAAAGTTTCCTCAAACCCTGCACTAGATACAACAAAAGTCCAAATAGAAAAAATATTCCTTTTAAAAAGTAGAGTAAAAAAGTCTAAGAGATTTTATGTCCAACTTGCGAGACTTTCGAATTATTATTTATAACACAAATATTTTGCATTTTTGCAAATATAAATTATACTTGCAAAAATGCAAAAAATTTTCCTACAAAACATATAACCATAAAAACCAGAAAGTAGTAAAAAAAGAGAATTTTTTTGTTGTTGCATTTTTGCAAGTATAATCTATATTTGCAAAAAAGCCAAATTTATGTATTTAATTCGTGTTATAATTAATAATTCGAAAGATTAGCAAATTAGAGATAAAACCCATTAGATTTTTTTAACTCTACTTTTTAAGAGGAACATTTTTTCATTTTGGACTTTTGTTGTATCTAGTACAGAGTTTGAAGAAACTTTGAATTTTCCTTTCTTAAAAAGAAAAAAAAATTGTTTTACCCCAGGAAGAGGGACTCCAATAAATTCTTATAGAAAATAATCGTTATACCTCCAGAAAGTAGTGAAAAATCAAAAGCAAAAAATCGCTGGGGTTTTTGAAAAAATTTGGTTTTATTTATTTTTTTCGAAAAAACGCCGCCATTTTATTAAATTTAAAAATATTTTAAATTCACTTATGGAATTTAAAAGAACATGAAAGCCTTAATTAGACAAAGAAAGGATCATTTTAATATATACAACAGCAAAAAAGATGTTAATAATTTAACAAAAAAATTACGTTATTTTCTTGTAATCTCACTTTTCAACTTAAAAAATTCAAATCCGCGTAACTTTGTTAAAAAATTTTTTTCACCAAAACGGGATAATACGTGTTGTCTAAAATTGTCTGGATTGAAATGCAAACGACCAGGGCAGGGTTGCCACAGTTCTGAAAAACCTGGAATTGTCATGGAATTTTTTTGACGTCAGGGAATTTTATAAAATGTTGTTTTAAAAAATGAATTTAATTTATTTCTATTTTTATGATTTCAATCAGTGATATTTTATTTGCAATAAGTTGAAAACTGCTGAATTGTCGGCGATATTTACCTGATTGATCAATAGAAAATAATTCAAATTTTCAATGCTGTTACTAAAATTTAAAATTATTTCCATCTATCAATTAGTAAAAAATTAATGACAATTTAGTAATTTTCAACTGATTTCCTGTGAAACTTCATTGATTGAAATCATGAATAGAAAGTGATTTTCAATATAAAATTATTCACCTTAAATTTTATAATTATTCATTAATTTTGTTCTGTTGTCAATTAGTCTCGACAGCTTTTGAATTTTTTGGTCAATTCTTAATTATTTTCCTCATTTCTCAATTATTTTCGTCATTTTGTAATTTTTCTTTCAATTACCAATTATATTCTTCACATTTTAATTTAATCCTTTAACTTTCAATTTATTTCCTCCATTTTCAATTATTTTCTTCAATATTCAATTATTTTATTCAATATTCAATAAAAATTTATAGACAATAATTAAAAAAAATATTATAAGTTAGAGGAAAATAATTATTGAATGTTGAAGAAATTAATTGAAGTTGGAGGAAAATAATTGAAAATTTGAAGAGAATAATTCAAAAACGGCAAAAAAAAACTTAAATATGAAGAGAGTAATTAAAGGTTGTAGGAAAAAATTGAAATTTATAGAAAATAATTGAAAACTGATGTAAGAAATTTAAAAATTCATGACAATAAAAAATTTGAATTAAATAATTGAACTTTGTAGAAAATAATTCTAAAATGGCAGAAATAATAGAAAAATATAAAGAAAATAATTGGAAAATTACAAAAATACTTGAATAATGACAACAACAAAAAATAAGTTTAAAGAAAATAATTGAAATTTGAAGAGAATAATTGAAAAATGATTAAAATAATTGATAACTGGTGTAAAACTTAAAAATTTGAAGAATACTTAAAAAATTTACGAACAATTGGAATGTTGAGAAACTTATTGAATAATGACATAAATAATTGAAAGCTAATGTAAAAATAAAAAATTTATGGACAATGATTGAAAAAAAGAAAAAATATATTAGGAGTTTAAGAAAATAATTGAAATCTGAAGGAATAATTCAAAAACGTAAAAAAAACTTTAGTATAAAGAAAGTAATTACAGTTTGAATAAAATAATTGAAATTTGTAGAAAATAATTGAAAAAGGTGTAAAAAATTAATAAATTTGTGACAATAATAAAAAGAATGAAGAAAATTATTTAAATATGAAGAAAATAATTGAAAACTGATATAAGAAATTTAAAAATTCATGTCAATATAAAATTTGAATAAAATAATTGAACTTTGTAGACAATAATTCTAAATGGCAGAAATAATAGAAAAATATAAATAAAATAATTGGAAAATTACAAAAATACTTGAATAATGACAAAAAAAATTAAAGTTTAAAGAAAACAATTGAAAAATAACAAAAGTAAAGTGAAACTTGTGTAGAAAATTTAAATATTTCTGATAATAATTTAAAGATTGAAGAACATAATTGAAATTTTAATAAAATAATTGAAAAATGATAAAAAAAGTAAAAACTTGTGTAATAAATTTAAATATTCATGACAATAATTTAAAGACTAAAGTAAATGAAATTGATATTTAAAAAAATTATATTCTAAATCGCAAAAATACTTAATAATGTACAAAAATACTTTTAAGTTGACAAAAGTACTTTAAAAATGACGAAAATAATTGAAACAAGGTGTAGAAATTAAGTATTTGTAGACTGTAATTAAAAAAAAAATTGTAAAAAATTGTAATTGGGATATGAACAAACTAATTGATTTATAAAATAAATTATTTATTAATCAGGCACCCAATATCAGAAGATCCCCTCCTCGCCTTCCCAGCTGGAATAGATATTTTACCAAAAAAGTGAGAAAAGTGAGTTTTTTTTTAATAAAGTGAGTAATAGTGAGCGATTTTAAAAAAAAGAGTAAAAGTGGAAAAAGTGAGTCACTGAAGCCCTGACTTTAAAATTGTGAAAGATAAATATTTTTCAGATTGCAAAAATTAATTAATTTTAGAAATGTTTAAAATATGACTTCTAAAATGTATTTAGTAAATTTTTTACTTAGTAAATTTCAGAAGAATATAATTTTTCATCTGTTTTAAAGATTCTTGCATTTTTCCAGTACTTTTGATAAAAATCCCTGACTTTCCCTGACCTATTTCAGTTTCCCTGACTTTTCCCTGATTTCCCTGACCTGTGGCAACCCTGTATAAACATTGTCAATTTCCACTCTGATGTCAGCCATATTGAATAGTTCCCAGAATAACCGATAGGGGCGTAAATTTAAAGTAAATTTAAACTGCAATAATTTAATACTTGGACCTGGAATTTTTGTTTTTATTTTTACCTAGCTTGTAAATTTAGTTCAATTTTACTAGTTTCAAGATTTCTAAAAATCATATATTTACCGAGGAATCAGCAATAGTTTGATAGATATCATCAATCTGCCTCTGCATCGTGTTTATCCTGTTGATCGTGTGATTTCCAGTATTTTCGCTGCTGAAGGTCACCTTGTAAGTCTCCGAATTCCCGTCATCACTGACAAAAGATTCTTGCTTCTCCGAATTGTCATTGCTGTTTTCATAAAAAGTCCACTGTGCCGGTAATCCGGTTCGATCTGGAAGCGAGGTAGCAGCCACACTTCGAGATCTCAGCTGCTGAACAATTTCTTCCGTCGTTCCAAATTGCGGTTTAATTCCCCTCACTGCCGGTCTTCTATTAAATCCATAATCATTAAGCTCGTCATCCTCATCATCATCATCCCCACAGCCTTTTCTCTCTTTTCCATTCTCCTTGACATCTCCATCCACCGAAGTGCCTTCATGCCGATCATCCACATCATTATATCGTCTCTTAATCCTCTCAGTTCTCGACTTATCTTGCTCAACAAATGCCAAAAGTTCATCGCTCGCGTCTCCCGAATCAGGTCCAATGCTCGTTGGAGTCCCTCTCGTCACATCGGGAGGACCGGCATTTCTATAATTTCTCTCCTCGCCTCTCAGAGCCGCCTCAATGTCCTCAATACTGTACGAGGAATCAGAATTATAACCCATAGAATCCCTGTTACTGCCAGTTATCTTTGACGCGATTCGATAGTAATCATCCTTGCCATCTCCAGTCGAGGCAACACAAGATAAAGGCGCAAGACTCGCGAGAAATTGCTTCCTAGCATCAGAATTCATCTTTGTAATTGTGGACTTTGAGATGTATTCTTTCCCCATGCTCATTCTGTTACCGAGCCCAATATCAGGAAGATTCATTTCGATATTTTTCTTCTGACCGAAGAGGTCTGTGATTTTCTTATAAGTAGACTGATGATGATTAGCGTTCAGAAGAGGTGAGTCTGTTTCCTGCTCTTGAATAATGGTACGTGGCACCCGATCATTCTTCGGTCTCTCTTCGCCAGAGGGCGATGTTCTAACCGGTAATTCATTATTTTGATCGCAACCCTCGACGGTTCTGCCACTTCTGATGAGTTACTGTCACAGGTATCGTCATCCTGATCAACACAAGTCAACTGTCGTATTCTCTCCTCGAGGGTTAAATCCTGACTCCTGAGATTCTTCTTCTTCGAGCCACTCTCGTATTTCGAAATAAGGCTTCTTCGGAGTGCATTTCTCTCGATGGTTCTTTTGATACTGGAAGACTCACTTTCCGAGGAATCGCTCCGATTACCGGCAATCTTGGTCCTCTTGACAGCGTCAAAAAGACGCAAGACTCTCGGTGGTGATGAGAAATTTCTGAGCCTCTGAATGCTCATCCTCGTCGTCAACGTCCGAGAGAGATATGCTCTTTGTTGGCGCTGGTGGCGGAGATATGAATCTTGGGTCTGGGAAAAGTTGTCGTACGGCGGAATTTGGCTTGAGGCTGTTGGTAGCGAGTGAAGTGCCCAACTTAAAGGTTAGAGAGAGATCGGCTGCTTCAGAAATTTCCTTGGAGGCACGTCTATCGATTTTCGTCATACTCTCTGGCGACTTATTTGCCTCTTCGTGGATAATGTCCTTAGCGTCTGGCGGCGGACAAATTGACAATTCGAGTTTCGAGCCATTTAAAGAATCCTTCTCATTACTTGAATCCAGCTCGTCAACAGGTTTTGTTTCTTCCTCGCTGATCTCGCGAACGATTCGCCGCTCCGTCACCGTCGTCATCGTTATCGTTTCCACGAGATAACGCTGATGAAGATCTGCAAAGAGAAGAAGAAAAAAAATTAGAATTAAAGAGCGCTCAATAAAACACGAGTCAGCGATGTTATATAACGAGTGGGAGAACCTGAGCCTAAGAACTTAAAGGGGATAGAGTCGAAGCCCTTCACGTGTATATATGTTTCTTTCAATTCTAAAGATTCTTGGCCTTTTAAAATTCATTACTAAAAAATTCGTTTCACAGTTTCTGTCAACCCTTTGAGGCATATCTCACCGTCAAAGCATACTTTACAGAGTTAGAGCTCAAAGGGATCGTGCATAAATTACGTGAGACAATTAGGGAGAAGGGGATCTGTAAAATTTTTCAAAAAGGGGGCGGTGGTTTGTCTCAATTTTTGCAAATACAAGATAGAAACGTTTTTTTGGAGAAATTGAAAAAACAAACAGTTTCGAAAAATGTGTACGAGAAACTTAATTTATCATTTTAATTATTACAGTACCCAAATAGTTGATAATAATTCTTTTTAGAAAAAAATTAAACTGAAAGAGAAAAAAAATAAAAATGTCAGGGAATTATTAGAAAACAACAAAAAGATTGTAGTTAAATTTTTAGAGGGTTAGGTCGATTATAAGAAAACTTATAAACAATTTTCTTTTTTAATATTTTACACGGTGTCTTATGGGAAACTGCTTTTTCATGATCTTCAATCTCAAATTCTGAGAAATATGATAGACGTATGTTACTTAAACTTTTTATGCGTAAAGTTAAATAACTAATGTTCAATTATTTTCAAAAACATTGATCGAACCTCGACTAGAAGACTCAAAATTAATTATTTTGTTTAAAGAAACACCGTATTTTATCAATCAGTAGTTACCTAGCAGAACGCTTGACAACGCTGCTTCTTACAGGTTAGGTATAGAAAAGGCGCGAAATTTGAAAGTAATATCAATTGTATATATCAATTGCAGACGACACGAAACAGAAAGGGGGAAGTATAAATGCAACGTTGCCAAGCGTTCTACTAGTACTGCGTGACTCAAATGAAAACTTAAATGGGCATTGCTTTGACTAGCAATAAAGAAAGAGAAATTCCTTAAAAAAATAATTAAGGAGCAAGTTTTCAAAAGTTTTTAAATCCATTTTTTTTTTGTTATTTTGAGATATTTAAACGCAGTTTTGCAAACAACCTCTAAAGCTAATTATAAAGTTTTATTAAGTAGAAAAACTATATACGAAATAGTTTATATAAAAAAAAATAATAATTTCGAAAAATTTGTACCAGAAACTTATTTTATCATTTTAATTATTACAGTACCTAAATAGTTGATAATAATTCTTTTTAGAAAAAAATTAAATTGAAGAAGAAAAATAATAAACACGTCAGAGAATTATTAGAAAACAACAAATATATTCGTGAATTTAAAAAAATAATTAAGGAGAAAGTTTTCAAAAGTTTTTAAATTCATTTTTTTCTTATTTTGAGATGTTTTAACGCAGTTTTGCAAACACTCTCTAAAGCTAATTATAAAGTTTATAAAATAGACCAATTAATTTATATAAGAAAAAAAATATTATTTCGAAAAATTTATAACAGAAACTTATTCTATCATTTTAATTAATGTAATTTTTAATTATTACAGAAAATAGTTTACAATAGCTCTATTTACAAAATAAATAAATTCAAAGAGAAAACGAATAAAAATGACTGGGAATTATTAGAAAAAAAGAAATATTATCGTGAATTAAAAAAAAAAAATAATTAAGGAGCAATTTTTCAAAAGTTTTTAAATACATTTTTTGTTATTTCCAGTAATTGAAACAAATACAGGTTTTGAATTAACCTCTACAGTTAATTATAAAGTTTATAAAATAGAAAAATTAATTTATATAAGAAAAAAAATGATTTTCGAAAAATTTGTACCAGAAACTGATTAAGTCAATTTAATTATTACAAAAAATAATTGACAATAGCTCTTTTTAGAAAATAAATAAATTCAAAGAGAAAACGAATAAAAATGTCAGGGAATTATTAGAAAATAAGAAATATTATCGTAAATTTAACAAAATAATTAAGAAACAATTTTTCAAAAGTTTTTAAATCCATTTTTTGTTATTTAGAGAAATTTAAACAAATTTAGTTTTATAAATAACCTCTGGAGTTGATTATACATTTTATAAAATAGAAAAAATCCATTTTTGTACCAGAAACTTATATTATCATTTCAATTAATACAAAAAATAGTTGACAATAACTCTTCTTAGAAAATAAATAAATTTAAAGAGAAAAAAAATAAAAACGTCAAAAATTATTAGTAAACAAAAAATATTATCGTGAAATTAAAAAAATAATTAAGGTGAATTTATTTAAAGGTTTTTAATCCATTTTTTAAACGTATTTCGAGAAATTCAGTTTCGCAAATAATAACTTCTAAAGTTATTTATAAAGTTTATAAAATAGAAAAACTACACGAATGAATTTATATAAGAAAATAAAAATTATTTTCGAAAAATTTGTACCAGAAACAACTTGAAAATAAAAATTTGAAACAATCTGATAACAGTCTAATTAAAAATGATAAAGAATAAAAATTGAATTACCATGGAAAAGAGCTGGGAAGTAAATAACAGAAAAACAGAGAGAATGATATGAAAAACAAAAAGAATTTGAAAAACAATAAAAGTTCTAATAAAATAGAAAAAATTAAATAACAATATAAAGTCGAAAAACTAATTGAAGGTTATTTAAACATTGTTATTAAAATTGATAAAATATTCCCTATTTTAGAAAACAGTTGACAATAAAACTTTTTAAGAAGGAATCAGATAGACAATCGGAAAAAAGTTTATTGGAAACGATTTAGATAAACTAGTCCAAAATTTGACATTTATTTTCAATAAACAGAAAATTGTAATTTTTATTCAAATGTAACTTTGAATTGATCAAAATGTTGAAAATAAAATTATTTATCCTTCGATCAAAACTCTTTTCAAATTTAGATTGTTTTTTTATTTAAAATATATGAAAATATAGTGTTGGACTAAATTTTTTTCTGATTATTTGTCTTATTTCTCCTTAAAAAATTAAACTGAAGGTGAACAAAAAACCAAAAATAGGAGAATTATTTTATTAAACAAAAAATATTATTGTAAATTTAGAAAAAGTGATTAAAGTAAAAAAGATAACTTGAAAATAAATTTGAAAACAATAAATTGATAACAGATTAAATGAAAAATGAAGAAGAATAAAAAACTTAAAGGTTATTAAAAATAATATTTTATTATATATCACAAATATCAGAGAACATTTTTAAGAATCGTTTCAAGATGAATAAAACTGATAAAAAAATGAAAAAAAACTTGTTTGTAAAAGTTGGAAAAAAAAATTTCATACATAAAGGAAAATGACAATAAATTATTATAAAACAAAAAATATTATTGTAAATTTAGAAAAACTAATTATAGTGAAAAATAACTTAAAAAAATATTTTAAAACAATAAATTATTAAAAAATAAAATGACAAATGAAGAAGAAATTATAAAAAATGTTAAAAGTTATTAAAAATAATATTCTATTATATGTCACAAATATCAGTGAAATTTTTTAAAGAATCACTTCAAGATGAATAAAACTATTAAATAATTAAAAAAAACTTGTTTATAAAAATTGAAAAAGAAATAAATGTTGATAAATATTTAAAAAAAAATTTTTTTTTAGTAGATAACTAGAAGAAAAATAAAATATTTAAAAAATGTAGAAAATCGAAGAAAAGTGGAAAACAATAACAAATAGAAAGAAATGTTAAAAATTAACAAAAATGTAAATAAAATAAGTACAGATTGAAGAAATAATTAAAAATAATAAAAGTTTATAAAGTATTTTTTTTTAAATTAACAATTTTTGAAAATTACTTGAAAATAAAAAAAATACTTGAGGAGATAAAAATAAAGAAATCAACAGAAAATTGTCAAAAATTTGCGGATAAAAATAAAATATTTAAAATTGATAATCAAAATATAGAAAATTAGTAGAGGAAAAAGAAAATAACGAAGAATGTATAAAAAATTTCAAAATATGTCGAAATTGTTTTAATTATAGTTTTATTTGTAAACCACTGTTTAGTTTGAAGTTATATCTGAAAGTTAAACCTCCTTAATTCTACAAAAAAAATTATTGAATTAACTGAAGAATAAAATTATCAAATTTGTATCTAAAAGTTTGTAAAAAAATATAAATAAAATGAAATTTGAAAACGATAACAAATGGAGAAAAATATTAGAAAAAAAAAGAAATAAAATAAAATTATAAAGATATAATAAAGAAATAAGAAAATGTTGAAAGTGTAAACTGTTTCAAAAAAATCAAGGCGAAGCGTTAAAGATTTAAGAAAATATTTTGAAAATAAAGAAAACATCTTCAGTTAAAAACAAAACGAAAAAGAAAAATATGTAAAAAATAAAAAAAATCAAGAATATGAATTCAAAAAATGAGAAAAAAACTTTGAAAGAAGATATCTCTCTAAATCTGAATTAGTTAAAAATAACTAATTTGAAAGCAAAACCCCAGTCACTAATTGAAAAAGTTATATTTCTACTAATTGTTTAGTAAAATATAAATAATTATTTGTCAAATTTATTTTTAGGTTAATATCTCAAAATAACTAATATTTTATCAAAATTCTGTTTACTAATTTAATTAGTCAAATTTTAACTATTTTTTAGTTTTTTTCTACTAATAATTAGTCATATTTTACTAATAATTAGTTATTTTTGACTAATTGTGGAAACAAAAACTCAGCCATGATTTGACTAATAATTAGTATTTTTTAACTAATTCAAATTTAGAAAAACATTTAAAAACTTAGAGATAGTTTAAGAAAAAATTCGAAACTTAATTTTTTTCATCAGAAAACTGTGTGACGATCCGGTAAAATTAGAAAAAAATACTGAATAAAATTGACACAAAAATGAAAAAAAGTGTTTGAAAAAAATTGATTGGTTATTTTCATAAACCTTTGTGTTTAATTTTAGATATTAATGAATATAATGAGTATACTAAATTTGATTAAAATCGGTCAAATCGTTATCAGGATATTCTTACGACAAAAAACATAACTCACTCATACATACACACACAGAAGTTTGAACATTTGCCTCTGAGAATGTAAATTAAAATCTTGAATTTTGTAAAATTCTTTTATGTACATTATTTCTTCTAAGAAAGTAATATTTTGCATCTTTTAACCAAAAAACGTTATTATTAATAGTTGTAAAAAAATATTATTGTAAAAAAATTATGACCTCATTTTTGGTTAATTTTGAGCCCAGGTTTTTTGTGCAGGCAATTTTTTCCCAATATTATTTACTTCTATTTATTTTGTCCATCAATAAAATTTTTCTAAAATCTATAAAAACGCTTTCTAAAATGATAACAATTTAAAATCCAGCAGAGAATAAAAACGTGTCAGTATCTGACACTCGATTCGTTTCCGAACGTCAAAATTGGTCTTCGTTCATATCAATTCGCCCACCTACTATGATATTGATTCAACGGTGAAATGGATCTCACCCCCGTAGAAAGAATATTACGCAATCTGTGAAGAGCCCCCATACTAACACTACAACAAAAGCTTTTCATTAACAAATATGGTTTCACGTACGTTCACATGATATTGAGGGACAAAAAAAAAAACAGCGACAGAATGAGGTAAAAGAATCGACGTGTTTTCAGATATTACGTAAAAGAAAAGGCTTTCAAAGCTGTGGTAAAAAGGAGTTTATAAGAAATCTTTTGTTCATTTTATGGTAGACGTGCCTCTGTTTCTATTTCAAAAGCATCTTCTGCCTCTTTACTCGACTAATGTTTCTAAATGAGTCTTGCTATCTCTCGTCTTGCTTAATTGTTCAACAAATGAGCTAAATTGTTAATGATCGCTGTAAATTAAGAAAATTACTCAAGAAATTTCATCCAAAACAATTTCTCAAACTAACGAAAATGTTTCGAATAAGCTATACTACTTTTAGATTTAATTTTATTCTCAAAATATGATTTAAATAGATAATCAAACATTATTATCAAAGAGAGAATTGAAATTTGAAAAAGTTTTTTGAAAATAGAATCGAGAATGAGATTTGATTGTTTAGATATTGATTTTCAAATAAAATTTAATTGTTTGGAGACAGAGACTAGTAAAATTTGATTTCTTGGAGAGAGTGGCAAATAAAATTTGATTGTTATGAGACAGAATTTAAACTAAAATCCAATTGTTTAGATATTTAATTGAAAATATTGTTTGGAAATAAAATTTTCAATGAAATTTAATTGTTTAGAGCCAGAGACGAATAAAATTTAATTTCTTAAAAAGAGTGACAAATGAAATTTGATTGTTACCAGGTAAAATTTGAAATAAAATCTATTTGTTTAAAGATTAAATTAAAAAAAAATTTTTTTTGGCGATTAAATTCCAATTGGAATTTAATTTTTTAAAGATAGACAAGAATAAAATTTGATTGTTTAGAGATAGTGGCAAATAAAATTTAATTGTTATGAGACAGAATTTAAAACAAAATCCAATTGTTTAGAGATAGTATTTAAAATGAAATTTAATTGTTTATAGACAAAGATGAATAAAATTTAATCGAGTGGAGACGTTAACAAATAAAATTTGATTTTTATGGGACAGAATTTTAAATAAAATCTAGTTGTTTAAAGATTCAACTTAAAATATTTTTTACAGATTGAATTTTATATAAAATTTAATTGTTTAGAAACAAAGATAAATTAAATTTGATCCTTTAGAGATAGTAGCAAATAAAAATTTAACTTTTATGAGACATAGTTTAAAACAAAATGAAATTGTTTAGAGATTTAATTTAAAATATTGTTTAGAGTCAGCATTTCAAATAAATTTAAATTGTTTAAAAACAGAGACAAACAAAATTTGTTCGTTTAGTGAACCTAACAAATAAAATTTGATTCTTAAGAGACAGAATTTTAAATAAAATTTAATTATATTGAAACAGAGACGATTAAATATTTGATTTTTTGGAGAAAGCGACAAATAAAATTTCGAGTAAAATTTCATTGTTATGAGACAGAATTTTAAATTAAATATAGTTGTTTAAAGATTCAATTTAAAATATTGTTTAGAAATAAAAATTCAAATAAATTTTAATTGTTTAAAAACAGAAACGAATAAAATTTGATCCTTTAGAGATAGTGGCAAATAAAATTTAACATTTATGAGACATAATTTAAAATAAAATTCAATTGTTTACAGATTTAATTTTAAATATTGTTTAGAGATAGAATTCCAAATAAATTTTAATTGTTTAGAAACAAAGACGAATAAACTTTTATATTTTAAAGACGCTAACAAATAAAATTTGATTGTTATAAGACAGAAAATAAAATAAAATCCAATTGTTTAGATATTTAATTAAAGATTTTGTTTAGAGACGATATTTTTTATGAAATTTAATTGTTTAGAGACAATAACGAATAAAATTTGATTTGTTTGAGAGAGAGACAAATAAAATTGTATTTTTATGAGACAGAATTTAAAATAGAATCTAGTTGTTTAAAGATTCAATTTAATATATTTTTTAGAGATTGAATTGTAAATAAAATTTAGTTGTTTAAAGATAGAGACAAATAAAATTTGATTGTTTAGAGATGGTGTCAAATGAAATGTAATTCTTATAAGACAGAATTAAAAATAATATCCAATTGTTTAGAGATTTAATTGAAAATATTGTTTGAAAACAGAATTTTTAATGAAATTAAATTGTTTAAAGATAGAAACGAATAAAATTTGGTTGTTTACAGATAGTGACAAATAAAATTTGATTCTTATGAGGCAGAATTTAAAATACAATCAAATATTGTTTAGAAATAGAATTTCAAACGAAATTCAATTATTTAGAGACAAAGATGAATAAAATTTAACTAGGTGGGGACTTTAACAAATACAATTTGATTGTTATGGGACAGAATTTAAAGTAAAATCCGATTCTTTAGAGATTTAATTGAAGATATTGTTTGAAAACAGAATTTTTTTGAAATTCAATTGTTTAAAGATAGAGACGAATAAAATTTTATTGTTTAGAGATGGTGTTAAATAAAATTTTATTCTTATAAGACAGAATTAAAAATAATATCCAACTGTTTAGAGATAGAATTCCAAATAAAATTTTATTGTTTAAAAACAGGGACGAATAAAATTTGATTGTTTAATTAAAGATATTGTTTAGAGACGGGATTTTTAATGAAATTTAATTGTTTAGAGATAGAGACAAATAAAATTTGATTCTTCGGAGAAAGCGACAAATAAAATTGTATTTTTATGAGACAGAATTTAAAATAGAATCTAGTTGTTTAAAGATTGAATTTAAAATATTTTTTAGAGATTGAATTTTAAATAAAATTTAATTGTTTAAAGATAGAGGCGAATAAAATTTGATTGTTTAGAGATAGTGGCTTATAAAATTTGATTGTTTAGAGATAATGGCATATAAAATTTGATTCTTATAACACAGAATTTAAAATAAAATCAAATATTGTTTGGATATAGAATTTCAAATAAAATTTAATTATTTAGAGACAGAGACGAATAAAATTTGATCGCTTAAAGACGCCAACAAATAAAATTTGATTGTCATCAGAGAGAATTAAAAATAAAATCCAATTGTTTAGAGATTTAATTTAAAATACTATTTAGAGTCAGAATATCAAATAAAACGTAATTTAGAGACAAAAATTTTAAATAAAGTCGAGAATTTAAAATGAAATTGACAATATTAGGGTAGAGACTTCATTTTATAGTTTGCAATTATAATCTTAATGTGACCTTTTATTTTCCACTTGACTACAAGAGTGCTCGTAAACGCCTCACAGGACGATTAAAAGCGCCCAGGATGTCTTCTAGACATGGTGCACGATGTATTTGAAGAACTTTCTTGTTAAAGCTTATCGCTGTATTCTAAGAAAATTCGTCTTCTATAGAGCTTTTAGAATGACGAAAACTCTCAATAGAGTGAAAATACTATACATATAACGCAGAAGATTAAAGTGGAAGATTGCTGTGTTAAAAGATAATATCTACCCTAAAAACACATTGCTTTGAAAAATTGTCTTCAGTTAAGGGTTTCATAATAAAATTAGGTCTTGCTAACAGAATCAAGTTTTTAAAATAAAATCCAGTATTTTTTTTTATTCATTTAAAAAAAAGAACTTTACTGAAATAAAATCATTTGATTAATTAAAGCTTTTTTTTAAAAAAGCTTTTTAAAAAAAAATCTTCATCAGCTTATTTTTAATTCTTTGCTTAACTCTTGATTTAGGACGGGAAAATTGAATAAATACAGAAAATTGTTCAAGAGCTGTTTAAATTTTCAGCTGGGCCTTTATCATCACCTGCTCAAGTTTCCTTGATACCCAAGTGGGTCTTTTCGAGGATTTTGCATTATGTATAGTCTCAATGGACCCGGATGAGCTAAATATCAGGTTTTAGAAGATTCATAGGTGTAACCAACTCCATTAACAAAGAACAAGATAATGTAAGATGATATTGTCTTCAGGTTGGCCACTTCACCGAAAAACCGGGAATTAAAAAATTAACTGTTAAACCGGGGAATTTGTTACTAAACCGGAAATTTCTTCGTGAATCTAAAAGTTGTGAGAAATTTTAATAAAAATAAATTTTTTTCATATTTTACAAATCTAAAATTATAACACAGCCCCATAAAAAAAATGTTATACGAGACACTACATTAGTATATTTCTATGTATTTTTCTTTGATGAATCCGAAGCCGAAGTCAGAATTGCTATAAATTGGTTCTACTTTTTGAGATAATCTTAAAAAAAAATTCAAAAACGCAAATAAAAAGTAAACAATTTTTTTTAACGAGACACTACGCTAGTGTGTTCAGATTGACTAAAATTTTTGAGATAATGTTAAAAAACTGTTCAAAAACACAAAAAAAAACAACAACAAATTTTTTCTTGGCCGGGACATTACACTAATATATTACTACATATTTTTCTCTGCTGAATCCGAATCCAAAGTCAAAATAATCAAATTAGCTAAAATTTTTGAGATAATCTGAAAAAATCGATTTTTTTCCTGATTTTTATCAGTTTCTTGATATTATCTCAAAAAATTTTAGCCAATCTGATTATTCTGACTTCGGACACGGATTCAGCGGAGAAAAATACGTAGGAATACAATGGCATATTGTCACGTACAAAAAAAACTTTTTTTTGTGTTTTTGAGCAGTTTTTTGATATTATCTCAAAAAATTTAGCCAATTTGATTATTCTGACTTTGGATTTGGATTCAAGCAAGAAAAATACGCAGGAATACACTAATGTAGAGTCTCGGACAAAAAATTCTTTTTTTTGTGGATCTGTGTAATAATAATAATAATCTGCAAGTTCTTTCATTCCTTCATTCATTTTTTGTCTGTTCACACCAAAAGTTTGACACGTGGATATTTTTTGTTTAAAATTAGATACTTTTTAAAAATTGGTTTAAATTGATTAAAATTTATAACTATCAGTTTAAATAATTTTAATTTCATTAATAAATAAATCTATAATTTTTTCTATAATTTTCACCAGTTTTCAATATACAATTAATCTTTAAAATTTATAATTTTTCTTTAATTTTTTAAAATTATTATGTTCTGTTGTCGATTATTCTTGACAGTTTTCGAATTTTTCTTTTAATTGTCAATTATTTTTCTCACATCTCAAAAATTTTCTTTAATATTTAATTATTTTAATTATTTTGTAATTTTCCTTTTAATTATCAACTATTTTATTAAAATTTCAATTTAATTCTCTAATCTATAATTTTTAACTGCATTCTCCGTTTTTCAATTATTTTATTCAATATTCAATAATTCTCGCACTTTCTAAATTATTAATTATTATCTTGAATTTTCAATACAGTTCTTCAATTTCCAATTGATTTCTTCAATTTTCATTTATTTTTTAGAATTTTTAACATAATTTTTATCACTTTTCAATTGACAATTTATTATTCTTCTTCAATTTTATGATTTTATTTATAAATAAAAAAAAAGTTTGTTGAAATACCCATAATTCTCATCAATATTCGAATTCTTTCTCAATTGTTAATTAATTTTTTTAATAGTAAATTATTTTCGTCATACTGTAATTTTTCTTTTAATTACCAATTATTTTCTTGAAATTTCCATTTAATTCTTTAATTTTCAATTTATTTCATCAAATTTAAACTATTTTCTTCAATTCTTTTTTTTTTTTTTAAATTTTCAATTATTTTAATTGATTTTCAATTAATTCCTCAATATTGAATAATTCTCGGACTTTTTCAATTATTTTCTTTCATTAATAAAAACTGTTTTAAAAATTCAATTCAATGATTCAATTCTAGAACTGAGCTCTTCAATTCTCAGTTATTTTCTTCAAATTTACATTCAACTTTTTAATTTTCAATTATTTTCTTTAATATTAGAAAAATATCGCCTTTTTTCTATTATTATTTTCGATTATCACTAAGTTTCTTTAATTTTAAGTATAATTTATTTGTATTTTAATTCCATTCTTAATTGTTATTCCATTATTCAGTTTTCAATTATTTTCTTTTTTATTCATTAATTCTTGCCTTTTTTTCAATTACTTTATTTCAATTTTTAACCATTTTTGAAATTTCAATTTCACTTTTCAATTTTTAATTGCTTTCTTCAATTTTTTTCAATTTTAATTCTCTTTTTTGGATATTCAATCTAGTTGTTAATTAAATGTGCAATTATTTCCAACAATTATTCCTAGAATTTTTTTAATCATTCAATTTGCAATTATTTTTTTTAAATGTTTAAATTTTTTTTGTTTAATTTTTTCAATTATTTTTTTCAGTTGTCTATGAATCTAGTAATTTTGCGAAATATGTTTTCCATTGCTAATTATTTTACACATTTGTCACGTATTTTCTTCAGTTTTTCAATTATTCTCGTCCTTTTACAACTATTGACATAAATTATTATTTATTTTCCGCAATTTTCAATTATTTCCTACAATTTGTCAAATTTTAGATTAGTATCTTAAACTTTTATAATTAATCTTTTATTTTTTAAATTATTGTGTTTAGTTGTGCATTAATCTAGTTATTTTTTAAAGTTTGTTTTCAATTGTCAATTATTTTTGTCATTTTGTAATTTTGTTTCAATTATTAATTATTTTTTCAAATTTTAATTTGATTCTTAAATTTACAATTATTTCCTCAATTTTTTATTATTTCTTTCAATTTCGATTATTTTTTTCGTTTTTCAATCCAGTTGTTCAATTTTCAATTATTTACAATAGTTATTCCTATAATTTTTCAACTTTTTTGTTGAAATTTAATATTTATTGTTTAATTGTCTAATTTTTTAAACTTTTCTTTTCAATTGTGTAATAATTTACACAATTCTAATTTTTTCAATTATTTTTTTACTTATCTATGAATCAAGTCATTTTTCGATTTTCGTTTTCATTTGACAATTATTTTCGTCATTCTTCACATCTTTTCTTCAATTTCTCAATTATTCTCGTCAGTTTTTAACTATTTCCTATAATTATTATTTATTTTTCGCAATTTTCAATTATTATCTTAAAATTTTATAATCATTCTTTGCTTTTTTAAATTATTTTTATTATTAATTATTTTTAAATTATTGTTTAGTTGTGTATTAATCTAGCCATTTTCTAAATTTTGTTTTCAATTGTCAATTATTTTTGTCATTTTGTCATTTTTTTTCAATTTTTTAATTATTCCAGTCATTTTTCAACTATTTTTTTTTAATTAATTTATTTATTTATTTGAGAACTTGAACGGGAATAATTATAAATTGAATAATTGAATAATTCTAAATTATTTTCTGCAATTTTCAATTATTTCCTACAATTGTTCAAATTTTCAATTATTTCTTAAACTTTTATAATTATTTTTTGATTTTTTAAATTATTGTGTTTAGTTGTGCATTAATCTAGTTATTTTTTAAATTTTGTTTTCAATTGTCAATTTTATTTGTTATTTTGTAATTTTTTTTTTCAAGTATCAATTATTTTTTCAAATTTTAATTTGATTCTTAAATTTACAATTTATTTCCTCAATTTTTTATTATTTCTTTCAATTTCGATTATTTTTTTCGTTTTTTAATCCAGTTGTTCAATTTGCAATTATTTACAACAGTTATTCCTATAATTTTTCGACCATTGTAGTTAAATTTAATATTTATTGCTTAATTTTTTAAACTATTTTTTTCAATTGTGTAATTATGTAGCCATTTTTCGAATTTTGTTTTCAACTGTCAATTACTTTCTTTATTTTTCAAATATATTCTTTAATTTCGTAATTTTCATTATTTGAATTTGCAAAAATTTATAGTTTTGAATAACCAACAACAATACAAAGTTTGTTTATTAATGTTACTAGTGGGATTATATTACGTAATTATTTTTAAATGTTTACGATAAATCATTGTCAAAAATTAAGATTTTACTATTTTGTGATAATAAAACTTTTTAAGCTTTAATTATAATTAACAAGATTCTAATAATGTTTAAATTTTAAACTGAAGTATAAAGTTACATTTTAAATATTCAGTCGAATTTCGCAAAATGAAATATACTGTTTCAATTGTTCGAAAATTTGTGACCAGGAAATCCAAAAAATTGACTGGGAATTTAATTTCAAATAACAAATATTCGATATTTCACGTTTAAAACAAGACAAAAATGTTGAATGAAAGGACGATTGAATCTTGTATTTTCATTTCTTATCACTTTTTTTTTTTTTTAACAAACAAAAGAATGTTATGAAGTTGCTTCTGAATATTTTTCCGATAGTTTGAGGAATCGAAGATAGTTTTGTACACAATAGAGAAGACGAGAATATACAGAACTGGCTCATTTTACTGCTGCTTTTCCACTGTTAGGAGCATCATTGAATGCAGTTCATTATTTTGTCCTTGACAAAGTAGGCCGACAGTTGTTTGAAACTTCTAGCAAATGCTCATTATACAGTCAACTTTCGATAACGACCCTGCTCACTTGCTTTTGGAAACATTCATGTCAATCTCTCACAATTCATAATTAGGGATCAAATTCTTGGACAGATTCCAGGATTTGTGTAGAAATTACGAATTCTTTGATCGTTGATAGACATTCTTCACTCTTTGAAGAAATGAAACAGATTAATATGATGATTGAGACAACAAAGTAAAAAGTAACAGTTAAATTAAAACATTTAATCAGGAAGAAATGCATAAGGGTAATTCTCCACGTAGCGCACAAATTGTTGAAAACAATTGTCAAAAATTTTTTTTATCAATATCATAAAAGTTAATATAAATTCTTCAAGTTAAAGTGTCTGAAATGAAGTGTCCATGATGGGCCGGACAAAATATTTATAATTTTGGTATTTTTTTTAAACAAATTACTTGTAAGCACTTATATGTACCTTACGTTAAAAACTGTGTATGCAAATAGATTCTATAATGAAAATTAAAAACCGAGTGATGAATTCATTTTCACAAAAATTAAAAACGCTTTCTGTTAAAAATATTTTTTTCGGTAATTTATGGAAATTTATGGAAATTTGTGGGAATTTACACTGTAATTTATGGAAACTTTCGCAGTAATCTATAAAAATGTGTAAAACATAAACCACGATTCCAAAATTTGAGTTTGGTAATTTATGGAAATTTATGCGGTAATTTATGGAAATTTTCGCGGTAATATATAAAAATGTGTAAGGCATAAACCACGATTCAAAAAATTGATTTTGGTAATTTATGGAAATTTATGCGGTAATTTATGGAAATTTTCACGATAATTTGTAAAAATGTGTAAGGATCAAATCACGATTCAAAAAATTTATTTTGGTAATTTATGGAAATTTATGCGGTAATTTATGGAAATTTTGGCGGTAATTTATAAAAATATGTAAGGCACAAACCACGATTTAATAAAATTATTTTGGTAATTTATGGAAATTTTTTAGGTGATTTATACAAATTTGTGTAATGTACAAACCACGATTCAAAATTTTAAGTTTGGTAATTTATAGAAATTTTAGAGTTAATTTATAAAAATGTCGATGTAATTTATAAAAATGTGTAAGCAACACACCATAATTTAAACTTTTTATTTCGGTAATTTATAAAAAAAAATTTAAAGCACAAATCACAATTTAAAATTTTGATTTTGGTAATTTATGGAAATTTTCGCGGTAATTTATAAAAATTCTAGCGGTAATTTATGGTAATTTGTTTGGTTATTTATGGTAAACTTACTTGTACTATGGCAGTTTATAAGAAATTTCAATTTTATTGTTTAATACACCACACGCCGAACTTACACAAATTTGTTCATGTTATACCAATGCCGGTCGAAAATTTGAGGTTAGTGGAGACGGTTGAAACTATTTCGACCGGCATTATTAATTCCCTTGTTTTTTAGAAAAGCATCATTAATTTTTAATTTCTCTCGCATGGATTACTTTTATATGGTCAAAAATAATACAAATACACTTTATTAAACTTTTATTATAAATAATTTTCGAATTTATTGTAAAATATTCAACGACCGGTCGAGGTTGGTGGAGACGATTTTATGAGGCCCTGAACAAATTTGAAATTTGAATTGAAAAAAATGAATAAATCAATTAGGAAATTGATTGCTTTTTTCATGTATCAACTTAAGGAAGTTGATTGTTACTTATTCCAAAGTAGAACTATGTTAAAAATTTATTTTTATTTATGAAATTTTTTTTTATTAATAAAATAGAGGATAATAGAAAAAACTGTAGTCAAAGATAAATAGCAAAAAAAAAATCCAAAAAAATTTTTTTTGTATTAAACGTTTTTTTATTTAATTATAATAAATTAAACAATACTATATGCCAATATTTATTGTACTTATTAGTGAATATTGGTACAAATATTAATTTTTCTTTTTTAATTTCTTGTGGGGACAGGTCAAATAATTACATTTTTAGCCTTTTAAACCGTTTAAACGAAAAAATATTATATTATATACAAAAGTATCTGTTGGTTTTTGTTTATAAATATAAAAGTTACCTTTTTACGTTGAAATAATAGAAGAAGACAAAAATTATTTGGGATTATTCTTTCAAAACATGGGAAAGTGAATTTGTGCGCTACGCGGAGAATCACCCATAATTATTTCCTGCGAGTCATGAGATTGAATTTTCAATAATTTGAAATTAATAAAGTTAAATTTCTATTTAACTGAATTTTTATACAAAAGAATGTTTTTATTAACCAAATTTTCATTAATTTTTATTCAACAAAAGTTTTAATTAACCATATTTTTAATCAACAAAATTTGTATTTAATTTTTTTTAACGCTTTTATTAAACGGGATTTTTAAAGCAGATTTTTCAGTTCATGGAATTTGCAGCTAGCAAAATTTCTTTTTAACAAAATTTAGGTGCAATAAAATTTTCAAAAAAGAGAATTTCTATTTATGAAATTTCCAAACGGTACAATTCTTGTTTCAGGAATTCTTTATTTTTAACTTTTATTTGCATGAATTGTCATTTAATAGAATTTTACCGAATTCTCATTTGTCGGAATTTTTATTTCAAATTGAAATCCGACAAACATTTTAGTAAGAATTAAGTAATTAATTATTATTATTAATTAAATAATAATAATCTCCGTAAACTCCTAAAGTTAGTTAGTATTTATATTTATTCATCTTTTTCTGTCCACGTTTTAAAGTCTGAAGTGAAGTTAGTTGGTATTAATATTTATTCATCTTTTTCTGTCCACGTTTTAAAAACTGAAATGAAATTAGCTCCTGTTATTTTATTGATTTTGACTCTCTTTATTAGAAAAATATTTTGAAATTTGAATTGAAAGAATAAGGTAACCTTTTTCGTTAGTGGCATGTTGTGCTGGTTTTTAATTGTCATTTGTGTAAAAAAAAAGTTTCGAAAAATGCTTTAAAAATTTATTATGATTTTTGAAGAAGTTTAAAATAAATACACATGCAATTAATTTTCTACATTTTCAGTTATTATTTCAAATTTAGATTATTGTCATCAATTTTTCATTATATAACGCTTTTTTAATTATTTTCTTTTGCTTAAAAATAAATTCTGCATTTTTTCTTGATTTTCATCAATTTATAATTATATTCATTATTTTGGCATTACTTTTAAAAATTTTAATTATTTATCCGATATTGCAATTATTTGCATCAATTTTCGTTATTTATGCGATTTTTTCATTATTCTCTTTAATTAAAATTTTTTAAGTAATTTTGTAATTATTATTTTTTTTAAACATATATTCTATGATTTTTTCAGTTATTTCTCTCAAATTTTATTGAATGTTTTCAATTTTTCATATTTAAATTATTTTTATCATAATTCAATTTTGTTTCTCAATCTTAAATTATTTTCATCATATTTCAATTATTTTTTTCAATTTTTAATTAATTTCAATTATTTTTCTCGATTGTTAATTATGCTTCACATTTTTTAAAATTATTTCCTAAGATTTTTAAGTATTTTTCTGAAAATTCAAATATTTTCTTCAATTTCTAATTATTTTCATTTGTTCTCTGAATTTCAATTTTTTTTTTATTAATTATCGTAAATTTTAATTATTTTTAGCTTTCTTCCAGACTTTTCTTCAATTTTTAGTTTTTCTCATTTTATAAAATTAATTTATAAAATTTTAAAGTATTTTTTTCAAATTTCTATTACTTTCTTCAATTTTTAATTATTTTTATTTGTTTTCATAATTTCCAAAACATTTTATTAATTATCGTAAATTTCAATAAGTTTTAGCATTCTTCCAGTCTTTTCTCCAACTTTTAGTTATTCTCATTTTCTAAAATTATTTTCTAAGATTTTTAAGAATTTTTCTAAAATTTCAATTGTTTTCTTCAATTTTTAATTATTTCGATTTGTTTTCATAATTTCAAATTTTTTTTTTATTAATTATTTATTTATTAATTTATTTAATTATCTTAAATTTCAATTACTTTTAGCTTATTTCTTCAATTCTTTCCTCCAATTTTTAGTTGTTTTTTTTAATTGATTTCTAAGATTGTCATGTATTTTTTTCAAATTTCAATTATTATTTTCTTTCAGACTTTTCTCCAATTTTTAGTTTTTCTCATTTTATAAAATTAATTTCTAAAATTTTAAAGTATTTTTCTCAAATTTCCATTATTTTCTTCACGTTTTTCAATTATTTTTTTTGTTTTCATAATTTCCAAAATTTGTTATTAATTATCGTAAATTTTAATTAATCAAGAATGTTTAACTATTTATCTGACTTTTTAATTATTTAATTATTTATATTATTTTTTATATTATTTTCTTCAATTTTCAATTACTTTCGTTCTTTTTCTCGTTCTTTTTCATAATTGCCAAAATGTTTTTACTTGTTTCTCTTTAATTAAAACTTGTTCTGTTCAATTTTAAATTATGTTTATCTTTTTTCATTTATTTTCTCTAATTTTTAATTATTTTCTTTTTTTGCAATGAACTTCTAAAAGTTTTAAGTATTTTTCTCAAATTTTGTTTAACTTTCCTTTATTTAAAATATTTTATGTAATTTGTTTAATTATTTTCTCAAATTTTAATTATTTTTTTAAATTTTAATTTATTTATCTTAATTTTTAATCATGTTTATTCAATTTTCAATTATTTTCTCTAATTTTTTATTATTCTATTTTGTTTTAATTTACTTTGAAGATTCTCAAGTATTTTTCTCACATTTAAATTATTTTCTTTATGTTTAAAACATTTTTATAATTGTTTAAATTACTTTCCCCAATTTTTAATTAATTTAATTTTTTTTTCATTTAATTTACAAAATTTGCCATTGTTTTGTTTAATTTCAATTATTTTTTGCAATTCTTTTTAATTCTAAAATATTATAAATTTTGTCCTAAATAAATATTTTTTTTATTTATATTAATTGATTTTTAACCTATATTTAAAATAGTTATTTCTTCTTATTAGACAAATATTATTTACCGATTTGTTATATTTATTATTGTATTTTATAATTTCTAAAATGTATAAAAAACTAATCGCGCGCGTTTTATTTTGCTAGTTTTAAACTAAATTGGATTGGTGATTCGAATTAAAATTCGTACATTTTTAAATTCGTAATAAAATAATAATAATTAATAATATTAATAATTCCACATAATTTTTACCAGAACAAGTGAAAATTTTGACAAATGAGAATTCGGTGTTTTAATAAAATTTCTATGAAATAAATGTTTCGATAAAATAACAATTAGAATAAATAAAAACTCGAACAAACAGAAATTTACTTAAATAAAACAGCTCAATGGATAAAAATTCAGGTACATAAAATTTATGTTACGTGAAAATTTTAAAACTAGAGGTTCTGTTATAAAGAAAATTCGATTAAATAAAATTTCCTTAATAAAAATTCTAATTTATACAATTCGATTTAACAGATATTTGGACACGTAAAATTTGAGCCATTCGAAATTCGAACTAATGAATTTTTTAACTAATTCTCTTTTCTAAGTCGTTTTTCATCACTTTAAAGTAATTTCTTAAAGTTTAATTATTTTTTTATATTGATCATTAACTTTTCTCATTTACAACTATTTTATCAAAATTACATTCTTTTCTCTATCGTCAAAATTTCTTGGACAATGTTAATCTAAATTATTTTTCATTTTCACGATAATATGTAATTATCATTTTAAAATAATTAACTTTTAAAATGTTTTTCCTTTTTTAAAATGTCCAGTATGTTCCTTTAAACTTCTCACAAATTTACTCTGTTTCAAATAAATTACATAAATCCACTTTTTACTTTTAACTTTTAAAATGTGTTTTTTTTTTTTTTAATTATTTTCTACCATTTTCATTTACACCAATTATTCTATCCAACTTTTAGTCTTTTTAGTTTAAAATTTTTAACTTCTCAGTTGTCTTTTATCGTTTTAAAATAATTTTCTTAAATTATCAGTGCTTAATTATTTTTTAAATTATTTTCCATAAACATTACTTTTTTCCACTTTGAGATGTTTTATCCATTTCTCTTTAAAATATTTTTATGTTCTTTAGTTGAAATTTAAATCGATACAAATTTGACCGAAAATGAAATTTGTGTCGATTAAAATTCGAATCAAATAGAATTGTAATTAATCGAAAATTAAATTGATTAAAATATGATTAGATTGAAAATACGATAAATTGAGATCAAAATTAATTGAAACTCTAATTAATTATAGTTTTAATCTCTGGAAATTTTACTCTGTTAAAATGTTTTATACTTATACTGAAAGTTGAATAAAAAAGGTTTATATAAACTGAAATTTGAATAAATACAAATTTTGAAAATTTAAAATTCAGATTGATTTAAATTTAGAGTATTGAAACTTCAATCGATTAAAAATTTACATCTGTTCAAAGTTCAGTAAATCAAATCTCGGATCAATTGAAATTGTCATTTTAGTTTAAAATTGGAATCGATTCGAATTCGAATAGATTAATATTTTGACAAATTTAATCAATTGAATTTGATATTAAATGAATTTCGAAACAATGGAATGGTATTCAAAATTAAATAAATTAAAATTTTGATAAATAAAAATGTAAATGAAATGAAATTGAGAATAATTGAATTTGGATTAATTGAATGTTGAATCCATGAAAATCTGAATCAATTAAAATTTGAATAAATTATAATATTATAATAAATAAAAGCATGTAAAGAATTAACGATTTATAAGTTGAAATTTGAATGTAGATCAAATTTGTCATTAAATTAAAATACAGTCTTGTATTAAAATCGGATTAAATTTGAATGAGATAAACTCAGAATTTATTAGAATAAATAAATTTTTACTTATTTAATTAAATTTTAACGAATTAGGTAAGTTTAAAATCAAAATGTAATGAAAAGTTTTACTAGTAAAAATTACAATTGATTAAAATCTGAATGAAACTAAAGTTGAGATCAATTTGAAATTGATTAAAACTATTATAAATTAAAATTAAAATCCATTAAAATGTAAATAAATTAAATTTCCCCTTCAATTAAAGTTTCTGTTAATAAAAATCGTCTCAATTAAAATTTGGAATTGATTGAAATTTAGGTGTATTTTTCTAATTTAGATAAATTAAAACGTAGATCGATTAAAATCCAAATTTCTGGAATTTAAATTATTTAAATTTTGGCTAGATAAGATTATAAATTGGTTAAATTTAATCCTTGAAATTTTATTTATTGAAATTTGTTATTGAAATCAGATCGGAATGTAATTTATATCACGTCAAATTTCGATTAATTAAATTCATAACTGATTAAAATTCCCGTCCATAAAATTGTCAACTAATTAAATCAAGATTCATTAAAATTTGTGTGTAATTAATCTTAATTCGATTAAAATTTTGATTAAATTGAAGCTCTGTTTAAGGGCATGTGATGAAGAATGACGTCACTAGTATAAGCAAAATTTGTCCGTAAACTTTCTCTTAAAATAACAAATATTTTTACACAAAAATTTATAAAATTGCTTAAAATATCATTAGGAAGGTCTCTCTGACCCAAGTTTGTTTGAATTTTGTCTTCAAATTAATTTTTTTAATTTTCAAAAAATCAGCTCATGTTTTAAAAAGTTAACTTTAAGGCAAAATTTAAAAAAACTTGGATCAGAGAGACCTTTTTAATGATATTTTAAGTAATTCCACAAAGTTTGGTGTCAAAATATTTATTATTTTAAGAAAAAGTTTACGGACAAATTTTACCTGTACCAGTGACGTCATTCTCCATCACATGCCCTTAATGAAGATAATATTTATTTAAAAAAAAAAAAAAATAAGAAAAGAAGGTGAAAAATTGTCTGAATAGGAGAAAATATTTCGAAAAAATGAAAAATCCGAATAAATGCAATGAAAGAGTAAAATAAAAGAAATAATAGATTCAAATATAGTACCTGGAGTTGTTTGTTGGGCTTGATCGATAGTAGGCTGTAAACTTCCATCTTCGAGGTGTCTCGACGATTCTTGAGCATTTTTCATATCCTCGACTTGTCCTTCGACACATTCTTCGGCTTCTGAAATGAAAAATAAAAGTCATATGAAAATTTTTGACAAAAATTGAACAATAAACAAGCACGAAAAAATCTCACGCTATAATCATCTGTCACTTTTTTGGGGTTATGTTGATGTAAAAGAAAAATTTAATCAAAAAAATCACCAGGTCAATAATAAATCAATATTAATTAGTTTCACTAGTTATTATTAGTTACAGTTGACTAAAAAGTAGAGTCAGACAGACGGAAATTATCAATTTTCTACTACCATCGATAGGAAACGATTTCTAAAGCTTAGACAATGACTTTTTTATAATCAAATTAAATTCAAGACTCTCCTTTGAATAGTTTCTTTTTAAAAGATATTTATTAGATGTCACAATGATCCCGGAATAATTCAATAAAGAAATCAATGTCACAATAGATTTAAAGGTCACGTACTCTTTTGAATTTTAGGCCTGTACTTGATATCAACCAGCGTCTTCATATTAAAAATCAACAAAAGGCCAGGGGATCGCCCTTTGAATAAAAAATATGCATCGAAAATTTTAATTTTCGACTGCACCTTCACTCTGTATATAATAACACTCGAGAATTTCTATTATTTCTGACGCAGCAGTTTATCTTTTATCAGTTATCATGAACGTAATATTGACCTTAATTCCCCGTTGCAGTGCCAGCATCTGATAAGAAAATGTGCTCCAGATGGAGCCTTTTCTACAGGAAATTGTCCCAATATAGAAGTAAGAAAAGCAAGGGAATATTGGGACAACTCAAATTATCTTCAACCTTATTTTACATTCAGTTTCTAAAAGAACTTCGTGACCTGTAATGTGTAGCATTCTTTAGCTTTGGGGCTGCTTTTAAACCAAAATTGTTCGTTTAAACTCAAGTGCATTTAATTTATTTTCTCAAGCACCTTTTATATAGAGGAAATTCTTAAAATAGTTTCACGATGGAATCTATAAAACTTCAAAAAAAAACCAAACAAAAAATAAATAAAATAAATTAAATATCAAAGTTACATTAAACAAGAAATTAAATTTAAAAACTGAATTTGCAATTAAGTCGAATAAAATGAGCAGAGAAAAGTACTTAACTAACGAGAATTAAGAGGAAAAATATCCAACTATGGAGATTTGAAGAAAAATATCTAGATAAAAGGAATTTAACGAGAAACTCTAGATAAAAAGATGTAAATTAAAAGCTTTAAAGAGTCTTGAAATGAAAAGCTTAAAAACTTTAAATTGAAAGCTCTAACACGATTTAAATTAAGAACTGTAAAAAAGCGAATATTAAATTTAAATTATCAGGGTTGTATGTAAAATTTACACATTTTTATAATCTTATAGTAATTATAATTAAAGCTTAAAAAGTTATATTATCACAAAATATTAAAATCTAATTTTTTGGACGATAATTTATCTTAAATATTTAACAAGAATTACGTATTGTAATTCCACTAACAACATTAACAAACAAAATTTGCATTATTACACACTGTTACACAATTAAAAAAAAGTAGTTTAAAAAATTAAACAATAAATATTAAATTTAAACAAAATAGTCGAAAAATTATAGGAATAACTGTTGGCAATAATAGCGAATTGAACAACTGGATTAAAAATCGAAAAATATTATAAAAAATTGAGGAAATAAATTGAAACTTTAAGAAGCAAATTAAAATTTTAAAAAATAATTGATAATTGAAACACAATTATAAAATAACGAAAATAATTGACAATTGAAAACAAAATTCAAAAAATATCTAGATGAATACACAACTGAATAAACTAATTCAAAAAATCAAAGAATAATTATAAAATTTTAAGATAATAATTAAAATTTTATATAATTGTAGAAAATAATTGAAAATAATTAATAATTGATGGAAATAATTGAAAATGACGAGAATAATTGAAAAATTCAAGAAAATATATATATTTTCTTGAATTTTATGTGAAAAATGACGAAAATAATTGTCAATTAAAATCAAAATTCAAAAAATGACTATATTTGTAGACAACCAAAAAAACTAATTAAAAAAATTAAATAAATAATATTAAATTTAAAGAAAATAATTACAAATTGAAAAATTAAGAAAATTATAGGAATAATTGTTGGAAATAATTGCATATTTAACAATTGCATTGAAAATCGAAAAAAATAATTGAAATAAAGAAAATAATTAAAAATTGAAGAATTAAATTAAAAATTTAAGAATTAAATTAAAATATGAATGAATAATTAAGAATTGAAAAAAAAAAACAAAATAACGGAAATAATCACCAATTGAAAAAAAATTTTAAAAATGTCGAGATTAATACACAACCGAAGAAAATAATTTAAATATCAAAAAATAATTATAAATTTTAAGATAACTATTAAAAAATGAAAAAAATTGCTGGAAATAATTGAAAATTACGGAAAATAAATAATTGGAAATAGTTGAAAATGACGAGAATAATTGAAAAATTCAAGAAAATATGTGAAAAATGACGAAAATAATTGTCAATTAAAAACAAAATTCGAAAAATGATTAGATTTAACAAATGAAATAAAAATGGAAAAAAATAATTATAATTCAAAAAAAGAATTATAATTCAAAAAAATAATTGAAAATTGCAGAAAGCAATTAAAAAGTAAAGAATGGAATTATAATTTATTGAAAAAAGCCGACAATTAATTAATATAGAAGAAAACAAGTGAAATTAAAAGTTAAAGAAAATAATTGAAGAATTGTATTTAAAATTAAAGAAACTTAATAATAATCGAAAAAAATAATAGAAAATAGACGATAATTTTTTAATATTAAAGAAAATAATTGAAAATTGAGAAGTGGAATTTAAAATTGAAGAAAATAACTGAGAATTAAGGAGCATAGTTCTAGAATTAAATAATTAAATTGAAATTTTGACACAGTTTTTAAAATTGAAAAAAGTAATTAAAATTGAAAAAGATAATTGAAAATTGAAGTAAGGAATGAAAAATTAAATATGGGAATTAAAATTTAAAGAATATACCTAAAAACTGAAAAAAAATATTGAAGAAACCCGAGAATTAATTAATATTGAAGAAATCAATTGAAAACTGAAGAATGGAAATAAAAATTGAAGAATGAAATTAAAAATTAAAGAAAATAATTGATAAATAAAAGAAAAATTACAATATGACGAAAGTAATTAAATATTGACAAAAATAATTATCTATTAAAAAAATAATTAACAATTGAAAAAAAAGTTGAAAAATAGTGAGAATAATCGTTATTTGTACAAAATTTTTTTTAAAATTAATGAATAATCATAAAATTGAAGGAGAATAATAAATTGTCAATTAAAAACTGATGGGAATTATTGGAAAAAATTCTTGAAATTAAATGAAAATTGAAGAAATTAATTGAAAATTTAAGAATTGTATTAAAATTTCAAGAATATAATTGTTAATTGAAAAAATGCGAGAATAATTGAATTTTGAATAAAATAATTAAAAAACGAAGAATGCAATTTGAAATTGAAGAAAATAATTAAACAATTTTATTTAAAATTAAGGAAACTTAATGATAATCGAAAGAAATAACAGAAAAAATGCCATAATTTTTTAATATTTAAGAAAATATGTGAAAATTAAAAAGTGGAGTTTAAATTTGAAGAAAATAACTTAGAATTGAAGAGAACAGTTCTAGAATTAAATAATTGAATTGAAATTTTAAAATAATTTTTATGAGTAAAAAAATTAATTGAAAAAATACGAGAATTGTTGAATATTGAGCAATTGACTAAAAATCGATCAAAATAATTGAAAATTAAAGAAAATATTTGAGAATTGAAGAAAATAATTAAAATTTGAAAAAAGTGAATATTAAAGAATTAAATGGAAATTTCAAGAAAATCATTGACAATTAAAAGAAAAATTACAATATGAAGAAAATAATTAAATATTGACAAAAATAATTAACTATTAAAAAAAATCAAACGAAAAAAAACTTGAAAAATTGTGAAAATAATCGGCATACGAACAAATTTTTTTTTTAAATTATGAATAATCATAAAATTAAAGGAGAATAATAAATTGTCAATTGAAAACTGATGAAAATTATGGAAAAAATTCTTGAAATTAAATGAAAATTAAAGAAATCAATTGTAAATTGAAGAATTGTATTAAAATTTCAAGAATATAATTGATAATTGAAAAAATGCGTGAAATACTGAATATTGAATAAAATAATTAAAAAACGAAGAATGCAATTGAAAATTGCAGAAAATAATTGAAGATAAATTAAATAATTTATCCAAAAAATGGATGAAGAAATGAAAGACCTTGCGGATTATTATTATTACTAGCAAAATAAAACGCGCGCCAGCGCGCGATTAGTTTTTCGTGCCTTTTAGAAATTTATTTATCAAATTTATACAGGCTGCAAACAACATTTCGGAGTAAATATATACAATCATTACATGGCTGAGAAATTATAAAATACAATAAAAAATATAACAAATCGGTAAATAATATTTATCTAATACGAAGAAATAAATATTTTAAATATAATATTTAAAAATCAATTAATATAAATAAAATAAATATTTATTTAGGACAAAAATTATAATATTTTAGAATTAAAAAAATTGCAAAAAATAATTGAAATTAAACAAAATAATTGCGAATTTTGCAAATTAATTGAAAAAAAATGAAAACAATTAAAAATTGGGGAAAGTAATTTAAACAATCATAAAAATGTTTTAAACATAAAGAAAATAATTTAAATTTGAGAAAAATACTTGAGAATCTTAAAAGTAAATTAAAACAAAATAGAATAATAAAAAATTAGAGAAAATAATTAAAAATTGAAAAAACATGGTTAAAAATTGAGATAAATAAATTAAAACTAAAAGAAATAATTAAAATTTAGGAAAATAATTAAACAAATTACATAAAATATTTTAAATAAAGGAAAATTAAGCAAATTTTAGAAAAATACTTAAAACATTCAGAAGTTCATTGAAATAAAAGAAAATAATTAAAAATTAGAGAAATTAAATGAAAAAAAATAAACATAATTTAAAATTGAACAAAACAAATTATAATTAAAGAGAAATAAGTAAAAATTTTTTGGCAATTATGAAAAAGAACGAGAAAAAGAACGAAAGTAATTGAAAATTGAAGAAAATAATAAAAATAATGAAATAATTGAAAAGTCAGATAAATAGTTAAAAATATTTTTAATTATGAAACAAATGTAAAGAATTGAAATTCAAAGGAAATAAATTTTGGAAAATAATAGAAAAATGTTTTTAAATTTTATAACTTGCCGAAAATAATTAAAATATGATTCATTTAAATTATTTAAATAAATAAAAAAAATAATTGAAATTTGAAAAAAAATACATGAAGATCTTAGAATTCAATGAAAAAAAAAGAAAATAACTAAAAATTGGAGAAAATAATTGAAGAACAAAGCTAAAAGTAATTGGAATTTACGATAATTAATAAACAACTTTTAAAATTATGAAAACAAAGAAAAATAATTAAAAATTAAAGAAAACAATTGAAATTTTAGAAAAATTCTTAAAAATTTTAGAAAATAATTTTAGAAAATGAGAATAACTAAAAATTGGAGAAAAGACTGGAAGAATGCTAAAAATAATTGAAATTTACGATAATTAATAAAATTTTTTGGAAATTATGAAAACAAAGAAAAATAATTAAAAATTAAAGAAAACAATTGAAATTTTAGAAAAATTCTTCAAAATCTTAGAAAATAATTTTAGAAAGTGAGAATAACTAAAAATTGGAGAAAAGACTGGAAGAATGCTAAAAATAATTGAAATTTACGATAATTAATAAAATTGTTTGGAAATTATGAAAACAAAGAAAAATAATTAAAAATTGAAGAAAACAATTGAAATTTTAGAAAAATTCTTCAAAATCTTAGAAAATAATTTTAGAAAGTGAGAATAACTAAAAATTGGAAAAAATACTGGAAGAATGCTAAAAATAATTGAAATTTACGATAATTAGTAATTTTTTTTAGAAATTATGAAAACAAAGAAAAATAATTAAAAATTGAAGAAATTTGAGAAAAATACTTAAAAAATTTTAGTAATTTATTTTATAAAACGAGGAAAACTAAAAATTGGAGAAAAGTCTGGAAGAAAGCTAAAAATAATTGAAATTTATGATAATTAATAAAAAAAATTTGAAATTCTGATAACAAATGAAAATAATTAGAAATTGAAGAAAATGTTTGAATTTTCAGAAAAATACTTAAAAATCTTAGAAAATAATTTTAGAAAATCAGTATAATAATTAAAAATCGAAAAAAATAATTGAAAAATGATAAAATTAATTAAAAATTGACAAAAATAATTGAAATATGCTGAAAATAATTTAAGATTGAGAAAGAAAATTGAATTATGATGAGAATAATTTAAATAATATAAAAACTTGAAAACATTCAATAATATTTGAGAGAAATAACTGAAAAATAGAATATATGTTTAAAAAAAATAATTATTGTAAAAATTACTTAAAAATTTTTAATTAAAGATAATAATTAAAAAATCGCAGAAATAATCGAAAATTGATGAAAATAATTGCAATATCGGATAAATAATATTGAAAATTTTAAAAGTAATGCCAAAATAATGAATATAATTATAAATTGATGAAAAGCAAGAAAAATTGCAGAATTTATTTTTAAGCAAAAGACAATAATTAAAAAATTGTTATATAATGGAAAATTGATGACAATAATCTAAATTTGAGATAACTGAAAATTTAGGAAATTAATTGCATGTGTTTATGTATATTTTAAACAACTTCAAAAACCATAATAAATTTTTAAAGCATTTTTCGAAACTGTTTTTTTACACAAATGACAATTAAAAACCAGTAAAACACGACACTAACGAAAAAGGTTACCTTATTATTTCAATTCAAATTTCAAAATATTTCCTGATAAAGAGAGTCAAAATCAATAAAATAACAGGGAGTAAGACTAACTTCACTTCAGTTTTTAAAACATGGACAGAAAAAGATGAATAAATATTAATACTAACTATAAGTTCACTTCAGACTTTAAAACGTGGACAGAAAAAATGAATAAATATAAAAAGTAACTAACTTCAGGAGTTTACGGAGATTATTATTATTAAATTAATTAATTAATTTTAGATTTGTAATATTTAAAAAAAATGTATTTTCGATCAAATTTTTACAACTTTTAGATCCACGAATAAATTCTCGGTTTAGTAACTTTCCCGATTTTCCCGGTCAATTTTTTAATTTCCGGTAATTGCCCTGATTATCTTTAGAATAGAATTACTTAATGATTACAATTTATACACACTAGTTTGTTTTTCCAACTTTAATTAAATTCGAGTACAATATTAATCTATACAATCATATAATTTTTTCTCTATATTCACAATCCTTTATTTATAACGCTTTTTGTATTTATAATCTGATATTTACATAGATTACATAAAGCGAAGAGAGAATGACAAATTTCAAAATTCCCTTTCAATGACTAAAATGTAATTATTTCCCTATAATTTATTCTGATAATAATAGGGAGATTTCGATATGAAATTTACATTATTCTCGATTTAACAAATAGGAAAGTAAAAAGCATTAATATGCTAGTAACACAACACAACACAATCACACAACTTGTGTTGCACTAAATACACGAGCCCTGCCCTGTGAAAACACAAATTCCTGTAGATGGGACGCGAAATGAATATTAAGTGAAGTACGGCTTCAAACTAACACTGTTGTCATTCAAACAACCATTGTTGTTATCTCCAGAATAAAGTAACTCGAAATGTTTGTTCCTTTGTCAAGCGACGGAAATTGTTATCAATAAGTGAACAACATATATACATTTTTCAAAATGCGTTTCACATTATGTACATAATAATAACGGCTTTTCAGAAAGTAGATGATTAGAATTTTGTATAATATATATGAATATGAATTTGTATTAAAAATTCATGTACGGTCAAAGGACCATTCATGAGAAAATTATATTGCTCAATTTTAGGTCTTTCCCTTCAATAAGAAAGTTTCAAGAAATAATATAAGACCGCATCTTTCAGAAGTATAACGTTTTCGAGTCCACAGATGTTTCACATTATTTCCAAAACCCTCAACATTTCCCGTTTTAATGAACTTTTTCTTTTCAATGTCTTCTTTTAGGATTTTAAAAGTTCATTGGGAAAAGATAAATTCTTGTTATTAAAAGAAAAAAAAAAAAGAAAAATTGTTGGAAAGCCGACATTTTGACCAAAACTCAATTAACAGAATCTGCAATAGACGGAAATCTATTTAGGGGCCATCCATAAATTACGTAAGACGTTTTTTCGGTAATTTGAACCCCCCCCCCCCTCCCCCACGTAAGATTTTTTACATACATTAGCGCCATTTTTTCTATTGGTCGTAAGATTTCCTGGACCACCCCTCCCCCCTAAAAGTCTTACGTAATTTATGGATGGCCCCTTATCCGAATATTGAAATTCCCGAAGCTTCATTTGTCAGAATATTTAACTTCCTGAAACTTTATTTATCGGAATATTTAACCTGTAAGAAATTTTCGAGAAATTTTATTTATCAGACTTTGTTTTTGTCCGAATATTTAAAAAACCAAAACTCTATTCTCTCTAAATTTGAATTAGTTAAAAATAACTAATAATTAGTAAAATCGTGCATGAGTTTTTATTTCAGCAATTAGTTAAAAATAACTAATTATTAGTAAAAAAAATAAATAATTGTTAGTAAAAACATAACTAAAAGATAGTTAAAATTTGACTAATTGAATTAGTAAACAGAATTTTACTAAAATATTAGTTATTTTTACATAACCTAAAAATGAATTTGACTAATAATAATTAGTTATTTTTCACTAAATGATTAGTAGAAATATAACTATTTGAATTAGTGACTGAGTTTTTGTTTTCAAATTAGTTATTTTTAATTAATTCAGATTTAGAGAGTTTGTCAGAATACGTATAATTATTCGATTTTGCATTTTTAGAAATTAATTTTTTTTTAAATTTATCAGAATTACCATTTTTTCAAATATTTAACCTCTTAAAACTCTATTTCTCAGAATATTTAACCTCTTGAATCTTAATTCAGTGACGTAACTGGAAGGACAAGGGCCCTGGGGCAAAAAAGAAAATAGGGCCCCAATTATATTTGTCACAAGATTTTTTTTTCTTTTAATATTTTAAATCATATTTCACCTTATTAAATCTATAGGAATTTTACTTTCTTCAAATTTCAGTTAATGTGAACTTATATTGATTAAAAGTTCCATTAATTCTCATCTCAAATATACTAAACTTGAAGTAATTTACAAATTTCTTTAATTTTTAATATTTCTCTTTCATTATGATTTCAATTATTAAAAAACTACAATTTTATACTATTTTTATCATTTTTAAATTATTTTCTGCAAATTTTAATTATTTTTAAATTGTTTCCCTAAATCTTAAATTTACCTTCTTAAATTTCAATTATTTTGTTTAGTTTTTTCAATCACTTTTTAAATTTTAATTATTTTTCCCTTAACATTAAATCAATTAAATTATTTATTCCTAAATTTTATATTATTTATCGCAAATTTAAATGAATTTTTATAATATACCATTATTTTTGTCATTTTGCAATTATTATTTTCAATTTTAAATAACTTTCATAATTTCTGAATTTATTCCCTCAACTTTTAAATACATAAAAATTTTCATTTTGTTTTGAATTATTATTTTGCAATTATTTTCTCCATCCTTGAATATTTTCATTATTTTCCAATTAACTTCCTACATTTTCAATTATTATCTCAAATTTAGATTATTGTCATCAATTTTCCATGTCAAACGATTTTTTAATTATTTTCTTTTGCTTAAAAATAAATTCGGCAATTTTGCTATTATTCTCTTTGACTTCTGATTACTTTCATGATTTTGTTATAGTTTTTAAAATTTCAATTATTTTCATAAATTTTCGATTATTTCTGCGATTTTTAATTATTCTCTTTAATTAAAAAATTTTAAGTAATTTTGTAATTATTTTCTTCTTTTAATCTTATTTTCTATGCTTCTTTTCAGTTATTATTATTATTTCTCTTGTATTTTATTTAAATTATTTTCATCATATTTCTATTTTTTTCTCAATCTTAAATTATTTTCAGCATACATCAATTATTTTTTTCAATTTTGAATAATTTTTATTCTTTTTCAATTATTCTTCTCGATTGTTAAATTATTCTCATTTTCTAAAATTATTTTTTAAGATTTTTAAGTATTTTTCTAAAAATTCAATTATTTTTTTTCAATTAGTTTCTAAGACTTTCAAGTATTTTGCTGAAATTTCAATTATTTTTGTCTATTTTTTCAACTATTTCTTTCAAATTTCATTTATTTATTTCAATTTTCATTATTTTATCATAATTCAATTATTTTCTTGAAGTTTCAAATGTTATAATCATTTTTCAATCATACTTTCTAATTTCTAATTACTTTATTTTTTTTAATGAATTATTAAGAGATTGCAAGTAATTTTTTTAAATTTCAATTACTTTTTTTTAACATCAAAAAAATTCTGTAATTTTTTGAATTATTTCTCTCAAAGTTAAATTATTAATTATTATTATTATTATTTCTAATTTATGAAAAATGCAGCATTTTTTCAATTAAATATGTCAAATTTCATTTATTTATTTCAATTTTGAATCATTTTTATCAGTTTTTAATTATTTTCCTCGATTGTTAATAATTATTCTTTATTCTTATTCTTAAAAAATTACATTTTAAGGTTTTTAAGTATTTTTCTAAAATTTCAATTATTTTGTTCAACTTTTGATTATTTCCATTTGTTTTCATAATTTCCAAATTTTTATTGATTATTGTAAATTTCAATCATATATATCTTTCTTCAATTTTTTTTCAATTTTTATTTATTCTCATGTTTTTCAATTAATTTCTAAATTCTTCATGTAGTTTTCTCAAATTTAAATTATTTTTTTTATTTAAAAAAAACTTATGTAAGTTTTTCAATTATTTCACTCAAATAATCTCATTATTTTTTACTACTTATCATTGTCTCTATCGTATTTGAAATATTTTCTTCAAGTTTCAATTTTTAAATTTATTTTTTAATTATTTTCCAATATTTATATCCTTCAATTTTCAATTTTTTTCATTTGTTTTAGAATTTCCAAAATTGTAAAATATTTATCTGACATTTCAATTATTTTATTCAATTTTCAATTATTTTAGTTCATTTTCATAATTTCCAAAATATTTTTAGTTATTTCTCTTTAATTTTAAAATATGTTTGTCTCTTTTTATTTATTTTTTCTAATTTTTAATTATTTTCTTTTTTTTTCAATGAACTTTTGAAAGTTTTTAGTATTTTTTTGAAATTTTCTTTAAGTTTCTTTTATTTAAAATATATTATTATATAATGATATTTATATTATATTATATTTATCGATTATTTATTGTTTGTTATTATTTATTTGTTGGATTATGCTATATATATTTTTTTATTGTACACTTTTATAATTTTATTATTAGTACTTATAGTACAAAAGGGCCTTCATTATGCCCGTTTATGTATTAATAAAGTGTGTAAATAATAAAATTATGCAATATTTATTTTTTCAAATTTTAATTATTTTCTCAATTTTAAATTATTTATCTGAATTTTCAATGATTTTTTTGCAATTTTCCATTATTTTCCCTAATTTTTTGTTTTTCTATGATTTTCTAAATTACTTTTTCCACTTTTTAATTGATTTGATTTTTTTTCAATTCAAAAATTTTATAAATTTTGTCCTGAATAATTATTTATTTTATTTATTTATATAAATTTGTTTTTAAATATTACATTAAATTATTTATATTTGTTGATAGCACAAGATGTAGAAACCAATCGCGCGCTAACGCTTGTTGTTTAATTTAGTCAAACTTTAAATTACTACAATTAGTAAGGCTTTTGGAATTTAAAAAAAAAACAAGATCTATTAGGGTTGATAAAGGGCCCCGGGGCACTGCCCCAGTTTGCCCCTTAACAGTTACGCCACTGTCTTCATTTGACAGAATGTTTAAGTTATCGAATATATATATCTCAGAAGTTGTATTTATCAGATTCATTATTTTTCTAAACATTTAAATAGCCGAAACTTCATTTATTAGAGTCTTAAGCTTCCCAAATACAAAAATATTCTAGAATATACATTTGCCCGATACACAGAATGCAGAATTTCTAAAAGAGCTCGCTGATTGGCCGGTAATATTTCCGGCAAGATTACCAGCCAATCAGCGAGCTCTTTTAGAAATTCTACGTTCCATGTGTCGGGCAAATGCTTAAAACTTTTTTTTGAATTTTCAAGGGCTCAATGTTCACAATTTTAATTTTTAAAAAAATCATTAAATCCAAATAGTGGTCATTGTTGTTATGTTTCAATACAAAAATATTTTTCATTTTGGAATTATTTCGCATTTTAAAAGCCATAAACTTCAGTTTCAACAAAAATGCTGCAGAAAAATTACATCAACGTTGCAACTGTACACTGAGAGAAAAATTTTCTTTTCCAAGGATAAAAATACGTTTACATTGTTCTTGTAATCTGCAATGTTACGTACTATTTAGCTAATTTAATAATTAAAAAAAATAGAAGAAAGAACTTTTCCACATGAGGGAAAATTGAAAAAAGTGAATTAATCACATTGTTTAAATAGACAAGATCAAAATCGAGTCATCTCAAGTTAAAATAAGTTGAATAAAGTTGAAGTACAATTGAGAGAAGATTGCACGTGATTATGGAAAGAATGTAGAGCCGCGGAAATATCGATTTCACAGTGAAAGGACATTTATGGAATGGCGCTTTTCCAAGTGAGTATATGTATATATGATTGTCAGGCTCTGGTGTATATATGCATAAATCCTTGAACATAAAACGGTAACCGAAGAGTAGAGGTAAGTGTGTGCGTGCTGATACAGTATTCAGGAGATTTGTGTGGGAAATTCACCGACAATGAATGACAAGGGAGGCAAGAGCAAGAGGAGCAAAAGGATCGTTCATGGGCACCCACCTGCAGAGATAGAGTCATTCACTTGGTCTCACTATACTCGAAACATATATCGCAATGACTGCACGAATAAATTATCCATATTCATGCCAGGCAGCCGGATTACACAGCAACTTCGCTCGAGATTAAATGCACTCACGATCCCTTTTCACTCCCACGTGTGTATGCTGTACATAATTGCATACTTTTTTTTTTCTCTTTTTTTTATAACAACTCTCAATGTTGTAATATTATGGTGAAGTTTGTTGTACATTTTAATGAGTGTGCATTGCACTTTTATTTCACTTCTTTTCTCATGAATCGTTTTTTTTATTTTCCTCAAATTTCACTATTTATGTACCCCTGCACTGAGAAAAATGGATGTTTACCCTTAACATCTGGATGTTAACGCTTAACATATTTATCATTTAACATAGGGACAGCTATCTAGATGTTCAGGGTTAACATCTACATATTAAACTTTAATATCTAGATGTTAAAATTTAATATCTTAGATGTTAACCTTTAATATTTAGAGGTTAAGCGTTACTATCTTGTTTTAAACATCTAATTCTAAACATCCATTTTTCTCAGTGTGGTATGGTATGTGGAGTTTTATCTGATTTTTTATTACGCTTTTGTAAATACTGAGAAGAAGGTACTAGATTTGTTTTGAAGGATGCTCTGCCCATTGACATAACCTCAAACTAGAAAATGGTTTTTCCGAGGGTTTTTCACGTGAAATGAAAATATTAAATTTGATTTCACCCAACTTCAAACGGTACAGTTGTACATTTTTCAAAAACAATTAGTTAGATACAAAATTTGTTATAAAATAATAATTATTTGATATTTTGTGTTTTTTTTTATCACTGTAAAAAGAAAGTCTTATTTTAAGACAGAAAACCTGTCTTATTTTAAGACGCAACGTTTTTAAGACAGCCCTTGTTGAATTTCAAATACAGTTGACTCTAAAAACAAGTGTCTTATTTTGTCATCACTTTTAAGACATTTTAGGGTGTAAGACGCTTTCTAAACGTCTTATGTCTTAAAATAAGACACTTGTAAGACACCTGTTTTTACAGTGTTTTTATAACTCAATTTAAGAAGCAAAGAATGTGATCATCAGCAGATAAATTTGCTGAGTTTAAGACAATTAATCTGTAAAATCACCAGCTGTGTGCTGAATTTAAGAAATGAATTGAAATTCAGCTGAACCAAGATCTTATTTTCACATAAGGATCAGTTGAAAATAAAAGAGTACCCTTATTTTCACAGAAGCTTCAGTTTAAATTAAGCACAGCATTATTTTCAAGACTGATTTAATTTCAGACTTCTCTGAAATTAAGACTTACTTTTTACAGTGTTTAAAGTTTGTGAACAGCTGTAATTTTCATTCAATTTTGATAAATAATAGCTCATTTTAATAATTGAAACATTCTCTACTAATCTTTTTGTTAGAGTTTGTTAAATAATTATTAAACAAATAAAACTTATCTATTGTCACTGTAAAAAAAATCTTAATTTAAGACGTGTCTTAAATTCAGCAAGCTATACTGTATAAACAATTATGTCAAAAATACTATCTTAATGAAGATGAATTTACAATAATCACAAATTTACCTTCTTAAATTGATTAATACTTCACGTTTTTATGAAAATTCAAAGTTTTTAATTTTTTTTCACAGTTAAAAGTAAAAGAAAAATCTGTAAAATAAACAAAATCCGTTTTAAAAATGCTGCGTCTTAAAATAAGACAGCTTTTTTGCCTTAAAGTAAGACTTTCTTTTTACAGGGATATATTTTTTAAACAAAAAAATTGTTAACAAAGTCAGAGCTGCCAGCGAACTTGTAGATTGAAAATAGTAAAAAAAAGTGTCTTTTTAATTTTAAAAAGTGAGTAAATAGTGAGTTTTTAAGTAAAAAAAGTGAGTAAACAATAATGACTTTAATAATACTGATATTAATTTGGAGCAGTAGCGAAATTAATGTTTTGAAAAAATTTACAAATTCATGACAATAATAAAAGATTTCAGGAAAGGCAATCAAATTTGAAGAAAATAATTAGAAAATGATAAAAACAATTCAAATATGAAGAAAATAATTGAAAAGTGACAAAACTTATTGAAAAATTAATTAAAAATCAAAAATTGAAGACAAAAAGTGAAAAATTAAGACTAATTAATTGAAATTTGAAGAAAATAATTTAAGATTGGCAAAAATTATTAAAATTTGAAAAAAATAATTTGAGACTGGTGTAAAAAATTGAAAATTTGAATACAATAATTGAGATTTTGACAAAATAATTAAAAAATGAAGAAACTAATTGGATAATGACATACATAATTTAAAGCTGGTGTAAAAATTAAACTTTTTAGACTACAGTTAAAAAATTAAAAAAAATAATAGAAGTTTCAAGAAAATAATTTAAATTTGAAGAAAATAATTTAACAACGACAACAAAAATTTATATATGTAGAAAACAGTTGAAAAATGACAAAAATACTTGAAATTTGGAAAAAAAATTAATAAAAATTTGAAATGTAATTTAAAAATTGAGTTAAAAATAAAAAATGTGTTACATTAATTGAAAAATTGTATGCAATAATTGAAAAACTAACGATATAATTGAAATGTGAAGAAACTAATTGAATAATGACATAAATAATTGAAAACTGGTGTAAAAGTTAATAAATTCATGACAGTAATAAAAAAATTGAAGAAAATGACGTTTACAGAAAAAAATTTCATGTCAAAAATATTTGGATAATAACAAAAATAATTGAGAAATGACAGGAATAATTGATAATTGTTGTAAAAAATTACAAATTTAAAGACAATACTTGAAAAATTGACAAAACAATTGAAATGTTAAGAAACTAATTGAACAATGACAAATTGAAAAATTGAAGAAAATAATAAAAGTTTGAGAAAAATAATTGAAAGTTGAAGAAATTAATTGAAGTTTGAAGAAAATAATTGAAATTTGAAGAGAATAATTCGAGAGTGGCAAAAATAAAATTAAATATGAAAAAAGTAATTAAAGTCTGAAGAAAATAATTGAAATTTGTAGAAAATAATTGAAAACGGTGTAAAAAAGTAATAATTAATCAAAGGAATGAATAAAAGATTTGAAAAAAATAATTGAAAAATGGTGCAAACATTTTGAAAATACATGCCAATAAGGAAGAATTGAATAAAATAATTGAAATTCGTAGAAAGTAATTATAAAACGGTAAAAATAATAGAAATATGAAAAAAATAATTGAAAAATGTCAAAAATACTTGCATAATGACAAAATTAATTTAAATTTGAAGAAAATAATTAAAAAATAACAAAAGTAAATTGAAACTTGTGTAAAAAATTTAAATATTCTTGGCAATAGTTTAAAAATTGAAGAATATAATTGAAATTTTAAGAAAATAATTGAAAATTAACAAAAATAAATGTAAACCTGTTTAATAAATTAAAATATTTATGACAATAATTTAAATACCGAAGAAAATAATTGACATTATTTGAAAAAATTGAATTCAAAATCGCAAAATTACTTGAAAATTAACAAAAATACTTTAAAGTTGACAAAAGTACTTGTAAAATGACAAAAATAATAAATTGAAAAGAGGAGAAGATTCAGAATATTTCAATGATTAAAATAACCTATTACTTTTTAAAATTTGATGAAAATTACAATTTTTCACAAACGTTGTAAAAAATCACAAAATGTTAAATAATTATTATTTCATAAAAAACTTTGTTTTAAGGTATTAGTCGCGTAAATGCTCCCGCAAAACTCCCGCAAAATAAAAAGAACAAAAAATAAACTTTTATATCAACTCACTTGCTTCCTTGTGACCTCTTCTAATGTAATTTTCACGATTTTGAGTCAGGTACTATAAGTTATCGTGATGTACTGCTTACACGTTTTCGACATTTTTCAATGAAACCACGTGAAAATGAAAAATTATGAATTTTTAAATTATTGTATTTTTTATACGGCTTGGTCAATAAAATTAATTTTTTTTTAAAGGATTTATTTTATCTCAATGTGTAACTTAGTAGTTTTATTTGAAAAACTGACGACTTGTTTTTTTATAATTGAATATAAGAGACATTTTTTACATGCATTTTGTGCTATTGCATGTAAAAGGTATAAACTTTGAATTAATATTTTGAAGCTCAGAAGTGGTCAAAATTAATAGGATAGATCTCATTTAATAGATAAATACCTCATGAATACAGATACAAAGTTTTAAAAAAATCTGACGAAAATCATTTTACGCGACTAATACCTTAACCTAATTTTTTTTTTAAATGTGCAGCTGTAGTATCTTTCAAAATTGGGTGAAATCAATTTTAATAATATTTATTTAATAATATTAATTTAATATTAACTTAATTTATTATTTAATAATATTTTTTTATGTGAAAAACCATTTTTTAATTTGAGGTTATTTAAATGGGTTGAACATTGTTAATATATCCATTTTTCATTATAATACTTTTATTTATTTTTTTTATTACTAATTAAATCACTAGAAAATGGAAAATACGAAACAAAAAGGATTTTACTTGAAAATGATTCTTTATCTTGCCGAAAACAAATATAAATTTCGTAAAGATAAACTAAAAGTTGGAGTGCCTCCTAATCAAATTCGGAGAAAGTTTTTTAAAAGAGTTAAACAAACAGAAAAGAGGTCAAAAGTCCATTTCTTCACTTTTTATTGAAAGTTGCGTTTAAGTAGAATTTTCGGTAAAAGTGAAAACACTATAATAATAAAATTAATATAGAATTTTGGAAATAATGATCAATCAATCTTATAATTAAATTTTATTGGAAATAATATTATTCATATATAATTGACATAAATTTGACGAAATGAATGGATAATTTGGAATATTATAATTTTTATAGTCGACAAGAGAAAATAGTTTCTTTCTAAACAAAAATATTGTCTTGAAAATTTTTTAATTTAATAGAATTAGTATTAGCCAAGAAAGATAAAAAGAATGTAATTTAATTATTTATAATATTACAAAATGTTTTAAGGATAATTAACTAGACGCTTAGAGCATAATTATTTTAATTGCAAGCGATAATAAAGTGCAATAAATCAGATAACTTTCCAGATTACAATTCTTCGTGGTTTTTGAAAACTTTCCATCATTATTTAATTAAATGATTTTAATAAAAGAAATATTAATGGAATTATTAAATATTAATTATAACGTTATTGATGAAATTATTATAATTAATTAAATAGTGAGTGATGAAATCATTATTACTAATTAAATTATATTATTGATGGAATTATTACCAACTAAATTCACTGGACAGTAAAATTAAGTACATAGTATTATTAGCCAATTTTAAAAGAAAAATAAATTCCACTTATATATATTATTTTTTATTAACCAATTTTCAAAATGAAAGTTATTAACCATCCTTTTGAATAATAGAGAAAAATAAACTGCATATCAGTAAAATCATTTATTTAATTTATTCTTTTACTATCCGTTATTCTGGTACAGAAAAAGTGTATAAGTAGAAGTAAATCGAATAAGGAAATTCTTTTCATGCATTTGCTCAATTACAGCACAAACCATTAATTTACTAGCGCATGAGGAAGGAGACAAAATGTACTGTTATAGCATGCTTAGTCTTGTTTTCTTTTCAGATTACTGAATATTTAACTTGCCATTTTCCGTTTCATTAAATTTGTCCAGATTTACACAATTTCTTATAAAAGTGTCTAAACTCTTCTATTTTTAAAATAAAACTTGAAAGATTCTTTTTACAGGCAATTAATATAATTAAACGGCTAATTAGAAATAATTAAAAAGAGAAAAAAACGTTATTTTTCTCGTATCTGCCTTTTAATTATTTTTGCAATGTATTTTAGAAATGAAAATTGTGATTCTGTTATTTAACAATTTTTATGAAAAATTAAGCAAATTAGCAATTTAGAATAATTTTTGTTCACTGTGAATCTAAGGAAAAAAACAAGTAAAAGAAAAAACTATTTAAAAATATTTACTTTCCAGCCTCTTAAGCATGCGTCTTCTGTTCCGACTATTTTTTTTTTGTTTCTAACCTCAAAATAAAAACTTTCGTCAAACCCATCATTTAACAAACTAAAAAAGAAATAATTAAAGTGTCTGCAACAAAATTCATGAAAACAGAAAAAAGTCTCAAAGTCCTTGAAATCAGTTATTGAAAATTGAAACAATTCTGAATATTTTGAAAAATAAGTCAAATTCTTACATATTTACTTAAAAATGCACAATTATGCTGAATTTTATTTGAATATTGATAGAAATTCAAACTAATACATTTTATTTAAAAAATAAGTGCAGAGAAGCAATACAAAGCTTTTTTTAACACAATTTTATGACATTAGCAGCCAATTATTAAAGAAAAAAATTCAAATAGTACCAAAAGAATGTTAATTCTCACTTATTAATCATAAAACAGTTGAAAGTATGCGTGAAGTCAGATATAAGTATACAAAATCTTTTAATGTTTGGTACAGGAAGAAACAAAAATATCTTTTCGATATCTCAAATTAATCTATACGTAAACTTATGATCTTTGTGTTTTAATTTTTAGCAGATAAAGTCGCTCACGTACATCCTTAAACCTATTTTTGAAAAATATGAAACTGTAACGATCACAAAGTTTCTAAGGTAAACACAAATTGACAAGGTTTCTCATAGATTTTCCGAAATTGTGTAGAATTTTAAAAAGTTTCTAGTCTTCCTCTGCTAAAATCATAAATCTCTAAAAGTAACAAAATCGATAAAAAAGAAAACATACAATATCGGCCAAATTTGTGGGACCACTTACAAAAATGGGATTAAAAACATGACCATCTTAAACTTTGTCAGAGATTAGAGAAATGAAATTTTTTATGGACCATTAGAAAGTTTATAAAATTTGCTGTTAAATGATCCTATTTTAAAGCTTTTTCGGTTAATAGAGACGGAGATTCAATGTTATAGAGACAGGTGAATTTTTCCTTTTTTGTGAATTTTCATTGTTCAAGTTTGTTAGACTTCATTTTCTAGAAAGGTAATTAGAAAAATTTGAAATTAAGCTAAATAAAACCTTGGACTTTTAGCTTTAAAACAAACCAAAGAAAACTTAAATATCTTGACTGGTTCAAAAGTTATAAGTAAATTTGCATAAAGAACAAAACGCAACAATTCTTTTGTTTCCCCTTTCGGACTATTTGCCACCACATCGAATCTCCATTCCTATAAATCAAAAAAGCTTTAAAATAGGACCATTTAACGGCAAATTTGATAAGCTTTCCAATGGTCTATAAAAAAGATCATTTCGCTAATATCTGACAAAGTTATCAACATTTTAAGTCAATCATGTTTTAACCATTTTTTACCATTTTTGGAAGTGGTCCCACAATTTTGTCCGGAAGTATATAACCTCAACAACTTATTGACATTTCCTGTAAAAAGTATAGCAAAATAAGCAGAATAAGCAAAGGTAGATCTAATTACAAAGCTAATTGCTCTAAAAAATGATAATTGAAAGAAAAAAAAAATAATGAACCAAGGAAAAACACTTTAGCAGATGATAATCAAGAAATTGCATAAATTAAACCTAAATAGGGAATCACAGACATGAGGAATCTTTGGCAATGATCCGTATAGCATAAAAAAACGGCCTTAACGTCCTTCAGATTCCAGAAATAATTAAGGGAGCGCATCCTTACAAGAATAGTTAACCGGTGGATCGTGGGAATTAGGGGTCACGGCCGTTGACTGTACTTTGAGTGTACTGGGCCTTATTACGCATCGTTGGAAATAACACAACGCGTGGTGCAGATTACCCTAAGAATTCCAGGGTTAATCGTAAAGTTCGTGAAGCAAGAAAGCGCCATCGTCATTGGTGTGGATAAGACCTACACCTACATACGAGACAGCTGATGCGTGGATAAAGGGACTACGTCAGAAATGGGACCTGAAGGGGTGGAACGTAGGCAAGGACTCGACCGGAGTCACGCTACACTGTACATCCGGTGAACGTTCGCACACACATTACACGTATAGATGACTTTTATGCGCAAAAAAAAAACATCAGATCCTCAAAAATATTCCTCGAATTCACTGTCATTAGAGTCCAATTTCTCACTCTTAAGTTTAAAATCGTAAAAATCGTCCATCCGGAAAATTTCAAATTGCTATTAAAAGTGGTTCATTTTGGTAAGATATGGAAAGAAAGAAAAAGTATCAAGTTCAATAATGGGTATAAACAAAGAAAGAATTGCTATTGGACTTTTCATTTTATTTTTATTGCATTTTTCTTAGATTAAAAAAAACTGCTAAGTTATATTTTAAGGTATGAGGCATAATAGCCATTTTTGAAAAACACGGTTTGCGGTACTAAATTTCGTAAAATAGTAACTTTAAATCCACGTTTCGAGGTTGTATTTATTTATTTAAATGAATCAAAAAAAGAGGGGAAGACTAAACTCTGCAGTTGGAGCTTTACATTAATAAAAAAAAAAGTAAAAAATGACAAAATTTGAGATGAGAACCACTGGTCCAAGAGAACTACCTTAAATGATTCCAAAAGAGAGAGACTGTAGTATACTCTCAAGTTAGCGATATACATTGACATTAACATCATAAAACAAGTAAAAAATGAAAAGATATGAGATGAGAACCACTGGTCCAAGAGAACTATCTTAAATGATTTTAAAAGAGAGAGACTCTATATTATACTCTGAAGTTAGCGATATACATTGAGATTAACATCACAAAATAAGTTAAAAATGAAAAAATGAGTTATGCATTAAATAAAACACCATAAAATAAGTAATGAATAACAAAATTTGAATTGAGAACCGCTGATCCAAGAGAACTACCTTAAATGAATCTAAAAGAGAAAGAATCTATAGTATAATCTGAAGTTAGCGATATACATTGACATTAACATCACAAAATAAGTTAAAAATGGAAAAATGAGTTGAGAACCACTGGTCTAAGAGAGCTACCTTAAATGATTCCAAAATGAGAGAGACTCTATACTCTGAAGTTAACGCTATACATTGCAAACAAATGATCAAATTTGATTTGAGAACCGCTGATCCAAGAGAACTACCTTAAATGAATCTAAAAGAGAAAGAATCTATAGTATAATCTGAAGTTAGCGATATACATTGACATTAACATCAGAAAATAAGTTAAAAATGGAAAAATGAGTTGAGAACCACTGGTCTAAGAGAGCTACCTTAAATGATTCCAAAATGAGAGAGACTCTATACTCTAAAGTTAACGCTATACATTGCAAAAAAATGATCAAATTTGATTTGAGAACCGCTGATCCAAGAGAACTACCTTAAATGAATCTAAAAGAGAAAGAATCTATAGTATAATCTGAAGTTAGCGATATACATTGACATTAACATCAGAAAATAAGTTAAAAATGGAAAAATGAGTTGAGAACCACTGGTCTAAGAGAGCTACCTTAAATGATTCCAAAATGAGAGAGACTCTATACTCTAAAGTTAACGCTATACATTGCAAAAAAATGATCAAATTTGATTTGAGAACCGCTGATCCAAGAGAACTACCTTAAATGAATCTAAAAGAGAAAGAATCTATAGTATAATCTGAAGTTAGCGATATACATTGACATTAACATCACAAAATAAGTTAAAAATGGAAAAATGAGTTGAGAACCACTGGTCTAAGAGAGCTACCTTAAGGAGGTTTATCCAAAAAACCAATTTCTACAGATTCTTATAAAATTTTAATAACATATTAAATGCATTACTTTACATGTACTGTTACAATTTTATTGAATTTTACCGTTCTGTTTTTGAGATATAAATTTATAAAGTTGGGACTTTTACATGGAAACAGTAACAAAACGCGCAAAATGACTAAATTTTAATTAATTAAAAAAACACGGTTCTACACATTTTTTAAAAAAACTAATATATTTTAAACTGTAATATAATACAATTTTTCCAACAATATTTAATTAATTTACCGTACCGTTGTTAAGAAAATGTTATTTAAGGGTAGTAATTCTTCCATTTTTTAAAATAATTAGGAAGAACAAATTTTAATAGCTTGAAATTTTCAATGAAAAAAATTTTTTTTTAATAAAATTTGTTTGTGTAATGATTTTAACTACAAAATACTATTTAGAAAACAAATTATAAAAAGAAATAAAATTAAAAAAATATTAACTATCATGGTCCGATAGAATGAGAACCGCTTGAGGGTATAAGCATCCTTAAATGATTCCAAAATGAGAGAGACTCTATACTCTGAAGTTTACGCTATACAGTGCAAAAAAAAATTTTCAAATTTGATTTGACAACCGCTGATATAAGAGAACTACGTTAAATGAATCCAAAAGAGAAAGACTTATTAAAATAACAAGCTTCTATTCTGTAAACAGCATTGAATTTGACTGAATTTGACATTTTAAATTAATTATTTGTATTAAAATACAAAATATTAGAATATTTATTTTGAAAAATGTATTCTTTTGAAAGAGTAAAGTGTGTAAAATTAAATAAATTTATATGTAATGTGACTATGTATGAAAATTTGCTTTTTATATATATGTAAGATGCTACTATTGACGTTTTTAAAATGGCTACTTTATAGAAGACAATATTCCAGTTAAAATGTTACAAAAAGTAATTTAAACCGATTAAAAAAGGAGGGGGGTTTCTACGGAATCTTACGTAATATTTTTTTAATTAAAATAACATACGTTTTGTTAATCATAATCAATGTTATCCACCTTTAAATACACTGTAGATATTTTATTTAATAAAAATGTTACTTTTCAATTAGATTAAAAAAAGGCTTTTTAAACATTTTTTTGACCAAATTAAGAAAAAATGGATCTTAGTAAGATTTCAGGGCGGAAGGGAGGTCAAGAAAAATCTTACAGTGTTTTTTACAATGGGGTGGGGTAAAAAAATCCTAACAAATGGCTTACGTAATTTGTGTACTACCCCTTATACATTGATCATCAAAAAATAAGTAAAAAGAGGACAACGTGTGGATTGAGAATCACTGATACAAGAGATATTAAATTATTTTAAAAGAGAGAGACTCTGAACTCTGAAGTTGGCGTTATGCCTTAAACATCATAAAATGAGTAAAAAATTACAAAAATTGAGTTGAGAACCACTGACTAAAGAGAAATACCTTAAAGAAATCCAAAAAGAGAGAGAAACTAATGTCTGGAGTTGGCGTTATGCATTAAACATCATAAAACAAGTCAAAAATGACAAAATTTAAGTTGAGAACCGCTGATCCAAGAGAGTTCTCTTAAATGAACCAAACCTTAAATGACTCCAAAAAAGAGAAACTCTAAAGTTGACGTTATGCATTAAATAAAACATCATAAAATAAGTAATGAATAACAAAATTTGAATTGAGAACCGCTGGTCCAAGAGAACTACCTTAAATGAATCTAAAAGAGAGAGACTCTAAACTTTGAAGTTGGCGTTATACATTAAGCATCACAAAATGAGTAAAAAATGACAAAAATTGAGTTGAGAACCGCTGATCCAAGAGAACTACCTTAAATGAATCTAAAAAGAAGAGATTCTAAACTCTAAAGTTGGCGTTATGCTTTAACTAAAACATCATAAAATAAGTTAAAAAATGACAACTTTTGAGTTGAGAACCACTGATCCTAGAGAACTACCTTAAGATTTAAAATATGATATCCATTTAAATTTGAAATAATATAAATTTCGATAAAGTATAAAGCGCTTTTAGATAATCGCTTTGAAATTTCTAGTTTCCAAACAGAGTTTTACACAAAATTCATCAATATAATGATTAAAGATTAATAATTTCGACAATAATCATAAAATTTCTCTTTAACTTGGCGCTAAAACGTACTTAAATTGAATGCATTATTTTGTGGATTCATAAAACTGAATTTTGACGGTATTTTGAAAAATTTATGAAACATTTCGCTTTTACGATCTATGTTAAATTCAGAGCAGAAAAAAAACAAGTAAAAACGACGAGGAATAAATCATAACAGAGAGCTTGTAAAGGCACCGGAAATATCGTGTCATCCTAAGGCTATTTTGCAAGCTTTGCACAACAAATCGATAACTTAGAAACTGGGTTTACACATCTCTTTATTCACTTGCATGTATTGGAAAAGCTATTCTCCAAAAATGTTGTTCAAAAAATACAGAAGAAAACCCAAAATCTACAATCTCAAAACTGCTTTTGTAAAAAATGTTCATATTTTTATTTCAATAAGAAACACTGGAAGATATTTTATTTTCCGATTAAGTAATAAAGAAAAAAAGTATAATTGAGTTTGTACAAGGTTGGACCTATTTAAGATTTGCTAGAGAAAACTAGTATTACTTTGAAACTGTTACAACGAACAAAGGAGAATTCAATATAGTGACTACTTATATTAAATCTTAGAACTTTATTTCGAATTTAATATAGTCATTATTAAATTCTCTTTTGTTCTATATAACAATTTAAACTCTTGAAGGTACACTTTCTTGATGTTGAAGAAAACTATTTTTCTAAAAAAAATTAGCATCCTACAATAAAAAAAAAACATAAAATATTTGTCTCACAATCTACTGTAAATAATAGACTATTTTTCTGACTAGATGTATTTGAAAAATATCAATAAAAAATGAAAATACATTTGAATCATAAATTAATAAACCAATTTTTTTCAAACATATGTATATTTAAACGCGACACAGTTTTTCCCCGAAAAAATTTACGTTCTCGATTTGACCCCATAATTTTAAATATTTCGATTTTGTCTTCTGGCACTAATTCAAAATATCCTGTTGCTCTTGTGGAAATAAACTGAACCACAATGAAAAAAATTCACGGTCTGTCAGTTTAAAAAAGAAAAAGCATATCATGGAACAAATATGATAGTGTTAATACAGAAATAATAAATTTGATTTGTTGTTGTAGCAAATTTTTTCCTTTCTTAAGGATATGTATGATGGAGAATGGCGTCACTAGTATAGGCAAAATTTTCTTTTTAATTCCTCTTTTTTTTTTCCTTATTTAGACAAAATTACCTAAAATTCTATATTTTATCCCCTTTTCACTTCTTTCTAATAAATTTCCATTTTTTTTCACAATCATGATGAAAGTCAAAGTTATTAATTAACTTTTAACTACCCTTTTATAACTTTTATATATGTAACAATCTACTTATTTTTTAATAAATAATTTACTCCTTTAAACGTACAAAGTATAGGTAATAGTTCATTCTTTTTTTATTAATTCACGTAGAATAATTCTATGAAAAAACTAATAAGAAATTCTTACAAAATTCTCCAACAAATTTATACCAAAATTCTAGAAAAACATGAAAAACAAAAGAAAATTTTATGAAATTTCGTATAGAAATTTATGGAAAATTTTTGGAGCAATTTTTGAAGAAATTTTGTTGCAATTTCTTAAAAGTTTTTTTATAATATAGGTATTTAATAACGGTTATTGTAACTCTAAGAAAATCTATAAAGAAACGGTTTTGCCAACACTTTATTTAGATACTCCTATTATTATTTATTTAGACCATATATATATAAAAGTATATTCAAAAAACTGGAATTCTCAAAGTTTCATAAAAATTCAAATAATTTATGAAATAATAAACATCATTTTATGTTCTTAGGTTTACATAAAAATTTCTATTTAATAAAATCGAAATATAAACTTGTTAATAATAATTTTCAGACAAGTTTTCTAAATTACCTGTTTTTCAATTTTATAAAAATTACTTTTATATCTTTAATATAAATATCATAAAAATATTCTAATATTTTTAAAACAAATTTTGCAATGTTGCATCTTCCATTTTTTCCAGATATTATTTTTCTAAACATTTAATTATACCTTTTAAGAAGAAAAAGTAAAGTAGTTCAAGTAAATAGTTTACGGATATGTTAAAAAACTTGTAATGTATCTTTCTTGATTTCCCAAATTCCCTTTTTTAAAAATAAATACCCCTTTTTTTAAATCTAAATCTCCTTTTCTTACCTAAAATTGAACCCCTTTAAAGAGGGACCATCTGTTACTAAAATCCGTAAAATCATTTTAATCATTAACGCAGGCGAGAAACATTAAAAATCAACTTAAGCTGTATTTAAATTTACTAGAAATAATTTTTCCCGTAAAGTATCAAATTTATGAAATTATTATGAGGTAGTATATCTTGAACGAGTAAACGTTCACGTTACTCTCTTGTAGAGTAGAGATTACGAGATAAAGTGGCTCACACCTCATATACTGAACAAGTAATGCGGAATTGTAATTAAAGTTTATGCCTTTAAAGGGGAACTCTCTTGGGAGAATAATGTTTAAAACACCTAAAATTACAGATTTTTTATGTCTTTTTTTAAATGCCACGAATAAATATCACACTCCATTTACAGATAAGAAGTTCAAACAAATAATTTTTTTTAAAGTTTTTATGTATGAAAAAAAATCCATTTTAAAAAATTTCCTCAATTAAAAATGACACTATAAAATTTAATATTAAATATAGTGAAAGGAAACTATTCAAGACCTACTGGGAAAAACTAATTAGGTCACTTTTAAACTGTTACATTGACGAAAAGAAAATTTAATAGTAACTTTATTAAAATTCAAAATTTAGGTTTTAGTGTTTAATATACTATTAAATTCTCTTTTCTCCACTGCAACAGTTTAAAAGTAAACCAATCAGTTTTTTCCGGTAGGTCTTGTACAGTCTCCTTTCAATAATCTCATATTAAATTTTATTTAAAATTTTCTTTCAGTGTATAATCCGAAAAATTGTGTTTAATTTCTTTCTTATTAAAATAAACTATTCTTCTGCTAACATGTAATTTTTTCGGCAACAAGTAAGTTGAAACAGAAAAAAAACTGTTTAACAAAAATTAATCAAATGTGAAATATTGTTTAAAAACCGAAAAATTAAACATTTCCCCGAGTGTGTCACTTTAAAATAAAAATTATTTGCCGCGAAATCAGCAAGCGTGTAAATATCCATACGAATTTAGTCCTCGAGTATTAAATTCACAAAATAAAATATACCTTTCGACGTTTTTTTTTAAAAGCGCATACTTTGACGCGTATTTACCCATTGGTTTAATTTTCATCCGAGACGTTTTAAATAATGTCACGTTTCACTAATTCCAAAAGCGTTATATTCTCACTAAACAAATTAAAAGGCCAAATTTCGCAGGAAAAACACATTTCGGTGTATAGATTAAATAATATCAAGTGACCATTCACAAACGATTTTTAAATATTTACAAAATATCTCGTGCTGCGAATATAAAAAAGTATTTCAAAATCGAGAATATAAAGAGTAAAAAATTGATTGCCATCAATATGCCATATATATATATATATATTTCTTTTCTCTCCTCCATTCACTGGCATTCTGATAACGAGAAATTTTTTATTTTGAAATATTACCTCTGTTTCCGACAGCACTTGCCGTTTTAAACGATTTTCCTAGGACAAATCTTTGAAAATATAATGATTTATAGCAGCGTGCATGGATAAACTGCAGGCATGAGTGTGCATTCAGCGGATTACGCTTTTTTTTTCTCGTTATCCATTTTAATGCGCGAAGGAGCGGCTTCAGATGGATGCAATTTACGTTCTTAACAATATCTCGTTTCACTGACCGCATTTTACGCGTAACCTTTCAACGGCGGAACTCAGTAGAAAATAGATAGTGTCCGCAAAGTCTACTACTGAAATTCGATTATGATTGTACCAATTGTCCTTACAAAACGAACTGTTAAACTTAAAAAAAAAAAACAAAAACGAAATTTTACTTCAGTACTTAAATATTTAAAAATATTTCATATTCCTTAGGCAATAATGTTTATTTTATTCACCTAGGAATACAAAATATGTTTCTTTGAACTAGGAAAATAAAGTACACTTTATTGCCCTTAGGAAATTTAGAACACTTTATTAATCTAGGAAAATAAAATTCACTTTATTAATCTAGAGATATAAAGTAAACTTTATTTATCTAGGGAGATAAATTACACTTCCTTATCCTTAAAAAATTTAGGACACTTTATTGACCTAGGAAAATAAAGTACACTTTATTGATCTAGGGAAATAAAGTACACTTTATTGATCTAGGGAAATAAAGTACACTTTATTGATCTAGGAAAATAGAGTACACTTTATTGATCTAGAAAAATAAAGTACACTTTATTCATCTAGCTCAATGAACCTACACCTATTACACTTTATTAATTTATAATTTACATTTTATTACCCTAAAGAAATTTGGGACATTGACAAAGAAAAATAAAGTACACTTTATTGATCTAAAGAAGTAAAATAAATTTATTGATCTAAGTCAATAAAGTACATTTTGTTATCCTTAAGAAATTTAGGATACTTTATTGACCTAGGAAAATAAAGTACACTTTATTGATCTAGGGAAATAAAACACACATTATTGCCTTAGAAAATTAAAACATACACTGCAAAAACTGCTGTCTTCTAAGTATCTTATTTTAAGACATTTTGATATCTTTTTTGTATCTAAAACGCAAAAAATGTCTCATTTTAAGACACTTATTGCGTCTTAGCCACCGAAATGTCTTAAAATAAGACACTTAGAAGACAGCAGCTTTTGTAGTGTATATGTAGTGATAGAAAAATAAATAATTAATTTTTTATTGATTAAATAAATGAAATAAAGTAATTATTTCTCTAGGACAATATATGTTTTATTTTCCTAGGGAAGTAATGTATGTTTTACTTCCCCAAGTCAATAATGTGCGCTAAGGAAACAATAATTTATTTTGCAATGACAATAATGTGTAGTTTGTTTCTCTATCTTAACAACGTGTATTTCATTTTCCTAGGTTAATAAAGTATAGCTTTTTTCTTTCTGATAAATTTTAATTTGAAAAGTTTTCTTTCTTTTATTAAGATTAAATAATGAAATTCTTGTTTATTTTATTCATTTGTTCGTTTGATTAAAAAAAAATCACAAAATGTTAATTAATTATCATTGCTTCTTACGAATTCTAAGATATTTTTTTCAAATTGGTTTTTTTCAGATCGCTTTAATATTCTGCTTTTGGGGTCAAATTACACGGAGGTGAAAAACATCGTATTTTATAATAATAATAATCATAATAATAATAATAATAATAATAAAAAAAATTGCGTAACTTGGCAACGAAAAATGGAAATATTTCCCGATTTTCTGAACTTTTTCAAATTTTCCGATTTTACTTGACTTAGTAAACCCTGTTCATTATTAATAATTTAAATATATTATTCTTAAACTGAGAAAACATGTATGTTCTAATATGCATATATACATGAATTATTTCCATAAATTAATAAATATTATATAGAGAATATAATATATATTATTTAAAGAATATTATATATAATATTATATATACAGAGAATATATTTATATTATATTAGAGAAATACCACAAAGAACATATATTATGTATACCTACAAACGAAAAGTTTAAATTGAGAATAATCTTCAGTTGATGCATGTAAAATGTAAAAAAATGTGTCTTTACTAAATTTTACAAAAAAAAAAGTAGTAAAATGAGTCACATAACCATGACGTAAAAGGTAAAGGATTCCTTTGTGGTAATTATTATTATAAAAGCGTTATTTATGCAGCAATATGGCTTCATTCCTTTGTATATCGAGAGGTATAATATTTTATAATATTTTATCATCAAAGCCTCACTGAAAATAGCTTCTGATCGAGCATAGTATTTGCATTTCTTCTATAAATAAAGACACGAGTGTAATTATAAACTGTCAGTTCTTTTTTATAGAATATTTTCTATTATTTTTTAAAACAGTTTCATTCTTTAATGCTTGAGTT